>OY754333.1:26093240-26703433 GCA_963573305.1 Pyrrhosoma nymphula
TGTGAAAGAATGTGACTTATAAGTGGGGTAGAGTTGATTCTCAGGTTTCCACAGCATCTCAAAATATGAAGTTCAGCTTTCGGGATTCCCTCCATGTTGCATCATCTTTCGTTGATGTCAGTTTCTCCAGCCATCCTGCTGGCTGGAGAACTGTCATCAAGGAGAGACAACACAATGCGTAGGGAATCCCAAAAGCCAAGCTGCATAATACAAGCTGGGTAGGTTACTAGATATGTGGTCTCATAGGGAAAATGCACCAATTTTTAATGACAGTATAATTTTCTTACTAAATAGTTTTATGCTAAAATAACTTCGATTGTGATAGTTAAATGGGATGTGGTCAGAATTTGAGAATTTGATCAAATCCACAAATTCAAGATTTGGTCAAATCCTTCCAAAAAATATTCAAATCCCAGATGCGCATAAGGCACGTGCCACCATTAAAATCTATCTTTTAAAATATTATGGTAGTGCTTGACTCCTCAGACTACATCGATGGAGCACTCGGACAACTTTCTGGCCCCTCTTCCTATGCCCCCGTTTCTCATGATCCCAACCCCGAATTCAATGAAGATATCATATCCTACCTTCAGGTCAGAATAAAGGCCCCAATGAAGGCATTACCTGCTGTGATATTTTCTTGCTGTCTCCTCTTCACCCCCACACTCCTCACTCCCACAGCCTTCCCACAAGATGTAGACCTAATGACCAGGGGCAACAGATACTCTCTTCCAATCACACCCTTACTGAATGCATCTCTGCTTTTGTTGATCATGTTTCTTTAAGCCTCTAGTATACTCCTTACCCTCCTGCATAAAAAATTACTACCATTTCCTTGAACATTTCCATGCCACCCCCCCTGAAGACTCCAACATCATAATGGCCACCATCGATATCACCTCCCTGTAAACCTCCATCTCTCATTACAAAGGTCTCACCTCTCTCTGCCCCTTCCTTGATAAACACCCTAATCCCCATATCCCTGGCCTTGATTTCCTGATTGACCTGTCCTACTTCATCCTCACCCACAACGCCTTCTCCTTCAACAACTACTTCTACCTACTAACCAAGAGCTGTACTATGGGAGGTTGATTCAGCCCCTCCTATGCCAGCCTATGCATCGGCCTTTTTGAGGAGTTCTTTTTGTCCTCACGCCCCTACAAACCCCTACTCTGGCTTTAGTGTTTTGAATACATTTTCCTTATTTGGCCCCATGATGTCAATATCTTAAAGTCCTTTATTTCCTCCCTCCAAAATCAATTCTCAGTCTTATTCACCTCCACCATGTCCTATTCACTGAAGATGTCACCTATCACCTTCATATCACTTATCTATTTAATAAAAAAATAATGAAGTGAGTAGTATTGTGTATTTAAAATGCATTTACACTCTGTAACTGTTTAGTTCTTTGTTTGTTAGAACGTAATGCTACAAATGTGGGATCTCTAAGTTATTTGACTTATTTTCTCTGAAAGATGTCATTTGATTCTGAAAGTGTGTATTTTTTATTTTGTAGTTTCAATTTTTTAAATGACCAACCCCAAGATGATTCCATGCTATTTTCCTAAAAAAATATCAATAAGCCTAAGTTTAGGTACTAGAATGTATACATGGCAGCCTTCTACTTTTATAAGTATAGGGCTAGAATGTTTGTCTCACAAAAGCTGTCTCTTTTTTAATATATTGTCTATTCATTATGTGCATTATCTTTTTTCTTTGTAGCTGACTGCCAGCATGGACGAGGAGAAGAGTAAATTGAACATGGTTACAACAGGTACACCGGCTACTCCTCCACCAACGCCCACGTATCCATCTATGTTGGCGGACCGCAGAAGTGCAAATCGCAATTCAACTGGAAATATAGTACCATTGAGGACCCCAACGAAAGGAAGAGTTGCTGATGTCATAGATAGCTTTGGTAGGCGACGAAGTTCATCATGCAGTGAATCTTTGCCTGAGTCACCAAAGTATATCGGTTCACCTTTTTTAGAAAATGGCGATGGCATAAAAAAATCTCAGTCATTCTTTGCGTATGAAGGTGTTTTGACATCACATGTGGACTCCAAGCCAGCCGTCAATACCGTTCCTGATGCTAGGCCTTCCCAACCACAGCAAGCTCCAGAAAAAATGGATTTGAGGTAAAAACGTTTCTTTTTTAGCAATTTTCAGCTTATAACTTGAAACTTCTGTCCTGATCTCCTCTTTGGTGATGAACTGAACATCTTGAACTTTTATTTCATTCACAGCCCTCTTAAAATCTGTTTAGCTTGATGCTCCTGGAAATTAGTAATGAGGAAGTACCATTTCTGTGAATGACAGTGTTTTTATGTGTGCTTTGTGATACTATTTGGCTCTGTTCTTGGGAAGCAAAAACTAATTTTGTCTTAATATACATATAACACACGCATGTGAAAAGTCAGGGAACTGCCACCATGCACAAATGGCAATTATTTTCTTTCTTGTTTATTCTTCAGAAATCTGACACACTGGTAAGAAACTTAAGACTGAATTGTTTCCAAAGAGTACCCTATATATTCGAGTATAAATATACATATTCTAGTGACCTAGTTTCACCATTTAAAAAGTGAACTGCTGAAAAATTAATAAAAGCACAGTGATACCTCGGCTGACGAGTAATCAAGTTTATGAATTTTTGGGATTTTTTTGCTGATTTTTAGACATGAATAATGAATGTGGTTTCTGTAAATGAATATTTTAGCAGATACACACCACAACAAAACCCAATAGTGTTTAGGGCTGAATTTTTGTACCAATTATCTGTAGAATCGCTGTCAATCAAGTCCATTGACTTATATGTCCACTTAGGAATCACTATCCAGAAATACCTCTTTTCTCTCTCGGAAAGCTTTTGCGTCATGAATAAATATGTAAAGAGTAAATGTATTTTCTTTAAAGCCCAGACTAAAGTGTTATAAATGCTCACAGCAAGAGTCTTGGCATCAAAAATAATTTCAGCATTTGAAAGAGGAGGTAGAATTGTGGATTTAGCACCCTAGCATTGTATAGAATTATCATCAATGACTACAATTTTGAAGAAGGAATAAATTAAGGTAGCGTCAGTTGCTGCTGGTGTCAGGAAGTATTAATTGCTCTATAGCTAGTTATTGTGTCCAAAGCAATAAAAATATCACGGATAAACTTTAAAAATCTAGAAAAAGAATTGAATAAGAAAACATGGTGTACATCATGAAAAATAGAAATATCTTCAGTTTTTTATCCTCCTTCCCCCTCACCTTCATACGACTGTGAAGCTGTTCATCTCAACCTTTGGTGATCGTTCCTCCTTTTTATTGTGTTTTTTTCTGTTTAATAAACTGATGTTTAAATTTTGGGCAGCATCGAGGAGAGTTAAACAATTTTACAAATGCAATTCCAGGATTAATTTTCTTCATTTGCCAAGGTACAGCTGTATAGATATTGAGATAAGGCTCAATAAGCATTAAGACATGTTAGTCAAACTTCCCATAAAATTAATTTTAAACCTCTTTAGCTGCTACCTAGTTGGCATTATAGATGTCTGAAAAATACTACACCCTGTCCTCGCTTAGCGCTCTTAATTCGTTCCAGTAAATTCGAGCGCTATATGAAACAGCGCTATTCGAAGCATAAAACTCCATAAGGACTGATGCTATTTTAAATAATTCATTCCCAAGTTTTTATTGAAGGATAATTGAAATTGAACGAGTGCTATTACATAGATTCTACCGCACTTTTTCCTTAATCTATATATTTGAATAATGTAGTGCAGGTATTTTACGGAGGAAAAATATTTAAAATTCAGCAAGAAAACAATAATAAATCAAATTTAGTCATAATTTTTTTTGAAATTCTTGTATTGCACGAGATAAAACAAAACATCGCACATTTGAGCGCTTCATATTTTTAAAACTCAAAGCGTCATCATTAGAACAGTGTCACATTATAAATATAATCTGTAGTTCTAAAAGGATAATAAAATTGGTTGATATGTGAGAGAAATAAAAAAAGGAAAGGCAACTAGAAAGCATACGAAAGCAACCCAGAACGGAAATCCTACATATCGAAATCGCACTTTGATTCGATAGAAACTTCGATTCATAAATAATACCTAGTCGAAACTGAACTAACATTTTGTTTCAAAGAAAGAAAATACTCTTTACATCACATGAATGGAATCACAATATGCTGCAAAACAATGAGAACATACAAGATAATGAGCGAAACTCTGAAGCTAAGTTGTTAATCATCCTCATCCGTTCTCTGAGAACTCTCTTCAGTTTGAGAAATGTTGACCCCTGAAGGATTGGCAAAAAATGTATCCAAAGTGAGTTGTTTTTTTGTTTTATTTTTTTCTTGAAGCAGTTCTCTATAGCAATTCACAGCACAGTTTATCCCTCTTGCAACCTTCGAACTTCTTTCCTCATCAGGGTCTTTTTCTACCATCAAAGCACAAGCACTATCGATGTGTTTCAATATTTCAGTGATACCAGATGCCGTTAAACCTTGTGAATTTGTTTTAGCGTCATTATGATCATCACCAATTTCTTCTATTTCCTCATATTGTTGCATTTCCATCAGTTCTTCATCCGTGAGTTCTTCCCTTTGTGCTTCAATCAACTCATGAATATCATGTTGTTCGATTTCTTCTAAACCTACTTTTCGTGCGAGGTTAACTGTTTCATCGACGGCTTCGTGTGATAAGTCAAAACCTTGAAAATCGAGCACACAATCACTCCAAAGGTTTTTCCACACCATGTTCATAGTTTTTTGGCTGATTTCATCCCATGATTTAGCAATGTTTTCTATTGCATGGTGGATATTGTAGCTTCTCCAGAACGTTTTTAAGTCCATGCCATTTTCACCCTCTGTAGCCTTCACAGCTTGAGCAAACGTTTCCCTTAGATAATATGCCTTAAACGTTGAAATGACGCCTTGGTCCATGGGCTGCAGAATAGCAGTTGTGTTCGGAGGCAAAAAGACGACTTTGACTTCTGGACTAAAATCGCCAAGGGTTCTTGGATGGCCTGGAGCATTATCTAGTATCAACAAAATTTTAAAATCTAAATTTTTTTGTGCACAGTACTTTTTTACTGCCGGACAGAAGTAAGACGTAAACCAATGCTCAAACACGGGAATTGTTACCCAAGCTTTTTTATTAGATGTCCAAAGGACAGGTAGATTTTTCTTGTCATAGCCTTTCAAAGCCCTCGGGTTTTCTGAATGGTATACAATCATTGGCTTCAACTTAAAGTCTCCAGCAGCGTTTCCACCAAGCAATAACGTCAACCGATCCTTCGAAACTTTGAATCCAGGCATTAGTTTCTCCTGCTTAGAAATATACGTCCTGGCTGGCATTCTTTTCCAGAATAACCCAGTCTCATCGGCATTAAAAATTTGGTGAGGTGAGTATCCATTCACTTCTATAATAGCAGCAATTTCATCGACATAAGCCGCTGCTGCACTATCATCTGCACTGGCCGATTCGCCACGAACAGATATGTTGTGCAAGTTATATCGTGCTCTAAAGCGTTCAAACCATCCTCGACTTGCAGTGAATGTTTCGACACTAGAACTACTAGAACTTTCTGGGAGATCTTTAACCAAATTCGCAAATAGACTTTTCGCTTTTGCTTGGATCATCAGCAAACTCACGGGCATACGTTTTTGAATTAAATCCTCCATCCAAATATTTAATAACCTCTCCATTTCCACCATAGTCTTTGATCTTATTCGGATCCTCACAGAAGTTAAGGGAGTCGCAGCCTTTCCATATTCCTTAATTTTTTCTCTATCTCTGATGATAGTCCTTACTGTCGAACCAGCCAGAGATAGTGCCCTGCAGACTTCATGTTGTCGCTGCCCAGAATCTAGCCGTCGCAAAACATCCAATTTCACATCAAGGGTTAGGCTTTTCCTTTTCTTCTTATCTGACTGTGGCTTATCACTCATGACCTTAATGTTTGAGAAGAAAGTGGATTATTAATAATGTTATTTTGTAACTAGCAAAACTATCGGATATACTGTGGTTAGGAGGAGCTACGCTGTACTTAAGGCTATAAAGTCTTTCAGTTATGCATGTGATAAAAACGAAAACGCGAATGAACGAATAGCAGGAATACTAACTTTCAATTTTGCTCAATTTACAGACGTCTTTATTAGATTTGTCGTTTTTTTTAAACGTTCGTAAGTGGTCAAACGTGGTAAAACACGGGTCTAGCGACTGCAGTTTCTAATACCTTCCGTATCGGGCGCAGCGATCGCAGTGAAATTTTCAAATGCGGCGGTTGTTTTGGAGAGCGCTAATACGGAGCAAGAGCGTTAATAAGAGTGAAATGGTATTAAATTTTCGACAGCGTTAATGCGAAACAGCGCTAATTGAGTCAGCGCTATACGAGGACTGGGTGTATATCTAAATCCCTTCATGGTATTGCCAGCATTGTTGCATGATGAAGCAGTTACATCATGGTCATTGTCTTGATTGAGGGCAGTTTTATCCCTAGGGTAGTGTGACGGGTGCTGCTGCACTGGGCCCCGCATCTATGAGGGCTCCGCACGGGCTTGCCTTTTTCAGATGGTGCAATGAAACCTGCCCATTTCCCAAATTGCCTACTACTTATGTTAGTACATATGTAAATTTCTTGAAATCATTAGCCATTTTGTAGGTTAATTTTCTTCTTTCCATGAAATATGCTTAAAAGACGCTACAATATCAATGCAAAGTTAGGAGGGGGGGACTTTCATTTGCACAGGGCCCCTCAATCCCTTGAGATGGCCCTAATTGAGGTTATATGTAATCTTATTCCATACTATGTGTTGCTTTAGCTATTGCACTGGTAGTAATGACATTAGGAATGTTGGCAGTGCAGGAGGCATAGCAATAGGTCAGTGGTGAAGGAAGAGAGAATGCCATTAAGTATTAACTCCGAAGTGCATCTTTGAATACAATCAGATATAATTTCATCTTGTGATGGTGATAAAGATAGTGGAGTTAAATGAGAAGGAGGTGATACATGTTATTTTTTTAGAATTTTTTATAACATTGACTCAAATTAGTTGCCTTTGTTTTATATTTAAAAAAAAATCTGTTATCAATTAGTGTTGGAGCAGATGTTAGAAGCAATGGCAATAGAGGCAATGTGATCACAAAGTAGAGGTAGGTAATATGTATGCAGAAGATTGGGGAATTCTATTCTGGCTGTCGCTATAAGTATGGGGCTTTAGATTAGCTTTCATTACTTATTTGGAGTTCCTTACATACATGGTTGTACTTTCATTGAAGAATTTAATGGAGGAAAATACAATTCCCGACTCCAGTCGGGAGAACAAAAAATTATCTAATGTGAAATGCTACGATTGAAGATCAGTTGTGACTCCGTTCAAGGTTTCCCATAAATCATATTGAAGCTGTAATAAGATAATTCAGAAAGATGATTATTCAAGGTTATACTGTCCAACTAGGTACAGCTACTTAAAAAAAATCGTACCACTTCCCCACGCAACCCTCGTAGCAGGCCATTTAAATCCTCGATGTGACAACACTGTCTCCCCACTTGACTGCCGAACGCTAACGCGTCGGGCTGATGATCGCAGAAGCGAGAGCACCCGAATGAAACATGAGCTGGAGAAGCCAAGGCCCAGAGTTAAAGGGGGCTGGAAGCTCACCGGCGCGGCGGCGAAGAGGGTTTTCTTTCCCTGAAATAACCTACGAATGCCTTTTGTCAGGGGTGTCCCTGGGGATTGAGGGGCCCTGTGCAAATGAAAGTCCATAACTTTGCATTCCCTTATTTATATAGAATCATCTTTTAAGCATATTTCATGGAAAGAGGGAAATTAACCGACAAACAGGCAAATAGTTTCAAGAAATTTACATGTGCGCTAGGTAGTAGGTAATTTCGGGTAATAGATATGTTTCCCCGCGCCGTCTGAAAGATGCTATCCCGTAAGCGCGGGGCCCAGTGCAGCGGCACCTGTCGCGTTACCCTAGGGACGGCACTGTCCTTCGTAATGCAGACCACTGTGTACATATTTTTCTTCCCATTTATTTATTTTTTTAAGAATATTCTTGCCTCAGTAAAGGACTATCTTCTATTTTATTTGATGGAAATACTGTGCCTTAATTATTTTTCTATCTTGCTCGGGTAATAATTGCTCTCTTTTGTCTACAGTTTTGAAAAAGAAAGCACTCCAGCTAAAGCTGCAGAAACTGCTGTCATGGTTGCTGACCTTGATGCTGAGGATTACAATATGAAGCATGAAAGGAGAGGTTACTTCCTAATATTAAATCATGATAAGTTTGATTGTCCTAATATGGATCGCCCTGGGTCAGAAGTAGATGTGAATGAATTAAAAATGACAGCTGAGGCATTGGGATTTGAACCTGTGATTTGCAACAACTTATGCTATCAAGAAATATTGACTGTAATTGAAAAGAGTAAGTTGTTTTCTGTCTTAAGCATTGTCATATGCCTTGTCTAATTCTTTCTCTCAATGATTACTTGCCGGCATGTAAACTTGGACTACAACTATATTGTTCAGGTGTGTTTTATCCTAAGTAATAATAGCAATAATCATTTACCCATTCTAAATCTACCAACCTTCTCTCTACTTTAACATTCAGTACAAGGCCTGCATTGGCTAGTATCCCTTCACTGTAATTTGGCTTCCAATAGTCCCTGATGTCTCTCCATCTCACCTTGCGCTGTCTTAACAGATTTCATTTTCCCATTTCCTGTTTACTATTTTCTAGCTCCTCAGCCCTCAACATTGTACTGACCTTATGCGTCCTTGGTTTTTGATCCTTTTAGTGCTACAGGAGGTGAAGTCATGTCTTGCTTCATGAAAATAGTTTTAAAATGAAGGCTTTGCATTGAAAGGATGAAGTGCTGCTGTCTTCTTCTGTGGCATGTGCTCTTGATGTGCAAGGTTTTAGTGACATGACCACTATAGTAGCCTCGCCTTCCCTGCTACCAGGCACAGCACCCCACTGTGGCCATGATTCATTATTACGTACGATGTGTCCATATTCATGGGAATGATGTTTAAGGTGCTTTCTTGTTGCCATCCTCCATGGTGTTTTGTACACCATCACTTGGAAGTCCTATTCAGTGGGATCTGATGTCTTTTTGCTGTACTCAGGACTACCTACCACCTGTCTCCTACCCTTCAACTTTTCTGGTACTGGTGGCTCTACCAGAAGTAATTATCATTCCTCACCTTCAGCTCAGCTATATGGGTTTTAGAAATGTGCAAACCCTTCCATGATATCAAGGTTTTACTCCATGAAGAGATAATATTAATAGTTCATTCGTTCATTAGGTGCTCTGCCAATCAATTTGTAGGCCGTTGCATGGACCCTATCTTAACTTGCCCCGCTGTGGGATCATCTCCAAAAACTTCTTTGGAAACAGTAGCTACTTGCCCCTCTCAAAATCCCATTTTACTTCCTCTTCCATAATTTTCGTAAATTTTTACTGTAGTGAGTGACACATTGATGTGCAAAATATGACTTTTTATATGATTTACATTAATAATCACGGAACTAGTAATTTATACATAATACCATTGCATTGAATGTCCAACTGCAGTAGTCCAAATGCTTAAAAATAGGGGGGGATAGAAACTAGCAGTGACAACAAATGTTAATGAGGGAAATCCTGAGAAAAAGGTGAATACATTTTTGCATTAACAAGTTCGTATATTTAATACCTTCAGCTAGCAAAGCAATTTCTGTGGACAAGGAAGCCAAAGGGTACAGAAATCACTCCTCTGTGCTTTAAGAAATAGTCAGCATGCTTTTTTTGAATTGAAATGTGTGCCAAAGAGTGTGCAAGTCATGACAAATCACCATATCTTGTAGAAACAATTACTTATATGTAATGCCAACTAATGACGTTACAAAGAAAGTAGTAGATTATGGGTGTGTTCCCTGATTTTTAGATTACAGGTAGTCCCCGGGTTATGGATTAGACAAGTTCCTGAGAATGTCCGTAAGTTGGATTTGTACATAACTTGGATTTTAATGAATATCACACAAAAGTAGTAGAAAAATGTTCTAGCATTAGTTAACCTAACAGCTCTCATGCAATTTAAACAATCAACATTTAAAAATCTTGTACATAAGGTTAGACAGGAGAAATTTATGAAAAGAATAATAAGTGAACAGTTACCTAATGTTGTATCTATGTCTTGCTTACTGGAAGGGCATTTTGGGAGCCAGGGAGGTAGGGTAACAATCAGAAGATAATGAAGGAGATCGTGGTGGAGAATCAGGATCGGATTCTGGTGCTAGAGAGGATTTTGCCATGAGTGAATTAGGATTTTATTCTTTTCCTGGAGAAGTGGAGTCTAACACTGACTTTTGTTTCTTTAGGAAAACATCTAGGGTTGTTTGTACAGCTTTTTCTCTTTTTTGTCAAAATATCTTTGTAGCAGCTGATATTCTCGCTAACTAAACAGTAAACAGCTCATTGTTGGGATCTTGCTCCTCAAGCTTAGCTAATCCCGCTTCAATGAGATGAAAAGCTTCACCGCAGTGAAGCAGTATACAACACAGTGATGGTGTGGCCACCTTGTGGCAGCCGCAGCAATCATAAATTACGATGCAAATCCGGACATTTTTTTTCGAGTCGAAGATTGCAGTTTTCCAAGCTTTTGTAATTGTTGAGATTTCAAAATTGCAAATTCTTTTGTTAGACAATAGAATTGAAAATTAATGATAATATTTAATAAATAAACCAATTTCATGGTTTTGCGGGTTGAGCGGCTACCCTTTACGTATGCAGAATTAATTAAAATTTAGGATTTAGTTTGTTTAATTAATTTAAGGTTAGGTTGGCCTCATTAATTTGGTCAGTAACGTGCCTGAATCTTAATTTAGAGGTCATTGATTGGCGACCCGCCATGGGTGTGGAAGATAGTAATATCTGTTGTGTTGGCTTCAGGGAGAACATATAATAACAATAATTTCTCTATAGGTAACAGTTTTTGCCAATTACTACCTATTTATTGTATGTAGACAACACACACAACTCAGAAGGGGATTACTGGAATCGCAGGGGGAAACGGGCCACCATAATGTTTCGAAACCAAAACGTTACAAAATGATCAATTTTAATTTTCCTTATGAGGAGCCCTGGTGGCCCGTGCCGTAAGTACGGAACGCCATAAGTCGGGTCCTCCATAACCCGGGGACTACCTGTATTTTGAGGATTATTCATGCCTCTGCCTAACTTAAAGGTAAATAGTAAATGTAAAATGATGGACTTATAAAATATGTCAATGTGGTTGGACATTAGGTGTGGACATTTATTCCATTGTAATATACTATGAAGTTCCAAACTCATTTGGATAAAATTAATTTTCCTATAGTGGCTGGGATGGACCATGCAAATAATGATTGTTTGGCAATCGCTGTCCTAACCCATGGAGAGCATCATGGTTACCTCCACGCCAAGGACTGCTTGTATTCTGTTGAAAAGCTTTGGACTCCATTTGCGGCTGAGGCCTGCCCATCATTGGCTGGGAAACCCAAATTATTTTTCATTCAGGTATTTTTAAATAATTGTAATTGGAGAGAGTAATGTAATCTATAATGTTTTATCTCCGACCATTCCAACTAATCTTCTGAGTAGTTTATACTCAAACTGATTATTCAAACCGATCATCCGTGAATCTTGGTAATTATGGTAACATGGGTTTTAAGTTTTGAATTCCTTTAATTAAACAAATTCAGTGGATTCAAACAATAATGTGTGGAGTTTCATCATTGTGAATGGATAATAAATTTGATATTTTCGACAGGTAAATAAATAAAGCATTAATTGCAACCTACGTTTCAATGTTGTTACATCGACTTCAGATTGGAAAGTAAGCTGTAAAGCTTCCTTTCATACCAAGTGCTTCCTCACACTGTAATTTTCCTCTAAATCCCTGCTCAGCATTCATTCAATCTCCCCTTGCTTCCACCACAAGGGACTGCCCTGCTCTGGATTGGGAGTCACCACTGCTGAAGGGCATGCGTGCCACAAAGGAATTCTTCCCCCTGGGACAGAAGGCTGGAAGAATGCTGATCTATGACTTTTATCCATGTTGTTATTATGTATCTAATGCTTTTATCTATGTTTCGTGACCAGGTCAATTTCCCACAAAACCTCCCCCACTTATCCTCTCTGGTTCTCCCTTCCCCCCATTCCCTCTCCAAACCTCCCTCCCCACCCCTCTCCCCTATCTTCCTTCCTTACTGTAGTCCCCAAAATTGCACAACAATTGCTGTGTTGGTTTGTGGGAAAATAGAGCAATTCCATGCCAGTGACCAACCACAACCTCTCGACCAGGGAGGTTATTTTGTAATCTCACCTTTTTAATGACTCTTTGTGGGAAGGTGAGTGATCCGTTTCACTCTCTTAATGATTGGCTCACGATCAGCCAAGGTCCGATAGTGGCTCGATTTCACGTTCCTTACGACAGGTGAGATGGAACTAATGAAATGCGGAGCCATTTGAAACGGATCAAGAGTTGAAAGATACGGATCAAGAGTTGAAAGAGTGGATGAATCTAATAAATAGACCGGCAGTCCTCCACTTGAGAGCTGAAGATGGTCATGCCACCTGGGTGGCGGAGTTGAACTGCTAAAAATTACGTAATTTTCCACATTTTATGATGCATTCTAACTTAAGTGAGATTACAAAATAACCCCCCGGATAACCTTCCTGAGGTGGTTTATGGGAATGTTACTTCCTTGCCAGTGACAACCACAGACACACACACTCAACCCAAATAGGGATCCTTCACTAGGGCTGTGTCTGTGGTTGTCACTGGCGTGGAAGTAACATTCCCATAAACCACCTCAGGAGGGTTTTCTGGTTGAGAGGTTGTGGTTGGTCACTGATGTGGAATGGCACTTTTTTCCCACAAACCTACACAGCTATTGTTGTGTAATTTTGACGAGTGGTGCCAATTTATTATGTATGGCCATTGGAGATTGTTATAACTTATTACTATGAGAGGCCGTAGAGCTCAAGTTCCCTAGATTTTTACTCTAGTCCCCGTTTCCCCCAAACACTCAGTGAATAAGGAAGCTGTTTTACTGACTTTTCCCACCTGAAGGTGATGTAATATAATTGAAACTTAGGTTGCAATAAAATTTTATTTATTTATTTGTGAAAAATAGCAAAACTTTTATCCATTCATCTCTTCATTGAGTCTCTCATTGCTTATTTTGGGTGAGCTTTAATAATAATGCCTTTTACTGAATTAGTCATGAAATGACTGTCATTATACGGAGTTTAACTGATATTAACTCTGGAATAAGCATTATGTTCATGCCATAGTGGCTCAAGTACTAAAAGAAGCCAGATTTTAATGTTTAGCAACTCACAATAATTTCTGCAATTTTTTGGAAAAAAAAATTTGCAGATATTCTCTGAAAAATGCCCAGTCTGGAATTTTTTCTTCCATATTTTTACAATGCAATAAAATCAAAATGGATCGGAGTTGTAGCTGGAGAGAGTTCGGCCTTCTCAACCGGCAAGACCTGGGTTCCTTTTATTTTTGCTATATAGTTTTCCATGTATCCATGATAGTTTTAGGCATATCAATCATATATCTTTGTGTATTACAGGCTTGCCGGGGTCAGCGACTTGATGCAGGAATTACGCTCAGAAGAACGGAAACAGATTCAGGGGTTAATAGCTACAAAATTCCAAGCATAGCTGATTTCTTAATATCTTACAGTACTGTTGATGGTAAGCTTTTGTAGTTATTCTAATGTAAATTATCATTTCTCTCTCCCCACATAGTGTAGTTGCCCTTGAATGTAGTGGGGACAAGCTTTACACTTGCATATTCCATTCAGGCCTTGACATGCTTCTTGAGTGAATTTTCACGCTCACAAGAAAATTTGAGTGCATGTGAGTTTGCAAAGGAGATATAAGTAATCATGCCATGAAGGTTCTAGTACTAACTGTAAGCCTGAGGGGCTTATTTGAATGGAAATACTTTGTAACCCCCACCTTCGTCTCCTTTTATGTTACCTTCGTATATTATTATTTAAGTTATTATATAAACAACATGCAGAAAAACATTTATAGCTGCTTAATATTAATATCTTTAATTTTATAATAATTGATTGGGCCCAATTTACAAGTGAACAACTTTTCCAATTTATATAATTAATTAACGACTCGAATGAATGTTACAATTTTTCATTCTCAAGGGCTTGACTTTAAACCTTGTAAATTAAACCCACAAGACGACAAATGTTTATAATGGCACTTATCGTGATCCTTTCGCTATCGCCGCAATTCCTTCCTCTCGTCCTTCCTCTCGGTTTCTTTCAGCTTTCCTTTCTTTCTGCTTTCCTTCCTTATACCTGCTCCTTTAACACTTCCCGTCACTTTTTGACAAACCGGCCCCTTTTTCACACTTTTATTCCCTGTATTTCTTCTTCTTTTCACCTTTTTACCAACCGAACTCTTTTTCTGCTTCTACCATCTCGCTCTCACTCTTTGCGTCTCTATTATTCTCCACGCGTCACTAGTTACGATCTCTTTGTTTCTTTGTCTTTTGTGTATTTTCGCCCTAACTACCTATTGTTACTTATTTACTGCGCGATATGTTACAACTTTTTACTCAGAAAATTAAACTTTCCTTGTTAAGTTTTCCCATACAGCACAGGGTTGATATCGTGTTGTTTGGGTTGATACTCGTGTTGTTTTGGTTAAAATGTCATATGAGGCTACAACTGATATATTTCCAGCATGAATGCCAGACTTGCAGTTGTGGAAGAACCTTGTTTTTAATAATATTCTTTTATTTGCAATTAAATCCACTACCAAAGATATCCACTTCAAAAGAATTTAAATATATAATAAAAAAGGTTAAAATGTTTCGAAAACGGAAAGGCCATGGTTTAGCTAGTCTGCTGTCATTCCACCTCTAGTCTTTTTAATTATGCTTTTATTTAATAAACAATTGGTTGTTTGATGCTACAAATACACTTCTGGACATGTAAGTGCCATTGTTCTTTAAATTGAGAAAAGTGTTTGTAGGTTGTTTGTGACATATTGTAGTAGAAATTATCAATAATATATTATTATTGACGAAAGGGAAATCCCTCACCTTGCATTTTCTAAATAACTTTCAATATGGTATTTTGGTGTACCTTGATGATATATGCATTCCAGTAAACCATTTATACCGTGCTCGATATTTATCAAGCATCAATTGTTCGTATTAGGTGCTTACCAATGATTAGAACTAACCCAGCTAGCACAGGATAGGCCGCATCCCTAAATATGAGGATTGTCCACATATATACCGTGGATAAGCCTATCTCGGCGCAGAGATAAAGTATGACGAATCCACTCCGTATTTGAGGCGAAATTAGGGATGAATTTCCGCATTTTCAGGGATACGCGTATCCTTACGTCGTTTTGACCAATACGGGCGGCGGACAGCGATCGCAGCGCCATCGGGTGAGAACGGTGAGAATCTTAAGAATTATGTGAATAACACCACTACACGCACGTACCTAGCGGCATTTACAGGAAATAAAAGGCGACAAACAAGAATTGTGAAAATCAGCCCGAATCTAGGGGCAAACTACAAAAATACGGATTTCTTCCCGTGCTTCTCAAAGTTCTGGCGGCTTCAGGTTCGTGAGCACTGACACTTGCATTTATAGGTCAAGAAGTGATAATTAAAATCAAAAATTTTATTTCAATCCTACCATGCGACCATCATATTTTTATGCGTTTACTAACTTCTATTTACATGTTTTCTGTGGTTATTGCAGGGTCCAGCGCTATGAGATCTCATTCACTGATTTTCATTTTATTATGGCCTTCTAACGGTTATGCATTATTATTTTATTGACTCGACTTATTTAATTTTTTATCTTTATTTAACACTTAACGGTCACATTCATGCCGCCAATTTCGAATTGCCATTTCATGCCCCTCCATTCATCGACTTAAGTGGGTTTTTTTAACTTACTTATTGCTACGCTTCGGAGTGATTACTTCTCTTGATCCTGGGCTCAAAATTATTAACACTAATGTCAATTTATCCATACTATTTATTATCATAAATACAGTCGCAGATCACTATCCATTTTTAGCCACGATGTTCTCTTCCAACACAAAGTGCATGGCACTTCTGAACCTCAACACTCTCATTCAACTTAAAATAACTCACTTTCGCTGGTGATTAGATTTATTCAATAATTACACTGCATATACCATTAAAGTACTGTGACACCCCCCACCCCAAACGCTTGCAATCGTGGAAAACAGGGATATTGAACGTGGAAGATAAGCTTATCCCCAAAATATCTGATTTCTCCAAGGATACGGCCAAATCTGTGCGTGGAAAAAAGGGATATTGAACGTGGAAGATAAGCTTATCCCCAAAATATCAGATTTCTCCAAGGATACGGCCAAATCTGTGCTAGCTGGGAATGGACAAATTTCCCTCAACTTTCCAAGCGAGGAGGACTCTAACTATTTAAGATTTCTGTACTAATTTCTTCCCAAAATATGAAGCCTGAATGGAGGGAGATATGTTTAGTGACAGTTTCCAAATGTAAATAAGGCCCTCAGGAATAATATTAAGAATTTTCCAACTATTGCAATTGCACAAATGATGTGGTACGCAGTCACATGCATGGTTGTGAAAATAAACACCAAAGATGGTGAAATCCACCATGAAAAAATCATTTGACTTGACCGGGATTTGAACCTGAATCTCCCAATTGCTGGTCAGATGTGTTCGCCAGGTACGCCACCAAGCCATTGTAATTCAAGACGAATTTCAGCGGGGGTCTATACGACCAAAATCCTCATTTGTGCAATCGCAATGATAAGAAAATTGTCAAGTTAGTTGTTCTAAAGCAACAGTGTTGGGTTTATTTTCCGTGACTGTTGCATATCTTGTGCGACAATTATCTCCTGCGCTGCAATGTAGACTGGGGACGAGAACAACTTATAAATATTTTCACAGCCATGTCACTGTAGCAAGAGATAGACATTCTTATAATTTTGAAAAATTTCTGAACTGCATGATCCCCATCATTGGTTGTTTGTCAATACATGAATAATATCGGCTAATAGACCAAATATACACTACTTTTCCACCATTTGACATGTGTAAAATGAAATTTTTTATGAGATAAATCACAGGTAATACGTGTAATTTACACCAATTTTACGTAGTTTGTGCTGTTTGGGTTATGGATAAACAATCAATAAAATTACTGTTTGTGTAAAAATATTTTTTCCCCAACTTTTTCTCTTAGCTGACCCTAAAAATCCCATCTTCATATCTTGTGTTAAGTTTCCTCCCTTCACCTAAAGAAAATTCTCATAAGTAATCAATACAACTGCATTCTGTATATAACTGATAGTGACTAAAGCCGAGGCAAATCTCAATGGAAAATTTTGAAGTAGAATCAGGCAAAAAATGAAGACATTGCTCTCTCATTTATGTAGAAGGGGGATGGGCATGGGTGATTGACAAGCATCGCCAGGTATGTTTTCAACTAAGCACATTCTGAGACTATAAGGTGTATGGGGAGCTGTAATTTTTTTAGAGAAGGCTAGTGACAATTATGGTTGAACTAATTGCAGTTTACTATGCATGTATGTTCTAAGTTAATGAGCACCTTGATAGGTTCATAGATGCATTCACACAAGTGTTATATTTAGTGCCTATGCATCTAGCAAAGGTTTTATTATGGTACAAATTTGGCTGCTAAGCTGATATTCCCTTACCCTCTTGTGAATCCATGTTACATGTGGGTGTGTACAGTGTGGTACATCTTATAGTGGTAGGACTTTCATTTCAAATGCCAAAGAGTTGATGGAAGAAAAGTGGTAGGACTTTCATTTCAAATGCCAAAGAGTTGATGGAAGAAAATTAAATGATTCCTGGTGATATTTGCTGGGTCCTCTGGTCATGATTTTGAGTTGAGGACAGTACAGGCAGTCCCCAAGTTACGTAATAGATGCGTTCCGACACTAGCAGCGTAAGTCAAAATTTACGTAAGTCAAAATTTTGGTAAGTCGAAATTTACGGAAGTCAAAAAATACGTTAGTCAAATATTACTCCGTAACTGAGTCCGTGCTCTCAAAATTATGGTTGATTCAGAGAAATACGGGGAATAATTTCTGGCCAAACTTCATTCAGGTTACTGCAAATATTGTGAAATTCATAGGTTGGTGTTAAACTTTCACTTGCTAGTGATTCTTTTGTTTATGAAGTTCCCTTCGTGTATCTATTTGGTATCTACTTTCGGCAGAGAAAGTATACGTCCCTGAGTTTGAGACTAAATATCTCTAAAGCAGCTTGACCGATATTTACGAAGTTGACATCAAAATTTAGCTTGTTTCATTCCACATTAATCGACTACAAGAAGACATTTTGTTTGACATTTTGACAGACAGACGTTTTGTGGCCCTACTGTCTAATTTTTGTATTTGACATATTTCTCTATCTCGTGCATTTAAAGAAATACTTAGGTCTGTCGTTTAAAATGGCCCATCCTGTATCTTGAGAAATTGATTGAAATGCTTATTTGTAATGAAAAATAAATTTCACTGGATTAAATGATGTTTTTGCAATTGCCAGTTTGCAGTTTGTGGTGTTTTCCAGATGACTTGAGGTTGTAGGATTTCTCTTTCCATGCATAATTTTTCAGTTACAGTGTAATTAAAGTCTAAACATTGAAGGGAGTGGTCTATCGTAGCAGAGAAATCTGGACAAGAATAAGTTAGCCTAAGAGGAGTTTTATAATGAAAGAGCATTGATGAGAGGTATGTACTATAAGTAGAAGCAAAAAGGAAATGCAAGCAAAGATTTTGTATGGTTATGAAACTTGGTCTATAGAGAAACGGAATGGGTTTTGGTTGGAGGCTTTTGAAGGTGAGGGATTTGGAAAAGAATTGGGAGGATAAGCTGGGTGGATAGGAAGATGAACTAGGAAGAAAAGAGGTTGGTGAGGAAATTGGTTTGGATGTGGAAGAAGTGGCTGTAGGTTAAGAGAGAGGTGGGAGGGAAGAATATTGAGTGTGAGGTGGAATGGGAGTGGGGGTTTCAGATGCTGTGAAGGAGAGGAGGTGGTATGAAGAGTTATGGGAAAATAGAGGACTTATGCATTGATTCACGCTGTCATCTATCGTGAAATTAGTGATCACTCTGACTTTGAAATTCTATCATCGGATTTAAACAACATTCATGTGTGGAGCCAAGAGTGGGGACTCGAACTTAATCTGAGTAAATGCACGGCGGTACATTTCTTGCGGAGGTCGTCCAACTATTCCCATGTATATGCTGTGGATGGTGTTAACATAAAGGCGACAGATGAAGTGAAGTATCTAGGAGTTACGATAACTTCGGACCTATCGTGGGGAGCACATATAAGAAATATTTGTGGCAGAGCTCTGAAGAAGCTAGGATTCGTCAAGCGTATTGTGGGAAGATTTTCGGATGAAAAAGTAAAAGAGAGGTGCTATTTCGCACTCGTCCGGCCACACCTTGAATATGCAGCGAGCATATGGGATCCGGTGCAGAAAGACTTATTCCGGGAACTTAATAAAATACAAAGGAAAGCTGCGCGATTCGTCAAAAACAGCTACGGGCGTACAGACAGCGTTACACAGATGTTAAACGAATTAGGCTGGGAGCCGCTAGAGACTCGGAGGCTGCGCGCTAGGCTTAGATTACTTGAACAATTGAGACTAGATATCTTTCAGAGCGACACGGAGAACATCCTATTAGAACCCCACTATATTTCCAGGTCCGACAGAAACGATAAATTAAGAGAGATATTTTGCCGAACGGATAGGTATGGGAATTCGTTTTTCCCCCGAACAATAAGGGACTATAATAAATGCTAGGCGTAATTTCATTAGAGCGTGTCCATTTTATATGTAAACGGCTGGTGTCCTAACACCCTGGCCACACGCCTATTGAGGTGGCTTGCGGGGTAATATGTAGATGTAGATGACTCAGTTGGATTTGAATGAACCTTGGAATCTGAAGGTTAGGATTTAGGTAGTAACTATCGATGGACCTATGGAGGTAGAACACCTTGAAGGAAATGAATGTGCGGTCCTGCTGAATTTATCCCTAAATGTAAATACCCTTTCCTTCTACCAGCACTCCATCCTAAGCCTCTACTATGGTGGATATTTGTGCCTTTCAACAATTATCATCATGAAATGATCTGCCTCTGCATGATTCTTTTAATTTTAGCTTCCTTATTATTGAAAATGTTTTGTCAATCAAGGGTATTGGATTTTTATCTTCAACGACTTCCCCCCCCTCTAAAGGCTACTACTCATGGCGAAACCCGGAAAATGGCACATGGTTTATCCGCAGCCTCTGTGAAGAATTGCGCAGTTTGGCACCGAAAGGGAAGGAGTTTCTTCAGATCCTGGTCAAGGTTCATGCTCGAGTTGCTTTTCAATATCAGTCTTTCAATGAGAAGGACCCATCTTTTGATGAGAAGAAACAAATTCCTTCTTTTGTGTGCATGCTCACAAGATGTTTGTATTTAATACCCAAAGAGACTGAAAAATCTCGTGTTGGTAATGAGGGTAAATGTTGATAGATTTTATTAATTATGTGCCATTCTTATGTTGTTATGTTGTAAATTTGCTAATGTACATATTTTTGCCAGAATTGCAAAAGAAGCTCATTTAGTTTGTAATGTTATCATGTTCCTTTATCAATTTAGCGCTTATTCTAAAAGAATCATTTGTAAGCATATCAGAATTCTGGAAGATAAATTTTTATTTTAATAGCACTTATTACAATTGCCATCATCTGTGAACATATCACCATTCCAGGAAGACATTTTATTTTTTGTTGCGTTTATGCTTTAATTAAGTGTAATTAATGTGCATTTTAGTTGGGCATTAGATAATTTGCACTCAGGTTAAGAATATCTATGGAGTTCCCATTTTGTTTGCTATCAATTTTGTTTTTATGAAGAAAATAATGCCTAGATCAAAGCTAAAATATGTATTGGTTGTAAATGTTAAAATTGATGTCACAAGAAGATTTTTTGGAGTTCTCCATTGAGAGTCCTAATGAGAGAATCTTCTTTGAATTTCGATTTTTATGTGATAATCCTCCTGGGGTGCAAAGTTTTTAATTACATTTCATGAAGCCTTGGGAAATGGCCTTGTTTTATTGTTGTTCAATGGCACAAGAGATGAGAAAGGCAATAAGTGGTGTTCATGGTTAAGGGCTATCACTGCCACTAGAGGGTGATTCGGGATATATATTGTTGAAATTAGATTAGAGGAAGTGCCTTTCATAGTTTTACCCAACAAAGTAAACAAATGGAAAAAATTTAATTGTTATACCTGAAATAAAAAATTGAACAAGATTTCGCCTGGTAGGTATCCTCCAAATGACTCCCATATCACAATGCTTCCTCTTACAAAAGCAATCAGGAAACTGCATCATTCAGAGTTAACATATTGACATTTAATTCTCAATTCCCAATTTCAAAAGCTGCCAATTAAATCATCACACAAAGAGCCACATGATTGATTACATAGTGATGTAAATATGTGTAGATGTACATTAGCTAATTGTGCAGTAGCTATGTGTACCTGAAGGTTCTCTAAAAGTCACTGTCAACCAATCTAACACCCTCTCGTTTCATTCTCATCATTCACTAAATTCTGTTGCCTCATTGTTAAAATTTAGTGGTGCAATATGTATCCTTGCATTGATGTGTTTTATGTAGAGCTTGCCGGTTAAATTCATTATGGTGTTGTTGACTCATTTTTTGTGGGTTGACATCTAGGCATTTACATTGCTTAAACTGCTGCCTCCACTTGTGTATTCAGAGCTCAAGCCATTTCATAATATTTGTGTTTTTATGTGATACATGTTTTCTTGAGAAATGGTACACATTTTATCCAAAATTCTGCATCTAAAAGTTGACCATAATGGTCTTGGTTTTGTGTGAACCCATTGTTTTCTGCTGTATTCCAGTACAAAATAATAGTAATAATAATTAAACTGTATTCTTTTGCTGTTGTGAGTTAGAACACTATCCCTGCACCATTGTGTACGCCGAATAAAAAGTGCAGTGTAAAGGTAGAGCATCTGTCTTGCCATTTACAGTTTCCAGTGCATATTAAATGCATTTCACCATTGCTCATTATTGGTAGATATTTGTGTATGGCCTTAAAGGAGCATATGATCAAATTATAAATGTCATTTTGTAATGAATTTGAACAAAGTCACATTTTAAAAAAGCCTTAAATCTTAAAAATGAAATGAAATTTGTCACATTTTCCACTGTAGTTTATAGGTATCAAAAGTGCAATTTTTTTGTGATCTCCAAGCACCTTGGTGCTTAACTCAAAACTGCCACATTTTGAGCAAAATATTTTTGCTGTCAAAAAAGTGCTATATTTATGGGGAAGTTTAAGGTCAAAATTTTGGACAAGAAGGGTAATTGAAGGTTATTTGTGTCCATTGGCTGTGCCTCCTTAATTAAAGCTATACTTCTATTGTAGTCTGAAGTATGCCACATAATATGCAGGTTATTTGATCTGCTGATGAAAGCAAACGGTTTGAAATGAGGGTTTGGAAGCATTATGCTGTTTATTGTTACCTGTGATCTGTATTTTCATATACTTTACAATTATATACATTGAAAATCATTTATTTGTTTAATTTATGTTGACTACTCTCATGTCTAAAAACAGAAAAAAGTTTTTGTACCAATTCTTGTCATCCTTTCAGATGAACCTGGAAAATATTTAGCCTGCCATGTTTGCATTTCCTATGGATGAAAATGAGATGGCTCTTACTTAATGTTTGACTTTTTCCAATGTGGAATGCTTGATCTTAGCACTTGCTGTATTTAAAGGATGGTAGAATTTCTCTCAAAATCGTTGAAAATATGTAGATCTGATTAACATTTTCTACACTCATCTTGTAGCCTCTATGTTATGGAAGTTCCCGGTGAGCCACGGGGGCTATGGCATGCCTCCTAGCGGACATGCTTTTCTCAGGAAATGGAGAAGCATTTATCTGAACGCCACAGAAACTTAGGATGGAATGTATTAGTAGTACCATGTACACATGCATTAGTGGTACCATGATCGCAAAGCAATGAATCGCAATCGAATGCGCCATGTGCCCAATAATTAAATAGAACTTTGCGTGTTGAATGCTTCGCTTTAAGCCAAACTACGATTAATCGTTGGAAACTAACAGGAACAACTAATCAGTGGCAACGTAGTGGGTGCATATATTTTAAGATACGTATTTTTGAGAAATCTAAAGCACGTTTTACACGGGGCACGTAATTGGGTGCCCTAAACCCCCAAGGGGTCCAGTGTCCGATTGATAGGGGCCTCTATATCTCCTCCTTAAGACTTTTGCATGCAGAGCTCATTCCCAAGACCAGTTCAGTTCAAAACACCAGACTTGTCAGACGGAAGTAGCCTATTGAGATATATTTGCCTGGGTCACGTAAAATCGGAAATTTCACTTGAAAATTAGCCCCCTATGCTTCAAACGCAATGGAGTAATAGGACCACGACCGAGGCAGTGACTTGGTAAACTTACTTCTTAAAACATGGGCAATTTTTTTTAAGAGTGCACACATCATATACGGATGAATTTTAAAGGGTCTTTTAAAGGAATTTATTAAGCTGCCATTACCATCGTTCTAGACCTTTGGCCATTGTAGACATGACAGGGTGGCGATCGTCAGGGAAAACCTGGAATTGTCAGGGAATTCTGAATTTCTGGAAAAGTCAGGGAATTTTTGTAAGTCAGGGAGAAACATGGGTAGGAAATTCGCATTATTTTTCTACCATTACGTTTATCGGCCAGTCTTTCCCACCCTTTATTTCACCAACTAAAACTTATGTCCATCGCTGACGTGCATGGAATAAGTCCCATCAATTCGTGGCACATTCAGTTGTGAATCTTAGTTATTTAGTAGTGAATCAGACGTACAATATATCCCTTTTGCATATCATTATTGCGATATTTGCCTAGTAATGTTAAAATTCATTATCACAATGTATTACGCTAATCACAAGGAATCCTTGGCTATGCTGTTCGGAAAATTTTACCTCGCATTTTTTTTTAACTTCCGAGATTTAGCTTGAGTGGCTGGAGCATACTAGCTCGTAGTAAATACATGCTTGCAGTTCTAAAAATACGAGACGATAATTATTAAAATGGTTATACAAGTACGATGTCACGTGTAAACAAAATCTTACGCAAGATCATCTTTGATTCCCATATCCCCCTTCGTGAAACAGTAAGAAGAGCCCTCCTCCCCTCCCCACCTTTCACGCTCGACATAATTGGTGAATAGCCCCCTTAGCTCCCTCTCGAAGCAATTTTGTCAGGTCAAAAACCACCTCAAACATGATATTTCTGAATATGATGCTGCCGTTGCCAATTGCCTCCTGTCTTCGCTCGGAGTGGCACGCTTACGTTTTGTTTGTTTATCCAAATAGTTTTACATCGCAATTGATAGCAATACTCTTGCAATCAAGGGGTTATAACCACGTTAATCAACTTGTTATTCACTTCTGAATGTCACTCGCCCTATCCGATTTTGATCCAGTCCAAAAACTTGGCTTTGGTTTGTATTTTTCGTGCACCCTAGTGATACCTTTGCCAGAGTCCAACAGTAAATTGGCCATTAACTTTCCCTTCGATGCCTTTTCAGTAATTCTCAGCTTCCCAGAACTACCCAGACACGACTATAATTTGGATGAGAGTTTAACTTATGAAGATTTAATATATTTTTTCAGTAGGATGTACGTGTAGATTTTAATGCATTGATTTCAGCTTTTAACATTTTCTGAGTTTTGACGAAAATTTAATTCAGCATGAAATAAAATATTCCGATAATAGGTGACCTGTTGGCGATCGGTCAGGGAAATTGTAAAATCCATCAGGGAAAAGTTAGGGAATTTAAAAATTTGATATCAGTAGCCACCCTGCATGACTTTTTCTCAACAGAAGAATTTAATTGCAAATGCACCGATGATACCTTATAAGAGAAAATAATAGCCCAAAGCTCTGAATTTAGAGCTTGCGTGGGAAAATTTTTATTATCTCATAAAGGGTGCTTAATCTAGGGCCAGTTACGAAGTATGCACCTGCCATTTAATCTAAAATGGGTTGTGTTTAATGCTCTTGGCTGAAGTGCACAAAAGGATATTTGTAGAAGAAGCAAGAAACTGGAAGAATAAAATACATTGAAAATATGCCAGTAGTGTGATAATATGGCAAATTGGTCTTACCTTGATCAATTTTGCGGCTGGTAAATTCAGGGGGGGCCGTGGACAGGAGGGGGGGGAGGCTTAATGAAGGGCATAACTTGGGTGGCAGAGGCAATAGAGGAAGGGGAAGCAGGCGAGTGGAATGGGGATGCAGAAACTGTCGGAACTGGGGGTCTCCAACGGTTGGTTTTGGCGGCGGCTGTAGAGGAGGGGGCTGTTCTGGAATACGTGGGGGCAGTGAGGGCAGGGGCGGTCGACGGGACGGGTCGACCGGTAGGGGCAGTAAGGGCAGGGGTTTTTGGGGCGGCGGCGGTTGCAGTAGCGGGTGGGGAAGCGAGGGGAATTAGGGGGAGGAGGTGGAGGTGGAAACAGGTGACTCGGGGGACGGGAGCCTGATCCTTCCATCGAGGATCTCTTCTTTCTTTCACAGCAAGCTGAAACGGGAGGACAATGATAAGTATAATCCGTCTGAGCTCATTGACCGCCACATTTCCTTTTTGAGTGGTGCTAAAATCTACTAATTGTAAGCCATGACATGCGCATTGCCCGACTTTGCTGCGCGAGTCAATTGTGTGACCCACATGTGAGTAAAGTGTCGTCGTAATTATGGAGTGAGAGCAACTCGAATCACATTTAATTATAATTTACTGCCGTCAGAGGTGGTCCACAATTCGAGGTGGATTTGGAATGGAGATTACAGGATGTCTGCCAATCACTCCTCTATTTCTTAAGGCCGCTTCGCACGAGCCACTTTACAGAGGCCCTCACGAGACCATCTTGAACATTACCAATAACTCTCTCTATATACCTTCTATAGCACAATGTTGCTCCCATTGATCAAGAATCCATGTTATTTTTTTGCCACGGCTAAAAACGTATATCTTTGATCCGCCTTTAGCGTCACTCATGGATAAAATTGGGACACACGCTTTTCTAGATAAGTACCTAGTGAAAGTCATGTAAAAGCCAAAACCTTTTTGTTCATTCGAGATTTGGGCAACTAGTGAATTCGGATTTAAAATGTAATACATGTCTCCCCTCCATGACATTGATTTAAAAGTGAGCCTTAGCAAGGGTAAAGATTCCCACGATAGATCATCTTTGTATTACTAAGCCGTGTTTACACGATGCATTTACCCGCGCGGGTAGATGCGTGAACACAATCACCATCAAAATTTCACCGTGTAAACACTCAAAAATGTGTGGACAGAAAATAGCCCCTGATCTAAGTTGGTGAATGTGTTCTCTCATCTGTCCAGCCACGTACTTGCGCGGGTAAATGCATCGTGTAAACACGGCTTTAGAATTAATAGTCAGTTAAACACTCGACGAATTGTATTTTTAGATAATAAAGTTTTTGAAAAACGCGTTGGTACTCACACAGGGTCTGCCCCATGGCTTTCTTGCGATCAAATGTTGCGATCAAAGTATCGTATTCACTGCAGTATTCACAATTCACTCTTCACACAACTCACAACTCTTCAATCGCTTCCTCTTTTTCCTAGTCTCGAATGAAAATGTACAGGTTTCCCTAGCAACGATTGCGAGGAGGACCTATGGCGCTATGAGCATTGTTGCCCTTAGAAATTAGTACTGCAGAGTGAAAAATAGCTTAATGGTAGCGGTTTGAAATAGTGAATTTTTTAAAAGGACACTACTACTATGATAAATTATGGATTTATAATAATTCAAGTTTGTAAAGTTTAGACTATGTTCTTGGTGTTCCCCTCGTCTTCATTAAAAAAAGACAAAATTTCTTTTCCTTTGCCAGAGACCTCGTCATGGTTAATAAATGCTGCCCTTTTGGAAAATCGGACTTAATATTCTTAAGTCGTTGTAGAGGGAATGGGTTAGGGATGCGTACGCGGTACCAACATGTTGAAGTTCTTGGTTCTTCTTGAAATTATATTTATATATAGTATACTGCCGGCCACGACTCACTGATATTATATCTCTGTTTTCCGATGAAGGCTTTTTCATGCTTTTAAAACTATTTCTGACGCCTCCCAAATGATTTTTCTCTTGACAAGATATTTCTTTGGATTTCGAATAATTATGTTTTTTTTATATTCATAGTGGTTACGATTTTTTGCTATTAAAATCTTTAAGTTACCCATCCACGTAGGTTTTATCCGGCCATGATAAATGGAAAGCAAACGTATATTTATATCCGCAACGCGCGCGTTCAAAGTCAGAATTAATGCTGAATGCATGCATTAATGAATTCATGATTTTGAGAGCAGCTGTCACCCAAATTTCTGCGATGATGGCATCCTTTGTCCGTAGCTCCAAGGGGATAACCAAAAATAATTCGTGAATACATACAACTTTTCAGCATATACGGTTGAGCGGTCTCTTTAATCGACCATGTAAGTCTTACTTGAAGTTTATCATGGAGAATTTATAAGTGTGATGGCAAATTTTGATCAGTGTAACAATGGTAATTGTAGAATAGATGGAATCAACGTCTGCTACAAAGGAAGTGGAATCCGATGGAAAAAGAAACCTTGCTTTGAACAGTCGAAATACACGACGCAGACGATTCACAAATTGGCGAATTAGTCTTTTATCTCTTCCCCCAACCACCAAAAGAGCTTTGGATCAAGGTCGGTGGAGTTCCAATTGAGGTGTATTGAGGTTCAATGAGTAGAAATTTTCGGTAGAAACCTGAAAACCTGGTCAATCAAATTATAATTAATAATTTGAATAACTATTCACGCACTGTTTCCTGGTGCACCCCTTACAGATGCGCGCCCGTTCAAAGGTTGAATTCCACTCGGACGGTTCAGTATTACAGATTGAGCATTGACAGGCCGACAGAGAAGGGAATTTCTGCTCTTTTAATGGGACAGGTAAGTCGCGCCCGCTGTTGGGGAATAAGGAAAAAAAAAGTACGCGATATCCCGGAGGCCGAGTATATTTTTAATTCGGGAATGTCTCTAGACACCGCTTTGAAGACCATGAGACTACACCCTTAGTTTTAATTTCTTGAAAAATCGCAACTATTATGACTAAGTAAGTTATAATAGTTGCGATAGATCAATTATATGAAGCTGCAATCCACCTCACTAGGTAAAGTAGACTTTTCACTTGTGTTTAATAACATAACATCATTACTAAGACTTCATCCGACTTGAAATATCCAGCATTAGTATTATTTTATGCATGGCGTAGTATCTCGTGGCATTCATAAATTATTAGTAACATTAACCATTAGTTGTCTCTTAATCAGTGTACTGCATGTTTGCATGTTCGTCTACGTAGTATCTACTCTCCCAGTTTGACTCTTGTGCTCTCTTCTATTGTACTGCTTCTTGGTACGCGCCTTGAGGCCGGGGCAACTTGCGCAAGGTCCTGATTTTAACTGCGACAACTGTTGCTTTCCTGGTGTGTGATATAAGAAAGGGCCAAAATAACTGGCATTATTCATAACAGGTTTTTTCCTGCTAACCGAAAAAACCGGTTATGGTTAGGTTAACCGGTTATTTAAATTACCGGAAGCCTGCACTCTCACGGGGAACACTGGTACTATGTGCTGCTGCTGTTAACAACTGCAGGTAGCTATCAAGGTTTTTCGGCGCAGGATAACCTGAGAGAACCAAGTACTTGGTTATTTTTTGGTACAACCGAAAAATAGCCTGAGCGGAATAACCGGAAGAGTACCCTCTTTCGGGGAACTGTGGTACCTACTGCTAACATAACAGCTGCCCGAGTTGAAGGGAATGCATGAAGTTCCAAAAGTATTTAGTAGATAGCAAAGAAAGAAAGAGATGGGGTTTGGAGAACTGAAGCTCAATTTCTTTGAATACATCTGTTGCTCAATTTTAATTGAAAAAATCAATATGCCATGTAATATGTCGCGTGCCGAAGTAATCATTCTCGGTGAAAGCGATTGACTGACTTATAGCCACCTCACGAGGGTGATTGGAAGTTTTTATGTATTCATATAATTTCTGGTGAAATAAATTGTAATTTGACAAATCGACATTGTGGCGGCCACGCTTCGCACAGCGCTGGCAAAAGCGCGCCTGCGGCCGAGCCACAGCACGGTGGCGCGGTCCTTTTGGCGCCGTTCACACATTTCCGGGGAAAAAACACCCCCTCTTGAAGGGGGGGTACGGTGGGTGGGAGGTCCCATGGTCCCCCCCCCAGCCAAATTCCCTGGCTACGCCCTTGCTCGAATGATGGAGAATTCATATAAATACTGGTTTAAAGGAGTAACTTACCTGGAAACTTGCTTTCCAAAGTCAAAATCCCTTTCAATAAGTGAGCAGTACCATTTTAGGCACTTATTGTGTATATTGGCTTCGTGCTTATAGTACCTTGCCTAAATGAGGCATTGGAGCTCTTATTTGATCTTAATCAATTAATTATATGCATCTAAAATTAAATTTAAGGTTCTATTTTGAACTATCATGCTGAGGATGGTGGAATATTTGTTTCTCCTCAGATTGTGTATGTACAGGTAATTCCTGGCTAGCCACTCCCAAGTCATAATAACCTCTAGCATGAGTCAGTAAAATCAAAAGAAATGAGCACCAGAATCTCTGGTTCATTGACGGCTCTTATTTCCTTTTTGTATGAGTTTTAGGTCTTTATTATATTTATATATAGTATACTGCCGGCCACGACTCACTGATATTATATCTCTGCTTTCCGATGAAGGCTTTTTCATGCTTTTAAAACTATTTCTGACGCCTACCAAATGATTTTTCTCTTGACAAGATATTTCTTTGGATTTCGAATAATTATGTTTTTTTATATTCATAGTGGTTTCGATTTTTTGTTATTAAAATATTTAAGTTTAGTACCATCAGTAATCTACCATCCACGTAGATTTTATCCGGCCATGATAAATGGAAAGCAAACGTATATTTATATCCGTAACGCGCACGTTCAAAGTCAGAATTAATGCTGAATGCATGCATTAATGAATTCATGATTTTGAGAGCAGCTGTCACCCAAATTTCTGCGATGATGGCATCCTTTGTCCGTAGCTCCAAGGGGATAACCAAAAATAATTCGTGAATACATACAAATTTTCAGCATATACGGTTGAGCGGTCTCTTTAATCGACCATGTAAGTCTTACTTGAAGTTTATCATGGAGAATTTATAAGTGTGATGGCAAATTTTGATCAGTGTAACAATGGTAATTGTAGAATAGATGGAATCAACGTCTGCTACAAAGGAAGTGGAATCCGATGGAAAAAGAAACCTTGCTTTGAACAGTCGAAATACACGACGCAGACGATTCACAAATTGGCGAATTAGTCTTTTATCTCTTCCCCCAACCACCAAAAGAGCTTTGGATCAAGGTCGGTGGAGTTCCAATTGAGGTATATAGACCCAAGTAGCAATATCTTATGAAAAAATCATTTTAAAAATATTTTAAAACAATTTTAAAATGATTTTAAAATTATTTTGAAAATATATTAACTCTCTCTTTTTAGGCTTTTAAATTTTTTTTTTCATAATTTTAAAATGATTTTAACATTTTTAAAAATGATTTTAACATAAGTTTTAAATATGTTTAACTCTTTAAGAAGCTACCCAGAAAACACAAAATCCTGCAGATGCGCATCTGATGCGCTGCGCAGTAGCGCTGCAGCTACCGCGTGGGCGCTGCTGCAGCTCATCTAGCACTCCTAAACTTCCCTTTTTTGAATGTCGGATGCGCGGCAAACGGGTGTCAGGAGCGCTGCACAAGCGTGTTCACGATCGCTTCAAACTGCAAAAAAATGGTGTATACCCATAGACAACATTATATAACCTATTTCCGAACCCTATACACTCAACTACAGTCTCACATCTACCTATGGTATACCTATCTCGCATCTACCTACGTCATATCCTACTCACAACTTAGAGACAGATTGTGATGACCGTTTCGATAAACGGAACGGTACTTGTCCCTCCAGCTCTGAAAGGCTCCTAGGAAATGTTCCAAAATGCGATGCGAATCTTCATCCGGGGACTTCACGCCCCTATCTTCCTTCTCCGTTTTCCGGATCTGGAAGTCAACGGCCCTTTTAGGGCCACAAGTGCGAGCCCGTTGTCCGTCACATTACTGGGTGCGGCGGCGCTTGGAGGGCGGAAGATCCGACGAATCTCCGGTCCCGGCACGGGGGCGAGGAAGAGTGTCCCATGGCATCACATTATGTACAGAAAGTTGTTGGAGCTCTCCAAAACTGGAGGTAGAAGACCGTTCCAGGAACCGAGTTGTCAGGCGTTGAAGAAGAAGGTGGAGCGGTTCCTCGTTCGCGATGAGGTAGAGAGCTTCGTTGTGCGGTTTCCTTCCAAGCCGTAAAACGGATCGGAGCGCTGAACGATCTGCTACTTCGATGATTCTCCTGGAAGGGTTCGAAAGGAATCCACTACAGGCAGGTGCGGCGTAAGTAAGAATCGGACGAAGTAGCAGTTTCCACAAAAGCATTCGCGTGCGAAGAGGTAAGTGGGCGTGGCCGAGGATGCAATTCACGTCTCGACGGCGTGCATACATCCGCTGCGCGACGATGGTGGCGTGCTGTCTGAATTTCAGAGTTTTATCGAGAGTAACTCCCAGGTACTCTACCGATGTCCTCCACGGTATCTCCTCGTGTCCAAGAAGAATCTCTCCTGGGTCGCGTGGTCGCCTAGGGAAGAAGATCGCCTGCGTCTTTTTCGTTTCAACGAAAATATCCAGGTGGCGTACCACGAGACCAACTCGTCGACCGCTCTTTGGAGATACGTGGATGCACGATGACTATTTGCAGATCTCGAAAGAAGAGCAGCATCATCCGCGTAGAGAGCCACCATCGTGTGCGGGCCGAAGTCAGAGGGCATGTCAGAGGTGAAAATGCTGAAAAGAAGAGGCGAAAGAACACTTCCCTGAGGAACTCCTGCTGAAATGGAGCGATGCGTGGAAACAGATCTTCGCCATGAAACGAAGAAACTGCGCCCATGGAGCCAGGACCGAATTAATGACACCAGCCATATCGGGTATCCGAAACTCCGTAGCTTATGCAGAAGACCGGCATGCCACACACAGTCAAACGCCTTCGAAATGTTAAAGAAGACGTCGACTGTGGTGTGCCTCCAATTCCTCGCGTCCGCCACGAAGTTCAGCACCCGAGAAAGCTGGTGAATGGTGGAATGCTCCTCCCGGAGACCAAATTGGTGGTGCGGAAGGATGTTGAGGGCGTCGGATGTCCTTTTCAGGTGCTCCAAGATGAACTTTTCAAACAGTTTTCCCATCGTATTCAGCAGAGTGATGGGACGGAAGTTCTCAGGAGCGGTGCGTGTTTTCCCCGGTTTCGGAAGACAGATGACTCTCGCTCGTTTCCACGCATCCGGGAAGTGACCCAGCAGGAGGCAGGCGTTGAAGATCGCCAACAGAACGTGCGCCAACGAGACTGGCATGTGCTGCAGCGCCTCATTGACGATCCCGTCTGGTCCAGGTGCCTTTTTCAGTTTCAGCTGCTTCATGGTCCTGACAAGGTCCTGCGAGCTTGCGCGCGGAACCTCTTCCTCATGCTCCAGGGCGATGTTTGGTGTCCGCGGGAGCCGTACTTCCTCCTGGAGTGGATCGGGTGTCCCTGGGTCTGCCGTAGCGGTGGTGAAGGAAGCCTCAAGATACGCCGCCATGTGGTTCGCCTTTTCTCCTTCTGAAAAGAGATTACCGTTCGCGGTGCGGAGCGGAGCTTCTTCCGTGCCATTGCGCCGAAGAGTCCTCGCCATCCGCCAGAGGGAACCATCCTCCGTTGAAAGAGATGCAATCTTCTTCTCCCAAGACTACTCCCGGAAGGCCGCAATGTCCTCCCGAAGACGGTGCTGCGCCGTGTTGAGACGCGATTTGTCGTCCGGGCAGCGCGTATCCTGGAAGATCTTTCGAAGAGCATTCTTTCGCCGGATGTTCCGCACTATCTCTGGCGGTAGCTGAAGGTGGTTCCACGCGCGAACGGTTTTCTTCGGGACGGCGTCGTCCATGGCGGCGGTGATGGCGTGCGTTACGGCTTCGCATTGCTGGTCGATCTTCTCAGCAGACACGAGAGGTTCTTGGGCAAAAGGCTGGAGATTATCGGTTACCGTTTGGCGATAGACATCCCAGTCGGCGCGTGAGAGATCCTGCACGACTCTGGCGGGGGCGATGATCGGTCGGTTTCCGAGACGGAAGATGACCGGGAGATGATTGCTGTCGAGAGCCGGAATGACCGTTGCGGAAAGAACGCTGTGTAGATGGTGATGCAATGCGATGTCGAGGACGTCGCCGACGCCCCTTCTGCTGTAATGCGTCGGCGAGGACGGTGCCACGACGATCACTCCGTTACTCTGCGTCCAACTCCGCAAGCGTTGTCCCTTCCAGTTCACAACAAGCGACGACCAGTCCGGATGCTTCGCGTTGAAATCGCCCCCCGCGATTGTCGGCACGCCGTCTCCGAAGATCGCTTCCAGGTTCCGTAAAGGAAGAATCTTCCCCGGTGGAGAGTACGCGGAAGCGATCCGCAGAGCTGAACCTCCCACGCAGTCGAGCGTGATCGCCGTCTCCTCCAGGGTTGCCAACTGCGGTAGCATGTATCTGCCGCCGCGCCGTGAGTCCAACAGCCACCAGTATCGCCGTTCCTCCACCATGTGTGCTCCTATCATCCCGGAAGATCTGGTATCCCAGTACCGTCCACCTTGCGTTGCTTCGCAGCCATGTCTCCTGCACCAAAGCTATCTCGCATATCTGCCGAGACAGAAAGTCGAGAAGCTCCGGAGTCTTCCGCACCACGGCACCACCTGCATTCCAACAGGCTATGGAGAGCGTCATTCTTGCATTTCGGCGTCTATCCATCAAGTTGTTGCAAGATGGTCGGAAGCTGTTGGACCGTGGCTGAGAAGGTCAGCAGCTGAGTCTGCAGACTCTCGGTGAGCGCGAGGAGCGCGGCGAGTGCCGTTTCCTTTTTGGTCCTTACAGGGACCGTGGAGCTAGTGCCGGGACTTGAAGCGTTCGCGACAGCGCACAGTGGTCGGAAATCGGAAAAAGCTGGCCAAAAGTCCAAAATGACGTTTTTTTATATATGAACTTGAAACTTCGCATGAAAACGCAAAATCAATTCATATATCTGGAATAGCACTTTAATTGGCTTAGTTCTTACCCGTTTCTGAGATAGAGGCTCAAACATGAGCAAATTTCCAGAAAAATGCCCGTCTTCAGTTTTATCGGAAAAACTTCCAACTTAAGTTGATGGTGAAGTTTAAGGAGGATTTTAATGGAATAAAAAACGATATTATCTGTTAGCATGGTGTTTTTGCTTTACAATTCCGTAGTTTTAAAGAATAGCTTCGATATTATCTTGCTGTGTCGTTACAAAATGGCGGACGCTGTTTTTAGACCAAATTTTACATTATGTAGGAGATTAAAATGGGTTTTTGGCAGAGTCACGCGAAGTGACTTACATCAGAGCATTATTTGAAGACTTCTTAAGGTTTATATGCAGTTAACTTTGAAAAAAGTTTGCGACGCCGGAAATAAATTTGATTTTTCGATCGCGCGTCGAGGTTCGGCTCCGCGCGCCGGGAGCTGGATTTGCCGCGACGCGGTAAGGTTATTGAAGTGGTATGGATTTTAACGCTCAGCATTCACCGTATTTCAAGCTGTGCTTGTGGGCACCGATCCCCAAGGAGTCTATAATGAAGACATGGGAAGATTTTCAGTCCAGGTAAGTGCACGCGTAATCGAAGTTAATTTAGTTTTCTTTGGATACGTTCGGGATCCATGCCTTATATTCAAAGCGTTCGAACCTTGAAAAAGTGAGTAGTGTTCCTGGGACCCATACAGAAAAAACTTCCAGAAAGACACAAGCTGGGAAACTTATACCCTCCCTCCTCCCCCATCCTGAACCCCCAGGATTCTAGTGCGAAAATGGTCAATTTATGACTTCACAGATCCTTTAACGGTGTTAACCGGGCAATTCCAGGAAAACTTACCCTAACTTCTTTTAGATATGCATCCTATACTAAGTTCTAGTCTGACTGTGGTGAAGGAAAGTTGAGTTCTCGTGAGTGCCCATACTTTGTGAATGTGGTTTGAGTTATTTTGTGAAGAATGTAATCACTTTTGCCTTCATTACGTGGTAACCATCAGTGGTGTTTTTTGTTTATACATCTTACCTTTATTTCAGGTATGCTATGTGTTTTTCTTTTGTTAAGCCTCGAATACTTTAACTAAATCGTCCGCTATTTTTTATTAATACTTCGTTACGTATTTTTAAATATTTTCCTTACATTACTCCTGTATTTGATGCATTTACCACGCGTTCGTCCTTGTGGACGAATTAGGAGTAATAATCGGCTAACCTCTGGTTCTATCAATGTAAAATCTATTTTTCGAACTTTTACGCAGGCTTCTTCCATAATTCAATGGGAATTGCCTCCTCACGAGGTTAAAGGACTAGACATCCGTAAATTATTAATGGAATCGGGGAAAAAATCAGTGACCCATGGAATCTATTAATTTTCCAGATTTTTTTATTTAGCACTTGCCCAGTACTTCTACTGTTTTTATTTTTGTGTAAATGAATCCTCTCCCAATATTTTAGCTCAATAATTGTCCAACCTTTAGCCTTGTGTGACCAAATTTCATAATTCATTTACCAGGCACTCCCGGGCGGCCAGAAAAAGAATTTCACGCTTCAAGTGATAGATCGTGAAGAAGAAAAATTCAAACCCTAAAAACTTCTTTCACAACTGCTGAGCTTGCTATCAAAGCAACTATGAGTTGGAGGAAGGAGGGAGATACTGCAGCAGCTAAGCTAGTTACGGAAATAACAACAATTCGTAGAGCTATCGAGAGTATATATCGGCACCTTTCCCTTGCTCACTGTGGGGCGAAAAGATATGTTTTCATTGCTTGAGAGAAGGCAATAAACAATTCTGCGTAGCCTCCTTCCGAGAGACTAATGACGACCGTCTTACCGCCGCGGCGCCGTCCACCGAGCGGCCGAGATCGCGACAGCGGCCGGAAGGGGCTCGCTCTTTGGGGGCGGCTGGATCGCAGAGACGGTAAATGTTGCCGTTTCGCGGATTTTTTATTGCTAATATCTCGGCTCGTAGGCCACGAGGGCACGTAAAATTTCACAGAACTCATTTTTTCACTTAACATGAAATCTATGAGCATGACAATCTATGAACATGCCAAGTTTGAATCAAATCGGCGCGTTACACTTCGCAAGTGTTCCTTGTGAGCGACATCATCAGGACCGGATGATGTCGCTCAGCGACGAAACCTAGGTCGTCATTAAAATTATTTTATGTGGAACTGAACAAAAAAGAGAAGCATAAGGTGTGGCCCTTGAAATGTGGACGTCGAAGAGATTAAAGAAGATACGATGGACAGGCAGAATAAGGAATAAAGGGTAGCTGAAATGGGTTGGAGAGGATAGAAAACTCCTAAAAACTATTCGGAAGAGACACAAACAATGGATCGGGTAGGGATTAAGAGGGAAGGGGATACTAATTGCAGCTCTTAAAGGATGGGTGGAGTGGAAATGAATGAGAAGGCTGAGACTGATGGATGAGGTGGAGAGAGGAAGATACAAGGAGACCAAAAAACAGGCGCGCCTAGGCGGGGGGCAGAAGCGAATAGACAGCGACGGTGGATGGAATCTACTAGTTGGCAGAACAACTGTGGATGATGGTTAACTGATTCCTCCTTTCATGTCTGAGCATTAAAAATAAATTACCCAGGGAATATTAACACATAACACTTCCATTGTCTTTGCTTCACCTTCTTCGGCTACCTGAGACTTATTGTGGTGGGCCATGGCAAGTGCTTCGATAAATTCACAATTACGGTTCTCTGCTTTGTATTACCTTTTTCTTTCAATAACCCAAATTGCAAAATAATATACCAAATTAAAGTATATACATCTATATACTACGCAGAGAGTCAGTACACAGTGCTTGCACGGTTGTTCGTTTACAAAGATGACTTGGAAACTTTAAGGTGACCGACAAATTCGACCTCTAGGTATTATGGGGGAATAAAATTTTCCAACAAACTGAGCGCCGCTACAATCGCTCTCAGGGAAAATCTCTTTCCTTTCTGAGGACGTAATAATTTTAAGTCTCGGTCACGACGATGGAAATTCAAACGCGCTAAGGTGATGGACTAATCGTCCGGATCGGTGATGACTTCCCGTTTGCAAGTCTGCTCCGAGCGCGTTTCGTGCCGTCCACGAGAACGGAGGCACATTAGATAACCTTGTATGCATGTGAAACGTTCTATTTAACTCTCCCGTACGCATCAACCGAAACCAGGAAATAATGAATATTTTTCCTTATGCAGAACTCAGCAGGTATGGCAAAAGGCAGCTTCTCGCAAAGACACTCATGGCAGTTTACTGGTAGGTTAGATAGAATGCGAATTTTAATGCATTTGCTTTTGCAGGAACTTTAATTATTTCTCTGTGAGGACTTCCATTGATATTCTCAATATTTCATGAAGTCCAGGAGGGAGGGAATACATCGATGGAATATTTAACACATGCTCAACTGTCACTCAGATATCTAGGGCAATAAATTTGAACTGAAGCACAGTACATTGCTGGCTTAAATGCTTCAGGGAGGGAGATGAGACGATGGCAACACGACAAAAAATTAGAAACTATGATGCACGTCTCGAGATGATGACAGCAGCACTCGTTAACATCCTAATGACAATTATCTTACTGTTGGCGGGGCGGCTGTGATGAAGAGGACATAAAACTTAAATTACAGCGCCCGCACAATGAAAAACCACCTCCATGAAGCCAGTTCGAGAAATTTCAGACCGGCAAGAAAAACAATAAACGATACTACAACTTTTGCGAGTTATTGGTCGAGAAATTGTGAATATAAATATTTACTCTCTTTGCTTCTAGTTAAAATTAATAAATTTGTAAAAAAAATTAAAAAGTAAAATGATTTAAAGCGGTTACATTCTCTACTTTGAGGCATAATAAGTCAACAATTCAAAAAAAGCAATCGGTCATAAGAAAGCTAAAATATTATTCTTTCTTTCTTTTTTTGGCTAATTTTGCGTAGTTATTAACTCATTAGTATTTGCGCATTTACGGCTTGCGTAACCAATGAAATTCTACCTCCATCCTTGAAAAATGCATTGAATCTACGTTGTTTTCACGATCAAAAAAGGAAACCCTCTTTATTGGTGGTTGTCAAGCATCGCAGGTTACAGTGAGAGCAATAGTCAACGGGTGAATGCCAGGACCTTGACAGAGTGCGAGAGGAAGAGCGAGGCTTAGAGGAGTAAGGAAGGGAATGGAAAGAATGCAGAGGAAACCTTTGCGAGAACGAGAGAGTTCAATGAAACGTTTCAAATGCATGCAAGGTTATCTAATATGCCTCCGTTTGGAGGGCAGTGCGAATAACACTCAAAAGCATGCAAGCGGCCAGTAATCCGTCAATGATTTCGACGATGAGTCATCACCTTACTGTGTTCGAATTTCCCTCGTCCTTGTCGACACCTGGGAATAATATGCTATCAGGAAAGAAGCCCATTTTTCTACGGAGAGATTTAGCGGTTCTCTGTATGTTGGCAAAATATTTTCCCCCAAGTATGTCACACTAGTGATTACGATCATTTTTCAATGCTCACTCTACTTGGCACCTTTCGATTTACGTTCCACAACACAAAATGCGTCCGCGAGACGGGATTAAATCCCGCGACCATAGGCTTGCCAAGCCGACCACCGAGAATGGTATTCAGTTGTAGAAAGTTATATCCTGCGTTCTAAGTTTTCTTTGACTTACAGATTATTGATGTTTAACATTTTAAAACACATGTATGGTAATAGAAACAGGGAGCTACTTTACTGAGGATGCAGATAATAGTGAATTTTTTCTCCAGGGCATGAAAACAAGAGATTTAGCAGGTCGGATGGAATGTTTGCAATAATGAATTGACTTTAAAAAAGTACCGCCAATACATCCAATGATAATTAATTAGAAATTGTCGGAAGCTCCATGAAATAAAGCAACTTAATGTGTTGGAAGAAGCAAATTTGTTCACTTTAAAAACCGCCCGAATGTAACAAGGAAAGTACACTCCAACTTGAAACTCAAATCTCGACATTCATGTCAGAAGACACAAAGGGCACAATATTGTGTTATTGGATACGATTTAAATCTTCGTTCTTTTTTTCCCGGGGCACCTAGATTTTAAAAAAATCAAGAAATCGATACCCTAGTCAAGTAAAATTGAATGTACTTGCAAGCCTTTCAAAAACCCATGCTGCTAGTAATCCACCCAGAAGAAATGAAGTGGTAGGTCTTTGGGCTGTCAGCCTTCCTCCCAGCGGAGGCAGTCTCCCTCCATGTCAAAGGATGATGGCACCAGTGAGGACTAACAGGAAGAGATTTGTAGCCAACAGCCATAAATTTGCTTCATTTATTTAGAGATAAGCGCCATCTATTTCTCATTACATCTCATTCACAACTTACCTTTACCGAAAATTACCTCAATAATAATCTTTAATATTTTCGCCGATGACGACACGCAATGTAGGTGTTGGGGGTTTAAGGAAGGCGACCGTTGCCCTGGAGGGTGGGCGATGGGCATGGGGGATAGGAGGGGGCGATAAGAGGGACGGTGGAGAGGGTTCGAATGCAGGAGACGAAGGGCGTATGAGGTGATCCACACCTTCGCTAAGCAGTTCTTCGGAGCACGGAGCCCAGCAGGAAAAGGGAATGCGAAGTGATTGGAATGGCGGCTATTTTTCGAGGGCACAGGAACCTCCGACGGTGGCGGGAGTCATGGCTCAAATGATCATATTTTTAGTGGAGCCATTTTTCGACCTGTGATGACTGACAGCGAGTGACAAGGGCGGATGTTGCTCACCTTGAAGTGCCTACCTTGCCTCCGAGTCACTCGTATGACTGCGGTATGAATATTTTTATTTTTGTTACAGGAGGAAGCTATTGCCTTTGAGAGTTTTTCCGTAGTTGGAAATGGTTAATGTACATGGTTCCAACTTAAGGTAATTAGACAGCAATCATATCCCTGAAGAGATCCATTTTTCAAGCGCAAAGTAATCAAAGTTTTATTTGCTCGGATGAGTGCAAATACCATTACAGAAGATAATACTATTGAATTAGTCAGCGCTATGCAAATACCTTTTTACCTGCAAATACCTTAGTACAGTCAGCAATACTGAGTGGTACCTTCAAAAACAAGTTGGCAATTGAAATCATCGCATGTACGCATCACGTAAAATTACCATAGTTGTTTTTCTACTCTTTATATAATAATACTTTGGGTGATTTTTCATTATGCATGCTTAATGACATTATTTCAACCTTGATAGATTAAAAAAGGAACTGAAATAACAGACAAGCTCGGCACTAAAGAAAAGTTTGGCGACGTTGAAAAGAATATTGCTTTTTTAGGCCCTTGAATAGGCGATACCAGCAGAAAAAGGCATAAACAGGTAAAATAGGCATTTTTAGGCAGTAACAAATCGATTTCATTTCGCCATAAATGATCCTAAATTAACTTATAACTTCATAAAATTAGTTTCCTGAGTAAAAGAAAAAATAGGCATTTTAGGCAATGTCCTCAGCTTAGTAATGAAAAAACTTCTAGGGTATTAATTTACACTTATAATTAGCAAGGAATCCGACCACATAAGCCATTTTTTATGTTAATAGAGTGATCCGGAAATTCAGATACAAGTGATAGTTTAAAAGAGTTGTTTATTTTAAGACAGAAATAAATAAATCCTATATTATTTTACAAATATTGGAAACGCTGTATCGATTAATGAGTGAATTCGTCAAGGTAAATAATGGCTCGTCCATGCAATCTACTTTCTACTTCAATATATTGCACGTGAAGCCATTGTAAGAAATCTGGAAACGGAGGAGCATTAGCATTTGTGAAATTCCTTCTAGGATATACCCTCACCTGGCCATTCTGCTTGAAAACCTAGGTTAATGGTAATCTTCTGGGACCATGTCCCAGGTATACGCTAGTTGGGTGTGGTGCACCTCGCGAAGGGTCTAAATCCGAAACCCTTTCCCGAGCACTCGGCCCAACGCTGGTCTCTCTCCCCGACCCTCGCGGTGGGGTGCTACCGCAATAAAAACTGACCCTACCCAGTATAATTTAAACTTTAACAACTACGCCATATTGTAACAAATGCTATTTTTCATCGTACTTCTGATAATCGTGCAAGTACGCACGTCTTTTAATCGTTGTTCTACGATGAAAAATAACCGTTTTATTGATTTTCGTAAAAATGTTAAACATTTTGGTTGAAAAATGGCAACGTCGCAGTGAATTGGAGGCGGTTTCGCGAAGTTTGAATACGTCTTGGGTATTTTCTGACGCTTTCCTCATTGTTTATACGTACGTCTATTGAGTGTAGTTTTGTTTGTGGTGTTATTGACGTCGATTAATGATATTTAACGCTGTGTTTATCGAGTTGTTATCGAGGGAATGTTTCCAACATTACCTGTCGCCCATTTTTATTGGTAAATCAACACTTTGTCCGCGATCGCATCAGAATTTCCTGATCCAAAAACTTACGTCGTTGTCTAATCCCCAAAATAATAATTTATCAAATGTACAAAATATCTACATCTACAAAGTATCCTGAAAGCCCCTTCAAGGGTGTATGGCAGGCGAGTAGTCAGCAACATGCATTCCACTAAAACCTAAAGTTATGGTAACTACGAATATTGATGCATTAGCATAAATCGGTTGTTCTCCGGTAATGCTTGTCACGAGGCGAAGGCTCAAGGCTCACAAGCATGCACTACACTACAGATATGTTACCTATGGTAGAGGGACCGTTATTATTTATGTATTTTTCTACTACATAAACGGACACATTCAGAAATTGCGTTGAAAACATGCGCGGCGGGATTAAGTGCTTGGTAGCAGATAAGGATACAAGTATTAGGGAGTACTACAACTACCTACAGCTACATGACCTATCGATGAACCTAGTTAAATATCTCATTGGCAGCTGTTATGGTCTCATTTCGTTCGCGGGAAAATGAAATTATTAATCCATCCGTTCTGCAGCCTGTTAAGAGGTAACCTTATTTCCCTAACTTTATCGTCACAATTATGCATTTTTACAATTATTTACAGTTATATGTTCAAGGACTCTGCAAGAGATAGATGTGAGCGATATCGGACGGTGGTTCGATGGCTGTTCCCTATCACCACATTTAGGAAGAAGGAAGGTAGTTTCATGACAAGAAATCCGGCTGCTACAGGACAAAGCTCTTTCCAGGTCTGCTAACGTTATTTATTTTCTTGGCTGTTATTCGACTAGGTACTCATTTAAATATTTGTAGCAGGCTTGTGACTAATCTCCACTCTTCGAGCAGACACGAATTCAAAACGAATTCCTCGCTGCCGAACATAAATGGAATTGAACATGATTTCAATCGAGAAATAATGAAATAAAATGGAAATTGAGTGCCAATAAATCATCCCATAACTTTCTCCACAAAATGAGTCAAATTAGGCAAAAACATCAATATATTTAGTTTTTGCAAAGGATTTTTCTCTATCTATCAATTAAATGAATTATTTCAAGTTTGAACGCTAAATTAGTACAAATAACTAGCACTCTCCTTTACAAGGATGCTTAGAAACTGTATTTGGTGAACTATTTATCATTAGAAATATCATGATATTTTTAGGTATTTAACGGGATTCCTCCATTTTACTTCTGAATCAATCCCTCCACCTCATCCTGGGTTTCCCTCTCTCAGTTTTCCCGGGGTATATTAATCCTTTGGCCACCTTTCTGTAATATACCTCGAAACGCCGTTCCACAATTCCAAACCGTGTAAAACGATAGTGTATTATACTGCATTATCGCTTGGATTTTGAAAATATGGTTCATTTCGTGGTGTATAAGATTTTATCTGGCCTGATTAGTGAAAGAATTAAACTATATGCAGAGGAGAGAATACCAAAGCGGATTTCGGACTGGCGGGGGCACTACTGATCAAATATTTGGTCTTTTACAAATAAATATGTCATTTGTTAGTCACAATAATTTGGATAATATCACATATTTATTGGAAAGTCCTTGAACATATAGGTAATTGTAAATAAATGTAACAATAAATAATTGTGACGATAAAGTTAAGGATTAAAGTTAAAAGGATTTATAATGTAATTTTCCCGCGAACGGAAAGAGACCATACCACATCTACATCTACATCTACATCTACATATTACCCTGCGAGCCACCTCTAGGGTGTTTGGCAGGGGGTGACAAGTCACCAAAATGCAGCATGCAAGCGGACCGCCACATGCACACCGCACGGTCATGAATATTAAGGATAACTAAAAACCATCATACAGCATGCAAGAGAATCCCCACATGCACGCCACACATGTACGATGACACATAATATTCTACATGCTACTTAAGAAGGCAATCTGCCTATGAAGCTAGATCATGCAAAACATGCTGTTAGAATCACCATAAAACTCCGCAAACATGCTTTAAGAAATACATAAGTTAGTAAGCTACACTACCAGTCAACTAATCTATTTCTAAGTCCTTACACAGCCGTTATAGTCTCTTATCGCTCGCGGAAAAAACGACATTTTGAATCTATCTGTTCTACAGTCTATCTCTCTTATTTTATTTTTATGATCTAATCTACCATAGTACGTTGGCGGTCGTAAAATATGATCAACTTCGTCGGAAAATAAACTACTCTTGAATTTACATAATAGATTTAGTCTTGTTTTCAATCTACGGTCTGACAGTGATTCCCATCCGAGTTGTTCTAAGAGGTCAGTAACACTAACAAGACTATCGTAACGGCTTTTCACGTACCTGGCTGCTCTTCTCTGTACACGTTCTAACTCTGTTTTTAAGCCTGTTTCATGAGGATCCCAAACACTGGAAGCATATTCTAAATGGGGTCTAACGAGGGAGAAGTAGCTTATTTCTCTCACTTTGTCGTCGCACTTGCCTAGAATTCTTTTAACAAATCCCAATTTACGATTAGCTTGACCTGTTATTTCCCGAATATGTTTATTCCACGATAGATCATTATTGAGCCTAACTCCGAGATATTTTACGGATTCTACCGTCTCTAATTGGGTATCCTGAATGAAATAGCTCTGTTGTGGGGAGTTATTTTTCCCCCAGAATTTCATTACTACGCATTTTTTCAAATTTAACTCTAGCTGCCACGCATCGCACCATGCTTGGATTGCAGTAAGGTCGTTCGTTAGTTTATCCTTATCTTCACTGCTACGGATTTCCCGGTATACTACAGCGTCGTCTGCAAATAATCGAAGTTTACTGTCTATTATGTCACCAATATCGTTGATATAGAGTAGGAAGAGGAGTGGGCCTATGACACTACCCTGAGGGACGCCAGATGTGACTCTAACTTCGTTGGAGGCTACGCCGTCTAATACTACTCTTTGCACGCGATCGCTCAAAAGTTCTCTGATCCAGGAAATTACATCATCGTCTAGGCCGTATGATTTTAGTTTTACTAATAACTTATCGTGGGGGACTTTATCAAATGCTTTTTTGAAATCAAGAAAAATCGCGTCCACTGGAATGTTGTCCTCTCCGGAGACTAAAATATCGTGGGCAAACAGCGCTAACTGAGTTTCGCATGATCTACCTTTCCTGAATCCGTGTTGAGTTCTCATTAACAAGTTATGCGTGTCTAGGTGTTTCATTACTGAGCTGACAACAATGTGTTCAAGGATTTTGCATGAAATGGACGTTAAAGATATCGGTCTGTAATTACATGGCTGTTCCTTGTCTCCACTTTTGAATATGGGCGTTACATTGGCAATTTTCCAGTCATTTGGTACTCCGTGTTGCTTTATGGATTTTGTGAATATTAGCTGCAAGTAGGGGGCAATTTCTGACGCTAGTTCTTTATACACGCGAGAAGGGATTTCGTCTGGACCAGGTGACTTATTTGGACTGAGCAATTTCAATAAAATTTCTATTCCGTGAGCACTAATATCAAGGGGAGGCATCTTTCGTATGCAGTGATTATCAACCGCCACGGATGAATTCTCAGATGATACCAGCTGCCAACGAGGCTTTTAAAGTTTTAACTAGGTCTGTCGCTAGGTAGTGCAGCTCTCAGTAGTAGTAGCACTCCCTAATTCTTGTATCCTTATCTGCTACCTAGCACTTACAGCACGCTGTGCATGTTTTAAGCATCATTCTTGAATCTTTGTCCGTTTATGTAGTAGAAAAATACATAAAAAATAACGGTCCCTCTACCATAGGTAGCATATCTGCAGTGTAGTGCATGCTTGTGAGGCTTCGCCTCGTGACAAGCATTACCGATTTATGCTAATGCATCAATATTGGTTGTTACACTAACTTTAGTGTTTAGTTGAATGCATGTTGGTGACTTCTCACCCCCTGTCACACACCCTTCTACATCTACATCTACAAAATACCCTGCAATCCACCTCAGGGGTGTGTGGCAGGGGGTGAGTAATCACCAACATGCATTACACTATACCCTAAAGTTAGTGTAACTACGACTAATTATGCATAAGCATAAATCGCTAATGCTTGTCATGAGGCGAAGCCTCACAAGCATGCAACACTACACTACAGATGTCGTCAAAATGGAGAGTGACCTTCAATATACATGCATTCTACAACTACACAGATGGACAGGGACTCAAGACCCATGTAGAAAACATGCTAGGCGTGCTGTTAGTATGTACTAGGTACTATGCACTACATACTACCCCGCAAGCCGCCTCAATAGGCGAGTGGCGGGGGGTGTTAGGACACCAGCCGTTTACATATAAAAAGGAAACGCTCTAATGAAATTACGCCTTGCATTTATTAAAGTCCCTTATTGTTCGGGGGAAAAACGAATTCCCATACCTATCCGTTCGGCAAAATATCTCTCTCAATTTATCGTTTCTGTCGGACCTGGAAATATAGTGGGGTTCTAATATGATGTTCTCCGTGTCGCTCTGAAAGATATCTATTCTCAATTGCTCAAGTAATCTAAGCCTAGCGCGCAGCCTCCGAGTCTCTAGCGGCTCCCAGCCTAATTCGTTTAACATCTGCGTAACGCTGTCTGTACGCCCGTAGCAGTTTTTGACAAATCGCGCAGCTTTCCTTTGTATTTTATTAAGTTCCCGAATTAAGTCTTTCTGCACCGGATCGCATATGCTTGCTGCATATTCAAGGTGTGGCCGGACGAGTGCGAAATAGCACCTCTCTTTTACTTTTTCATCTGAAAATCTTCCCACATTACGCTTAATATCCCACGATAGGTTCGAGGTAATCATAACTCCCAGATACTTAACTTCATCTGTCGCCTATATCTTAGGTACCGTGTCGAAAGCTTTATTAAAATCTAGGAATAATGCATTAACTTGTGTTTTCGATTCACCAGATTTGAGAACGTCATGAAGAAAGAGTGCCAGCTGTGTTTCACATGATCTATCTGTCTGTACTCTACTCTAGTCTGTTTCCCTTTTTGAATATCGGTGTAACGTTTGCAATTTTCCATTCTATTGGTATCTTTCCTTCAGACAATGACTTCTTCAATATTATGTCTAAGAACGGTGCGATCTGTGGCGCTAATCCCTTGAGGTGGCCTGCAGAATATTTTGTAGATGTATATGTAGATAACCTCCAGCGTACAATGCTGACGATTGGCAATATCTTTCGCTGGAAATTGCCATGAACCGTATCTGATGTGTTCCCCAATGAGCTGGTGAATACGCTTTGAATCTAGTAAGTAGTTCAATAAGTTAGCTTTGTCCAAGCTGCTTGATAATATTTCACCTTTGTCGTTTCTTAGTGGATTAAATGTTGATCTATTGCCTTTAACTTCCCTCACGTATGACCAAAAGACTTTAGGTTTATCCTGTAACTGTTATCCTAATATATTTCTTTTAAAATCGACGACCATTTGCACCTGGAAAACGATCAGCGTGTCTACTACAACGAACACAAGATACAAGATAGGTTACGAACTCCTCAAATGACCACGCTGACAGTTTTTCTTCAGGTATTGTGGTTTCCTTATAAAATAAGTTCAATGTTTTTCACACCCGTTGAATTTCAACGGGTACCTTCCGCTAGTTATCATTGAAAAATATTAAAAATCATATAACACGTACTAGATACGTCTGCTTATTCACCACGGAGAAAAATCGGAAGGGATGGGGCAAATACGAATGGAAGTGCGGCAAGAAACAGAATGGATGCAAATTTAGTGCCAATGCGGTTTTGTTTAGACCACTTTTCCGGATTCCTTTATTTATTTTCATGGTTCCCTATGAAAGAAATGCCAGAGAAGATCCGATAAGCAGTCTCCTTTCGACGGGTGGAGTAAATGACAAGGGTGGTAGGTGGGGTAAGGGGAGGAAACGTGGACTCGTTATCCGAGTTAACGACCATGGGTGCGAGGCGCTTTTGAGACAGCGGGAGGTGAAGGGTGGGGAAATGGGTAATGTCGAGGTGGGGTGTAGTCACTCATCACTCTGTCTTTGTAAAGACATTTTTGAATCTAAGTTTCCCCCTGTACAGTTTTTGGGTTTCCATAGCCCTCAAATCGCAACGGGGCAACCGCTTCCTTCGCTCAAAACCCACCACGCAGCGCTCGTAATCCACAAAGATATCTACCGCCGTGGCCTTGCAGTGGGATGACCCATGGATGCATTAACGAGTTTCTGCCTAATAGCAGACGAGTGTGACAGCAACATTCTGAGTATCGTTATTCTGAATATCGATTTTTTGGAATGAATGGATTTCATATTACTTTCTATTCCACGACTTATTAATAGACTGCATTTTGTGTTTAAATAGCACAGCTTAGATAGTCAAACCTAGTTAAAAGCCTCATTGGCAGCTGTTATGGTCTCCTTTCGTACGTTTTTTATAATTATTTACGCATTATAAACGCATATGTATAGAAAATCATAATAGTAAATGAATAGTTGTTGGTATTTACTTCACTAGATTCAACTTGGCCAGCCAGCAGGTCAAGAAGAAGTCACCACTCAACAGAAGAAATAAACCACTCTTCTGACATTACTGATAGGAAAATTTCCCTGACAGTGCCATCTGTGGCAAAAATATACTGCATATGTCTTCATTATTTTATTTGAAAACCGCAGAATAACTAAAAGGCCAAGAAAGGCTTTCAATTCTATCAAATCTAAGGTTTTAAGTTCAGGCTGACCCTTTCATAATTCTCTTAAAATTTGAAGATTAATGCTCGTCTTATGCAATATCAGTTGCTTCATTCCTTTATCAAAAATCTGAGGCCAATAATCTATAGGTTCAACTTCCTTACCTAGTGATGCATTGGAATCCTTCAAACTAGGGTTTTCGGTGACGATGTTATGCAATGGAGTACAAATTTTCCTCTTCGACTCTCTGGATGACCACCCAAAGCGATGTCTCACTTAAAAAATTGTCTTTGCTTGGGGAAATCGTTGTTCACTACATCATTTCCCAATTACCCAATGGAGATTTTTACCCCTTTAGGGCGAAAATGCGTGTAGCAGTAGCCAGAATTCTAAGGAAAAATGTGTGTAACGATACTCAGAATGTTGCCGTCATACTCGTATTCTATTAGGCAGAAACTCGTTAATGCATCCATGGGTCATCCCACTGCAAGGCCACGGCGGTAGATATCTTTGTGGATTACGAGTATTACATTATTAGTAGCAGGCTTGTGACTAATCTCCACTCTTCGAGCAGACACATTTGTTCAAAACGAATTCCTCGCTGCCGAACATAAATGAAACTGAACTGAAAAATGAAAATTTATTAACATAATACTATTGTTTACTATGTTTATACTGTGGAACAAGTCACATAAGTACATATTAAGAATTTGGCTACTTGGTATGATTAGTAACAGGTATTCATTGACAAAGATCACTTTATACAAAACTAAGAAAAATAAACACACTGACTGTGGCAACAGCGTTATCATTCCACCGTACTGCAATCAGATCAGAAGAAGTGGAAAAACTTATAGAGCCCCTGTTCGTCTTCTTCCAAGCCGTCTTGTCAGGGAGCTTCGTATCCGTCCCAACTCGATTTTCTATCATTGTACCTGTTCCTCCAAGCCCCTTCTTTGTCAGCTCTGTTAAAAGCTCTAGTGACGTAACAAGACTATCGAAATAGAGTGTAACTCCTTTTTCTACACCAATATGCTTGGCTAAACCTAACACAACTTTCCCCCTTTGTCCTAACCCAGTATCAGGGAGGTGAGCGGATGCACCACAGTACGGCTCAACATGCTGAACATAGCCTTTTGGATTAGTAGTAACCCATAACATAAATCCAAAGCGTATGGGCTTCCCTCGAATAAACTGTTCGCTGCCAAGACGCCCGTAATAGGGAATCATACTCTCATAGATGCTCAAACTGTTCCCTGGATCTATCTGCTTGTATGCCTTGTTGAGGAAATCAAATAATTGACGTACCTTGTCAATGCGATCACTCCCATCGTTAGCATCATTATCCGCTAGGTAAAGGTAGCGATGTACATTCTCGAATCTGTTTCGCCTTATGGCATCCGTAACTATCTGGACGTGGCAATCAAGGTCGACTTTCCAGTACATTCTTTTCTGAGGTAGACGGTGGTAGCCGGACAACAGCATTACTCCTATTAACGAGTGTATTTCGTGATTGGTTGCTTCAAAGTCGTACACAAGATGTTGAGCAACATATCGATTAGTTTGTACGACTATGTGGTTCACTAAACTGTCTGCAAAAATGCTTTGAAGGCATCAAAAGGAGATTTTACATGTTTGCGCAAATAGTCGTCTGCATTGGGCCAGTAATGAGGCGATGGACTTTCAATTTTAGCGGTAAAATCACTAGTTTTCTTTCCAAGATCGCGAGGGGTAACAACGCTTACGCTTCTTAGTTTTCTTGAGGGTCATTGTTTTTGATGACTCACACATTTCACTTAAATTGCTCCTTCCACTTTGAATCAACCTTTCCTCAGCCTCCTCGGAGAAGTTGGCAAGAATATCAGATTGCAGTATTCAAGCAGAAAGATGACTTAAGTCTCCATCTACCTCCTCGTCAGAAAGATCGGAATCTTGATCGCTAATCACTCCCTTTTCTTTGATAGGTGGGCTATTAGCAATGCTGTCGGGAGAAATATCATCCTCCACTAAGGCATCGAGAATCTCGTTTTTCGGGACCTAAAAGCGAATGTATACAATTTTTTAAGATGTGTAATAAAGTAAATAAAGCCAATATTTAAATTCATATACGAAATTACTCATCGGTATCACGGAGGTATTGCCTCGAATTATGATTTTTGCCATATTTCTTATGCTTCTCAAACTAATGAAATCAGAATAGAGCTCAAAGAATGTGTAAATTGCATGATAATGGTTTATTATGATGATAAAACATAAATTATTAATTTTCCATCATCATTAGGAAACAATATAGTATTATCCCAAAGTGCACTGATTGGTAGCCACTGATGGAATAATATCTAAATATCGATATTTAAAAAAATATATGATACAAATATGCCTTATGTAGCATAAACACAAAAATTACCCACTTATGATTAAAAAAATACTAATGGTTTACTAATAGCATTTGAAATTAGAAAAATTCTGAGAAACGGCGTCTTTTCCCAATATTATTTATTAATTGCCATCGACTTAAAAATTGGCACAGAAAAATAATATAACCACGTATATGCATATTATTTTGAATAAGTACTTAATAATGTATTCACTAGGCATTAACATGAAAAAAATTACGAATACGAAACATAAAAAGGCTTTAACTTACATTTCATAGAAGGTTGTCAAGTCAACACCTGGAGGGACTGCAGTGATCCAATTAGCACGCGAAACACAATCAAACAGACGAGTGACGAGTATTACCAGTCAATAATGTAAGGTCTAGCAAAGGCACACACGAAGAATCGGATGAATCTGTTACAAAGTGAACGTTATCTAAGGCAAAACGTGGCATGGCAACTAAAGTTGCCGACGGGCACTAATGGGAGCGGACCAAGTATGATGCGATCGCGGACAAAGTGTTGATTTACCAATAAAAAAGGGCGACAGGTAATGCTCGTATAAACAATGAGGAAAGCGTCAGAAAATACCCAAGACGTATTCAAACTTCGCGAAACCGCCTCCAATTCACTGCGACGTTGCCATTTTTCAACCAAAATGTTTAACATTTTTACGAAAATCTATAAAACGGTTATTTTTCATCGTAGAACAACGATTAAAAGACGTGCGTACTTGCACGATTATCAGAAGTACGATGAAAAATAGCATTTGTTACAATATGGCGTAGTTGTTAAAGTTTAAATTATACTGGGTAGGGTCAGTTTTTATTGCGGTAGCACCCCACCGCGTGGGTCGGGGAGAGAGACCAGCGTTGGGCCGAGTGCTCGGGAAAGGGTTTCGGATTTAGACCCTTCGCGAGGTGCACCACACCCAACTAGCGTATACCTGGGACATGGTCCCAGAAGATTACCACTAACCAAAACCTAAGAGGTTATTGATGTGCAAACACATGAAACTCAACAAAAACTGATGAAAAGCCAAGGGCTCTATCTACTTTCACAGAAAATTCATCACTGCCGCGTGTATTTCAGGGTAAATATTTACTAGCGTAGACCTAGGGACCTTCAGTCCCCAGTGAGCAAAGTTTGTGCAGAATTAATTTTGCACTAAGTCAAAGTTAGTGTCGTTGTGCACTATCTCAAAACAAATATGTTTTTCATGTGAAAAGAATGTTCTTAAAAACACTAATGTTTTCTAGAATATCTAAAGTATGTGCAAAGAATGTGCTAAAATACACATGTGTAATTACGAATAGGAAAAAGATAGTCTCCAGAGCACGGACTATGCATATGTGCTCCTGTACACATTCTTTACACATGCAATAAATGTAAGGTTTTGCACTAGTGCAGAAAATATGCTACGTACAATATTAAAAGAACAGTCTTCGCCGAACATTCTCGCTAACAAGTGGAACAAAGTAGCTCTCTTTAGGCTACTTAAATTAAAGTCTCTCTCCACAGCCAAAATTACAGGCTTTTTTTTGTTCGTGAAAACAAATATTATTTATTTTGAATTTATTGTAGAGCAGAAATTTTGACGAATAATTCTGCGAAAATTTGTTATGAACTGATACTTTGAAAAAGAAAATTTACTTTGAATAAAAGTCAGAAAGCTGGAAAAGAGTGAATTTGAAAAACACTGCTCGTCACGGCTTATTTTGGTGAATTTTTAACCGCAAAATCCCATCGCAAGCCTCGATACTTTCGAGCATTTCTAGGCGACCCTCTCTTCTGAGGGTTGGCAATTCACTTATTTCGTCCGTGCGCCACTCCCGTGTAGCCCCCGTAGCCGTGACCACCGAGATACTCCTGCTCGGCAAGATGGCCGCGGCGGTCACAGTCACACGTGTGCTTATCGTCCCGCTTCTTTTGTGTTTTTTGTTGGTGCAAACGCGGTATTCTGCCAGTTTTATTCTGTTTTATACGTGTGAACCCCCTCCCACTTCCACTACAATCCATCGTCATATTTCTGTGACTTTCCTGTGCTCAACACGAAGTTTTGTGTTTCCTTGCTCGCCGCCATGTGGCCTCCCCCTAGTCCACTCCATCTCCCGGCGATCCCTTGTGTCATCATCGGCTTGACAGGTTTCAACGTCCCCGTTACACCCTAACCCTGGTTCAGTCTTACTGCATGAACGAAAGTTGTTGGTGTTGAGCGAGTAAGTGAAGAGCGAGATATTGTGATTAGAGTGGAGTTTACTGTGTTTATTTATATTTACACAGAAACATTAGTGAATGGTGAATAAGTGTTGTGTTCCATTGTGCAGAGGATTATTGTCTTGTTCCCGTTTTATATTGTATAATTTTTAAATGAGACTGAATCCTTTTTTAGTCGATGAGTGGAAAATAATCCTAATTTTTGACGCTTACTGTCTTCTTTATAATATATATGACTGAATATCATTGAATTTGTTTCAGGAGTTTTGAAACGCAACCTTATTTGCAAGTTGAACGCTTAAGAATTTTTTATTTTGTTCGTTTTCCTTAAGATTTGTAAAGAATCTAGTTCATTAGTTTAAATAAACAGCTAATTTTCTTGATATATATGAGTTGTATTACTTTCTCTGTAGCACCCAGTTTAGGAACATGCAAAGTTGCTTCTTAGAATGTGCAGACATGCATATGCTCTGCAACACATAGTAAACACTAACTTTAGATAGTCCATAGTTAGTCTTTAAAGAACATTAAAAGAACATTCGGAAATGACTTAGTGTAGGTCAGAACATTCTTTGCATATTCTTTTCACTAGTGCACCAGCATGTACTATGCACTGTCTATGTGCGCCACCGAGCATGTTCTTTGCATATACTTTGAGAATATACTTTGCACTAAAGGTAGTGCATTTGAGAACATACTTTGCATATACTTTGCACTAACTTTTGCTCACTGGGTCACTCAGTTACGCTTTTCATAAACATGCATAATAACCGGGATATGAGATTATTGTGATCAACTGTATTGACTTATGTATTAAAGGCAGATCAACTTCAGGCAGTATGCCTGAAGTTGATCTGCCTTCACAACCTGCATTGATATTATAAGGAACATAGCTAAATACTGCATTATACTCTGTAGATAAAATTATTGAAATACGTGAGGTATGTGACAGAAATAATGTGCGCCTCCGATACATCAGTTCGAACGTCTTTTTCACCCACTTAAAGGTCATTCCATGCCAAGTGGTCTGGTGGTCCCCGCTCGACCATCACTGATTTTAATGAAATTCTGTATGGACATTCACACGTATCCCCAATAAGCATTTGTAAATTTTTACGTTCGCCGATGGTATACTTGCTGATGTATAGTAAATTGTTTGGCCCCGTGCAGCAGCCTTCTTCAGTATGATTATGAGATTTCGGTAACTTTGAGGCCTAGTATCTCAGGAGATATTTTGATAAGAGAAACAAAAATTGGGTATCTTGCACAAAGTTTTGAGCTCTATCAAACAACATAATAAAAATAACCATAAAAGCGACCTCCTCCTAGAAAATTCAGAGCGAAACTGGCCCGAAAAATTGCGGATCGAAAAAAATAAAAATTTGGCTTTTTATATTTCAGGAAGTAAAGATATAATCCACGTGAAACTTTGAGCATGATAACATATCAATACATGGTTTACGAATGTAATATTTCATCTTCCTAGTGATTTCCATTATTTTAAAAATCGAGTCCAAATGAGACACTTTTTGCAAAAACGCCAAAAATAGGGTATTTTCTCCCCGCTTTTACAAGAAAAGACCCTCTGGAATTTCTTTTGGATCATTTTCATTATAAAGAGAACGATTTCAACCCTCTAAAAAATTATATCTGGTTTTTCATCGCGGGCATATAAGGACCTAAAAATAGGGACAACGTTGAGGATGACATTAGTAAAAACGACAAAAATAGGTTATTTTCTGCCCGCTCTTACAAAATAAAGACCTTCTGGATATTCTTTTGAATAGTTTTCATTTGAAAGAGCATGTTTCAAACCTCTTAAAAAAGTAGACTTGGTTTTTCATCACGAGCACATACGGCCCTAAAATATGAACAACGTTGAGAACTTTGCTATGGTGGCGCCAAATGCATTCTGTTGTTTGTCGTCCTGTTTGTTTTATGTAGACATTTTTAGTATACTGCGTTGGTTCATGGTAACATTGTCACTACCAGTTCAGGCATTTGAACCCGTAACCCCATCGCCGCGCCGTAGCGGTCGCGCCCAATTGCCGTGCAATACCAGCCACGGGTGAGTTTCTTGGTTGAGGATCCCAAGCCTACAATTTGGTTTCTTCGACAAGGTTCCAAATCCTTGTGTGGGTATCTGTCTGGTTCCAAAGCCAAAGGTTAAGCCACCTGAAGATGACGTTATAGTACGTCGAAACCCGGGTCGTGCAAATAAATTTATCATTGTGGAACCACAAAGTTTAAGTTTTTCATTTATACTAGGTTCCCAAGCCTAACATTTCAAAGCCGAAGCTCGTATGGTTTTTTTTAGACTTGGGTAAGGAGACTATGCTAGAGCCCTGGGTTAAGTCGTGGCCGTGTGGCCGTTCTGTATTGAGTGACTTCGAATTTTTTAAATTGTGACTGATGTTATGTATTCATTTCTTGGATCCTTCAAATTTTATCTTAATGAATCCGTTATTCTACTAGAGGTGCTTCTAGAATAGTGACTACTGTTATTGGTATCGACTAACTCTTTGGGGCCAAAGTTAATAATTGAAATTTCTTCGATTTATCGGTTTCTTTAATTTTTGTTTTCATATCTTCGATTAAAACATATTTTAAGCGCCTATTTCAATTGCCTATTTTGAAATTTTTAGTGCCTATTTAGGCTGCCTATTTCTTCATTTTTAGTGCCTAAATGTCCTCAGCTTATTCATTACTTAAAATGTGCTTGCCGCCGCAACATTGCTGCTGGAGCTGCGTTCGAGAAATCAATTTCATTAAAATTGAATCACTTTATTATTATTTTCAATTTATGTTAGTTGGAATCCTAGATACAAACCTAGAATATTATTAATATTTTATAACTATATTTATAATCCAATTTTTTTCTATATTTAAAATATATGGATAAATGTATAATTATTCTCCGCGTTAGGTGATGATTATCATGTTTTTAGAAACAACTTATTGATAAATTTAATGATCATATGGTCTAAGTATTTATTAACTGAATGCTAAAAAGAAGAAAAATATGAGATCCTGGCCTTTCATTTCATCACAAGTTTTGGGATGGGATCACATTTTCCGAAATCTCCGATTATTAGCTCTAAGAGCATCCACGACATTTCCTCGGGCATCAAATCGAAAAATCAACGGGTCTTCACCATCAACCCTTTCCGAAGACGTTTCACGACAGCTCAACATCAAAATAAAAGATTCTGGAAATGTTGCTCACCTGCCCAAATCCAAGCTGCGATGAGTGGTGATTCAGACCGAAGGTGGCCGAAGTCAGCCGAAGAGCTACGAGGACGAGAACTGAACCTCTCCGCGACTAGACGGAGGTTCGCGACGAACGTTATTTTTGCGTTTTTATCGAACTACTAGACGCGGCTCTCGAAAGGTACCGTTGGAATGGTTACGGAAAGCAAGCTTAAATGGTGCACGCTAACCAAATAATGTTACACTAACTTAAAACTTACGTAAATGTGCTGGTTGGGTATTATATTTTGCGAACCATGTATGACATTGCATGGCTAAGTTACTCGGGTGTTGAAAATTGGTTATAGTAAACTAAAATATGTAAATTAATATAGTGAAATGATATTATCCAAACGAGAAGAAATGGTTTGGCACGATAATGTATTTCAAACCATGTTGGTTCAAACGTTATAATAGCGTTAGTGTGCTGAGGGGTTTTTGTGGAAGAGACGTGAATGGAGGAAAAATAAATTCTTGCCGGGGTGGTGGGAAACAAGCCGAATGGTATCCACTTAAGATACGAAATTGCATTAGGGATGTTGACATTATTAAGTGCACTACCTCATTTGTTCAACCAAAACTGAATTTAACCCTCCGTATTGTTTCACTGGTCAGTGTCAGGTCGACTTTGAAAGAATGCAAGCTTGTCCCTTTTTTACATGACTTTATTCCACAGATAAAATTTACACGTTAGTATGACTTTTCTGCTTCAACGTTACTTTGCTTTTGCAAATTATATAAAACTCTAAAGTTAGCATGCGAATAGTAAACTACATCTGCATATTCAGTTATGTTCGTCGTTAAAACAATTTAAAAAATTCATTTCTATTTTAAAAAGGCAAAAGAAATGCATGCATATTTACATTTGAAATTGAACAAATGCAAAAACTCTCGTGAAGATGATTTATTAATTATCGCAAAGATACAATATGCCCTTAATTGTCGCAAGAACTAAAGCGCACAACGCAGGGTTAAACAAATTAACTGCTGTTCTGATTACTATTGCCCTTCTCTCAGCCATGAATTTTTAAACATAGACAATGTAAAGTTCGTACTTCAAATCTTCTTCACGGATGATCATCGGATCATCTTCTGGGGGACCAAATTATCCATCCCGGTAATATGAGTGTCCATTAAATACAATATGTTCATGCCCCAAATACGTAAAGATAAATATAAAAATGAAGAAATCCTCAGCTCCATGATGATTGAGATACAATGGTGACATAAACCGGGACGTAAACCTCCACCAAGTATTTTAACAGTATTGTAAACCTTTCAGAGGGATACTGGTGATATGCACACACAAAGAATGGAATCAGCAGTAGGAAACCATCTAGATTTCGATATTTCAGCACTCACTAAAGCCAATTTTGCTGGACTTCTACCTCATTTATTTGCTTGGCATATTTTGAGTAGGTATATTTGGTCAGATATTATGATACTTTCGATACCCGGACGACTTATTTCATACTCATTAAATTGAAAAACTATTAAAATCATGAGAATCCGACGTTTTCGCAGTACTCCCTGTAAAAAAAACCGCAGGCAGAATGTATGTTCAACAGTTTGGACCAGTTTCTTCGCCATAAACGAGTGACTCCAATTTTCAAATCTAAATTAGCCGTGGTTCCATCAAAACATAATGATTCCAGACTTTTCACATTAATTTCAAGATTTAAAAAAGCCACAATGATACATGATATAGCCACAGCGTATCCACTTTCCGGAGCGTTATAGTAAACATACTCAGAATTTGGATCAATGATAAGAACAATGTGCTCTTTAGTATGAATTCCCGGAAAATTAACTTTGTTCCTACGCTGAAGACTTGTATTTCATCGAAACAGAGGGTTTTCACATTCCTTCAGTTTAAATCTGTTTACATCCCAATGTTGGAATAGAGAACAGGTATGTTGGTTCCAGGATACTTGAAATCGAAAAAATATCAGTTAAAGAACTTACATTTCTTATTGATCAAAACCCTTTGAAGATACTTTTTATTGATTTTGCAGCATTTGGTCATTCCAAATTAATCTAACAAAGTAGGAAGGGCAGGATGAAGTAATAAAAATGGATGTCTTCTTTTAGAGAGATATTTTGACTATTTATTGATATAGAAATATTGTGACTATTTTGTATCAAACCTGGACGGGAACACAAATTATACTGCACCAGCCTTTATCCTATTTGAGAAGGTTCCAAAGAATAAATCATATCACTTTTGGAAGTAAATGCTATCGTCACGTAGATATCACCGCAGTTCTCGCTAATTTTGCGTGGGTAACGTTTTCATCACATATTCAGGAGCATTCTCTTTGGGATTTGAAACAGGCAAGGACTTATAACCATAGTTATTTTTCTATTTATTCTATACTGCAGTGATTCTCAGCTGCTATTCAACTCAAAATAGATCAAGTTTCCTCATAAATTCAAAATTGAAAATAAAATAAGTGCATTGAGCTCGACGACCCTGAAAGAAAAGAGAATAGGCATACCATTGGATGAAAACAAATATCATGCCTATCCTATGCTAGGGAACTTCAGAATAAATTGTCTACAGCAGTCATTGAAAGAGGAATATAGTTAACCTTAATTAATAGTACCAACATAGTTGACACTTTAAGCTATTTCTTTGAAACCGTATAAACGGAGATAGGACGATATCAAGCATGACGCAGATATCCTTATCATTAGGTAGTGAAAAAAAAATAAGTAGTATCCTGAGCAATAAAAACATCTTCTTAAGCAGGCCTACGGAGAATGACAAAATGCGAAAACCATATTGGGTTGTTTTTCTGCAATATTCTAAACTAAAACAAAATGAAAAAGTGGGGACAATGCGTCAATTTTAGGTTTCAAGCCAGCGTTTCAAAATTTTCCTCACAGAAAAAAAACGTATTTTTTTATTGCAATCATGCGGCGTGAACGAAAAAACAGAGAATTATGTACATGATTTTCTAACAGACGGTAAAGTAATGTTGGTTAAATTCGCAAAAATAAAAAATTATGCAATTGGAAATGGAAAATATGGTGCAATTATTGAAATTTCTTACGTGAAATTTTAACAATCAAGCGGAAAAGTTTTACTTACATACAGTTAAGTCAACGTAAAACATAAACTTTTACGTTGTAAAAGTGTATAAAAGTCAACGTAAAACTTATAGTTTGACGTTGACCTTTTTCAAGCCCACGTTGGTGCACGTTTTTAAGATAATTCTTTGAGTGTCCGTCTTGCGATGAAGACAATTTCAAGAACTCTTTTTAATTTTCCATTGCAAATACAAAACATAGCGATTTAAGTACGAAAACGGAATAATCGGAAAGATGAGTTGGAGACGTGATTTTCTAAGAGATCGCAAAAAAGGTGGGATCGGATGCATAAAAATGAAAAAATGTGCATTTTACATTGAAAAATAATGCGATAATGAAATATTGTCCGATATTAAAAAGTTTCGAAAGTGACATTCATTCACAAGTGAAATATTTTTATTCAGATAGATATTTTTGTTGGACTCACGTTGGCTACTTTAGCTAACTAATTGTTTAATAGAAATCTGCAGGACAGTAGACTTAACACATACGTTTACTTACAGGAATACTGCCCAACAACTTTCTTCGCATTCACACTTTCTTTGCCATTGACGTAGTTGCGTCACCTTGACGATTTTAACCGCGCGAGAGTTGGGCTTCGCTACGTCGAAACAGTACCTGAAAGGTTGTATTTCTGCAGTCAACCACGGCCTTATGAAAAGTGGATGAGTTAAGACGGGCGGTGAGTTTCGTCGAGACGACTGAGCGAGTACCCCATTCGAACCTCGATGCGTGTCTCAACCTCTGGGGGCCATTCACTCCCCGTATCCCCTCTTATCTCACCCTCCATCACCCCCACTCATTCACAGTCTAAAAAGTGCACTGTTCCCCTTCTACCTCTCTTCTTTTCGGATAAACAACCATTTTGACCTCCTCACCGTACGCCCTCTGCATACGTGCATAGCAGACCTTGCCTGAAAATGCCAAACCCCTACAAGACCCCGTCCTCTTTCTCGCCGTTTCATCGTATATAAGGTGATTGGTCATCGTTAGCATTTCTTTCTGTTTCGGGGCTCACAATGAAGAGGACGTGATAGATGTTTAAATTTTTGGTGTGTGAAATTCGCAATGTAGTCTGTGATCGGAAGTAAAGAGCGAGGAACAACAGCTGCCATGCGCCGTTGAAGAGGTGAGTGTATCACATGTAAAATATAGTGGTGATGTTAAAATAAATGTGTGCCTTTTGAATAGTTAATAGATAGTCGCAGTATTTACGCGTGGAACATAATGCTTTTATGTATGGTGACTTCAACGTGCGAAATTCTCAAAAAGTCTCTTCATTAAGCACCACCGTATTTTAACTTGTAACTAGCGTATTATAGTTGAATATACTTAAATGATTTCAATTCTCTCTTTCAGATGTAAACTGGCTGTACTCCACTAAACAAATCCATCTCTTCACGAATGCAGATTGTTATTAGTTTCCTTAGATTCTCGATTATTTTTTCCTGTGATTTCAATTCTGAACTCTTCCCTACTCATCTCGTGGGTCACCCAGTACTTGATCCTTCTACAGCAGTGGCTTTACGTGAAGGCTCATCACTAACTGCACATTTAGTCACATAGTTTTTCTTCTTTGGAGGTAGTTTTAACTCAACATTCCCTCGCAACGTTTCCTTACCAGTCCTCTGGAAGTTTCTTCTCGGATGGTTCTCTAAATCTCTTTTCATGGTGTACAGGCTCATAATTTGCTCTTTGAGGAACCTGTTCTTAAATGATTTATATTATTATGCCTGTGAGCCATCTTCCTAATATCTTCATTTTCCATTTTCCCTAAATTTCCTCTGCTAAAATATTCTGCTCCTAACATTCATCATCTTTTATTCGTGACTATGAATCTTGCCCTCTTGTTTAAACATCTCCATTCGACGCGATTCATCAGATCTGTCTATTTTTCAAACTTTTGTTGCCATGCCTAAAATAGTTCGTGATGTTAGTGTTCATCCATTAACGGATACTTATATTGCTAATTTAATTCTCTTTGTGCCCTTTTCATTGCCGAGTTGCCACCATATTGCTATAAGAATAACCACAAACATTCCTAATCACACAACCTTAAAAACATTTCGTGAACTAAATACTTATCGCCACCATCACTGCTGAAGGAGACAGCAGTTTCCCTAGAAGACGGGCGATTCTTCGCCCCAACATTGGTGTGTAAAGAGAAATGAAGAGAGTGTATCAGTGATTGCTTAAAGTGCATGGCCATTCTAGTGTGTGAATCGGTGCAAGGTTTTTGAAATGCGTGTGCATCGAGGGATCGTCGCTGGAGAGCTACGCAGTGCTACCACCGGTGGACATTGCTGTAAATGTATCAGGTAGGGATTCGACTCTCCTCCGTGCGCATGAAGTTGCATAGAGGGATCTTTCGCGTAATCACCCATCTATCCATCTATTTTGCGCACCCAGGTGAACTGTGTAGGGTTCTGCGTTAGCTTCAGAAAAGGATTCATTCGCGGCAGGGCCACCGAAGTGGCTTAAGGGTCAAAAACTTCACTTAGAGAATTGGAGGGAGAAATTAAAGTGAATTTAGCCGATTAAATATACAGGTAGGCAATTAGTGACTGATTCCAATAAATTACCGAAACACACAATATACATAGGTATAGGTCTGAGAATCGTTGTAAACGTAACGAGGTATTACGCGCAAGTGGACTGCTTAATATTCCGTTACGTTAATGTAATGAAGTATCAAGCACTGAATTACATTGATTGATATTTTGTCACATTCGCGATGGGGTATGAAGAACGTGGAGTACTTCATATTCCGTCGTGCTGAAAATGTTCAAATTCTCTTTTCGTTTATTTCAAAATTTTAACGAAATTTCATAAAGATGTCAACTCAGAAATCGCTATTATTTACCTCTTTTTTCCGAAGGCAGTGTTTCCCTTGTTTGAAGGACACTGTAACATGGCACAGTATGACGTCTCTCTCTCTGCAGAGATCTGTTGGAGACCTGCATGAGCGGCGTGATGGACCGGCCATCGGCCTTCGTCTCCTCTTCGACGAATGCCGGAAGTGGGTTCCAGTGAGCTGGCTCGGTACCTCATAGGGTAGCAACAGGAAACCCGAGCAACTTACTTTTTTTTCTTTATTACTTTTTCAATACTCTTTATACAATAATCGTATAAGTAATTTCATTTTTTCATATCCTATTTCCACTTTGTAAAATTCCTTCATGATTGGCATGCCTTCTACTTGTCTAACAAGACGCGTTTTTTCACGGATATCTCATTCATGCAAGGACTCAAACGTGAACATGCTTAAACTGCAGTGAAAATGTAAATCAACTGCGCCCTTTCTCAGTTCTCGGATTTTATTGATTGCACAAAGCTAATCATAGCACATTTTCTCTATATCTAACCGGTATATCTAACCTTTTTATGCCATTAATGTACTCAAATTCTTGTCATCTTGATAGTAAAATGCATCTTAGCATGTTCCTAGGCACCAGTATTATGCAGAATGACCTTAACCAATCAATGATGGATACTCACTCGTGTTGTGTCACAGACAGAATGAATGCTTCCCAAAATAATTTAACACCAATTGCCGGGTACAATGCTGCAGTAGCAGTGAAACTGATTATGCAGTTTATTTCTATGTAGGGCTTTTCATAAAATAAAAACTTAATCGAGGTGAACTCGTAACTCCTAGCCTGTCATACGTAAGGAATACGGGATAGTGTTCTCCTGGACGAAACCTCTCGAATTAATACTTGATTGGCCCCTCGAGCCGGAAAAGTGTTGCAGGATATAAATTCATTAGGTATACGTCATATTTACATTTAAATCCAACACCGTATATCTGCGAAACACTCAAATGTTCTCGGGAAATTTCACAGAACGTGCCTACATATCTCGGTAAATTTCTCGTCATCACATATGATCGTAGCGGATAGCATCTGGAGGATCGCACAGTTAAGAAATTAAACGGTAAAGCTCTTGGTAATATTCCTTCATATTAAGAGATAAATGTGTCATCATAATGATCTTTAGTATTCCCTGTGCCATTTCTGGAAAGCGCTCTGATATACACTAGCTTCACGATCATATTCAAACTACGTATGGCCGTATGCTGATGCCTAGACGACAGACTACAATTTCATGCTAATTTTTTTCCCCCTAGATTTTATCTGAACTAGTTTTCCAAAGACAAAAAACCCCTTATCGGCATTATTGCTGTTAGCTTGGTCTATCTTTGTTGGATCTCCGCGGATGTTGGATCTCAGTGAATAAAAGCCGCATAGACCTGACATTTCTGGCTTTGAAGAACACTGCGAGAAATATAAAAAATCTTTAAAAGTGCTTGATACTCCGTGAATGATTAATTTGTTTATTTTTGACGCCTTGTAAGATGTAACATGAAGTTTAATATCTTACGGGCGTTACTTGAATTTTCCATAGCACATAAAAATTATTAATCGAGCATCTGAATATTAACAAAAAAAATGTATTCCTTGGTATCTAAACGAATTAAAGACCATATGGCCGTATGCTGATGCCTAGACGACAGACTGCGATGTCAAGCTAGTTTTTTTTCTTCTAGATTTTATCTTAACTAGTTTTCCAAAGGCAAAAAAACCCTTATCGGCATTATTGCTGTTAGCTTGCTCTATCTTTGGATCAACGTGAATAAAAGCCGCATAAGCCTTTCATGCTAGTAGAACTAAATTATACGATGGCCTAGATACCACAAGGTCATAGGATAATTTGGTGTTAACATTTTTCAATTTGTCACAGGAAAATTTGTCTGTTCTTTTACTTGAATCTGTCGCTTGGTTGTGCTAATGCGTCTGTTGCAACATCCAAATGCAACCATGCATTTTTAAGATAAATATTTCTACTTGATTCGGCAGCAAAAGTCTTCAAAGTAATTTTAAGTTAATCACTCTCCTTTACAAATTTACCAAATAATGCAAAATGTGCAATCCGGAAACATTGGCAACAGCCAAATACTTGCTTTATTTATTGAAGGGCAATATCTGCAATCTTATTTCTTTATCACTCCATTTAACTTGCATTTACCGATGATTACCATAATTAAAAACCTAAGGTTTCGCTAGGTTTCGTCTCGCAATGCAGGAGTGGATGCTTTCACTTAGATAACCGCTGCGCTGGCGGGTGGGCGATGTTTTTAAGAACGGGGGAAGGTAGAAGGGAGGGCGGAGGCGAGGCACGCACGGCACTAAGTATGAATACATCACACCACACCTTCGCTAAGCAGTTTTTCGGAACTCGCGAGCCAAGCACCAAAAGGGAAAACTGGCGTATTGGAATGGAGCATTCAACCATCGGTCCAGTCGCGAGGGCACGGGAACCACGGGTAGCGGGAATCGTGGATAAAGTGTTCGTATTTTTGGTGGAGCGATTTCTCGAGCTACGACGGCTGACAGTTAACGGATGTTGTTCAACTTAAAGTGCATAGCATCCCTACCTTATCCTTTCGGTATGAAGGATTTTATATTTGATTCAGGAAAAGTTGTTGCCTTAGAGAGTTTTTCCGTCGTTGGACGTTGTCAATATAGTGTGTTCAAAATGAAGTTATATAGACAGTTGGTAATCACTTCTCAGGGAAGGTTTAGAATTTTTTTAACTGCCAGGTGATCAAAATTTTAAGGAAAATAGTCTTGAACCACATCGTCAATTTAATTTGTCGGGAGACAATAGTGATCTATATAAACGGGTAATCGTCTTGATGCAAAAATTACACGATTTGTCATATTCAGGGGAACTTACTGGTGCAGTTTCCGAACTCATAAGTCTATATTGCTCATGAATAATCTCATACCGGTTATTTCGCAAGTCTATGAAAAGTGCTTAACAGACTTCACATCCAAAATTCTACTTTAGCAATATTTTACCCTAAAATACATCCGAAAGTGATGCAATATCCGTGAAATAGGATATAATCCGTAAATTTTCATTAGTTTTTTATTAATTTTACGTATTTCGACATGATTAACATATAAAGTGTTTTTGCAGTGTGAATTTTTGGTGAAAATGACCCTGCGTACAAAGGTTTCATGTGAATTCACTCGTTTATGCAAAGCCGCGGATAGTGCAATCTTATGAATTAGAAAGAGGATTGCATGAAGTAGACATACTTTGAACTTAATCTCTTTCGTGATATAATCACTTAACTCATTATTAATCTTGGAATCATGGCATCAGTTAAAATATTGTCTGGATTTAAAAAAGCACTTATTAGAAATTCACTTGAAAGTGAATTTCCAGATCGCTCTATAAAAATTGTAAAACAGCTTGTGTTAGATTTTTTGACGTGTTAATTTGTACACTCGTTATACACCCCGCTGAAGTTCGCCTAGAAATGAGATGGCTTGGTGGTGCGACTGGCTAACATACTTGAAATGCATTCCGGGTTCGAATCTCGGTCAAGTCCAATGATTTTATCATTACGAATTTCACTGTCTTTGGTGAATAACTTCGTAACCATGCGCGTGACTGCGTACCACGCGATTTGTAAACGCAATGACTGGCAATTTGTCAGTTACTCATTCTAATGCAGGGGCCCTCAAACTTTTTATCCCGTTGACCCTTTCATAGAATATTTGCCATCTTATCGACCTCCAGGTGAAGTATAACAAAAATATTAAATACTTTTTCACATTTCTGATGTTAAACAATAGGGAAACACCCATAACAGCCCAACGAAAGCAAGTATAGTTCCTATATCTTATAAAAGCCACCCAATAACATTACACCGACCCGGCATTATTCGACCCACTTTCAACCCTCGTGTATCAATCGACCCCTGGAGAACTCTTTATCGACCCCTTGGGGTCACTTCTCTCAATCTCCATCACAGATCGACCACTTTGAGGACCCCTGTTCTAAAGTGACAATGTTGGGTTTATTCTCCGCGACTGTGGCATATCATGCACGACAGTCTCCTGTGCTACAATGTAGAACATCTTGTTCGCATAAACCCCCGCTGAAGTTCACCTTGTATGAAGATGGCTTGGTGATGCGACTGGCTGACACACCTGACCGGCGATTGAGAGATCCGAGTTCGAATCCTGGTCAAGTCAAATGATTTTTTCATGACGAATTTCAGTCTTCGGTGTAGGACTTCGCTCCCGTTCGCATGACTGCGTACCACATCATTTGTAAACGCAATGATTGGAAGCAATGTATTAGTCTTTATGGATGCTGAGATGTGCTGATATGTGCTCACATGGATCCTCTTAACACGGCACCTTAATAAGTGAGAAAACCATATTATGTCCCAGCTCCACAAGGGACGGTTCAACACTCGCTCAACACGTCTATACGAGGACACTAACCCCCTAGTGTATGTAGCGAGTGCTTTTAGTATGTATTTCAAGGTTACAGAATAAATGGAGATATGCAAAGTACTTGTTTCGCCCGCAGAGTACTCTGAAGATTTCATTTGAAATAAAAGTTAGATATCTGTTAACTATTTAAAATTAGCTGCATAAAAAACCACATCTCGGATGTTACGAAGTTTTATGGAAATTATTTTCTTTATTTGTGGGTGAGAACTTCCTAAAGGGCCCAGATGATACAACCATTTATGCACACCACATCCATGGTAACATTTATGGGGAGATATGGCTGTAATCCAGCCCAAATTCTTGCCACAAATTTAGGAATGTTTTATCTACACTTAAGTGCTGCCCGTATGCCATTGCCATTGGTGAATACACCTTTTGGAATGAACGACTGCATATTTAGCCTACCAAGGCCCCGATCAGATGAATTAAACTTTCCCAGATTTTATATTAGTGGTACATGGATCTCAATTTAGATTTTACCACACTCGTCTGTAATCAGCATATCAAGTTTTACTTAAATGCTTGATCGTTGTCACACCCATTATTGATAGGTTGATAAAAGTGAGGACTGTCATATTTTTCAGCTCAAAATTCCCATAAATTGCTCTGGTTTTAAATCTTCCGTACAAAGAAAAGTTTTATCTTCTCTGTGATCGAGTTCTGTGTCAATAATGGTGTTGGATGCGCCAGGGTGTATTTAAAATTTCTTCCCCTATTACAGCAATAAAAGGCATAAAATTTTCTAGGTGGATGTTGCACTTGGTGGTGTGAAATTATGGGAACAGTTGAAATCTTCTGACGCTGATATGTTAGGTGAAATGAATATGAAATTAAATTAAATTCCCATGAGGAAAGCTGATTTGGTAAATCCTGGACATAGTATTACAAGTGGAGACTTTTACTCGTCACAAGCCTTAGCGATTTATGCTAATCCATAATTAGTCGTAGTTACAGTAACTTTAGGGTATAGTTTAATGCATGTTGGTGACTACTCACCCCCTGCCACACACCCAAGAGGTGGCTTGCAGGGTATTTTGTAGATATAGATGAATCTTAACAGGTAATACGAGATAAAATGAACAGTGTCAGTTTCACAGGTAATGAATGCTGTGACATGGTCAAATGTGAAATGAAGAAATTTCTTCGTTGTTGTAATGTGACAAAAGGATTACACCTCATAGATATGGGTATATCACGTATATTGGTGAAAGCTATTTATATTATGTTTGGTACTATTTGTCTTTCCAGAATGTACGAGAGGAGATGCGAGGGTAAAACCCTCTGTGAGACCATGGTATGAACTCGGAGGCAGTCTCCCACCGTTTCAACGATCATGAGGATGATGGAAACTCCGATGGCTAAGAACGAACAGAAAGGATGGCTGTCTGAACATGATTTTCGATGCCCGCTGCAGTAACTTGGGTGAAATAAATTTCAAAATCACGTTATTTACAGTATGTAAAGATAGATTATCAGAATCTTTATTTCAAACTTGCAAGGAAAAGCATTAAATACTTAAAATACTTGACTCCAGTTACTCAACTCGTATAAGTTATAGCCTATTGAGACTTAAGTGCTACTAGATATATTTTTTAGAAAAACGTAAAGTGTTGATACTCGGAACTGTAGCTGCACTGTGTAAATACGTGACGAGAGGGAAACTAGCAGAGATGAATCCTAATTATTATGAATTATGATGAATCCTTGATTATTGCTAATTCTCAACGGTTACCGAATGTAACTAACGAATGTATCAATTACGTTTTGTGCATTTACAAGACTACTTATTTTTTTTCAGTGCGTTCATCGGAGATATAGAGGGGGAAGTGACTGGAGCAGTACTGCTGCACAAGGCAAGAGACTGGGGGCAGGCGCAAAAGAAGGTTGTTTTTTGGCCGTGCGATGTAAGGTAAATATACCTTCGTCCATTTCTATTTTAGATATGCGCCTCGATCGAGGTATTTACTAGAATCCTTTTTCTCTGTAATTATGTAAACGTAGTGCCCTTACTATGACTTCGTGTGCGTTTTTCAATAATGCTATGGCATCGTCAAATTCGCACAGCCTTAGTGTCAACTAGAATCCTTGATTATTTACAAAAAAAAACTTTCCTTTCAATAATACTCACTACTCAAGAAGCAGAATTTATTATTACAGAGTTTTCATTTTAAGTAATAAGGTTTCCCCAAAAATTCACTACTGTAGCCTTAGTGTAATCAAATACGTTAATTTAACGCAGGCTCTGGTGGCGGCGGAGTAAAACACTCTCCTGATAATAAGAGGGTCGCGGGTTCGAGCCCCACCTGGAATCTGTTTTTCACCTGCCCTGGGCATGGGTGTTACAAGCTCTGGTGGTTCGGCTCCTGCGAAATCTGACAGGACAATGGCTTATCGGGATCGCAGGGGCATGCGGACCACCAGAATCGTCAGAATGCAAAAAAATATTACTATATGCGCTAGGAATTAAATAGGAGTTTCAGTGCTTCGTATGTTATGGGTGAAATTGCGGATTAAATTTATTTCTTGAAGTTTCATATTTCGAGGTCTTCTCTCCTCCAGGGGCCTTCCCTTTTATTTCCATTTTCGTATGTCCCTCGCAAGTAAATGGCGTCTCGAGGTTTCGCTTACTCTTCTCGAAATAGTCTGCTTAAAAGTGCTCCTAGAGATGAGCGGTACTTGCATGACTTATTTTCTTCCTTCCTGCTTTCAATGTGCCCATATCTGCAAGCCATAATGCAATGCACTTGACACCATAATATCAATGGAGGCAGGCGACACTTGACACAGTTTTGCACGTATATCTACCATCCTAATTAATAATGTTATTTAACAAGAGTAAAACGGCTGTTTTTTTCTTTTCTACTCCCCATTTTTGGTCCTTTGTTACCGAATACACAATTTCTCATTGCCTTCCTCACGATTTAGTCCTAATAGCCCAAAAGAAGAGAAAAAATAATAGCCATGTCAGGGATGTAATTGAGAGATGGATGGGACGTGTTTTACGCAGTAGGAGGGGGGGAATAAAAGGAGATCCCCCCAGTATATTTGCAACTCGAAATTTTGTGTCTTTCCAGAGCTACGTGCGTCCAAAGTTCGCCAAAATCTGTTTCCTAAATCTACAAGTCAGTATTAGATTTTTAGACAATTGATAGCGTAGGATGCTTGTAGGTAATTTATAGACCATTAATATTACCCATGGTAAGTAAAGTTTGATTAATTTGCTATTGCAAATTTAACGAAAAACCGTCCAAAACTGATATTTTTTTAAATAAATTATTGATCACAAAAGCAATTTAAAAAAACATAAATTTTAAAAGGAAACTTATCCAATTCTAAAGCGGTAGAGGGTTTGTAAGAGTAAATTGGTGGATTTGTTGCTGAAATATGACAAATTGTTTATCCCAATACGTTAAATGCGGAAAGCCAAAACGTTTTTGTATATAAACGTTCCGGGACAAATCAAAATTTATTCTCTTCTAAAAGTAATGTTATGACTTGTTAATAAAAATTGATGAAAAAATTAAATATTAAAATATTTCTTGCTTCAAAGAAGAGGGTACATTTTTTTAAAATATACTTTTGGAGCGTCTTCATAGATCATACATTGTTCGAGTTTGTAACTTGAATAAAAGATCAAAAGCTGGCTTTTAAACAAATATCAAAAACAAAAAAGTGCCCTACGACCCTTAGAACCCAAGTTAGAAATTTATTTTTTTTAATTCACAGCCGCTTAGCATACAACAATTAAGAAAGGAACCAAACTGTATTAAGTAGTCAAAAGACATATTTGCAAAAGACGATTTTTGTCAAGAAAAGAGCTTTTTTTGGTTATTTAGAATGGCATATAAACTGTAGCGTTTTCAAAGCGACCGCAGCGGGAGTGGTGGCGGAGATAACAGGGCGAGAGACTCGCGCGAGAATAGAATTTCATGAAATGCCTATATTCGAATCCTTAAATACAGCCTAACGTCCATTCCTGTTTTCGTTCTCGCCTCCATCCATTGTCATGCATCACAATATTCCCATGTCCTTGTAAAACTTAAACATTTTTAGTTTAGTGAAACAATTCATGGAATGAACAAGGAACAAGAAACATGGTGACTTGTTAATATTTAAGAAAAATATCTCCAGCCTCTTTACTCAGTTTATATTAGCTCACACTGTCTGCTTTTCTGTCTGCTTTAGCCCATTGGAGCGGAAGGTGTGGTGTGAGATTCCCTGCTGGGGAAATTATTTTTTTTTTCATAGCAGTTTTCACTTCCATGTTTAGCAATTTTGTTTACATAATTACATTACCCTCTTAACATTGTTTTGCAATATTTTACTCACTAATTATTCATTAATGACTACGATCAAAGCTAGCACTAAGCCCTTGTGCGTTGTGGGTGATGGACCGTGGTGAGCCATCAAATGTGATTATCGCTATTGAATGTTCAACAATAAATATGAATGTCATATCGAATTATTATGTTCCTAATGGTTGTCGAATGTCTGAATCATTTGACATATCAGTGAAGATAAATTATTTTCTTTCACAAACTAAATTTTTTAGGAATGTGGTAATACAATATTTAATAGTAAAGATACCATAAAACAATGAAAAATTTAATAAAATGCACTGCGAATATGAGACACAAAAACGTGACGTAATGCATATGAAAATAAAGGAAGTATAATAAAAATTTGTTTATATGAGGTTTTATTTTTCCTTAATATTTGCTCAAGGACAATTGTATTAGAAAGCACATCACAAGCACAAAGCGCATTGATTTAGTCTTGGAAAATCTCCTATCTAACTAATACCATAATATAGAATTGAGGTAATTTCAAAAGTATTTTCAGAGGTAATTTTAGAGTTCAAGTCTAGTCCCCTTACAAACAGTTTACCCAAAACCAGACCTAACTTTATAAGAAGTGCTTTAAAGCTTAAACCACCAAGATATTATATTTCATCGAAGTCGATTGAACAGTTATTGAGTTGTCTCATTGTATGTAATTATTTCTTCAACAATGTTTAGTTTCAGAGGCACAACTGACTAAAGCGTCAAACAAAAACATATAAGAATTATGAATAACTTTTTCTTTCATTTGAAAGTCCAGCCACTTAGAACATATTCTTCATTGAACTCATAATTTCCTCACCCCACCAAAACTTTGAACAGTTGTTGACATCAACTTCTGGCATCTCAAATCATCTACTGCACCAGTGCCAATAGGGCGTGCCTAAGACGTGGTTGGATGCTCCACTGGAGGGGAGCGAGGAAGGGTCCTTCAGTCCTTCCAAGATTTCGACGTGGTCCTCTGCTTCGGTCAGTCTCCGGTCTCCGGCGTGAATCTTTTCATACAATTTAATAATCCGGTTTATACACCTTCAGTAATGCGAAATTGATGCCCCTGTGAAGCAATTCATTATTTAATTAAGATGCATGATAATTAGTTTTGATCTAACATATCAATACATGGATGATGTTCATTGTTGGAACACTATCACAAATTGTTCTTTAAGGGATAATTCAACAAGTTCCTTCGCTTGAGTACAAAGTTTTTTTTTATTTGTTGAAAATCATATTTGCAGTTCATTTCATTATTGCCGTGGAAATATTTTTTGGCTTCAAACGTTATTACTTAACGAATATTTCCGAAGGTTGATTTACCCTTAAATGAATGTTTCGTATTAAGAACTATCAATATATGATGGTTCATTATAGATGCAAGTGATATTTTCGAGAAGTATTTGAAAATTGTTGAAGATGTAATTGATCACATATTAATATTTCATTTTAACGAAAAGTTTTTTGAGTAAACATAATATTGAATCAAACACTACTTCACTATTCTTGCTTCTTCATGAAATTAGTGAAATATCAATGTTTTTAACTACTCAAAAAGAGTGGAATGATTGAGATAATTTTTGGGTATCATTATTACAATGCTTACATTATTATACACTTCCTTTCAATTTTTAACCCCAACACTGACAACTGTTCCAATCTTAATTTATCACTAAATTTCTTTTCACGCGAGTTCAGCAATTTCTTAACCCCTTTTTTTCCAAGCAAATGTCATAAATGGAAATGAATAAGAATTAGGAGACACTTTTCCGAAGAAAAAAGCTCTGAAATAGCATTTAATGTTCTAAAACACTCGCAGAACTGCATAGAACTTGAATATTTACATTGAACCTGCCAGAAATAGAGAAATACTCAAGGAAACATTTAAATACTGACTACATTAACTTCCTTTTCTTCTCCTGTCTTGCAGCTATCGTATTTGTGTCGGACCACCGATACCATACCAAAGGGAGAGGACTGGAAGGCGGTGAGTTGCGTGCGGACACGTGGCAGTCTGTCTCGGTGGCACAACCTTCTTTTGCTCCGGTGCACCAGTGCCATCGGAGAGGTTACCTTAGTCATATGCGGTTGGACACTCCAGTGGAGAAGAGCGAGGCAGAGTCGTCCGGTCCTCGTTTCGAGATCCTCTGCCTCGGGCAGTGCTGGAAGAGATGGAGGACCTAAGGAGGCAGTCGGCTGGGTAGTCCTTGGAACGAGTGGCTGCCTTCGTTTTGCATGCTTATTTTGAACCAAGATGAAATGAATTTCTAACCTGTAAAGAGAAGATTTAAGTAATAAAGAACTAGTAGCATCCATTTTTCCTAATTATCTCCCGTCCACAAAATTGAGGTGATGAGAAAAAAATCAGTCTACTGCGTCACATTTCTGAGGAATGGTTATTAGCTGAGGCTAACTACTATTTTCTGGGATTAAGCTGTGTGCATGGTGTATTCAGTACCTACACCAACGTGGAAATAGTTTCCTATTTAGTGTTTCTAAATTAATGGATCCAAATAGTACCTGTATATCTGCTAAGAGAATATAATTCTGCAGACTAAGTTCATAGTCTGCCATATGAAGTATTAATTACAGGTAGTTGTTAAATGTAGTCAAACTCAATTTGTTTAGGCCTTCTTGCAATGCTGTATTAGTGGCACCAATGAAAGTAATTGTCAATTCAGTTGCAAGGTGGTGTGTATGTTAATGGCTTTTACCCTATCACTGTATAACTTGTATATACATGAAATTCTGCCTTGCGTTTTGAAATTACGGACCCCATGACAGATGTGTGCTATTAATTATTATTCCAGTCAAGAAAATTAAACGTCCATGGTTGATAAAAATCAGGATACTGTTACTTGGGTTTTGACGTTACTCAGCTAGTTTTGCATTACTGGATGTGTGGACCAGTCGAAAGTTCAAAAGAAGAGTAAAGAGCTCTGCAGCTTACCAATTTCATATGTTAAATACGACCAGATTGCTTTGGCAATTTGGTCAATGCTTCTCTTTCCTCTGACATTTTCCCTGATAAATTAAAAATGGCAGTTATTACTCCTTTACACAAAAAAGGAATTTTCAATCAATGGACCCATATCAAAACTCGTTTTTTTTAAATATTAGAAATTATAATTTCAAAGAGGATGTCATTCTTGCTCAAAAACAATATCCTGTCCAAATCACAGTTCGGATTAATAGATGGTGTCTCTGCAGAATTTGCAAATTACAAATTTGACTTATGTTCTTGACGGTCTTCACCATCACTTCAATACCATTGTCATTTTTTATGATTTGTCTAAGGCTTTTGATTCAGTGGACCATGAGACACTCTTGAAGAAAATTCATATATGTATATGGTTTGAAAGGAACTTCAATCTGATCAGATCCTTCTTATCAAAAAGAACCCAGGCGGTAGCCGTCATAACTGATAACATGATCAAACATATTTCACCTTACCAGGAGGTATTAAGGGGTGTTTCTCACGGCTCCATCCTAAGGCCCCTGCTGATTTGTGTGTATATACATTATTTAATGAACATCACTTCATTATATATTTATAAAATGCATTGATGTTCATTAAAGAATTTAAACCAAAGTTGAACCTTACAGAGAATCATGATTATCATACAAGAAACGGATATGATTATGCAATGAGACAGCACAACCTTAATATTTACAGCACTGGGCCTGTCACCATGAGCTGTATGATATATAATAAACTAGCTGAAGGTACCCGTTTAAATTCAACGGGGGTGATAAACATTGAACTTATTTTATAAGAAAACCACAAAGCCTGAAGAACACTGTTAGCATGATCATTTGAGGAGTTCGTATCCTATCTTGTTTGTTGTGATCGTTGTAATTCGTTCGTTTTCCATTTCGTGCACGGAGAGTTGAAGGATTGCTTGTCCTATTTAATGCACGGGAAACCCATTAATGGGGCACTAAGACTCAATAATACTTAATAAATAAAACCTAGGTTGATAGATGGTCACATCGTCCCTCCGGTTCTCTTGAGGCGTCTTCTGAGTGATTATCAGCTTGATCGCTTCCTTCGTGTACATAAGTATATTTGCATTCAAAGACTTAATTTAGTTGCACAATCCAACGTTGATATGTGCGTTGAGTATCTTAATCAGGATTGGAGAGGAGGGTACAATCCACAGGTGGACAACGTCGAAAGGAGAATTTCCAGCCGCTGCCATGTTTATTTGACCTATGAATCCTACATCACCCGAACTGCGCCTTCGGATAAAGGGTAGCCATAATCATTGGTTTTAGTTGTTAAATAAAAATCTATGAGGATTTTGAGTGCACTTTTCGATTTTCATGCACGGATGTCGATCATTGCGCACAATTTTCGCTCTTCTTTCGAGTGAGAAGCATGTAGTGACATCATTATAGTTTTCGCCATCTTGAAACAGAGTAAAGTTTCGAAACAGATGAATTGATATTTGAACCAGATTTGAAAGTTGCTATCCGTCCGTAGGTTAGGTTAGGATGATATTTGTGCGGTTCTTAGCGTAATCCGAGAAACACCACAGGGATACGCTCATTGGATCGCTGGTGGACATGTCTTTGAGCATCCAAGTCAAACCTTTGTCGATTTTCATGCAAGAACTCATTTTCTTGCAATGAAGACATTCTTCATTCTTAAGAAGATTAATTCGAAAGGTTACTCTTTTTTCTATTAGGGATGTTGATGGCTGTATTTTTAAGTCCAAGGAGGGGAAACACAGCGGCAAGTGAGAGACTCGAATAGGCAACTCGATGATTGAGTGAATGTAAGTTAACTGCATTTTAACACATTTAAGTACATATAAATAACTCGTAAAGTTTATGTGGGAATTGGTCTAAAAACAGTTCGCAATCGTAATGAGAGGCAGACGGTTCTACTACGTGTAATACATCTGAGTATTGAACAATAATAAACGACGCCGTGTTTGTTGTAGCAACAGATGCATTATTAACATTATTATTCGCTGCAAGTAAATATTCTTCCACATTTAATTCCTTTATGTGTATCGTTTACTACATAATTGTTCTCTCATATGCAGTTCCCCTATGAGAGCTACTTTGAGAATAGACATTGAAGAGTATACTTTCAAATATGCATTGAAATTATCGATTACTCCCCAAAGCAATCTATATGGGGCCCTTGGGACTCTGGGGCCTTCTTATACAAACTTTCTTTTTACGTGCTATCATGGGCCGGCAGGAAAACTTAAATGCCAGATGCGTGAATATCCTTCAAAATTCAAATCTCTGGTTGTCAAGGAAATATGCCATTGTTGATTTCAGAGAAAAATGTGAGTTTTTTCAGCTATAAATATGATTTTCAGAGAATTACGAAGCGTATAAGAAAATCTATTGAAAGAATTAGAAACTTCATTTATTCAGCCATCCGATAAAAAAAATCCCAGCCCTCAATCTCGAGTGTAAGTACTTTTAAAAAGAAAAAAAATGAAACCACTGCACCGAACCCAATGCTTAGCATGGACCACCAGGGGGGGCCTTTGGGGGCCTTGAGGGCTTTTTAATATAGCCTATGTTCAACCTATGTACATTTTATCTCTACATGCAAAATTTCAGCTCAATCGGTTCAGTAGTGTTTGCGTTATTGAGCAATAGACAGACAGACACCATTCAATTTTTATATATTAATATGATGATATGATTAGTTGAATTACTCCTTCTCCACCAGATTGTGCATTTATCGTTATCCACGACGGACTCAATATCTCCAGGGGCATAGGGCAGCACAGACATATCCAGAAGTGATTTATCGCACCCTCAAATGGGTTATTCAATAGAAGAAGAAGAAGATATGATTAGTATGATTACACAAATCTCTTAAAGATGAAAATATACCTGGCAAGTCTAAATCTAAATGAAAACGGTATCTTTTGGATTACTGTTTCTACTCCATTGATGAATACTTCAAAGATGCTTCCCTAACGCTGTAATTTTGTAGTTTCAAAATGTAATATTTGCTGAATGTGATTTATTTTGTATTTTAAGTAATCTTTTGGACGGATACTACATATGTATAGGCATATCCTCTGTGGCCAATATATTTATTTATTTACTTATGATGAGGTCCACTAGTTTCACAGATTGTCCGGGGTACATTTGCCGAAGTTTGAAAAGCAGGTCTTGATATTTCGTCCGTTTTTCCACCTCCGCATCCATTTTGGTTTCAGCCGGAGCTGAAAACTCGATCACGAACATGGAGCGTGTGAAGTGGTCGAGGAGAACGATATCAGGCTTGGTCGCCTCCAACTGCCTGGTGGTGGAGAAGGAGTAATTCCACCAGATTGTGTATTTATCGTTCTCCACGACGGACTCAATATCTCCAGGGGCATAGGGCAGCACAGGTGTTTCGTCGATGCCATAATGGTGTCGAAGGTGAAAGTATAACACCCGCAGGGCCGCGTTGTGCCGAAATAAATACGCTGACTTGGTGTAATAACTACAGCCGGAGAGAAGTCTCCGGCTGGGCTCGGCACGCCCTGCATCTCGTGTCCGCAACCTCCGCCTTGAATATAATGCGGTGGTACACGAGTGTGTTTATGACACCATCCTGGCACGCGAGGACAAAACCCTCGGTCTCGGACTTCAGACCGGCGGAGCGTAGGAAGGCAAACGTCAGCTCCTTCGATAACCCATGCTTTTCGATGTTTCGATAGAAACATCCATGCATGGGATTATCGGTATGCATCTTGAGCAAAGCCTTCCGCTCGGCTTATTTTATTTCGAGATTGAGGACGTCTGCCTTCAATTACCAGATGGTTGTGTCATTGTCGCTTCCGTCGGATGAAGGGTCGAAGTCTAGACCGGTTTCGTCCGCTGCCCTCTTAGCCGTCTGGAAGAGAAACGCCCCTGCTCCCGCACTCCCGTGCTCTCTCACGAGATTGAGCAGGGGGTCCCTGCTTCTCAACACTCGGCATGCTGTACCCAGGACAACTCTGTTGTGGAGACACTCCAGACCCAATAGTCCTCTACCACCTACATTGCGAGGGAGATACAATCTGGCGACGGAAGATTTCGGATGAAGACTTCTATAGATGGTCATCATCTTCCTCGTTCCCCTATCGAGGTTCTGCAACTCGTTGACGTTCCACTTCATGCATCCGAAAGTATACGGCAGTTATTATTATTATTTTCGACTTATCACACTTTCTCAGCTCATATTACACCAACTGGAAAAATGTCACCTATCCTAAAGGTGGATTAGCATTAGGCTCGGAAGTTCAGGAAGAGAATTCACCCTATCCTACAGTGTCCGAATTTTCTTGGCTTAGGAATCTCCTCACGATTTGGCAAGTTTGGAGTAGCACAGCTTTTTGCCCGAGGTTAGTTATTAGTTTTTTATTTCCAGCTTCTCAGTTTGTTTTTTTAAACATATGGGACATCACTCCCTCCGCAGAGATGACTATCGGGTGAATGCTGACATCATTTAATTTCCAGATATTTCTTATTTCGTCGGCTAAATTTCTGTATTTTGAGATTTTCTCTCTCTCGGTGGACCTTACGTTGCGGCTTAGTGGTACTGCTATATCGATTATATTAGCCTTTTTTTCTAATTTATTTATTAATAGGATATCCGGTCTATTGTAATCTATGGTTTTATCAGTGAGTATCGGTCTGTCCCAGAACAAAACATGGGTTTTTGTTTCAATTACAGCAGGTGGCTGATACTTGTAGTATGGTGGGATATTTTATTTAAGAGCCCGTAAGTTAGTCCCAGGTGTTGGTGGATTATTTTTGCCAGTTGGTTATGTATATTCAGGTAGACATTCCCTGCAAGAGCTGAGCATCCTGCCATTATGTGCTCAATGGACTCACCAGTACATCCACATTTTCTACATCTATCGGATATTTATAGTTTAAGAATATGTTTTTCATAGTTATCGGTGCGTATAACTGTCTTAAATAGGCATGATTATTATTACTATTAAACTTTTCATTAGAAGCACTTTATCCAAACCCAAAATTGGGCTTGGATTTTATTGAAAAAATTTAAGAAAAAATTGCTATTGCTATTGCTTTATTCATGTATATCATGTCTGAGGAACTCTCCTGGAATTGTGAATTCCCTCATTGAGCTTCCTACCAGCTGAGGAGTGAACTTTATGGTAGGATGTTGGCTAGTATTTTATGCAAATTTTTTAAGTAAATTCTCATCACATTCTAAACTCTCTCTGAACACCTATCTGGTTTAGGTATTTTTAGTAATGGAAAGTCATAACTGAGTCAGGTAATACATTTTGTAAGGAATATAAATTCATAGTGTATGTATTTGACGAATGAGGTTACAAAATGGTTTCTTGTATGATAAATGGCTGAAAATTTTAAAAGGTAAAGGATTCAAACTTCTAGCCATGTTCACTAATCAAGTATTTAAGAACCAGGTTATAACCTATAGTACACATCGCAGACATTTTTTAGTACTGCCAGCACTTCTCATCAACTTGTGAACATAAATGAAGTATTGGTATCGCAGGCTAGTACCTACTGAGTGCTAATATTGTCAGTACTTCCCCACTGAGTTCTACCATGAAGCATCTGTGTACTATTATTACTCATTTTCATGTACTTACCGTGGAATCTGAGTACGATAGTGTTCTGAGATTTCAGTACTCAGTCCTGATGTCTATATTTACTAAGTACCTACGCTTAGTACTACTTTTTGGTAAGTGTATCTATTCCCTAGAATAAAAAAGACAGAAATTAGAGATACTTAAACACTTAAAACTTGGAACTTAGCCGAAATTGGCAGGTGGTGATGAGAAAAGGGATATTGGAGAGCATGAAATTGGAAACAGAAATGGGTATTATTTTCTGGATTATGTGAATAGAGGTGGAAGGAGAGTTGGATGTTGAAGGGAGAGGTGAAAGATAACTATTGGAGTGATAGTTATAGTGCTATTCATATTGGATGGGAGCGGATCCCCTGGAGACAATATGAGTTCTGCTCTCACTGGGGAAAAGAGGAATAAATAAGAAGCAGGTGAGTGATAGCCACACCCATTTGTAATTGAAATGAAAAAAACCTGATAATCTTAGTTTTTAGTGCATTCCTAAGAGTTAGAATAATTGAAAAACTTATTTTTCTTTTGATCTCGAGTTTTGGTCAAAAATGATAGGCTCAGCTAGGATTTCGTTGCCACCGTTTCACTATAGTTAATATAGCCCTGGTGATTCTACAAATCCTTAGCGAAACGTTGGCTACGAAATCGTGAACCTTTTTATTTGACCAAAACTCCAGATGGAAAGAAGAATTAACCATGTGATCAAGAAAACAACGCGAAAAACTTACATTGGAATTATTCTTCATGTTTCCGCGATAAATAATAATTTGCTTTTTATTATTTCTTGGATTAATCGCGTTTGGCTAATTTATTCACAACGTTTCGCCTCTCTTCCAGGAGACGTCGTCAACCATACGCGATGGGCTCCGGAAACAATAAAAAGCTACTTATATTGGAATTTTAACCCCTCGTAAGAATTTAAAAGAATTGGGCATAAGTAAAACATTAAGGATTACTACTATTCATCATTCGTTTTTCTCCCCACTAAGTTGCCAGTGAATCTAAGAATTTATTGGTTATCGTTTCATCTGTTACTAAATCGTTCATTTCGAATCTCTGGTATCATATTTTATTTATGAATATATATTCATCCGTTTCGCATACCCCGCTGATCATGTAGACTGTTTTTTGTTTTTATTAGTGAGAGCAAGGCGTCGCTAGTATCGCGCCCGAGGAAGTTCACAGAGAGAGGCAGCCACGAGGAGGTTCAGATGTCATTTTACGGGTACCGGCGTACGAGACTTGGACGTGGCAAGTTTGCATGCGTGGTTGAAAGTTATGTTATCTAGCTCGGGTTTCTTTCCCATTGAAGTCTAAAATGCTAACAGCGCTGTCGTTAACGAAGTCCTCGGACCATATGTGCCAATGTCTTGAACACGTGAGTTAATTTATAAGATTAATTAATTTTATTCTAGCGAATGACAGGTAGTTATGAATGGACATTTTTTTCATCAGTAAAGTTAAAATTTTAAACGCACGTACTCTATTCTTAGCAGTATTTTGTATCATACCTTTTTTTTAGCTTCCTGGTGGCATTATGTTATTTCGATAGTGGCAGCAAAGTAAAAAAAGCGTGTTCAGGAGGAGCTAGTCCAATGGGAGTCCTCGGTTCAGCTCTCGTCCTGCGAACTGCTTGCTTGCTAATTTGGGGCCACTTCTCGCCGCGACCATGGAAGATTATCCCTCAAATACCCTGCGAGGTAAGTGGGCTGCACCTGTTATCACGAAGTGATTTTCTTGTCAATTATTTTGAGTTAAACCGCGTTGAGAACAAATTATATGCCATGGTTTCCTTGGGGAGTTCTCGAAGGGGTCAAGTGCCACCGTGGAGAATGTCCACCGAGTAGTTTATATCGGAAGTAAATATATTGTAAGGTTCGCTTTTTTCAACTGATATTTCATTCTATTTGTTATTTAATCTTATCAGTTTCAATGATGGACGTCAATCCTATTTTCTCAAGAATGACCTTTCGAGACAATTTAAGCCAGTAGGTAATTTAAAGCCATAGATTTTCAAATTGATTCTTTTTTTTTATTTCCCCCCCGCTTTAGTATATTTATCACTCCGATTCTGATAATTGGGTGGTCAAGGGACAATTTTTTAAAGACTTACCCAATTTCATAGTGTTGCTCATTTTACTGAAATGTAATTACTTTGGAATATTGATGCTATTTACGAGAGGAGGCTCAGTAAAAATAGGCGTGGTGGAATGGGAGAACTTTGCTTGTTGTATTGTGCCAGTTTGAGTTGCGACGTGTGTGGTTATTAAAATCTGGCTTTCCATGCTGGTAGCAGGGATTCAAAATCCGTCGGTGTGGAAGATTTTAACGTACATGCGACGCAGACTCGTATTTGGAGCCCTGGAATTGGCCGGTTGACTCCTTTTAGATTCAAGAGGATAGGGATTCCGAAGCCAGTTCTAGTTCGCAATTCACCAAACCCTGAGAATGCTCTTGTTTAACCCTCTTTATTCTGTTACAAATTCTGCCCTCTTTCCTAGTGAGTTATTTCATATTATGTGTATAGTATTATTTGAACTGTTCCATAGGCAAACGCTTATCGTATATGCTATCGAACCTTCCCCCCTCCGAAATGCATCCCCACAAATAGGTTAATGATGTCAATTTGAATAATAAATCTAGATGGAAACCTACTCGTGGAGTGTAATTTTGGCAATTTGAAAGTTAGTGAAATAGGCGATTGGAAATTGGAGTAATTTATCACAGCTGTTCATTACCGTTGTCATTGGTACTAATAAATAATTGGTAATAATATTTCAACCACTCGAGTGGTGTGGTATAAACATTATGGCTCATGACTGAATCTATTGGAATTAATATCGAACTACCGGCAATTAATAGACATCGTAATAGGAAAGCGAAATTTATTTTCAGTGTGTTTCATCAAAAATGCTTTAACAGTGATTAAGGAGGATTGTTTCAATCCAGGATTCAGTGGAATCCGGAGATGTTCTGCGATTGGCTTCGCGCTTCACTCGAGAAATACATCCGGTGTCCGTATACTGCCACATAATATTCTTTAAAGCCCGTTTTACACTGGGCACGTAATTGCACAATCTGATGTACGTACGAACGTGCATTCCAAATTGCTTCGTGTAAATCCGTGAATTGGAAGAACTCATGCGCGAATGCATGAACGCGATATGGCAAAATAGCCCATGCTCTAATTCGAAAATGATTGCACGCCCGACTGAGAAAAACATGCAGTTTGAAGTTGTAATTTCGTGCCCCGTGTAAAACGGCCTTAACAAAAGCAATTAAGAGCATCGCGAATTCATTCATGGAGTTCTTTTGTATCTGTATCAGTGTTTCCAAATTCACATGCAGTTTTAACCTTTTCCTTACTGAGATGGCCCAGCAACATTTTCATTTAAGTATCTTGATCTGTGCTTTCAACCGATAAATAGTCCTGCCTAAAAGCAATTTATGTATCGTACATCCGTGTTATGCCTTGAAATTTTCCAAATTTTACTGAAAATTTTATGGGTACTCGCGAAATAGATGCTTCATGGAATTCCTCGATCGAAAATGATTGGTTCAAATAAGGTTTAGCGTTGGATCTGAATTCGTTAGTTTGTCACTTCCGCTGTAGGCACCTTTATTCTCGTAATTTAATTCGGGGTTTCGTATTTACGAGTATTATCAGACGGGGTTGAATTTTTCGCTGTGATAGTCAGTCTTGTTTCTGCCAAAGTATCCGGAATGAAACTATTTAAAAACTGATTAATTGCCTTCGCGATGAATCTAATTTGACTGATATTTTGTGGCTCACAGCCCTCGCGACTTCCTTTAATTAGTTTAGTTCTTGAGTATTAGTTCTATTAATTTCTTAAGCCACATCTGCCACTCGTAATTTCAAAGTCGAAGAGAATTTCATTTCAGATTTTTCTCGAGCGGCGGTCTCCCAAATTGCAGAAAAATGTCCAACGGTAGTTCCATGATGGTATGGTTGTAAGCTTAACGTACGAATAAGTACGGGGATTTCTCATATAACAAATCTTCCGCTTTGACCATGAATCGAATATCGTTCCCTCGATATCGCGGTGCTAAATATAATGCAAATAATACTCATAAGCTATTGATTTCCATCCATTTGAAGTACGTAAAAAGGTTCTACAGTAAAAGCTTTTGAAAATTGTATAATCCCTGGATGGATGGGTAGGCCTTTGTGTGTATGCACTGCGGGTCGTTAATCTGTAAGGGACAATAGAAAGTTCCCTCTTATGTTTTCTTTAGAACTTATTTTTTGTGAACATTGATTTTTACAACTTTTTAATCTGATGGCAAACTATTGTGTACCGACGAAAAGGTATGATAAAATACTTGAACATCAGTAGTGTTTGCTGCAACAAGATGAAAATCATCGGTGTTTCTGGTAAAGTTTTGTGTAATACTTATTAATTAAATAAAGTTCGTGTGTGTTCCTGGGTAACAACGATAAAGGAATTTCAGTGATCTACATCGTTAAATTTGGAGTTAACTTAATGTATACTACTAACAATTAGACGCAATGCAGTTACATAACGAGATTCAGATCCAGATATACAGATTCAAGTACTTCCCTGGGCTGGGTTTTCTATCTATTTCGACACTCCAGTAGTTTTTTTTTTTCATTTTCATGGAGGATGATGTGCCCTGCCTAATTTAAGACAAAAGATTTGTCATTTTGAATATTCACACAAGATTATATCTAAAAATTTACAGTATTAGATGTTGCAGCAGTGCATTACATAATTAGTTATATTCTGGAACCTGATTTCATTGCATGCAGGAGATTACAAATTTTGTTTTCACAATTAAGTAGTTGGCGATTGTTACTCAATTGACTTGCATATTCCTCTGATAATTATGTTAAAAACTCGTGCAGCAATACTTACCAGAGGTGGCGTTTTTCATCACACACGAACTAAAACAGTTGAATCTGGCATGACATTAACTGTTGTCATCTGCGAATAAAGTTTTTGCCCATGGTAATAGTGATTTTCCGTGCCATTAAACGTACACTAGGAAAGGAATTAGAACCAAAACAGTTCCTTGAGGTTCTACAATTTATTTTTGCAAGTTAAATTTTGTTGGTATCAATTAGTACATCTTGTATGAATTTCATGGTAATATCAGCCTCATCGTCTTTCTTTCCTCCACATTTTCTCAAATCATCCAAGTTTTCCAATCTGTTATTTCTGGGGTGAGGCTTGATCATAACTTTTCTCATAATAACGCCAGGTTTACCTTTCACTAAGAGAACCTTAGCATCACTGGGGCAATTTAAAATTACTCTAAGGGGACTTATTTGATTTGTACCATGTTAGTCTTACCGCCGATATGTCCGGATGCCATTAAAGGATTCTGTACCTACCTCTTCTTCGATAATTGAGGTTAGATTTATGGCCCTCAGCAATTATTACGAGTTTGACTCGTGGACTCTTCTACTCTATAAAATAAATCGCATGTCTCCCTCATTTTTCTCTTCCATTTCAGCTGTTACCTACGCTGCAGGTGATTTAAGTGTCTCCTTTGTAGACCTCATGACCGTGATTCTCATTTTGCTGTCACTCCACTTGCAGCATCAGATCTTTCATAATTTTGCTAAGCTCAGATAATTCCCCACAACTCGGGTCACAGGTATAGCATGTACGTGATACTTGGAACATTTTATTTTAGCCCTTCCGAGTCTTAAGCCCGAGCAATCGCCATGGACTGACAAACTAAATCGGTCACACTTCAGTTCTCCACTATATTTAAGATCATTTTTGCATTCGTAGCACTTGTAATAATAGTGTAGACATATTGCCTCTAGCACTTAATATTCAGTAAGTAGCCTTTTCACAAAAAAAGTTTTCTGGTCCCTAAATTTACGAAAGACTAATTTTTCTTACTGGACAGTAGCAAATGGATCTCAATCACTCCTACTGATTTTGAAAATTTCATATACAGATTTTAGAATTTGCTTCAATAGGTTATAATTTTGATAGAAATTTTAAAGAAAATATGGAATGCCTTGTATAATCATTAACTTCCAATAGTTACGGCCGGCGCGGCGTGCGAAGGGTTGTGAAAGATATAAATCATTTAAGACCCTGTACAGATGAACAATCTCAATTAGCTCATACGAATTGTTAACATCCTTCTCAAATTATAAAATCATTGAATATAAGGATATTTTTAAAATTGTGGTTCACCAAATTTGGAGACAAATGGCGTCCGTAGAATATCGTATAAAATGGGATGACCCGTATGAGATCTTGTCATCTTCCGAATCTCATCGTATATATGTAGGAACTTAATTATTTCCCTACTGGCTGCATATTACATTGCTGGCAAATTACGCGAAAAAATGGAGTATTTATTGAAGGTCTAGGTATTATGTTGGACGTTTTCTTATTATCAAGGAGTATCTTTTAGTGTATAGATTTTAATTTTTATTAAAGGTTTAATGTCTGTATAATTCTAAGTTCTAAGTCAACAACTAACGAAAATATACCAGTAATGGTGTCTTACCCAAAAAACCTGGTCATGATAGTAGTATAGATGCCCTAAAATGAATTCTTCATAGCTTAATACGACATCTTTCTTGAAATTTCAGGTTGACTCGTGGATGGAACTTGAATGGAAAAGAGTATGCGTCCAGTACGACAACCAAGTGACCTTGTCCATGCTGTTTAATCATCCTCTGCAGTAGATCGTGATTTTGCTGGCTTAAGGAATATTTCCGAACAAATTTGATTCTACCGGGAGACCACTCGTAAGTTAGAAGGCAGTTTTACACGAGGCATATAATCGCGCTGCTTGATTAACAGAAATTGCGAGAACGCAAACATGCTTTTAGATAAGGGACTATTATCATGTCATTTGTTTATGCATTTGCATAATCCGAGTAAGTCCCTGCTTTACATGACGTAATTTTCACCGCACATCCATCCATAAATCGTTCACTTAAGAGCCTCGTGTAAAACAGCCTTAAAGATGGTCGCTAAGGTCGTAACACAGTTCAACGTCCCATCCGTCGGACAGAGTTCTGACCTTTAAATTATCTCCACATGGCACACCCAAATAGGGATCTACAGTTTGTAAGATTTACAAAATCCTCTGGTTATTACAGAAATGATGCGCACTGCACCATATTCAATATGTCCATCAGTAAAGGCAATAAATATATCATGGCTAACCTTATTTTTGTAGGTAAATCAAGGGTCTTAAGAGCATTCTTATTATTATTGCCACGTTTTACGGTTCTTGAAGTCATTCCTGATAGGGTCATACCATATTACAGATAAACTTTTTTTCAACTCTTGTTTTTTATGAAACCAACCATCTTGGAATTTCAGGACATTTTGGGGACGTACAACTTTTTTAGAGTTTAGATGCTAGTTGAGTAAAGTCAAGTGTATAATAATTCCTGAAATGTAGTTGCTTGAACTGAAGGTATTTCTCTTGGCCACAGTTACGAGCTTCATAGTTGGATTCACGTTTTTATCCATACCTAACTCGGTTCGCAATTCCATGATGGTTCGATTTTATTATCATTGTTTGGAAATAGAAACGTAAGTTGAAACTGGCTCTAGCATTACGCAATGTACTTTAATCAAAGAAAAACATTAATGGAAAATCTAACCCGTATCAGTGTCAATTGTGATCGTGGACTAATAAGGCAGATAGGGTCTAAACTAAAAAAACTTACTTTCAATGTTTCTCAATGCATGAGAGAACATATAAAAATAAAATTTCTATAGGTGATGCTCACTATCCTATTACGATACTACGATATTTAACTTCTTAGCAGTGTATTCAGAGAGTATATTTCATTAAACTAGATACATGCGTGGTAAATTTCTGAATTCTGAGTCAGGTTCTGAGTTCCATGGCTTTGTTGAAGTGACATGAATTGACCAGATGATTTTTTTCGTCTGTGGGGATTTGTTTATTCGATGAACATACCATTTTCATAGCAGTGACAGTTAATCTGCTGAACAGGTAATTTAGTTATCTGAAAACTGTAGTGAACTTAGTATGCTAATCCAATCACTCCATGCCCAAATGCTGCTTATTCATGTATCACACACTCCAAAATACCTCAAGTTTTTTAAATATAGAATGGCTTTCGTGCGTCCCTCCGCGCGAAGATATTCACTGGTGACATGTTTCTCAAACCTTCCAGCTGGTGAAACAGAAAGATGTTGTTAGCGCATTAAAGACATGATATTTTTTTCCAACTTACCCCAACAGCCGGGTATTTTTTCTGGCAGGTAATTTTTTTTCAGTTGAATATTAATAAGCTTAAAACATTCATTTTTATAATATTTATTTGAAACTTTGTGTTTGAACTTAAATGCTGTAGCTACGCTATAAAACAATAATTTACTGAGTATCCACAAAATTACTTCTTTTTATGAAGTTTGTTCTTGATAAAATTATAAACTATATGGAAAAATAAACCATATAATCCATAACAATGTGCAACAGAATTACTAATGTACATAAAATAAGGAAAAAAATGCACTCTTATTCCTATAGTGTCCATTGAGCTAATTGTTGCTTTTCTATAAAATTAATCATTGTTATTATGCAGTTAGTACAATAAATATATAGTGGCACATGGCGTTCAAAAGTTATCCCAGACACCCATTTGGTTAGATTTATCGAGGGGACCTTATCCTTAATAATTCCAATTATTTCATACATTACGTTGAGTATAGAGCCTATGTATACACAAAAGTACCTAGTACTTTTTTAAGGTATGGTACTACGTAAAACCTGTTTCTCTATGAAGTATAACCTCTTTATTCATCACTCGTTTAACTTCTTTTTCCTTAGGCAGAACGAACTCGACAGCCTCTGGTAGGAAATTCCTTTTCTCTTGTGCTTGAAATGAACGCAAGTTCACGCTGCTTCGTCACCAGACAGCCTTCCTGGTGCTCTTCCTGCACTACCAGGGCATGGGCTGGGTATATCTCCCCCTGGTTCCGGAGAGGCTTCCTAATCCAGTATTTTGCCACGGAAAGGAGAAACTGCTTGTAATTTATTTTTTCTCTGGATTTAGGGAATAATAGATTTTATAACAATTGAAGAGCCCACAGTTTATGAGATTAAGGACGAACTTTTTTGGCCATTTCATAGTTTTCCTTAGAATATGATAACATGTCTGCACTGATCTGCACGATCCAAGTATTTCGTGCTTTTTGGACACGTGATGCGAGTGAATAATCAATTCTCGTGTGCGCTCATTAGCGAAAAAAATGACTAGGACCATATTTTTATTTCCTTTTCTTTTAATCTCAGGCTTACTTGCAGACGGCAACGTTTAGAAGATGAAGAGTGGTGCAAGTTGAAGGTGATTTCGGTGCCTGCGGGATAGTTACTGGCTTCTACCATTTCCTGAGGGCAGCTTCTTCCATATCCTGAGGGCTGATGGTGCACCATGGCTGTTCGCAGATTCGCGGTTCGCATCTGATGTGAATGACCACCTAAACTGCGGCATGGGTGTAAACCTGCACAGAAGAAAACTGCCGTACGGCATGCTAATTTACCAAGATGGATAAGATTTTACCAAGGATTGTTGTTTGATGTTAAAATGGTTTTTCACTCAATAAAGAAAAATGTAAAATTATTCACGTCTAGACCTTGTATTTTTTCCTGTTATTACTTGTCCCATCGTGTATAAATAATATGGTAATGGGGGCGAGGAATAGCTTGATTTCATTTGAACTGAGTTTGCTGGCATTAACATTTCGGAATCAAAGTTTGCTCTGGTGTAGATGGCGTTGATGCAATAAGCTTTTGAGTTCAAGTGATTTCTTGGCAGGCAAATGAATCTGCTCTTGGAGGACAATGTCCGATTAAGGATTAACATTTTTATTTCGAAGAGCTTCTGGAATAATGCCCCGTACAATATGCCCTTGTATGAAATGGCAAAATCTAAAGCGGAAAATGTTTTACTGTAGAAAATGGTATATTTTAAAGTTTCAAATTACTACAATGCATTAAAGTAACAAAATTATAGATAATTCAATGAATTAAGTGCATAAAATTAATATAGTTCCCGCAGCAGATCTAATGATACTGGTTAAATTGAGCAATGTTATAGTCGAATGGCGGAGGGAAATGAAATGTGTGAAGACTACGTATTTTTGGTAACCCTCTTGCGTACGACCATGATTGAGACTGCCTCTCCTTGAAATTAAATGGTCTGATCAAGCAGCAAGTGATAAATAAGCCTAGTGTCTCTGGCCGGCACTACGAATAGATTCGATTCGGCTGACCATTGACGGATTATCAGTATCGATATGGCCGAGTTCATATCTTAACTTCTCTGGCATTGAAAGTAACGGACTACAAAAATAATTCTAAGTCCGGAGCCTCCCTCACTGAGAGCGTAGAATTGCCAAGGGGTAGGCCTGCCTCAACACCTCGGACAGTGTCTGGGCTCGCTACGGACAAAATTTTCAAAAAAACGACAAAGTCCATGATTTTTAAATTTAACTAGAAGTTATGACCCTCTTTTTCATAAGAACCCGGCTAGCCCAGGGGATAAGAGGGCAGAACTCGGTGCTGAGAATATAAGGCATATTGTAACGAATCCTTTTGCCAGCAATTTTTTTTTCTTTTTCAAAATATTTTTCGAAATTGTAATTTTTGGAAAAAACTTCTCCTCATGTTGATATATTATATTCAGGACAACGTGAGACGTCCAGAAAGTCATAAATTATTAACAATTTTTTGTGAACTGAGCGAAATTTTTTCCCGGCGGGCCACCCGGGCGGCCGGAAAAAAATCGCTCATTCTACAAAAATGATCAATAATTTAAGGTTTTCTGGACGTCTCACGTCGTTCTGAACACAATATAAAAATTTGTGGATATCATTTTTATAAAAATGCAGGGGGTGGGGCGGAACCTTGTAGGACTGTAGTTCATATTTTGGCCAATAGATGGCGGTTGCATTCACTATTCTTCTGAGTCGTCCACATCCCCAATTAAAAGTTATCACGTTTTCCATGTAGATGACTCTGCTAACCTCAAATGCGACAGAAGTCAGGATCACGGAGACTCAAAATGCGGGAAATTCAACTTGTCGGACAAAGTAACCACTTGAATTTTCGTCTAATAGCAATAGCACGTAATAGCGCGAAAAACAAATGAATATCGTTATAAAATAACCTTTTTAAGGAAAGTATTTTTCGATGCTCTCAGTAAATTAAATGGCTAAACGTATAAATAATTGGGTTTCAAAATAATGCACTATTAGTGGTAGTTTATGTAACCTCAATCCTGAATCAAATGCGCAATTTTCCCATTTCCTTCTCATCCCAAGATCCAGCAACAACTGAAGATCAATATTTTTTGACTTGATGAATATGACTTTCCCATGAATGAAAAGCAATTTTCTATATTTTTTTCGTTTACTACTTTTATTCTCTTAAACAGTAAAACAATTGATACACATTCACGAAATAATTTACATCATTTACTATTTTTTTGTAAAATAGATCTCACACTTTGGGATCATCACGGATGTCACTGCTGAATTGATGTAATAGTAATATTTAGCATGGCGATGATACCATTCCTCTTCTATCTAAACATTCTTTATTATTATTTGCTATTTGGTTTGTTATTCTACATATAAGACTTCAAAGCCTTTCAAATTTCCACCTAAAACACGAAGATTGAGACAATTTTGCTCCAGTTTCTAGGCTTTCCATTTTCAGAACCCAAAATATTTACTTTCACAAAAAAGTTTACCGTAATCTGTAATCATCTTTCAGTCATCGAAAATTCCAGCATTTTTTTACCGAATTACCATTTATTCACTTCGAGTTGGGAACAAAACCAAGAAATTACTTCAAAACTATCTCAGTGTGTAAGCAGGAGATAAACGCTGAATCAACATTCAACAAATAGTTTAATGAATGATATGAAATATTTTTTATAAATTTTTATACTATAAAAGTATTTTTTTCACAAAAATAACTAGATAAAATTGGGCAAGACTGCATTCTGACAGAAGTTTACTCAAAAACTTAACCTATATACACCTAGAAAAGGTGCCAATTCTTGTAGCAAGGAATTTTAATAGTGACCTGTTAGTGAATTTTACTTGAGGCTAAATCTGTCAGCCATTCTGTGAAGGTATGAACATAATACTACTCTAGTATTGAAATTTTTTTTCTGAGAACTTCAATTAACTGAAATGACAATCAATGCATTAAAAACTATTGCGAGAAACAAACACCAAAATTATCATTATATCTATCTAGTATCTAGTATCTATCGGTTAAGGTATAGGTTAAAGAGAGTCAAAATCCTTCATATTTTCCCATTTGCAGGGCCCTATCTATCAACACGATTTTTTTCTTTATCTCCGAATACATCTTACCCTTCATCCCTCCCATGGAAACTATTTGCTTTCTTCCCCTTCCATGCTTACCCAACATCCTTTCTATTATCACAGCCTCTTCCCACCAACAACTTTGCCTCTCCCTAGTCCCCTCCAGAAGTTTCTTTTCTTCACCGTCCATACCACACTTCTTTAAGTGTTCTTCTATATCCACCATCCTCGTCATATTACCTTCTTCGTCTTCATCCACACCCACATCTCGAATGCCTGCAGACTACTCTCATCCTCCTTTCGTAGAGTCTGCCCCATGCAGTGGTAAATTTCATAATCAAGTAGGCTATACAATGGTTTCCCCATAGCTAAAATAAATGGATGCACAGTGCGAAGTACGATGAAAGGGTTAACCATAACATGCTCTGACTGTTTGTGTGATGAATGAACAACGGAGTAAAAGCACAGTACAATTCTTAAAATAATAAAAAAATACTGACTAAGTTAAGACATCTTTATTTTCCTTTAAACCCAGAACAAAATCAATGGAAGAAAGGGTATATAATATGTAAAACCTGAAAATAACATATGTTTATGAAAGGAAAAAAAACCCAGCATCGAAAAATGTAACCCATGTTAAAAAAGCATGACTTTCGCAGAATGGACTTTCAACCTATTGGCGAACAGCAAGTGTTTCATTGTGCCTTTGTGGTAGGTACGTACTTTTATGGTATTCCCTAGAATGTGAATTAATAAAATGCAGTTTATTTTATTCACAAATCACTATTGGACAATTGATACAAATCAAGAAACAACGATTAAAAACTTATTAAAATCTCAAATAATACTTTGATTTTATCAAGGCTTTGTGTGATTTACAAGTATCAAATCATTATTTAAATTTAAAAAAAGTAAAAAAATGAACATTCTTTAATTAAAACCTTCCTTATGGCCTGCATCCTAGACGTGATGGATGGGCATTCCAGTGACCCCTAGACCTAGTATTGGGAGGACTGCAAATATTACTCCTGGTAGGCCCACCCGTAGAAGATAGATCAAAGGTTAGGAACCAGACGAAAGGTATTCCACATGATAATATCATGTTAAGACTAGTGTTTGGAAAGGCCGATCTCGATCTAACAAACTATCTATATCAAAGGATTCGATGGCACCCGGCGAAGGGGGAAGCACTGCCTCCTTTGTTGTTATCACTCAAAATCCTTGTGCAACAACTGATACAAGGGCAATGACAACGGAAAAGACCAGGAGAGAAAAGAAAAGGGTTAAAATATGAATGTGGAATATTAGGGTGATCATAGGAGCTTGGAAGAAAACATAAAAGATGGAAAAGGGAACTTAAATGTGTTGAGGTTAGATGAAGTGAGATGGAAGGGCAGCAGAGACTTATGAAGTGAAAGTTGAGTATTTTATAGTGGGAGAGACTATAGAGTCAAATTTGAGTAACTGTGTAACTGCACGGATGCACTTATAGAAGAGGCGAGGTATAGAATAGGTACTTATCTATTAAATAAAGGCAAACTCATTTCGTTCAGAAACACTCTCCTGCAAGTAACCAATAGAAAGAAAATGGGAATGACGTGAACAAGAGGTGAATATTCTTCATGTTTCCTCGATTTTAAATAATTTGCTTATTATTACACTTGTGATCCATCGCATTTTGTTGCTTATTCTCAAAGTTTCACCTCTCTTCCTGGAGGAGTCTTCGGACCTTTCAACCCTTTGATGTGAATGGGAATGATACCGAGAACGAACATCTTATGGTTCGTTCTCTGTATCCTGTAAGGTTTCGCCGCGACCAATATTTGTGTACTTTCGAGGTCATAATGTGCAAAAACTAAGAAATACAGAATATCTAAAACTGTGACTTGATATGCCGTTTTGTTGACTACCGAAAATGTTGTGTGGCTAGTGGAGAGGGGGTGGCTAGGGGAGAGTCTAGTGCAGGCAAAATCAATTAGTGATGCGGGGTAGGAATGCGGTGGACAGGGATGGAAAATAAGTGCGAGGGTGTGGGCTAGGAATAATATATAACCGAGAAAGAAAATGAGGTAGTACTTAACTCTTTGGAACTTTGTTACTTAAGATAAAGAGGACCAGAATGTTATAAAGAATCGAGGAGTTTATAATCAAAGTTTTGTTGCTGTGATACATTCATGTGCATCACATTTTCTTCACTCCCTTTGCCAAATTTAACATTTTTTGCGAGCTATCAGCTTACTCTTTTTTGGCAGACTTGAGGTAGGCTTGAATCACTGATTCTATATCTCTGCAGCCGTTCCCTTTGAACTGTATGGTATCTTGAATAATGCCTTTAAAAATACTTAACATTAGTTCAAGAAGTTCAGGTAAGCATTGACAAGCATAGCTATGGCTTAATAAAATCAACAAGCAGAATCATGTACCTACCATAAAAGATGTCCACTAACACTACAGCATCTCTTAAGGTTATCTTGCCATTGTGGCCCAACCAATTTTGTATTTTCCGCTAGAGAACGTGAAAATGTCCTCAGAGTGTTGAATTTATGCTTTCAGAGAGGTCCTTAGTCAAGCTTCTCTTTAGCTGTTTCCTCTGAAATAGAAAAAATTGAGAGCCAATATTTAGCCAATAGAGCTAATATGAGGGCAATGCTCCCGCTCTACGGATGGGAAACCATACTTAAGAGTAGATGGCACACTTTATCAATAGGTAGCAAACTGTTGGCTTCTTTTTTGAGGGATCTCGGATTAATGAACTGGTTAATTTGCTACAAGGTTTATTTGACAGGAGCTGCCCGTCCACACGTCTTTACACCATGACGGCCAACGGCAGAGTGAGGCTCATACACACAACATGGCCGTACCTCAAAACAAATTAATAACGAAATGCACAGCATAGCTTAAGCAGAAGGCAGAAAGTTACACATTCAGACTATAAACAGCAAAGATAAAGATACACAAATAGGTATTCAACAATCCCTTTTAATTTACTATATGCCTTTTTTGTAGCTATTCAATCGTGGAGGTGGTTTCACATTCCTCCTTGGCCGCAAGCTCTGGCTGTGGTGCTCTTGAGGCTGGAGGACCTTCGACCCTGCCTTGTCCTTTCCTCCACAGGGTCACCTTGAGCTGAAGGTGCGTCTCGAGCTTCAGGTCCCAAAACTTGTGGAGCAGTCAATAGGGCGTTCAGATTCCCCTTAATCATTTTCCTCCCTGGAAAAAACGATTGATAGTTTTACCAGTGTTACCTTTGGCATTCTCCCTCCATTTCATAATATGATCAATATTTCCACTCTATCGCAACTCTCGCCCAAGATTTGTACGACTCTAGATTCCTCAAACTCTACTATGGCCCCTGGGTTCCAAGAAGGCTTCCCCTCTTTAAAATCACAGTAATAAACTATGTCTCCTATCGAGTAGTTTAGGTTGGGAGTGGTCAGTTTTGCCAGATTACCAACATTTGAAATAGCGGGATTTAATCTTTCTAATATCGACCCATGAAAGCGTCCTTAAGCTTAGAAGTATGCTAGGGAGCTCTCTAACCCACTCACTGCTAGGGATTTTCCCTAAAACCCTCTATATCATCTGAACGGCACGCTCAGTTGATCCGTTGGAAGGTGGATGGAAATGGGGGGGATGAGATGGTGCTCAATGCCATTTTTCCCCAAGAAATCCTTCAACTCCTGTTCAAGAAAAGCAGAATCATTGTCCGTGACTATCAAGTCTGGCAACCCAAGAGTGGCAAATCACTTACAAAGGCTTGAAATGCAAATAGAATACGGAAATGAGACATTAGTAAAAGAGACTTCCACCCGTTTAGACATCGTATCAACACACCCCAAAAAAGAATGTTCCTTAAAGGGACCTGCAAAATCCAGGTGAAGCCTGTACCATGGCTTTTCTGACCTACTCCACGAAATGACTGCCGTTCTTAGGATTATTTTGAGAGAGCACAAACGTGACATTGTCTAATCATGACCTCTATATCAGTCTATTCTTGGCAACCAAGCATAGCTGCGATCCACAGCCTTAGTTTTTACTAACCCTTGAGGAGCTATAAAACGTTTGGCCACAACACTGGGGGTCCTACCACCCGAGGGCCCGAGAGGTATTTATTTACCTTCCACTTCAACACGGGCACTGATGGTGGGTAGTGCTACATCATAGGGGGTATAAAACAGCAATGACCCTAAGATTGGGTCAGGGGTGGGCTCCGAAGAAGATACCGTGTGGACTTGTGATACCGCTGGAAAACTCCGGGACTACCCGGCCCCGGAGCTGAAACTCCGGCGTAGAGATGGTCCCGGATGAGATCTGAAACCGTGCCGATTCTGCGCTGCAATTCACTACGCTGGCCACTGACTCCATCGTGAGGGTGGATGATTAGTGGAAGACCCAAGGGTAAACCGACGGCGCTTGGTAAAACATTTTCACCCTAATGACCCTTATTGTTACAGTAGTGGCACAGCATTTTGCGCCGGGCAATCGTGATGTCGCGGCCCTCCGCAACCACGACACCCAGTGATGTCGGGGGACACATGAGAGGAACGACGCTGGGACTCGTGATAGAATTTAAACACCCCGTCAGTCGCACTTTCACTACCAATGATGGCATTCAGGTGTGTGCCGCGTGTCCGTTGGTGCTCGAAATTGCTAGCTTTCAATTTGGGTGTATCAAGATTTTTGCTTTTCACTTAAACGTGCAGGAGACCACGACAAATTATAGATTGAAAATCATCTCTCAGATTGCCAGAGATTCTCAATTTGAATGGAAGGGCGACGTTCCCATAATGGCCGTGACGTCATTTCATCCATCGCTTCTTCTTCCCTCTTCTTCCCGATGCATTCTAAGAGATGCCTTAAAAAGGCTCTTGTGAAGATGTCCACTTCTGCCCGAAATACAACAGTATAATGATTTAGAAATGCCTTGAAAAAATATCAGTCTTCACCGGGAATTGAACCACGGGCCTTTGATCGAAGGGTGAAATTACGTCAGGGGGCATTTTGCGGAAACTGAAAAAACTGCAACTATTAATTAATAGTTATTTAGCAATTAGGCTTTAATGGTTCTAAGCAATTTCGTACATTTAAATGAAAACCTTTACAAACTTTATTTCAACGGTAATATCGAAAAAGCATTCGAATGATAATCCCCCATTGGGTGATCCCACTCCCTGGCCTGTTCCATAGCAGTAGCACGATCTACGGTTAATTTTAAAGTTAAATCTTAGAACGTGATGGAGAACAGTTGCTCTTTTAAGTTCAAATTTTTCATTCCTCTGAGGAATTGTCGCAACAGAGGTTGATCTAAATTTTCGAAGAGGAAATTATTCGCCAACTGTCTCATGTCCGCTTAAAAGTCTTTTATCAGCTCATTTGGCCCTTGAACTCGCGCGTCGAATTTCTCGCGCTCCACCCCAACACAAGTGGAGGGATTGAAATGCTTGGATAGTACATCCAATATTTCCCCGAATGACTTTGAAGCCGGACGACCAGGAGCACAAAGTTTCTTTACCATGATATAAAGTTTGCCCACCAGTGCATGTGAGTAACTCCGTCCACTTTTGGTTTTCGGATCTTATATCATGAGCTTCAAAATAAAACTGAAGCCGCTCTTTGAATTCCTCAAACTCTACGCCTTTCCCCATGAATTGAGGACCTATACCGATTGAATGGTATGTGCACTTAAAGTTACCACATTGGGTTTCGAATTGTCTTTCTAAAAATTTTTATAACTTCTTAAATTCGGCGTAAAGCATGAATGCCATTTCCCCATCACTTTTGCTGTTATCTTCCTCCATGGAAGATAATGCGACGTCGCTGCAAATAGTGAAACAAGATTTAATTAGTTGCACCTACAAAACTTGGGTTAATAATAACACTACAACCTTAAGGTGAGCTCAGGTTATTACTACTGTGAACTAAGGTTATACTATTTAAGTAAAATATTGATAACACTGATATGCACCAACGAGACTTAACAACAAAGCTTGTATTGAAGAGTGAAATTATGTACACCCACACTAATGGCATTAAAATAACTTTTTAAACTTTTATTACGATTGGGACTGGTGTTTTTGTATAATCTGAAGTCTGTTGCTCTGTAAAGACTGATCTACAGCTTCTTATTTCAATGTTATGTCAATGTTCTTTATGATGTTACCAAGGAAAACTTTAAAAATGTACAATTATGTAGACTACTAAAATGTAAATTGACTGAGGTATAATCAGCATAAATGAATGAAAATCAGAGTTTTTCTTATCATCAGCACATAGGTGTAAGTGTTCTTAAATAGATAGAAGGTAATTCTAACTTTATTTGCATACCAAATCAAACCCACCTATGCGATGATATTTGTAAACTTAATGACCATTGGGATATCTACTAATGCACAACTGAAATGAACCATATACAATAGCTGAACAAAGACTACAAACCTCTTCCGGTTGCACAAAGGGTAAGAAAAAGACTTTGCTGTTCCACAAAATAAAATATATTTGCGCCGTATCGAAACCGGTCGCAAATATATTTTATTTTGTGGAACAGCAAAGTCTTTTTCTTACCCTTTGTGCAACATGAAGGAGTTCCACCATGTTACGCCACCCACCATCGCAACCTCTTCCGGGTATAGGAGCCAGTTCAGCAGCCAACTCCATTTCTGGCTCTGTGTCGCTATCAACAAAGCGATGTGGGAGCTTGACCAACCTCTTCTTCCTAATATCTTCATTCTCCTCCTCACTCGTCTTTAGGTTTGAAGTTTATAAGTACAATTTTACTTCCGTACAGTCTTATCATAACAACCTGAAAAAATACAGAATTATATTTAAGTTAGAGTACTAATTGTAAATTGTGGACAACAAACTAGACAAATTACTATTAACGAGTAATATCTTATATCAATAGTTAAATGACTGCATATTAACATCACTCCAAATTAATTTTTCCTGTGAAAGTGTAGAAAATAATCACAGAAGATGATTCGAGCATGTACTCGCTTCCGAACCCAAGGGTCCCGAGTTCAAATCCCAGCAGTGGTGGAGATTTTTCAGTGGAATCCCAATCCTTACTTTGGTGCCTTGTGAGGACACTTCAAGATTTAGTCCGTTGGATGAGACGTTAAGCTGTGGTTCTCCTGGTGTCTTTTATTAAATGTGAGCTACCGCCGCGGCGCGCCGATGCCGGGTTTCCGCCCAGCCCTGCGCCAATCCCTAAAAATCCTACCCTCACCTACCTACCCTTAATGGTGCAAATGATCTCAGCAGGCCATCGCCCACCGCATTTATTTTATTTATTTATTTATTTATTGACGGAAAAATCCTTTTTTCATTATTTTACAAAATACATTTAGACAAAATATTAAGTTCATATTATTTCAAATTAAATTTCATGATGGAAGTAATGCATACATAATCGATGACTACACAATTCACAGGTAAAAGTTTAAGTGTGGTACTTAATTACAATGATCATAATTAAAGGTTGAGAGTAGGGTTTTTAAGTTTCCTGCAGATGGTATTGATGCTGTTACAAAATAGGTCAATGTCAGGTGGAAGAAGATTAGCTCGGCGCTGTATACGGACCATTGTACTATTAAGTTCATAGGATGTGCCATGATGTAGTCTGGAGAAAAGTTCTGTTGATCTGGTTCTTGTTATTGGTGTACGAAAGGTCACCATTTCGAGGAGCACTGCACTCTCAACCAGGCCATTAATGATCTTAACTAAGAATAGCACATCCTTGATACCTCTCCTCTGCTCTAACGAGGGTAGATGAAGCTGAGAGGCAATAATACCGACAGGAACTTCCAGGTAGCGGTAGCCAAGACGAATTCCCACAAGTCTGAGGAATCTGGTTTGTATGCTATTAAGTTTATCTATAAGAAACTTCTGATGTGGAGACCAGACTACCGACGAGTATTCCAGATGAGGTCTAACAAAGGCAATGTAGAGAGTCCTCAGCACTGAGGGTTGATGAAGAAATCTGGAGGCGCGAAAAATGAGACCAAGGTTCCTATTGGCTTTGGAGCAGGCGAAATTCACATGAGATTCAAATGATAAAGATGATGACATTATAATACCCAGATCCTTAACCTCCTCAACTCTCTTCAGGTTTTTGCCTTCTAGCTGATAGCAGAAAATCACTGGGTGAAACGATTTGTGGAATGTAATACAAGTGCATTTATCTGTATTTAGTTTCATGCCATTTGAAACACACCAATCCTCTATTGCCATCAGACTATTTTGAAGCAAAACAATCCTGTATAGCCCTTTCAACGCTGAGGACGTCAATTGACGTCCTACGCCATGCTATTGACTGACTGAGGACGTCAATTGAAGTCTTGATCCGCTTCTTTTTCAATGGCCTTGGGTTTCGCTGAGCCATCTCTCAGTGCCTCCCTCTTGCCTTTCAGCCATCATATAGCACCCGGTCTTTGTAGTCCTTTTTGCCGTTTTGAGATAACTATTATACATTTTTTTCTTTAAAATTTTTATTTTTCTGATTTTTTTTCTCTTGAAGTGAGCATTCAACATTCTTTTAAGAATAATTACAATTGTATATTCCTTTGTATTGACTTTATATCATTCTGAACATATATATTCCTATTATGCGTCTTTATTTGTTGAATATTTTGTTAATTATGCGAAGGAAAATTATAAATTTCGAGACACGTCAACAATTTTTTCTAATTATTATACTATTTTAATTTTTTGTACATAGTTATTATAAATAGCTACAAATGTGTGGAAATACTACGGAAATACCGAAATTGTTACATAATTTACATATCTGTACTTGATGAATGTGATCTGTGCATAAATTTCCAAAGACAAGAGTTCCGTAGACCGTACATCTCATGAATTAACCCGGTGAAAATTTCTAAGTACAGATTCTTTGATTTTCGCACTGAAGATGCCAATATCTTGAATAAGGACATTTTAAATTTGTTATAATTTTTACGTTAATACTCGTAAAAATCATTTCCGAGTGCGAAATGCAATGACGAAATTATTTATTTACAATCATTTCGACTTACCATTTATACGATTTTTGTTGCTGGAGAGCTTAATATTAACGGTAGAATTTCGTTTAAAAGCTGTTAAGGCATTGTAAAAACAAAATGATTCATTTCAGTATAAATAAATATAGATCCTGCCGCAACAATGCTATTAGAAAAACCGACGCATAAAAAAATATTTGACCACGACCGCATGCCGTAATGGGCACCCCAAGTAGAAAAGGGAGGAGATTATCTCCGCCCGGTGGTCGAGAAAAAGGTTCAACACCCCTCTAGGCCCCGACCCAAGTTGGGGAAATAGGTACTTGAGAAGATCCCAGAGTAGTGAAAGCTCCTTACTGGCCGTGGTACTGGCAAAGCAAAGAAATTTTCCCCGTCCCTGTCGCGAAATATGTACGAGGGGGGACCCAAAAATAACCGGACACAATTTTTTTTAAATATCAGAATTTATTTTTTTGAGTTAAAAACGTTAACCACCTTCGAAGTACTCTCCATTAACGCTAATGCATTGGTTCAAACGTTTTTTCCACTGCGCGAAACACCTTTGGTACTCGTTTTTTCCGATGCCTTGCAGCGCCGCCTTCGATTCTCTTTTCACCTCCGGAATGTCTGCAAAATGTTTCCATTTCAGCTCTTTTTTCATTCGGGAGAACAATAAGAAATCACAAAGTGCTAGATCTGGTGATTAGAGTGGCTTAGGAAGCGGTGTCATGCAGTTTTTCGCTAAAAAATCACGCACAGAAATGGCTGTGTGAGCTGGTGCGTTGTCATGGTGGAAGAACCAGTCCCCACTCCGCCACAAATCGCGCCGTTCCAATTCGTCTCATTTGCATTTCTTCAGCTAAAATGCGCTGCACTTAACTCCACGAAAGACCAGATGGTTCAGCAAGTTCATCAATAGTACGTCTTCTATCCTAGTACACAAGTGCATGAATTTTTTCCACCTTTTCATCCGTTGTGGATGTGGAAGGCCGGCCCGGGCGTTGAATGTCTTCGATCGCCATGTTGCCGCGTTTGAATCGCGAATACCACTCATAAACTTGAGTTCTTTATAAGCTGTAGACAACATATCAACCACATCCGACGCACTTTTACCGAGCAGAAAACAAAATTTCAACGCTGCACGCTGTTCTCGAATAACAGACATTTCAAAAATCGAAGAAGTCGATAAACTCGTCGAACAAAAACTGCCACAGGGGCTCGCTACAAACATGTAATAGGACGCCGCTTGCAACAATGACTCAGGAGAGGTTAGTTAACACCCATGTAGTGGGAGAAGCCCGAACTACAAGAGCGATGCACGCAGCGAATTCCGTCCGGTTATTTTTGGGTCCCCCCTCGTATTTCCATGTTTCTACAAGAGATTCCAAAATTCACAATTTTCCGATTTTCTGCTCTCCGAAGTTTCAACACCCTGTCCTTCTTTGTAACTGTAAATTGGAGGGGGTACCCTTAGGGTAGGGGTAGGGTGCCACTCTTGCCTAAACCTCCCACACTTGCTTCTCAGGCCTCAGTTGTGTTTCACTCCACATTCTGTTCATACCGTGTTTGAAGTTCAGTGTCCTCTTCATATCGTGTAGCGTGTGGCTTTTGTATTTGCTGCGCGACTGTGCGAAGATTTTGGACTGCGCAAGTGTGGCGTTGTGCAAGCATATATTTGAGGTGAGTTAAAATGTATTATTTCTTATCATTTTAATTTCAATTACTTGCATGACTTTAGATATTCCGTGATAAAATCTCTTCTTCTACCATCTTACAAAGCCTCACTTCCTCCCAATCCCTCTCCACTCCGCAGGACCGTAGATTTTTCAAAGCACTTCCCTAATACAATCCCAAAGCAGCCCGGACAGAAACGGGGTAGCCAGAGAAAGTGTAAAGAATGCGCTTCCAAGGGAATACGAAAGGACACAACATATTTTTGCCCTGCCTGCGAAGGAACTCCTTATCTTTGCCTATCAAAATGTTTTAGAGCATATCATGTAAATAAATAGATACTTTGTTGTTTATGCATATGCATTTTGTATTTTTTAAACATCAAGAAATTGTATGTATTAGAATGTTAAATTAGGCTAATGAAGAAGGATAAATTACGCTAATATAGTCAGTGTAGAGTGAATACTTGAAATTAAATCTGAGGGTTCTTTGTTATTTTTAAAAATAGGGTCTAATTTATGTTTTATTTAACTTTATTGTACGTTAATTTTGATGAAATTTATTTAAACCTTCTGTCATTTTCATCATTATTGTTCATAGAAATTGATTTTAATGTAATTTATGTAACTTGACTTGCTTTTATTGTGTCTAAAATTTCAAATCTGTGAAATTTATCTGAAAATTCTACCATATATGTTCTGCAGAATATAAATATGTTCTCTTGTAAAGTAAACAATTTTCAAAAAAACAGTGCAATTTCAATTTGGTAGAAATTATGCATAACCATATCCTAGCCTTCTCTTTTTTGGCAGGCGTCAAATTACATCTAAAAACTTTAAATATCGTTTTATGAAAAAATATTATCTCGTAGTTAATATAAAAAACTCAATCGTATTCATATACTTATTAGATTAGTGAAAATCAAAATGTAAGTATTAATTACTGAATTTTTTATTGCTTCTTTGTGAGTTCAATTTATTTTAGCTTAAAAAAGAATCTGAAATATGATGTAATAGAAAAGAAAGCATGACTTCCGAAGTATGATATACTTCCACGGTAATTTTGGGCCGGGGGAGGGGGGTGTAGAGAGTATATTCATTTCCAGTTGCATAGTTTCAATGATGCAGAAAATTAAAAGAATATTTTCATTACGGATGGCCTAAGTTGCAGGGTTTCAGGTATCAGTATATTTTTCAATAAATACTAGATCTTCGAAACAGTGGTAAGTTTCGGTTGCCGCAGGTTTGGAAGTGGGGTAGGAAAGAGAAAGAAAGTATCGTGCATGGGATCAACGGGGCAAGGGAGAATGAAAGAAAGTTCCTCAGATTTAGGGACAGAGATTGGGAGTATGTGTTGAGGTCGGTAAAGAAAGACATTACAGAACACTTAATAGTAATGCGCGGAGAAAGACAAAGTATAGAGATGAGATGGCTGTTGTACATTTTGTATTATACTATTTCCTACTCAACTGAAAATAGATTTCCTCCACAATTTTCTAAGGAACAAAATATAAACGCAAACATTCGTAATAAATATATATATATATCAGACTTTTTAGACTCACTCTAATAAAGTGCTCCACGTTTCGTCCCCGTTTTTGTTATTTTCGGTCAAGATTTTAAGATTCAAAACAATTCATCATATGACTTTTATGTGAAAGTTTGTTTATGACCGTGATACATGGAGTATGTGTACTGAGATATTAATACGTATGTGAAAGAGATGAGAGAAGATATTTCACTACGATGAACGATAATCATATTTAGTGTATAAGAAATTTTTCGCATGCAGAAACTTGAACAGCGAACGTTGATAAATTTCGCCAGCATGTAGTAGATTTTAATAGGTATATTCCCCAAGAAATAACAAGGATTAATCCTTAAAATTTAAAGAAAATAGTTATAAAACCCTGACAAGAAAAAAAATTAAATTCTTGCAGTTTCAAGGGGCTTCAACGCAACCCGCAACATAATTTTAAAGTTCTATCCGATGGCGGCGGACGTCAAATGAAGTCCTTCACAAAATCCTTTTTTGCACAATATTTTGGATGAAAAAACAAAAAATATTAATGTATCCCATATTAACTCAGTGTTTTACATAAGAATTAGCGAAAAAAAAATTCAGTCACCGGCAAGAGTTTGCAAAATATATGCCGCGTTGAACGTGATAGAGGATATGGATGAGTACAGCTTGACGTCATCGGCAAATAGCAAGTGTTGAGAGTTGATAACATTAGATAGGTCGTTTATAAACACATTAAAAAGAATAGGGCCGAGATGGGAGCCTTGAGGGACCCCATAAGTAGCGGTAAGGGTTCTTGAAGTCTCAGAACCGTATCTCACAATGAGTTGGCGGTTTTGGAGATAGGCCTTAAACCAATTGAGAAGCTTTCCATGGACACCGTATGATTCTAGTTTTTTTAATAGAAGAGAATGGCAGACACGATCGAAGGCCTTGGAGAAATCTAAATAAAGCACATCAGTCTGTTTTCGGTCCTTCATTGCTGTCAATATGTGTGTTTGTAACGTTACCAAGTTGGAAGAAGTCGACCTTCCTGGCATGAAACCATGTTGTGAGTCAGATAGACAATTTTTAACTAAGGGAAATACCCTGGAAAGCACAAGTTTTTCGAATACCTTGGCGATGGCTGATTGTATAGCTATTGGTCGATAGTTGCGTATGTCAGATGTTGAACCAGTTTTGTGAATTGGAACGATGAAGCTTGTCTTTAAAACATCCGGAAAAATCCTGCTGCTCGTGGATTCATTAAATAACTGTTGAAGAGGAGAAGTCAGTACTGAACTACAACTCTTGAGTACAATTGGTGGAATACAGTCGGGACCGCTTCCTTTATTACCATTCAGGTCAGTCAGAGCCTTCTCAACTTCATCGTGAGTAAAAAGACATCTACATAAGCAGTTACTGCTGTATGATGCATCAAGGAGGGGCAGATGCAGTTGTGGCTCAAAAACAGAGGAGAAAAAATCAGCAAATGCTTCACATTTATCTTTATCATCAATAAGGAGTTGAATCGCATTGAACCGACCAAGCGCCGGGGTGGAGGGTGGCACCGGGCTGAGGCGACGGCATCGGGCGGCGCGGGAAATATGCCAAGCGCGACGAGAAGGCAGCAGTTATTTGGATTTCATTTAGAATATAAACTTTTTAATTTATGAAATAAAATAACTTCAGTTTGAATTGCTTAGGAAATCATTAAAATTTAAGAAGTGAAAGAAAAAAAAACTAAAACGGACTAAGTTAAAGAAATCAGACATGAAAATCATTAATTTTAAATAGAAACAAACGTTCATTAACATGAAATAAAGTGCAATGCCATTGAAATATGTATAATACAAAAATATTGAATGTATGTATAATATTTATGTAAAGTAAATTTTAAGAAACTCTCAAAATGTAGAATATGGATTTTAAAAAAATAAATTGGGAGAGGTTCCCAAGGATCTCTCCCCTTTCTTCTTCTTCTTCTTCATCTAACAAACCAAGCAAACTAGTGAAAAAGCACCTCCACAACATTGGAATGAAAAATATACAGAATACAGACATTTGCTATGCAGAATTGCTGATTTTACGAATAAGATAAGGACTGGCAATCTGACAAAGATGAGGACATCTACTGTGCACATGCCTGGCAATGGCAAAGGACTGAACCTGTGCCAGAGTACAGTGACACAGCAAAGGGTGGAGGGCCCATTGGGTTTGGACACCAACATTTTGAATTTACATTGAAAAAATATGCACAAACGTTTTATTTGTTTTTATATTTTACCTGAGAATGTTGAATTCCTTTTCTAACTAAAACTGTGGTTTTTTTCCTTTTAGAAGTTTTCGCAGCTAAAATCTTTAAATATAAAGGTGTCAGCTGCTATAGCTCATCGCAATTACGCTCTTAAATATATGCACGCCAAAATATAATTTTTCACCCAATTATAAAAATTTTTGTCTCCTCCCTCCTCCCCCCCCTGATAATACTGAGCACGGAAATCTCTTTCCTCCCACAATCCAAAAGAAATGAAATAATGCACTAGGTACTATCAGTAATTACCTATGGAGTACATCCTAGCCTAGTGTAAGGTCAATGGACTCCCAGGAGTGTTAACATAATATTTGTAGAAACCCTCAGAAATTATTTTAAAACTGCTAAATGCGCCAAGTGTTACCCGATGGCCAAATGAAAATTGGAAGGCGATTTCGTTTTATAATACTCTTAAATTTAGCGATCATAATATCCCTGGGAGATTTTACGACCAGCTCAAGGGAAGTCCAGTCCAGGGAAATGATCCTGTCATTGAAGCACACATAATTTATAATTTTTAATGTCGGCAGTCCGTTACCAAGAAGTTAACAAGACTGCTTAGATAAATAGAATAATACCTACCTCTGCTAATCCTTGAAATTTTAACAATACAAACAGCCTTCCTAAAGCTGGGTTCACATGGGGTGGGACAACAGCGCGGAAACGGAAAAGCGGAAAGCCAATCACAGATCAGCGGCAAGACAAGGGGCGGAGCTTCGGCCGGCGGAACTCGCAAATTGACACAAGGACGGAAACCGATGCGGAACTGAGGGCATTGAAGTAATAGAACGGGGTCAAAAATCTCACTGGCAATAGAATCCAGGTTTTGACAATAACGGTAAAAAAACGGCATAGCAACGAGGAAGCAATGCGGGACTTGCGGAAAGCAAGGTGATGAAGGATGAGAAAACTGCCTTCTCGCACATTTCCTAGGAATGGAGGACAATTTAAAGTTAAAGATCTAAAATTATATAATTGTCATAATCAGATTTGATAAGAAGGAACGCCGTCCCTCTAGTATGAAGAATGGAGATTTAGAAAATTGCAGTATGTAAATTGAGGAATTAGATTAGACAAGGTGCAATTACAGGTGAATGATGGAACTGCTAACTACAGAAAGTTTGGGAAAAATTACTGGTGCGAGAAAGAGCCAGGAGATAGCAGAGGAAAAATTCAGACGACGTTTCGCATAAATGAAAGAGATTGAGAATATATATTTAGCTCAGAGTCCTTAATTCACTTCAAGTCCCTGGAAGACTTCAGTTCAGCTAAGACCCAGGATTGGAAGTTACTTTGAAACAAGCCACCTGGTCAAATGCCCTGGAGAATTAATACGAAAACGTACCTCGGGAGCGGCTCATGCCACGATATTAACACGTTTCCGAAGTTTCTGTAAGAGGAGAGATTGTACAGATTTCGCGACTAATAAGAGGCCACGGGTCATAGATAATAATGAATGAAAAATCTCATGAACAATTGAATGAAAAACATTTCGCTACCGGGGGAAAGGAATTACGATGAGGACAATTAAGATTCCCCTTTGGTGTGCAATTGGACTTGCGAGTCAAATGAGAACATTGGAGAAGACTAACAGGATCTTTCACAATAGACCATGGCTACGTAATTTGAAATCCAACCCTGGAAATAGAAAATAGTGTAAATGTCCTCCCCTACAGAACAAAATGAATTGAAGGAACAATTCCAATTACTAATATGATCAATCTTTGAACCACCTCTCACAAGAGATAAACTTTATTACTAACCAGATGTGCTTTATAATGAATTCTATAAATGCACACTTCTAAAATTAAATCATGCGCACCAATAAGAAACAATCTACTCTTAACAATACTGATGTGGTAGCCGCAATGCTACAATAATTCGGATTGAAACTCTGTAACAGAGAAAACAAATCCACTGCGATTAAGATAATAAGACTTACGTGAACTCCTCTTGGCCATCTCCTCCAACTCCGGGATTCGTACCTTACTTCCTCAGCTGCCTAAATCGCCAACCAGACACAAGCCAACCTCACGAACTTCACCCGAACACATTAAGAGAATCACAAGACGTGCACTGCTTCCTATACAGCACGGAACTGGAAGCAGGGATGTGGTGTGAATAGGGGTGGGAAAGGGGCGTGGGGGCTGCCGGGTAAGTGCAGGAGGTCCGGAGGGAGAGCCAACGTATGATGGACAACAGGGGTTGAATTGGGTCCGATGGTTCCGAACGAGAAGTCGAATGGAAGAGTAGGCATGTTATGAATGTAAAGGAGTGTGAGTATGCAGCTCTGTGGTAAGGAACTGTGGGTACGGGGGAAGCACGGAATTGGGTTGGGAAGCGGAGAAGGGGCGCTGGAAAGGGCGAGAGTACGAGGGCTAGGATTCAGGCCGCGGCCGTAAGAAGAACGCTGCCTTGAGCAGCATAGGTGGAGGCCATAAACCCCAAAGTGTCGAACCCGCTTCACAAAGAATTACCTCAGGGCCTCTTAAAAATACCGTGAACGTTTTTCCCGCAATAGTAATTATCTTTTTTTCACTTATCTCTGATACTTCATTATGTCCCGTTAATATTCTATTTCAATTGTTTTCGGTATTATTTCTTCGATTTAGATATTGCAGTGTGTGTCATGTTCACCGTATTCATATACTGACGAGGGGTTCGGTGGAAGAAGGGACTTTTAAAGTCTCAATCTCGCCGCAATAAAGACGTTTATGTACCCATCTATCTATGAACGTATCGTAAAATTTATGTATTTATTTATTACACTGATACTACAATTAGACATTATCTGGTGGCAATATATCATTAGTTCGGTTGAAATTAAATTGATTACAAGGTTTAAAAAATAAATATACCTACATACAACATCAAACACTCCTCTCCTTTTTTATGTGTACCATTAAAAAAAAATATTTACTGATATTATATTTAATATTTTTTATTTTAACTTCCTGATGAGAAGGTTAAATTAGCATTTCCTTCCGCACGTGTCAAAATGGAACTCGTTTTGTCAGTTTTGATACACGGCACTCATTTAGACTAGGGTACATTCATTTATGTCCGTAGAGCTAGTCTAGTTTTTAGTATCTTTGTATAAAACTTGCATAATATACATATAAGGCCCCCTATAAAATGCAACTTGGAAATGGGTGCTTATAATTTGCTAGCAGGAGGAGTTAAAAGTATCACAATACATAGTAAAGCATGAGGGGCGAAGACATGTGTTTTTAAAAGCCGTGAAAATCTACGTCCAGAACAACATTTTGAAACATAAAATAGACTAAATTCTTTTCTTATTAAACTGACTATGACGTGCTACGATGAATTATTCTCAGTATTGAAGACCTATTCTACGTAAATTCGAAGCCTATCTCTTTTCTCACTTCTTGGGATCTTATCACGGTACATTTTTACCAACATTTGAATAGAAAAATAGACTTCCTGAAGAACAGGTGTGAAATATATTTTTTTCCGTGATAGTGTCAAAATGACACTCATTAAGCCAGGCTGGATGTATTTTTTCCGTAGAGCTAGTCTATTTCGTAGTATGTCTTTATCAAACTTGTTTATTACAATACACTCTATGAAATGTATGCTGAAAAAAGTTAAGACTAACAAAAAGTGAGGTATCAGGTGTGATGTTGTGGAATTTCAACATAATATAAAATTTAGAAGATGCAATTTTCCATAGATAAAAATGTATTCAACCCGGGTTTCGATACACTGTATCATCATCAGGTACATAAATTTGCAATACCTCGGTTTGAAAATTTATGTACTTGATGATGATGCAGAGCATCGAAACCCGGGTCGGATAAATTTTTATCTGTGGAAAATTACATCTTATAAATTCTATATTAGACTAACAACTAATGGCAGCACGTTTCTAATGCCTGCTCCACCTTTCAAAATAGAAATACTGTAACGCTTAATTGTGTGTGCTTGGCATATAAATAGTTTATTAATGCATAATAATGAATCATTTCCCTGCACGTAACTTTGCGGTGACGATTCACACTTTGATAAATGCATTCGAGGTGGCTAGCAGGTCGCTCTGTAAGCACAGCCTTCCATCGTGGGCAAGCAATTGAAGAGTTTAATGATCGAAGAGTTTGAAAGTTCAATAAATTCTCAATTCTTCGAAAATTTAATGTAAAGTCGGAGGGGAGCCAAGACTGGTCTCCTTGACTCTGCGAAGTGCTCATAACCGAGGTTCAGATATTCCACTCCCGTCGGCCGTCATCGCCAAGATAGGGAGCAAAAAATACTGCATATCCCTCAGACCATTGATTAGAGAAGAGAACATATTTAGGGGAAGATAGAAGTGGGAAGTAACGGAACCATTATAATGCGTATTCGGCCGAATCGCGTGGATAAGGTGACCGCAGCAGCCAGGGGGTCAATTCTCGAACGCCGTTATAATTATCGTGTGCGAAAATAACAATGTTATTGCACCTTTCGTCGATTAAGTATTTTTGAGTTGTCTCATCCTGTCCGCGCGGGATAATTACTGTATTAAAATATCAATCGGAGGTGAAGCAGGCCATACTTGGACGAAACCGTACAATAATCTGTTATTTTCTCATGCGGACGATCACGATGTTTCGAGAATTGACCCCCAATGCTTTGATTTTCTAAATTCCGCGATAATTATCGCACGCGAAAGAGAACACTGTCGTATAATTTCGTATATATTATTTTCGAAGAGAAGGGAATTGCTGAAGGGGGTCTGAGAAGAGACGTAAAGAAATGGCTGGTGAAAACTTTAATATAGAGAGCGGGTCGGGTATGGGTCGGAAACTTGGTCATTGCGAAGGGAGGATGTGCGTAGACTTTAGGCGTTTGAGATGTGGGTTTGGAGAAGGATGGAAAACGTGAGCTGGATGGCGAGAAAGACGAACGAGGAGGTATTGGATATGGTCGGAGAGGAGAGGAAGCTTGTGGCAGAGGTTCGGAGAAGGCAGAAGAGATGGATGGAGGAGGAGGTTTTGAGAGGAGAGGGCATGCTGAAGAGGGTGATAGAGGGGAGAACACTGGGGAAGCGTGGAAGAGGAAGGAAGAGGATAGGAATTCTGGACGAAATAAGAGGAGGTAGATGATATGAAGAATTGAAGAGGGATCTAATAACGGGCCATTAGGAGGGAAAGCGAGACAATGTTTATAAAAATTGGGTATGAATTCGGACTGTCCAAGAACCTACCAATCAGCTGGTAGAATACCAGAATGGACAAAAATTGCATGATGTAGAACCACTTGATATTCCCTAATCAATTATCATCCCATGTTGACAAAATGTGACGACTTGAGAATGTTTAACCGACGAAACCACGCGATAAAATGTGTATTTTTGCGTACAACAAATATCACCGCATCCAGGGAATGGCTGCCAGGTCGCTAACACGTCATTCTGACAGCGCAAAAGTCATGGATTCGAATCCCGCCACGGGATTAATGTGATGATCATCCTAGAATTAATATCTTAGGTTAGGTTGTGAGAAATAACCTCAGGATTTAAAAGCACCTGTAAGCCCTAGTCTATCCCTCTTACTCGAGTAGATTGTTTTTCGCTGATGAAACTCCATAACCAGAGGTACCAGGGGAAAAATTGTCGCGGCACTGTGATGGTATATCTTAAAATTTATTTGAACCAAATATGATTTTTAAACATATAATATTATGAAGAGTTTCTGGACATATTTCGCAGGAAATATATTTTTGGTGAACTTTAAGCGCCTAAATTTTATTACCATACAATTCCCTGAGAGAATTCGCTCCTTATAAACAATTTTTTCGAAAAGCATTCATTTTAGATATGAAAATACAATTTTCCCTTACGTTTCTCCCATTCTCGCATTTAAATGTATGCTATTTCAAGTTCAATTTCCAAAAAGATTTGAGTGGAAATGCTGGGTTTTACGTTGCTCATGTCAAACAGAGAACTTGTTTCTCTATGGGTAGCCAGAATGTGAATTAAATTATATTTTTACGGTCATTTGAAGGTGGAACCACCTTACACCCTGCTGAAAATGCTATGAAAATTTGGAAGCCTTGGTGGCGAAATGGTCAACGTATTGTCTTCAGAAATAGCTTTCGGGTTCTGCTACGTCTTTGTTTGTTGATGTTGAGCTTTCGCTACCTTTGCAAGCAGCATCTTCTGGAACAATTGTATCATCAGAAATGATTCATTATGCCAGCCATTCAAGATGCTGCCAGTAATGTCAGGGAAAATTCAAGATCAACAAACAACGACGCAGCACAACCCGAAAGCTATTTCTGAAGACAGGTCGCAGCGAATAAGGTTAGAAAAGAAATGAAGGCAATATTCCACTTGATTCTTGAAGCCGATTCCGACATTACAGTCGGCATGGTTGGCATAATTACTTACTCTGGCTTATGATTCCGTTTCTTTCGTTCGATTTTCGTTAAATCTTAGTTAAAACCCACAGGTAACGCGATGGATTGCGACTGGTAGGCCCCGTCTACTCGACACAAAATTCTTCCCATGCACCCCTTGTGTTCTTGCCTCACCTTCACTCATGAGCGTTCACGGCAATGCCTCCTCCACTTCACTTTAAAGCTCCTCGTCAGAGAAAGCCTACGATCCAAGTTGAGGTAGTTTGTGCGATATTTTACCCTATAGTCATAATGGAGACCATATTCGATTATCATTTTTTAATTTAAGAAATCTACAAGAAGCATGAAGTGAATGATGTAGTAGTTCATCTACATCTACATCTACATATTACCCCGCAAGCCGCCTCAATAGGCGTGTGGCGGGGGGTGTTAGGACACCAGCCGCTTAAAGATAAAAAGGAAACGCTCTAATGAAATTACGCCTAGCATTTATTGAAGTCCCTTATTGTTCGGGGGAAAAACGAATTCCCATACCTATCCGTTCGGCAAAATATCTCTCTTAATTTATCGTTTCTATCGGACCTGGAAATATAGTGGGGTTCTAATATGATGTTCTCCGTGTCGCTCTGAAAGATATTTATTCTCAATTGTTCAAGCAATCTAAGCCTAGCGCGCAGCCTCCGAGTCTCTAGCGGTTCCCAGCCTAATTCGTTTAACATCTGTGTAACGCTGTCAGTACGCCCGTAGCTGTTTTTGACGAATCGCGCAGCTTTCCTTTGTATTTTATTAAGTTCCCGGACTAAGTCTTTCTGCACCGGATCCCATATGCTCGCTGCATATTCAAGGTGTGGCCGGACGAGTGCGAAATAGCACCTCTCTTTTACTTTTTCATCCGAAAATCTTCCCACAATACGCTTGACGAATCCTAGCTTCTTCAGAGCTCTGCCACAAATATTTCTTATATGTGCTCCCCACGATAGGTCCGAAGTTATCGTAACTCCTAGATACTTCACTTCATCTGTCGCCTTTATGTTAACACCATCCACAGCATATACATGGGAATAGTTGGACGACTTCCGCAAGAAATGTACCGCCGTGCATTTTCTCAGATTAAGTTCGAGTCCCCACTCTTGGCTCCACACATGAACGTTGTTTAAATCCGATGATAGAGTTTCAAAGTCAGAGTGATCACTAATTTCACGATAGATGACAGCGTCGTCGGCGAATAGACGTATTTTACTGCTAATTCGAGAGCATAGATCATTTATGTATATAATGAACAAAAGGGGTCCGATCACGCTTCCTTGCGGGACACCTGATGTCACTTTAACGACATCAGAGCTAATTCCGTCAAGAACTACCTTTTGCTTACGATCACTCAGAAAGTCGCGTATCCAGTTTACTACTGTTTCGTTTAGGAGGCATGACTGTAATTTGTATAAAAGTTTGTTATGAGGTACCGTGTCGAAAGCTTTCTTAAAATCTAGAAATAATGCGTCAACTTGTCTTTTCGATTCGCCAGATTTGAGAACGTCATGAAGAAAGAGCGCGAGTTGTGTTTCACATGATCTACCTTTCCGGAAGCCGTGCTGACAGCCATGGAGGACGTTACGACTGTCCAGGAACGTCATGATATTGCTAACGACGATATGTTCGAGTATCTTGCCTATAATCGACGTTAATGAAATTGGTCGATAGTTCCCTGGGTCGTGTCTGTTTCCCTTTTTGAATATCGGCGTAACGTTTGCAATTTTCCAGTCTAATGGTATCTTTCCTTCAGACAATGACTTCTTGAATATTATGTCTAAGAACGGTGCGATCTGTGGCGCTAACTCCTTGAGGACACGCGCGGGTATTCCCTCCGGACCCGGAGATTTACTATTTTTTATCGACTGTAGCTGTTTAGTTATCCCATCACGTTGAATAGTGATTTCTTTCATCGGTTCCTCAGTGAATTGTATTTCAAAATTACATGCAGTATCGTCTGTGGTGAATACACTTTTGAAGTGGGAATTTAACGTGTTAGCTTTGTCAATATTTTCGGTGACAAGTTTGCCATCATTATCAAATAACGAATCTACGGTTGAAGATTTTCCCTGAAGCTCTCTCGCATATGACCAAAAAGATTTCGGATTTTCGTCGAGTAATTCACCAAGTACTTTTTTCTTGAAATTTAGCAATGCAGAACGCATTGATTTCTTAGTTTTTGAGCGTTGCGCAGCGTAACTTTCTTTTGCTTCAAGTTCCTTCGATTTGTCACCTACCGTAGTGAACTTTTTAACCAAGTTGTACAATTTTCTCTGTCTCTTAAGGTCCCTCCTAACATCGTTGTTATACCAGCGAGGTTCTTTACTGTCGCATTTCAATTTTTGCGGAATATATTCGTTGATTCCCCGTCGTAGAATTTTTAAGAAATATTTCCATGATTCATCAGTGCTTTTATCCTCAGTTTTAGCTACGAAATCCGTGTACGAATCATTAAGCATCTCGCCAAATTTGATGAAGTTGCATTTATCAAATAAATAAATATTGCGTTTCGGTTTTACAGCTGACTCTACTTCAATTTTTAAGGTTGCAAAAATTACTCTGTGATCACTTATGCCGTCAATAATATCGAGCTGTTTTATCAACTTAGGATGGCTTACTGCAAAAAGGTCTAATATTTTATTTCCTCTCGTAGGCTTGTCAACTACTTGGGAAAGTGAGTGATTAGCAAGTGTGTTGAGTAAGATCTCGCTGATTTCCCTTTTCCTAGAATTCGGTTTTACAGTGTAAGAATCCCAATTTATATATGGTAGATTAAAATCTCCCCCAATAATTATTACACTTTTACTGTCTCTCACAGTAAATGCGGATATTTGATTATCTAATTGGTAAATAACATCAATTTTGGAGTTTGGAGGTCTATAGAAAGAGCAAACATGTATACTCCTTTTGTTTCGTTGTTTAATTGTACACCACACGCTTTCTATTTCATTGTCAGTTATTTCGTGGGCGGTGCTGTGTAAATGTGATTTAACTGCTAGAAAAACTCCGCCACCTGCCCTATCGCTTCGATCGCATCTGTAGATTTTATATCCTGGAGGAAAAACTTCGCTGTCGCTTAAATCCTCAGTAAGCCAGCTCTCCGTTCCTATGACCACGTCTGCGTCCTGAAATATATGCTCGATTTCAGCGCGCTTGTTTTTAACGCTACGGCAATTAACTACTATAAAGTTAATGTCATATTTTGTCGATTGAGTGTCGGTTGGTTCTTTTCCACGCTTATGGGTATTAGGTGGGCGAATTTCACTGGAAGTGCTTATTACATTTGATATAATTTCTTTCACTGGAGTACGAGTTTTGGGAAAATTGCCACTATTTACCGGCTTTAGCGCTCCTAAGTTTACTTGGGTGTGAACATTTTCGCAATGCGGATTTCCTCGGAGGCTGCGTTTGGTTAAATATTTAAAAATCCCACTATATGACCTATCCTCTAGTCTAAAAAATATCTACAGTGCTCAAAAATCCTACGAGCCACCCGTTCAGACGCCTCTTTGGAATAATGCACCCCAGACGAGTTGAGGGGAGCCCGGCATGATCTAAGCACCGGCCGAAGATCCACGAACTCTGCCCCAATGCTCGCACAGAATTTCCACAGCCTCTTGTTGATCCAGGCAATCCTGTCCCAAACTCGAGGGCCGCAGTCAGTCCGTGGAACAATGCTGCAGATGGATAGTCGCAGATCGACACCAGTGCCCCTCCGAACGCGTTCCACCTCCGAGTTTAGATCCCTAAAGGAATCCAAGATCTCATCGGCTCTACGCTCGGAAGCATCATTGGTGCCAACATGGGCCACCACCCGCAGTCTAGAGCAGCCCGTGTACTTCACCGCCGCTTTTACCACCGCCGTAGAATTGGGTACGATTCCCCCTGGTGTACACCAGGAGGTGACCCGTTGGTCCGCTCCGTCTCTCCTTGCCCTCTTCTCCAACTTGGGGAAAATCCGCCGGACGTTCGAACTCCCTAACAATACTATTCCTGCCCTCCCAGCCCGGCTGCCGTTCGAAGTTGAGTCCCTTGCAACGGGGGGTTCGTTCACGACCTCGCTAACTGGCTCCCCAGAATTGTCCTCCGACAAAACCGCGAAGCTGTTGCGAACGGGGATGGGATTAGCCTCCGCATCCCCCACTCCCCGTCTCGGTCGAGCCACCGCCCCCCGCCCTTGGGGCACAACCACCCACTCGGGCCTCAGGCTGTGAGTCATCCCCAGACCCGAAGATTGCACCGTCTTCCCCAAGGCCGCCGCACTTGCTTTCGCACCCGAGCATGCCCGGGACACCACCTTGGTGCTGTGCAAGGTCCTGGAAGAAACGCTACAACCACCGAGGCCCGAAACCCTCCCACAACCCGTAACCCGGGCGAGTATCTCCGTAACTAACCTCTCCAGTTCGGCGACACGTGCCTCGAGGAGGTCGCTCTTCACCTTGCTCTTGAGGCTCGCTACAGAGGAACTAGGGCCAGCCATACTATTCTACAGGCTTTAGCACTTAAAACGATTTGAATTTACACTAAGTCCTCTAAATATATAAGGCGGGTATAAGCGAATCAAGTACGATACGCAAGGTTGCGTAAGAAGTACTTTCTAGCAAAGTAGTTAGACGGATAAAGAGCAAAAATGCAATGGATCAGTTGCTAGAACACGCACGCACGTATAGGATCAAATAATTATTAAGAGTCAATACTAATACTTTGGAACTACTAATAATTTTAAGTTCTATAACACTACTTAACCACTGAAGCAAGACAAATTATAACTAAGCAAGCACTACAAATTAGTAATACACATGAATAAAGGAAAAAAGAATTTAAGAAAATAAGATGGTCAGCGACTACTTATCCGTTACACCGTCGGCTACAGGACCAGGCTGCTTCACAACATAGTTGATATTGACACAAAAACATTGTTTTAAATCACAGATCTAAACATATATTAAGGCTTTAATTTTACTAATTTGTATCACGCCGTACGCTTAAAATGTCTTTGAAAGATTTCCTTGCGTATTTAAAATGTATCATGGTGATTGATTAATTTATTTTTATTAATAGCTGAGAAAGCATACAAACTAACCACCTTGAAATTTATGACGCGATCTATGCGTTAGGATCTCCTAATTTTTAAAAATGTCTTTCTGGGGCGCATAGACGCACCATATTCAATGGGAAACGGCTTGTATATTTCGGAAAATATTTCTAAAAGTAGTACGTTAAGTGGCTGAAATTTTGATATCATTGGAGATGTGAGAGATATTTATTGATAATTAGGCCAAATGTATTGAAAATAATATGAAGCGATATATTGCTCAAAGTATAAAGCGATATATTGACACAGTTTGATGACCGTGGGATATAGTCTGCCTGCACTTAGAGGTCGTACATAAACTACGTTACCAAGTTAAGGGGGGGTGGGGGTCGCCGAAAAGCCTAATGCGGGTAACGAGGGGGAGGGGGGTTCACCCAATGTTACGTAGCTGTTCACCCCCTGCCACACACCCTTGAGGTGGCTTACACTGCGCCTGTTTACGTTTCTTACTCGTCAGAATCGCGTAGACAATACTACAGAGTTTAACATGAGGAAGGGCACAAAGGGTGTTTCTTGCACCCCAAGCTTCTACTTTCACTCAATGTAACTGAACCATTGCCTCAAGAATGTTGCAAGTCTTCATACCATCAAATTGCATACATTTTAAACTTGTCACGGGTTAAGTAGCGACCTCGTGACAACACGTTTCAAGGCAGCACTCAGAAATGTGGGAAGGGGAGAGAACAAAGTAGATGAGTACAGCACCTTACACCGTGATTCATGGTTGATTTTTAGAATTTAAAAATTAATAGTACTTGTTCCAATTGAGATTAAGTAGTTCTATTATATTTAAGTTTGACTACTTTATTTGTCTTATTTCAACCTATCCCGAAAGATAAACTCGCTCAATAATTGAGAAAATATTTTTGAATTGAAAGTTTCATTAGTTGTGACAACGTTACATGTCGGGGGGGGGGGGGGGTACGATTGTCAACGAAGGGGGAGGGGTAAAAAAAATCACCGAAAACGGAAACGTAGTATATACACGACCAGTAGCGCAGCTTGGGTGGGGAGGCAGGGGGGGCGAAGAACCCCCCCCCCCCCCGCCCCGTGTTCTAGCGCTCCTAAGCTGTGTATTTTTCTACTCTGAAGTCCCAAATACGTTTAAGTAAATGAGTACAATACGTTGTCAATTGTCATATTTGGTACAAAGCCATCCGCCTATTGCATCATCAAAATTTGTAAAGTTTAGTTAACTGGTTAATTTATGAGTCGGCGCCCCCTAAAAATGTTCCGCCCCCCTTAGACCCAGAACCTGGCTACGCCACTGCCCCTTACTAGGATTGGCCAGGGGGTGAGTTGAAATGGAGGATATTAAGGGGACTGGTTGGAGGGAAGAGGGTGTGGGGAGGGTGAGTAGGATAAGGAAAGATAGAAGCACGAGGAGGTTGCTTCCGGGGAGAATGGTTGCGCAGGGAATGGAAGCAGGGGGGAGTTCGGAAGTCAGGGTCGAACCGGAAAAGGATCTCGAGTTTAGTGATTCCTGCCAGCAGTGACGCACAGTCGGCTGGAGTAAAAAAAATGGCCATAATTACAAAAATGCTTCTTTTTTTTAAGTCCTGAAGTTGAAACTTTGCAGCCCATTCGTCATCCATTGCAGCATATTATGTTGCATTGCATAGCTCCAACTCATTAGTCAATGAACAACGGCTGAATGTTGAACCAATTTTTTCGGAAAACGTCCACATCCAATTTTCTCTGATAAATTCAAACTTTTGCAGAACCTCTTGGAGTTCATTAGTGAAATAAACACGTTTTTTAATAATAAATAATTATCATTATATATTTAATGTATATGCGTTAAGAGCTACTTTGCATTTACGGTGATAATTGGCGAATTTACTTGGTGGAATTGGGGCATTTAAATTAAAAGTTATTTCTCGTATATTTCACACTTGATTTGTGTCCCTAGACCGGCTTAGACGCATATTGTTCAAGAGGACTAAAAAAAACTTCATGTAATGTCTTTTATACCCTAGGTTTTCTTTGTGTAAAGGGATGGGGGAGTTGTTTATGAATGAAGGGGAGTGGATTATAACTCACTATTGGCGATGAGTAATTACTTAATAGGGTAAACAGGAACAAGGTCACGGTCAGGTTAGGGAAACAGAAGCGGGAGGATCGGGGAGCTGAATGGTTGAGAGGGGTGAGGTGTTCAAAGTAATTCCGCCATCCAACAAATCTGAGCCACAACATTTGGGAAAAAATCAAAATTGTTCATGTAGTCCAATTTGTTGACCTTATCGCATGCCTACATGTAAAATTATCGGACCAAAAACCTCAGGATGAGTCATTTCATTTTAAGTTTTTGGCAAAGTTAACCATCATAAAAAGAATTAAAACATTGCTTTCATTCTGACTCCCAATTTGTCCAATATGAAAACATGCAATCGGGCGAATTAAACTGAAGTAAGAATGCACACTCCACTTTTGTCTTCACCTTGGCACTTGTCTTTTGACTTAAAAAAAATAGTTTTCCAATAGTCACCGGGGTTGTATAAACACACTTTCACTCGGTCTTCGGGGATAATATTCTAAAGCTTGTGAGAAATTTTTTGCAGAGAGAGTAACGTTTTCCATTTGGATTTTGCGTTTGAGGTAGGAGAAAGACTGCTAAGCAAACAAGTGGCTTGTTTTCGGAGTCGTCTATTAAACAGTTTATCTATAAGAGAAGAGTCGTAATCTTTTCGATTGCCTGCGTTGAATGTTATTTAGCTTTTTGGAAAATTCTCAGTTTGATAAGGCGATTGAGGTGAGGCGATAAATCCTTGAGTGCATGTGGTAGCACTTAGAGTCACTTTTGATTATGACGTCAGTAAAATTTCTTTTCTAAAATATAGGAAAAGAATGGTTTTGATTCTTGAGACAAATGCTGACGTTTAAAAATTTATTCGGTTTTCTTTGAACTTCTAAGGTTAAAGATATTGACGTATGAAGAGAATTTAAATGAGTCACAAATTGTTCTCGTTGTCTTAAGCCCGTTTTACACGGAGCACGTAATTGCACAATCTGATGTAGTACGCACGAACATGCATTTCAAATTGCATCGTGTAAAGCCGTGAATTGCAAGAACGCATGCGCGAATGCATGAACGCGAGGTGGCAAAAATAGCCCCTGCTCTAATTCGAAAATGATTGCACGCCCGATTGAGAAACAAATGCAGTTTGAAGTTGTGCAATTTCGTGCCCCGTGTAAAACGGCCTTTAGACTTCCTATCCAAAGGTAAGTAATATGTTATAAGTATCGGAAGTAAAAAAAACAAACATTTTTTTATTCCACGGTTTTTTTAATTTGAAAATTTTCGCCCGAAATTATCTTTTAAAAATTTCGGCAAAATTTGGAGAAAGTGATAATCTCATGTTTATCCCGTGAGTTTCCGTGCTAAGACGAAGGCGAACGTATGCGTAAGAGTATTGTTGGTTTTAAAAATGGTTGGTTTTAAAACTCAATAAAGTTTCACAATAATAGCATTTCTCTTCGCTCACAACTTTCCCTTCAGATAATGTATAGAGAGCCGTTTATTTTCTAGTTACTAGTTTGAACTGTTTTGACCTCTCTGTTAAAATACATTGGAATAAAGGAACGGGAATAGGAAGAGGGAAAGGAGGAAATTTGTTTTATGTAAACGGAGTATCTTTTGGGCCATTCAAGTACATATTACGGAAGATAATTTTCGACTATTTTTTTACCCCACTTTTCCCCCTTATGTGAGAAGCGTAAGATTTCATTAACTCTCCCCCCCCCCCTCCCATCCCAATCTTACGTAAGTTAAAAAAAGATTTTTGAACGGATGCACATGGGTAAAAATTTCGATGATAGATGTTTTCGGCGACTTTGTTCGTTACTTTCAATCTCACTGTTCTGAATTTTTAAGAAATATTTGCTGCTTAAAATAATGTATCGATAATGATGAACGAGAAAAAATATTTTATTACTTAATTTTTCCAATCCTGTTCTGAGGATTGTACCTTAAATGACCTCCTAACAATGTCCGGAAGGAAAGGAATTTCCAAATTGCAAATGGAATTAGTCGAAATGAAATTAATTTGTCTATCGTATTATCTAACTAATGGTGCATTTTATAAAGAAGTAGATTAATGAATTACGGCTGTTGCAAACTAAGAATGAACTGATGTGGAGAAATAGATTTTCAATTTCTGTCATTTTAACAGACAAGATGCTACGTTGAAAGGCTATCTAATGGTAGTGTAAGCAAATGAGGAAGCGCTTATTTTTATGAAATCAAAACTGAAATTTTAAAAAATCATTTAAAAAACGTACCAATCAGCTGGTAGAATACTTGAATGGAAAAGTAGAAGACAAAAAAAAGGAATTATATAATTGACTTCTAATAGCATTTTTAGCCGTACCTCAAATTAATAGACAAAACAGGAATTATATTTGACTTCTAATAGTTATTTTTTATCGCCAAATATCAACTATTTCCTTGAAGCTGTCCAGAATAAAATATCAAGTCAAAAACGCATTATTTTCGTATGTTGCCGGTATGGTGGAACCCTTTCTGACGGTAATAACCCCAACGCTCCTCTCCTTCATACAGCTTTAACTGCCAGAGATTTGTGCGTGATATTTGTTAAAAAGGAACACTTTAAAAGTAATACATGTCTGTGATGTAGATGTATCCAAAGAGGAAAGTCTAATTCCTGCAATGGCCATTGTTCTTAGTTATTCTTTTCTTAAAATGTGTACTCATTCTCATTTGGCCTGTTTATATGACAAGTTTTTAGGATCAGTCATCTGAAAATCTATTGAGATAACGAAATTAATTAATCCTTATTGTACTGTGACATCAGTTTAGTGGCCTCAACTATTTGCTCGCCTTGATCCTCAACTGTTAAGATTCACTGTTTCTTTAATTCCAGAAATTGACGATCACGACGCTTCAGTCGACTTAAAGTTCAAGTGTAGCTGTCTGACCAAACTTAATGTAAATACTTAGTGAAATCACATTAGTATGTAGTGTAGACAAGGCATTAGCGTCATTTGGGAACGAGGCACTGGTGACTGAAAATCGTGTTGTACCAGGTAGTGCGAATGCGGGGTACAAGAATGGTGAAATCGAAGAGTCCGGCGCTTACACCTCAGCTTCATTTAACTGTTCATTTAGATGTAAAAGAAATTTAAATTTGAGAGCTCTTTTGCGCAGTTCAGAAAAAATAACGGGCAACAATGCGACGAATTAACAAATTAAAATTACTTTTGCAGACGCGGAAATAAAAATTCGGGACGGTAAGCGATTCTTGCAATTTAAGACCTTCACATCGGCAATATAAGCATAAAAAGGCACAAAGCGATTAAATTGTCATTTAAATGCAGTAACAACTTGATTTTTTTCGTTATTAAGAGCCCTAAATGGATTTCTAGCTTCGTAAAATTTATTTCCCTAATAAAAAAATTAAAAATTTTTGGTAATATATCTCAGCACAAATGAAGGTTCTTATGGACTATTCTTTAGTATTAGAGACATATAATGTCCTCATAAAATGTCTTCAACCTTACTAATGTATTCCCATCCAGGGATTCTCTTTATAGCGTCTTAAAATCTTGAGCAAAGGATTTTCCCACATCATTTGGTATATAAAAAAGGTCACTCTCCACAGTTCAGATTTTCTTTGTAGCCGTTACAAGGAGTATTTCTCTTGCCTCCAGCGATGACATGATTGATAGTAGTCACCCAAAATTGCATTTGATAAACGTAGGATCAGCGTTTACATCGAGATTCAACTCTGTCGCTTTGGATTCTAGAATGCAGTTTGCTTCTTCTTCTTCCAGATATTCTGTTGCCTATAGAAAACCTACTCATGCGCATTGCGCCATGATGGATTCATTTTCTTATATACAGAATTGACACGTAGTGTAAAAGATGAGCGAAATCGGTTACAATAGTGTACCTTTAAGTGGGTGAAAAAGACGTTCGAACTGATGTATCGGAGGCGCACATTATTCCTGTAACATACCTCACGTACTTCAATAATTTTATCTGTAGAGTATAATGCAGTATTTTGCCATGTTCTTCATAATATCAATACTGGCTGTGAAGGTAGAGAAGCTTCGGACAGTATCTCTTTAAACTCAGCAATACTGAGTGGTGCCTTCAAAGACAAGTTTTTGGCAGTTGAAACCATCGCATGTACGCATCACGTAAAATAACCATACTTGTTTTTCTACTCTTTATATAATAATACTTTGGATGATTTTTCTTTATGCATGTTTAATGACACCTTGATAGTTAAAATAGAAACTGAAATAACAGACTAGCTCCGCACTAAAGAGAAATTTGGTGACGTTGAGAAGAATATTGCTTTTTTAGGTCCTTAAATAGGCGATATCAGCATAAAAAGGCATAAACCGGTAAAATAGTCATTTTAGGCAATGTCCTCCGCTTATATTATGACGTATTCTCACTTAAGTGAGATTACAAAATAACCCCCAGGTTGGAGACCCGTGAAACCATAATTAAATTAATAAATGTTTTTATGAAAAGGTTGTTTCTTAATTAGGCCTATGCGTTCACTCCTAATGTCTCAGACAAGGTTCGGCTGAGGCGACGCCAGTCGTTGATCCGCTTCGGCCATGTCATCGTAGCGGTTGAATTCGGCGGCATGAGACCCGGAAAAAAGATTTCCGCTTCAGCGAAGTGACGCTGCTGACACGCTTTCCACGCTTGCGCTAAATTCACTGAGAAATAATTATTCACCCGCACTGGAATGCGAACAGAGATCATCCGGATTCACGCCCAGTGTTTAAACCAGTTAATCTACCCCGGCGTTCTCTTCTACTGTATATTCCATATAGGCTTTCAAAGGAAATAGATAGTATCACGAGGTGCCGTGATATATTGCCACGAAGTAGGTATCAACTCTCATTGGTGTGCGTGGCACAAGATTCCACGAGATCAAAGCCGCATTTACACCCAGACGAGTTTGTTTACCTTCATGGGTGAAATTTGTTTTAGGCCTCAATGGCATTCTCAGTGGGAGCAGGGAATCTTGATCGGTTAAAGCAGGAGAGCTAACATGAGGCCCGCGGGCCGCATCCGGCCCGCCGGGAGTCATGTTGCGGCCCGCGGAGCTAGTTGAAATATCTCGCATTTTTGTGAAAAAAAATTCATTGGTTTTGAGCTATTTTATATGCATCCCGCATTTTCGGGAAAATTCATAGTTAAGAAATTTCAAATATCCCGCTATTTGACACTCAAGGTTACTTAGGTTACTTAGGCCCGCGGAGCTAGTTGAAATATCTCGCATTTTTGTGAAAAAAAATTCATTGGTTTTGAGCTATTTTATATGCATCCCGCATTTTCGGGAAAATTCATAGTTAAGAAATTTCAAATATCCCGCTATTTGACACTCAAGGTTACTTAGTTTTTTGTTCGACGCTAGTGTTGATAAAATTGAATATGAGACTTCAACTTCTGATATATGTTCTGTGGTCTTCGGGTAGCTCGCAACGCTATCGGTACAATCTATTTCGGTTCGCTATGAGTACAATCACAACTACTTTCAGTCCAGCTTGACAAAGGTCTGTGTTATTCTGTGGTTAGTTCTATTATCGCCACTGCGTATGGAGAGATTTTGCGATCGACATTAAAATACATAATTATCATAAGAGTTCAAACTGCATTAACCAAGAATCCTGTTTACCATATCGATTCTATAGGTAAGCAAACCCTGAAACATTTTATGTAATTTAAAATAATTAATTATTATTAATTAGTATTGCTCTTCCTTGAACTACGACCTTGACGTGGTGGAAGGGCTTGTGCGTTCCAATGACCCCTAGAGCTTGACTGGCAGGAGCAAGTACTATTGCTCCTGGTAGGGCCACCCATGCCAAATAGGTCGAAGGGTAGGAGCCAGACGAAAGGCAGTTCCGTGGTACGTTAATATTCGTCTACAGGGGAAGGATCAATTAATTAATAAGATGTATGATCATATTTCTGCATTTCAAATGAAACTTGGTCTTTTGGAACAACAGCTGGGGGCAAAATACTTTACTCACTTTCCTAAGTTGTTATGGCAACCAGACGTCACACGCGGAAAAATACGCTTCTATGATATCTGACTTAAACATCGAATTTGAACACCAATTTCAGGATTTAAAAAAAAAAACATCATGTGCTTTTTTGTGCATTTGCAACGCCATTCGCGGTAGACGTGAATTTAATGCCAGGGAAATTACAAATGGAACATTGTGAAATGTGTTGTATGACATCACGTGATAGATAGTTAAAGGAGAAATTCCAACAAGTTGGTTTGGAAGAGTTCTATAAAACGTATTTGGACAAGGGTAAATATCCTGCGTTTTACAAACATGCTCTGTCGATGGTTTCGCTATTTGGAGTGAACAGCTTTTTAGTCGCATGAAGTAGGTACATCAAATCATAAGTGAGAACACGAATTACTGATGTTCATTTGGAAAACTGTTTGCGTGTAGCAACAACATCAGTCTAGATCAATTTTGATCCACTTAGTTCTGCAAAATAAAGTCAGATATCTCACTTTTAAATATGTTAAAATTCTCTAATAAATATGTTTGATTCTCAGTTATGTTTTATTTTCTTCGAAAAAATAACTATATCAATATCTTGTTCTTTTTACCTTAAACCAGGCAAGCGTTTGACCACGATCTTACCTACTGGGAAGCGACGATGTGGTCGAAGCTATAGCACGCTTGCTTGTTTGTTTACTCTAATTAACAAAAAAATTAGGTGCGTGGCCCGGCCGGAAATATTATTTCTGAAATTTGGCCCGCCTGCTGATAAGGTTGGCTACCCCTGGATTAAAGCATTCGGTGCGAAACCGGGTACGGGTGTGTTCAAATTTCAGTCCGAGCAAATGGTTTTTCTAGCTGTAAAGATAGCATATTCGAGAGTCTCCACAACGAATGACACCCGCTCTAGTTACACTGAATTGGGATTTATATTAATATCTCACGTTCACTCATGAAGCAAACAACACATCAACGAATGGGAGAGACCGAGTCTTATGATTTCTCAAGTTCCAAGAGTCTTAAATTCGTTCATTCTACTTATCGCCGTCTTTATCTCGATTCACTTAACTCTTGAGTAAACTCAAGTTCCAGAGATTCTTTAAAATGTGTTATCTTATCGGGGGGAAAATTTTATTTACTTTTATATATTTATTTTCATTCCAGGAAAAAGGCGTTCCCTATCTATTTGCGACATTGAATCTCACCTCCCCGCAATGGCTTTTCCATGATGAAATAAATACTTCAACCCGTAGGTATTAGTACCCGAACCTAGCTATTCGTAAAAAAAATGAAAACATCAAATTGGATGAGGAGGTGAATTCAAACAGGGCTACAAATGGCTTCTTAGGCTGAGAAAATGAAATTGAAAAATATGTTGATCCGTTATTCTCTATCTTTTGCATCTTGCAATTACTTTTCAGTGGCATCAAAACAACGAAAAAATATTTTTGCAAGCCATGAATGAAAAGATCAACAGAAAACATGGAGAAAAACGAATTCTTGGGCCCATCGACTCAACAGTCTTCATTTTTACCTCAGATGAAACGTAAGGGTGACATTATGCCCTCTTCGTCAAACCCAAACTCATACTTTATCGAAACATCTGGATATTTCCAAGTAATCTAAGTTCGACATAAAGTCCTATAAAACCCACTTCTCCCACCTTTTCATCTCCCCTCAAAATACACTATATCTCTCTTGAGAGAGAGAGAGTCATCCACCGTTCTCGTGGCAAGTAGATAAACAAGAATGAGGACGAAATTCATCACACTGAGAAGCAGGGCACTGAGCGAAGCACCGCGCTGAAATTGTCATGGACGACATGACCAATGTGAGTACAAATTTTAACAGAATTTCTCTCGAAATATTGTAATTTCAGTAGAATGTCGATTATCTGAAGGGGGTACAGGTACACTATTTCCGCGATCGAACTGCCATGCAGATGTTTCGCCAAAGCGACGTACGCTTACGCAGCGTGCGAGTGACCTTGGGGGTCATTCTGTATTTCGTCGGTTCCGTACCGATCGGTTGCGCTTCCTTCCGTACCGACCGGTTGGGATTCCGAACCGACTTGGACTCCGCCACCGACGGAGCCTATTTCAGCGATTCTGTATGCAAGTCGGTGCCATTCCAGTCGGTTGGGTAACTCCTCCCACTCAATGTTCCCCCCACTCCCAATTTTCCGAGTGTTTCCGAAGCTGAGGGTCACATGCTCTATTCCCACCAATGGAAGACAATAGAAGAAACAAATGACTACATAAAGCCGCCTAGTGCTCTCGGGGTTGACAACAACAACAGAAATCAACGATGTCGAAAGGAGAATGATCGTACATTAATTTATGAGAATTTTGAGCGTTACAACGTGTATTTCATAATTAAAATAAGTGTTTTATATTTAAAGCACATATCTAGTAGCGTCCGTGAGAATATGAAGTATTCGTAAAAGATGTTGAGTGCTACGAGATTGAATGAAGTGTGCGAAGTGAGAATGAATCAGTTGTGGATCGCTTGAATCCAGAAATAACCATCAAATTTTCAATTTTACCTGTAGATTGATTAAAACTACATATTTACTCGTGTGATTGAGATCCGACATTTAACTGCGTTTTTCATTTGGAATTTCTAGTTGCAGAAAAGGTATTGCGTGTACCGATATAGTATTTAATCTTCCAAAGATTGCTAGAATAATTCGTTGAAATAAATTGAACAGTGACGTGATCTCTAAAATAGACTATCCGTGTATGTATTTTATATTGTAGGTATGGTATTGAAATATTCTTGTAGGTATATTATTCTATATACGTGGTTTAAGGACAGTGAAATTGCTACGCGCTATTGTCATATGAGACATTTATTCTATTATTTCGTGGAGCAAAGTTGAATGTAAAATGAATTTAATGAGTGACAAATAAATATATATGCTGAAAGAAATTTAAGTTGAGTGGAGAAATAATTAATTTTGCTATTAGCACTCCTCTTCCTTGAACTACGTCATTGACGTGGCGGAAGGGGTTGTGCGTTCCAATGACCCCTAGAGCTGGGCTGGCAGGAGCAAGGCATTGCTCCTGGAAGGGCCACCCAGGCCAGATAGATCGAAGTGCAGGAGCAACACGAAAGGTAGTTCCGTGATGGTGTCACGTTAAAAATATCGCTAAGTGGCGTGGGAATACCTCTTAACTATCACTTCCTTGAATATGAAAGTCATTCACAGAGAATTGATTCCTGGCAACTACGGGACGCCGCCCACTAGGGCGGGTGTCGTGCCCGGCAGCGGGGGAGGCAAGGCCTCCGCGGTCGTCACCATACGAAATCCTTGCACAGCATCATCATCGGCGGATACATGGGATAGGAGGGAGAAGAAGAAAAACAAGAGGAAGAGGAGGAGAAAAACAGCGGTAAAAATAGGAACTTGGAACGTAAGGACCATGATGAGGGCCGGGAAGCTTGAAAATATAGAGAAGGAAATGGAAAAAGGAAAAATAGATGCTTTGGGATTGTGCGAGGTGAGATGGAAGGATAGCGGGGACTATTGGAATGATAGCTACAGGGTATTCTAAAAGCGGGGGAGATGAGATTCAACGTGGGGTAGGCATAGTACTGAACACAAAATTGGGGCTGAGGGTGGTAAACATTGAACAGGTGAGCGACAGGATACTTGTGGTAGAAATAAAAGCACGCCCGACAAATTTCGTACTGGTCCAGATATACATGCCTACGAGCAACCATAGGGAGGAAGAGGTGGAAGAGGTGTACGAGCAAGTAGAAGAAATAATTAGAGAAGTGCCGGGGAAGAAAAACCTGATAGTGATGGGTGACTGGAATGCAGTGGTGGGGGAAGGGAGGGACGGATTAGAAGTGGGAGGGTTTGGGCTAGGAAGAAGAAATGATCGCGGTGAAAAGACAGTTGAATTTTGTCGAAGAAATAAATTAGTAGTGATAAACACTTGGTTTAAACATACCCCAGGCGTAGGTACACATGGAAAATGCCGGGTGATACTGGGAGATACCAAATTGATTATTTAATGGTAAGGCAGAGATTTAGGAACAGTGTAAAAAACTCGCGTAGATATCCAGCGGCGGATGCGGCCTCAGATCATAACTTTGTTGAAGATGAAGTGTGAAGTTAGATGCAAAAAGCTTTGTAAAGGAAGGAAGATAAAGAGGTGGAACCTTGAAGCATTGAAAGAGTTGAAAAGGAGGTAATACCAAGAGCTGATGGAAAAGAACATAGGTTAAGAAGAAGCAGTGGGCTACGGAAGAAATTATAAAGAAAATGGAGGAGGGAAGGATATGGAAAAACGTCAACACCGACGTAGGCAAGAGGAAGTACAAGGAATTTAATAATAAACTCAGGCGAGTGACCAATCGGGCAAAAGAAAACTGGTGGAAGGGACAATGCGAGGAATTGGAAAAGATGCAGGAAGAGGGGGAAATGGGCGCTTTGTACGCAAAGGTGAAAATGTTATCGGGTGGTAAGAGAGGTCAAACGATACCAAAGGTTAAGAACAAAACAGGGATGATATGAATCGAACAGGAAGATATCCAGGAAAGATGGAGAGAATACGTAGAGGAGCTATATGACAGCGAGAGTAGACCCCTTAGTCTAGATCTAGAGGATGAAGGAACAATAGATAAGGATAACTTCGGACCAGAGTTACTTGACATCGAAATAGAGAGGGCATAAAGAGATATGAAGGGTAGAAAAGCCGTGGGAACCGATAACCTACCTTCGGAGCTACTGAAGAATCTAGGTAGTAAGGGGAGAAAATCGTTTTTCGAACTTATTCGCAGGATCTACGAGGAAGGAGTATGGCCAGAGGATTTCGTGAAAACAGTGTTAATATGTATCCCGAAGAAGAAGAAAGCGTCAGAATGTGAGGAGTATAGAACAATCAGTTTAATTTCGCACGCGGCAAAAGTCTTGCTTAGAATACTAAATAGAAGTGCTGAACATGTTAAAAGAAAAAATATGCACAGTTCCACAATTTGATTTATTTTACCTATTGATTTCAACGTCTGAGCGTCATTGTCAAGGTATACATTGTCAAGGTATAGATGAAGAAATGTTAGCTAATGTATGGAGGAAAGGAGACTTATAGGAGACATTTCGAGGAGGAGGCAAAAGGGGCTGGAAGACAATTAGAGCGGTCAATGACATGCTGAAGATGGTAATAAGAGAGATAATGTTGCGGAAACGTGGGAGCTGGAGGAAAAAAAATACGAATCTTGTGCAGTAAGAACGGAGATAGAATATACTAAGGGTGTAACAGGGATCCAGTAGTGGAGAAGGGATAGTTATACTTAGATGTTAGAGATAACTCCCCTCGGTTGGGGAATTTTTAAGGACGCCATGTAGATTAATCTTTTTATCGAAATAATTATCGAACTCAGAGTTTTAATTTGACTTATATCTCAGTGAGTACTTTGTTAATTTCAGATTTTCCAATAATCTCCAATCTCAGATACCCAAATTTGGTTAAAGAAAGAGTCAAAAAAGTGACTTTAAGAAATTGTATGAACACAGTGACTCTGGTTTTGAGGACTTTGGCTTTTGGCCAAAATGCCACATGGCTTTTGGGACAGAATTAGAATGCAAATGCAATAACAATTATACTTTTGGTGAGCTAAACTATCATCTCCCTTAAAACACGTTGCATTGGCACTTTCAAAGATTTCGATATAAATTGCATTAAAAAGAGTGCTAATGGAATATATTAAAATAAATATAAAAATATGGAGTCGAATTAAAGCCTATTTTATGCTAAGTGTCATTGTTTCTGTCCTGTAGCGCAAGATCACCAGCAATAGCTGAGATTTAAAAGTTACAATCAATGATCACAAACGAAGAAAATGCTATGTGCGAAGGTAACTAATTTGCCACCTTGTTTTTAACTAGTGCAATTGTAAATGAAATAATCGTAGTTTTGAAATGCACAACTTCAACAACGTACAAAATTTTCGTGTCCTAAAATGACTTCGCAACAGAAGGATTTTTATCTGAAACTCTTGGCATGGTTTTTCCAGGCGGGGACCATAATTACGTTTTTAGCTTTTAGTTTTAGTTCCCATTCACTGAATTATTTGCAGATGCTAACCACGTCTTCAGAATGGCAGATGACAATAGCCACACGATCTATATCGCAAGTTATCAATATTTTAGTGATAGTAAAAAATGAAATGAATTAAACCATCATCCTCGGAGTGGTTAAATATTGCTATAATCGGCAAATGTGGACTTATATTGCATTTTTCGCGTAACTGTGTTCAAGATTCACCATTGCAATGTCTAACGGATAAAAAATTACCAATATATTTTTCAGATAACTCCATCCTACGAATTCAATAGTAAGCGAAAGAAACCAGGTTGTTGCATAATTTTGAATCACACTGTATTTGCCAATCTTCCCCCAAGAAATGGGACAGCATTAGATGTTGCACTCCTGAAAACTACTTTTGGGAAAATGGGGTTTGAAGTTATTATCTATCATGACTTGGCAACCAAGGACATACGGAAAAATTTGAAAAAATGTGAGTATATTATCATTTCATTAAGAGCTTAAGTGGAGTAGCTTAGCTTTTGTACGTCCATCACCTGCGTTTTCCCTACCTGGTGTCTCTCCGCGTTCATTTGGCGTCAAATGGCTGGTTTACGCAATATTTGAATTGCAAATGTAATGTTTGGTGTAAAAATGCAACTTTTTGAAAAGTTGACTCGAATGGAATCATCACAATTGGTCGTTCAATCCTATGATTGGTTGACTGCAGCCCTCCATCCTCCCTATCCAATCCTAGTTCCATTACTCCTTAGTATTTCTTATTATGTACTTTCCTCTTTAATTGTTCTATGTATTGTCCTTTGACCTTTGTGATTTTTCACTCTATTTTTCCTTCAATATTATGTTCATCACAAATCCATTGTTCCTCAGGGAGTACCCAATCCATCTGGTTCTCCTTCTCTGTATAGTGTTCCACGTGGTCTATTTCCTCTTCTACTCGTCTGTAAACTTCTTAATTTCTCATTTTATCCGTCTATTTGATCTTAAGCATCCTTTTCCAACACCAGCTTTTTGAAAGATACTAATCTTTTCTGGTCTTCATTTCCAGTGGTCCACGTTTCCGATCTATAGAGTGCCACCTTCCACACGAATGTTTTCACGTACTGATTCCTTGTTCGTAGTATTGTAGTCTTTGAACACAGTAGTTGATTTTTCATCGTGAACGCTTTCTTAACTTGGGTTATTCTACGCTTGGTGTCTGTTGCACTTCTCTCGTCCCACGTCTTGGCATTTCTAATATAGGTGAAGGAATCCCCTGGCTCTAATTTCTCTCCGCTTAGCGTGACTTCTGCCTTCAGATTCTCTTTTCCGCCCGCTATGAATTTGGTCTTCTTCTTTTTTATTTTCATGTTATGTTCTAGAAGAACTTGGCCCATTGTGTTCTGTGATCATTGAAGATCATCACGATTTCCTGATGACTGCGATATCGTCTGCGAAGCTGAGCATATTTCTTTCTTCTCCGGTAATATTAATCCAGTTCATTCTCTTTTCTTGTGCTTCTTGTATTGCCTCCTCCAAGTATATGTTGAACGGTGCTGAGAAAATTTTGCATCCTTGTCCAACTACTATGTTAAATTTAGCTTTTATTTTTCTTCCATCTCTCATTCGCATTGTGACAACTTGCTTCTTATAAAATTGGCAGATTATTCTCCTGTCGTTTTAATTGTATAAAGAACAATGCACAGAGTACTTAAAAAGAAAAGTACGGAAAGCAAAGAAATAAAAAAGGGTATAAAAACTCGAAGAAAAAATAAATGGAAGGAGCAATTAGATGTTTAAAGACGGCACTTTTTGGGAAATGGCTAGGGAAATGAGGAAAATCCCGTCACGAGATGTTAAAATGAAATGAGCTGAAGGACGCCTAGTATTGCCCAAGGAAAAAGCAGATTATAAGGCAAAGTATTTTGAAGAAACGTTCTCTTCTAATCGACAGAACCACCATTCGCCTTAATCGATTATAGAAAGAAAAGATGGGTAGACGCAGGGGAAGCTCATAGTCCAGGCGCAGAATGGGAAAAAGGGACTTTACAAATCGAAAGGCAAATCTTGAGACATTATGGCAACATATGTTTCTGAGGTAATACGACCCCACTGAATCTGATTTTGCTTGTTTCCAAGCCATATTTTGAGTCCTTAGGCCCAAAAACAAGATGGCGACGATTTTACGCATCCAGCCTGGATTTTCCCCTCCACTCGGAACTCACGACCCATATGGATTTTTTTCAATGACATGGGTTCAGGTACGTACCCTTTGCCCCATAGTACCCATAAAGCCATCTCAAGGGACCAAAATTCAAAATGGCGGTCAAAATGGCGGCCAAAATGGCGGCCAAAATGGCAGCTAATTTTGAAAATTTTAACGGCATGTTACTATGGTATGCGGCATATGGGTTTTCGTGGTCAACTAGTTCGAAAAATGGGATTTCAAGAACAGTCAGTAACCAGAAGAATCTGTTATAAGAACTTGGAACTTGTTAGCACGACCAGCGCCCGATTTGAACCTCGCGCTGATTGCTAGTAATGTGACAGAATAATGTGAAGTCGTCGCTCGGTGATCGTCATTTGTCTCGACAACAGCAGCGGGAGGGAAGAGGTGCGGAGGAAGCGGGAGGCTAGGCAGCCACCTCCCCTTTTCCCACTCCACTCCTCTCTCCACACGCGGGAGGTGCACGGGCCGTCAGCGACACCCCAAAATGAATTATTTTTACCTTTTCCTTAGGAGAATATTAACTTCACTTTCTTTTTTTTTTTTAGTATATTACCCTTATAAGAGTCATGTTAAGTATTTATTATTACATTATTGCGAATATAATGATGTTGGATGTAAGCAACACCCATTTTGACTCGTTACAATCTCGAAGCCAAATGAAATTTTGATGGATGGTAGTTTAGATTTGTGAGAATTAAGTGATTTGAAGGTGTGCAAAATTGCAACATTGTATAGCCAATGATTGATTTACAATGTATAAAAGAATAACCTGGAAATGTTATTCACACCCCGCGCGCCTTTTCCCGGGTCAAAGTAATTAAGGTTTGTATTGTGTTTTAATTGCATCACCGTGGGTCTTTAGTGCATCGTGTGCGGTTAGTTTAAATTGCCTGGGTAGCGTGTGTGCGTTCATTCTGCATAATCAGTGAGCCTCGTCTTGGTTACGGTATCTCATTCTTGTATGTTTTTTGCCTAGACAAAGGATGATGCTAGCGATGGTGGTAGAGGTGACACGCCTTGTGTTCTGTGTGAAACTAGAACGGCTGAGAATACTTCAGAATTGAAGCAAACAGGATGGGAGAGGATCAAGTCAGCTGCTAAACAGCGACGTGACCTCATTGACCCAGTGGAGGATGCATTTGAAGATTGAGACTTGGTGGGCCTTATAAAACACGAATCTGCTCAGCACAGATCGGCTCTCACATACAGCAGGCTGGGAGAAATTTCCAGGAAATCAAAAGAAGTTCATGGTCTTAGCTCTTCAACAACTCCTCATTCAGAGCTTCAACCTCCCCGTCAAAAGAGGGATTGCCGAGACGAGGAGGCTCAGCTGGCTGTCTTCAAAACGAAGCACCCTCATGCTCTTCGAAACATTGTTACGAAAGATGCCTCCACTCAATCCATTCTTGATAGCTTGTTGAGGGCTGAGGCAGAGGGCAGGGCTCAGGTTCTTTTATTTTTCGAGCAGCGTCTTAGTCCATAGCGACTGTCAGTTTTCATCAGAAGGTGTCTTTGAACAAACTCACAACTTTCGAGAGTCTTTACTGTCCACAACCGCAAAGCAAAGCTGTCTCTGAGCGCTCTAAAATCAATCAGGATAGGAGCATTTTGCGGGGGTTGATAGTTGATTACGAAGCGGGGAGAGCAGTAAATTTAAAAGAGATCCTGAAGCACGTACTTTAGAAGTACCTCTTTCTTTGGTGAATAATGATGGGACACTTCGAAGCAGTAATAAGGCGAGGAGATTAAGGAGATAATGACTGCTGGTGTCGAAATTCCATCAGAAGTTCACATTTAGAAGGGGAACTCTCTCTTAATCATTGATATTCAGGCTCTCCTTCTCAGCATGAAATGGTCTAAAAAAGACAAAACATTCCAGGATTTATTTATTTATAACCTTTCTTGAGAGAGTAGCAAGCATGGGAGCCAGGTACAACTAGGTTCGCCTTCTACTTTACAGATTGGTATTTTAATATTTTTTCCTCAAACTAATGAGTAAAAGCAAAGTGATTTTTTAAAATGTTACTTTTTTCAGGTGGCAGGAGCAATCAGCAAAGTCTGGGGCAAGATCTAAGAGATCCTTGAAGTCACGGCCGATCCGTAAACACATTAATCCCGGCAGCTTCCCTTTGCCGTAATTTCATATCAATGGGGGAAAAAAGACAGCGTTAGCGCGTTTCTTGTCGAATGAAATGTTGGCAAATCCTATTGAAGGCACTGATGCTGTAGTCGCAGGTGGATTTGACGACGCAACTACGTAATTTCATATCAATGGGGGAAAAAAGACAGCGTTAGCGCGTTTCTTGTCGAATGAAATGTTGGCAAATCCTATTGAAGGCACTGATGCTGTAGTCGCAGGTGGATTTGACGACGCAACTACGGTCCCATCGACCAATCCTAAAATATCACTTGGCTGTTTTAGAGCGACCCATGACTGACACACGTATAATTTTACATGCTTTCAATTCTCAATTCAACAGCATTGTCGTGTCAGCACTAGACGCGAACATTTTTCTTTTACTTTTCTACCATTTCAAATCCATGCGTGGCACTGAGTGTTACATGATGGCTGGGACGAGTACGAAGCGCAAGTTCATTCCCATACATCATGCGCACAATGCCCTTCCTAAAAAAATTATGGAAAATATTCTTGCCCTGCATGCTCGCGGGCATTGCGAAACAGACAGCCTACAAGGGATACAAAAAATCTCCCGAGTTGCTTGCAGGATTGGGGGTAAATCCTCTCTCCGATTCGAAGCTGTGAAGTTGTGAGAAGTTTGTTGTCCAGCTTTATGGATTAGAAGAAATTGCAACCACTAATAATGCTCGCTACTTGTTGTTTGGAAAGGTTAAAAATCCAGATTTTGTTTGTTGTCCAACTTTAAGGATTGGAAGGAATTGTAACTACTGACGAGGCTCACTACTTGTTGTTTGGAAAGTTTAAAAATCCAGAGACTTTGCCACCTACTTCAGATGCCCCCAAACATAACTTATTCCATGCGCGCCATCAGGTAATTGAAAATTGCTTTTTTTATTATTATTAGCTCACGGAATACGGATGGCGTGTGGATGACGGGACTTTGAAACTCGTTCTTCTTACTCTTCAGCTTGTTCCTAAAACCTGTGAGAGCCTTGTATCCCGTGGCTGTAGGAAGGGCTGCAAGACAAAAGCGTGCAAGTGCCGCCGAACTACGGGTTTCAATGGGAAGAACTTAAGCTACTACCATCTCTGTTGCTGCAGTGGCACTTGTTCAAACAGCAGACAAGAAGTTACTAATTATGAAGATTCGGAGGAGGATCCCGACGATCCCGAATCTTTGTGAATCTGGACATTTTTATTCAGTTACGATTTGTTGTATTCCTGGGACAAACCTAAAATTTTATATAATTTTACTTATATATGCAACTTTCATACATAACATTTATATGTTTTAAGAAATAAAAATAATTAAACTGATTATACATAAAAATTAGTAGACAAGAGAAAGGAAAGTTTCATTTTTCCAGTCGCCTTTGGTGCTTTATATCACTTAACCAAATATGTTACAAATTATACTTATTTTCAGGTGAATGTGTAATTTTAAAGCTCAAATATATCTTCACACGGTCACGAGAGAGTTCTCAAACCCTCTTATTCGAACTAGTTGACCACGAAAACCCATATATAGATATGCCGCACACCATGGTAACATACCGTTAAAATTTTTCAAAATTAGCTGCCATTTTGGCCGCCATTTTGAATATTGGTCCCTTGAGATGGCTTTATGGGTACTGTGGGACAAAGAGTACGTACCTGAACACATTTCATTGAAAAAAATCCATATGGGCCGTGAGTTCCGAGTGGAGGGGAAAATCCAGGCTGGATGCGTAAAATCGTCGCCATCTTGGACGCCGTATTGTTTTTTGGCCTAAGGACTCAAAATACGGCTTGACAACAAGCAAAATCGGATTCAGTGGGGTTTACCTCACTCGGATTACCTCAGAAACACATGTTTCCATAATGTCTCAAGATTTGCCGTTGGGGTTTCACTTCGATTAATTCTCAGTGTGTCTCTACTCTCCCTAGTGTCCCTACTAAAGATGTGGTGGAAATAACTAAGAAAGTCCCTAGTAGGAAAGCTCCTGAGGAGGACTGTATTACGAATGAGGTAATTAAACGGCTGCCAGACGAGGCTACAGACTATGTAGCAAAATTAGTTGAGGTATCTATACAGCTAAGCTACTTCTCAAGTAGATGGAAAAAAGTGCAAATAAAAAGTATTCCTAAGAAGATTTTAAAATACGTACAACTGAGTGACATGAGACCTCTTTCACTCATTTCCAATTTGGGAAAGTTGGAAATGAGTGAAAGCATTTAAAACATGTAAAGAGACTTCGTAGACTCCAAAAAGATAATCCCCAGGGAGCAATTTTGATTTTGAGAAAACTTATGCACCGTGAAACAATTACACAGTCAATTTCATATCGAATGCATTTGAAAATAAAGAAGAGACGGTGGGAATTTTTATCGATGTATCCGAGACATTCGATAAAGTATGGCACTGTGGGATGTTATATAAGATGGAACGTGAGTTTCCACATAGGATATTGAACTTAGCGAGCTCATACCTGCAGGAGAGAACCTTCACAGAGAAATGGGGAAATGAAACCAGCAGCAAAAAAAATATCACGGAGAACTACAGGGCTCATTTTGCGGGCCTCTTTTTTTAATATACTCATATCGGATTTTCCAACAAGACGAGACACCATAACTGCGTTTTATGCTGATGACGCAGCGGTATTAGCGAAGAGCAAGGATAAAATGTTAGTTTTTGAGTACGCTCAAGAGCAATTTGACGGAACCATCAGTTTGTGTGAGAAATAGAGAATCGCCATAGATCCAAATAAAACAGAGCCGATAAGCTTCTTGAGGCCAAAGACGAAGGCATATAAAGCTGGAATAATTAAAGTGAATCAACAACCGATATAATGGGAAGAAAATATCAAATATATAGGCATCATGCTAGCTAATAGATTGAATTTTAACACGCACATTGAACACACAATGTGCAAAGCAATTGGCATGAGAGCGACATTACCTCCAATTTTACAGGAGAGTTGCGACGCCTGAAGAAATTAAAGGGATATTATATAAAACATATATTCGGCCGATACTAACATATGGAGCACCGGCGTGGGCTGGATTTTAATCGAAATCTAGCATGAAATATCTAGAAACACATGAAAGGAAATGCCATAGAAGCATCTTTAAATTAAGATACTGGCATACCAATTTAGATGTTATGAACATAACTATCATCGAATCAATTACCGAAGTAATCGACACAATATCAGAAAGATATTTCGACAATAGTAAAAATAGTAACATGGACGAACTCGCTGATCTCATAGATATGAGCGGTCTCAAAATAAAATATAAGAGGTCCGAAACGGTACTTAAAATCAATCAAATATTGTGTGGAGGGCGACCGCAATATGGGGAAAACTACTAACCCAGGCAGAAGGCGGACAAAAACGTGATATAAATAAAAATCAATATAAAATAAACCTTTATTTTAATGTTGTTACATATATGTGTATCGTAGTGCAGAACTCACGACAAAGCCAATGGTGTTACGGAAATCTCTCTGCATGCCGTGAGAACGGAGATAAAATTTCGCCAGAAAACCACCTACAATATATAAACAAATAAAGATATAGCTTTAAAATTTGACAAAAGCACTTATAGAAGTTTGAGCAATAAAGTGTTTAAGTTTGACTGCCATCGGATGAACGGTATAGGCGTAGTAATCCCCGAAAGTTGGACATTGCCTGTCGCGGGCCAAAAAATGGGCTCTTTTTTCCTTTTCTCTCAAGAAACAAACTTTTATTATAGTTTTAAAAAATATTTCTTATAATCACCTAACGTATATTGAAACAAGCTAAACATTGATGCCAATTTCATTAAAATCGGCCAAGCCGTTTTAGAGATATGAAGTCTCAAACTCAGGGTCGCATACTTTCTGCGCCGACATGGGCACGGGGCAAAAATAAGAAATCCCCTGAAATATAGCTACTTCGCAGCACATCACGATGCGTTGTCGTTGTAATCCATTCCGAGTTTTTCCAGTAACTCGAACATCTTGTCCCGCTCAACGTTGTCTAAGGCTTTCTCCAAGTCGACGAATGCCACATACAGTGGCTTCTTCACATGTATCGTTTTCTCTACCATTACTCTCACGCAGAGTATGGCCTCCCTGGTTCCTCTGTTCTTCCTAAATCCGACTTGGTGTTCCGAGATGTTGTCTCCTTTCCATCCTTCGGCTTCTTATTCGCGTATTTTTAACGCATGTGAAACCAGACTCAAGGTTCTGTGCTCCTCACATTTCTCAGTCCTTGTCTGCTTCGGTATCGCAATCATTGAACTCCCTTGAAAATCCTCCGGTAGTCTTACGCTTTCGCAGCTATCTTTTATTATTTCGTACAGGTTTCCCTTAGCTTTACTTCCAAGTGCCTTGATTGTTTCTCCGTTGATGTCTGAACCAGGCGCTTTGTTATTATTTAGATTCTTCCCTGCTCTGTCGAATTTGCTTCTAGTATGACTGGACCCCGGCCGTCCTCGTCCGCTTCGCTCTCGTCTTTCATTAGGTTTCAAATTGCATAGTGATAAACAAAAATAAGGAAGTAAGCAAGGGCGTACATAACAGAGACTAGTTTTGCCACGAGACGAGACCGAGGTCGGAAATTCGAGACGCGACTCGATACGATATCGATATTTGGCGAGGCGAAACCACCGCCACAAGACTCTCGAAAGTCTCCTGAGTGAGTGGTAAGCTACTGTGAATAAAGGATTCATTGGCAGTACAAAATATTCTCCGTGATAACTAGCATTGAACTTAGCAAAGTATTCAAATTGAAACTTTCTGGCATTAATAAGATTGTGATAAATTTTTCGAATGAATTACTCTCCAAACGAAATTTGAAATTCTCGCCCAATGACACCAGTACTGATAGCTAGATTGTGACTTTAGGAGATGCATGAGGAAAAGTTTCAGTTAAGCTTTCTATTTGTCCACCAATCGTTAGAAGATGTAATTGCAATTTTCTGGGGTCATATCTTGTGAGTAATAATTCAACAAGCTGAAATATACTGGCCTCGACCATTCAATTCGTAGCTTGCCTAGTGGGCCAACCAAAGGTCGTGATACGTAACCCTAGGCTTTATTATACGTCCCATTCCACTGTCATGCACCGTGTTTAATGGCCCTCATCACTTAGTCAAATATATTGTTTGAGGCAATATTTGTTTCTAAGTCGACACTTATTTCTAAGCACGAATATCTTACACTCACTGACCTACTTATGAGGTAAGTATTTGGTAAAAGGTATTCAATTTTGAGGATATGGAATCCTTTATAATATGGCCCTGAGTTATAGCATAAGAAGCTGTTTTCCGTTCCAATTGTTTGGATTTTGCGAGAAGAAACTATTATGACTTTACATCGGTTTGCCGATACATTTCCTTTCACGATAGCCTTTTTCAACTAGTTACATTGCGACTGGAATGGGTAGCTGAAGACACCTTGAAGGCTAAGATTAGTTCTCATTCCGCATTCGTTGACCTCAGCAAATAATCTTGGCTGGCCGTAGGTGTTGTTTAATAAGTCCACTCCTAAGGGCAAGTCATCGGGAATATCTCCGTGTCACCCTTTTAAAAGAAACGCGTATATCTCCGAAGAGTATGGTCTTCATAGGTCTTTTACGAAAAGGATCAATGGATGAGGGAATTACGTATAGGTTTATTGCACAGAGAACTCCAAACACACGGTCACTTGGAAAGATGCTGCTACGTGTAGTCTTGGGAATATTGTAAGGCATATATAATTATTGTTCACTAGTTTTACTTGAGACCAAGTAAAGTACAAAAAAAATAAACCATGAACCATATAAGCATATTGAGAAATATGTTTTCTGCTCACGTGGAGTATTAATTGTTTCATAGCTAGTTATGGCGTCCAAAGGAATAAAATATTGAGAGAACAAAATATTGTGCGGGAGAAAATAAAAACAACTAGGGTTAAATAAATCCGAAATGGTGGTTTAGCTTCTTTTTTTAAGAAAAGCTTCAGACTTGTTTTCCGGAAGCTGGTGCCATCTCCTTATAAAAAATAATGGTAATAATAAAAACATAGAAAAACAACTAGGATTGGGTTTCTCTGAAATGGTGATATTTTTCTCACACAGCTTAAGATTTGTTTTCAGGAAATTGTCGATACATCCTTATTTAGGTAGGGGGAAGTTGAAGAAATAACAAACTAGAAAATATAATGCGTTCACAAGCCTTCCAGTGATTTTGAGCAAAATAAAGGTGGTAGTTGCCCAGCAATATCCTATCAATCCTTAGTCACCGTGTAATGCAGAGGTTGCCCTCGCTATTCCACCCCGGCTGGATGGAGTAAAGCTGACGAATCAAGGAAGGGGAATGCAGTTGTAAGACGACCATTCATAAGCCTCTCTTTGGAAAGGGATCTATGACATGACACACATGTTGTAGCATGATCTCTTCACGACTGTTCACCCAGCATTTCATACCAGTGCACCTCCTTTATATTTATTTCAGACCCTACGCACTGCGCAGAGCTCTTCAAAACTGATTGAAAGAAGGATTGCTGTGCGATAGATAATAAAAGATTCAATAATCGCATCAACGATTGTTGGTCATGTGTTGATTTTCAGGAAAGGCGCCCAACATGGATAATGCAAAGTGTTTGATTACTCTAGTATAAAAATCTTAAGTTTTTAACGCATATCTTGAACGAATTCCATAAGTATACACAAAATGCACGGCGGCGACTATTGTGATTCCATACAGTGACACCAATCGGCAGATTACCGAATGTTACGCTTACGCAAATTGCTCGATAAATCGCCGTTCGAGCGTGCTAAAGGGCGCTGATGTGTTCTGACCTGCGCTAACTTCAACACATTAAATGGAAAGCTTCCATATTAACTCCGCTGGCTCTCAACTTGTGTACTTCAGGCACTAATTCATATAGTGGAAACATCACTGCTTACTTACTCAAATAATATTAATAGCCTAAGAAGGCTACGAGAAGTTGATTTTTAACCAATTAGAACTTTAGTGTTTAAAGACATAGGTGAGTTGAAAGGCTAGTAAGAAATTATGTCCATTTTTGCAAGTAATGGAATAATGAATTCCTTGCACCGATGCCAGTTCCTGAAGAAACACCTTGACAGTGACACCTTATTATAAATGACGATCATGCAGGAAGTCCCGGAATGGACAAAAAACCTAAGCTATCTTGTGATATCATTAAATGTGGTAAAAAGGCATAAAATGTCGTAAATAATTAATTTTTCAGTGTAATAGGCCACTTTTTGTCATCAAAAAGGTATGATTATGCTTTGGTCATTATTCTTAATATTTCTTCAATTTCATAGTGCATGTATGTCTTATATTTACAATGCTCGGCTATGATAATATTTTTTAATTAAATTATATTTGTTACTAAATTTACTGTATTCCTTGTAGTTGTACATTCTCATTCTTTCACTCGATTACTTAATTGATAACATTTTGTCATATAAATGTTTTTACTTCATTGAAGATCCTGTTTTAGAGCTAAAGTGATACAAAATACAGGTATAACGTAGAAATTGCCAAATCAATGTTTTTCTCGTGGCAATTTCTACGTAATTCATTTCATTCTCCTTGCAACCCAGGAGGTATAAAAGTTTGGAATAAACTTCCTTAACTCGTTGAAGGTCTTCATTGAATGAGTTAATAACAATTAAATTATTGTGCCGTTACTACATATTTGTAGTAGTTTTATTAGTAGCGGCTATATAGTATAACTAATAGCATAACTAATAATATACGTAGTTATATAAAACGGTTATTATTTTGTTTCATATAGTATTTAATAATGCATAGAGATAATGTTCATTTATTCAATTTTTCTTTGCCCAAGGTGCTGAACAATACAACGCTGAAGAGGCGGACTGCTTGGCCGTGGTAGTCCTTACTCATGGAGGTTATCAAGGAAAGCTTTACTCCAAGGATGGTTATTATCATAAAAGCTTGTTGTGGAGGCCATTTTTGAGAGATAATTGCCCTGGACTAAATGGAAAGCCAAAACTCTTCTTTATTCAGGTATTTCAACTGGAACATATTTTCTGAAAGAAATTATTATGCGTAGGTAATGATGGTGTTTTTTTAATGACGACAATTGCGTAGCTAAATTTTAGCATTCCTTTCAATGAATGTTCAGTAATCAGGCAGGCAATTCAGGCAGTGTTCAAAAATCTATGTGAAATATTCTTAATAACAGTGTTGAAGGCCGCAGTAGCCATCAGTAGTTGATCGGCTCGTTACCTACTTGTGGAGGTGCCCTACATCTAAGGTCATTTGCGTCATTAATCGATAAGTAGACTGGTAAGGATTAATGGGCGAATGGGGTAAGAGTGGAGAGTATCCCGGCGTCGTCATTAGCCTACTCTTAACGAAAGGAGCCAAGGGAATCTCAGTTTAACATCCCATCTGACGAAAGGGTGTGCTTCACTTGAATACTCACCACATAGAACCCAATTACAATACAGGGTTCCTACGATAAATCTCTTCTACTGTCGGGATTCGAACCCGGGCGTCCTTTCATGGGCCTGTACTCTATCTACTTACATTTGAAGATAACTTATAATCACATAGTTAGGTGCCAGAACATTAAGATACGCGATAAGTTTTTAAAAAGGAATTTCGAAGCCATCTCAACTTTTGGTAACATTCCCAATAAGATGCCAACACTGCACAATCGAACTTAGAGAAAAAAAATTTGGGAAATGAAAACACTCTTGAGGAGACTTCAATTCTTCACGGGATTTCCACCAGGTCAGGTTTCTGGCTCTGCCGTCTTTTCACTGGCTGACACTGCCATCATCTTCAGGAAGAATTTACGTCCATTATACGCCGGGAAAAAAGCAGGTCATTAATGTTGTGGAGACTTCAAGTTTGCAGTTCACATTATCCATTCTTGAGTATGGTTTATGGTATTTCATTTTTTGTGTCTTTGCTGTGGTTCGATCAGGGGCCCTCGGGGAGGGGAGGCCAGTGTTCTAACCCGGACAGCGTGGAGCATCTAGAGCAACAGTGACCCCTTCAAATAGGACTACTAACGCCTTGCAAACCAAAGTAAAACTTTCAACCCTGGAATATTCAAGCACAAAGTTCAATGTCGACCGGGTTTATCATTCCATAAAATTATTTTTTTAATGAGTTTGTATGTACGATGATTCGTCCCCGAGCATAGCGTCACAGTGCAAAATGTTCTCAACTGCCGTGATGAGCGCTTACGAATGCATTGATAATATCCTGGGAATAGGGATTCCGGGACCCGGAATCGAACCATGGACCCTCGAATTCCTAAGAAAATGCGCAGACCAATACGCTTCCCAGGATTTCCAATGCCAAGGCATTTTTGGAAGATTCATATGAAGAAGACGTCGTGCGCTGTTACGATTCATACAAATAGGCCCTCGCAAGGGAAAATCAGTGGCCGCTGCCTACATGTGTGTTTCGTGAAGAAAAAGGATGATTCAGCAGCGCGCGGTAGACTCGAGCATACTTTCTCTCTTCCGAAGACAGCCGAAGAATGTATGTGGAAGGTAGCGAAGTCGGTAGTCTCAAGCACCTAGCCTCAGCCAGAGTACATAGCAAGGTATTCAGTAGGCTTGCTGTGCGGAAATCTTGGATGCTTTCTACAAGTTATCATCGCATTACGCTCTGACATGCTTTACACCAAGAAAGTTTGGCGATACGGCCACGGCTATTGATCAAGAAAGTGGGGCAAAGTAAGAAGCAGTAGTCATGGCCGAATCTTCTAACTTGGTTGGCGTAAGCGTTCTCGAGCGAGATGCGGTGGTGAATTTCGTTAGAGGAAGCATCCAAGCTCGCTTAGCAAATCTGCTGAATACCTCGCAATTTCCTCTGGCCTCAGCCAGATGTAGTGGTGGAATAAAGTGTTGTCGGAGCGAAACGGCTGCAGCCGCAACTGTTTCGGTCAGACAACTGTTTCAAATAAATATTGCAAACAACAGGTTAGTTTCGTGATCGTGCCGCAACCGCGACGTTGCGCTCTGTGCTGTGCAGTGACAACTGACAGCTGACAGTTTCGTCTTCTATTATGTTCCAGTTGCACTGCACGTGTGGCTGAGTCGCGGTTATAAGCAACAATTTGTTGGATTTGAATATGTTGCAGGCGGTTGCTGGTTTATTCAGCCAACACATGTCCACCCATCGTTGCTGAAAGAATAAGAACTGTTAAGTACCTATCTTTCATGAATCCAAATGAAATTGTTAGATTATTCAACTGAAATATTTCTTATTACATAAAATACAGAACTAACTGCAATGTTTCTAACAGCGCTGATCGATCGCCCGCTATTTGGTGGGCCTCTAGCTGTTGTCTTCAACAGTAGTGTTCCACGGAACTGTTTTGTTTTGAAGCACTTTCGGTTGCGAAACAGTTTCAATGTTTCTGTTGTGTTCTTTTAGTGCCACCATTAGCCACATGCTTGGGGCAAGGCTGAGGAAAAGAGGCTATCAGCAGTTGTCAGTCCGAAGATTGGTTCTTCAGATCTCCGATTCACTCTCCTCTCCGTCAACCGCTTCATTCCTACGCGCTCCGTTCTTTACTTTGACGTACTTCATCTGATCTATTCTATTCTTGGTCTTCCTCTGTAATTTTAACCATTAATTTCTCCTCCCATTACTGTTTTCAAATGGCTATAGTGTTGCAAAATGTGTCCAATGTCTCGTCTTTGGGGCCAGAGGATTCGATATTCGGATAGTATTTTGTTTTCTTCGGAAAAGATAGAATTCACTCGAGTTAACCCGCACGCTGCTGAAGCATACTTTTCCCAGAGTATGTTTTGTCTCCGCGAAGCACACATTAGGCCACGGCTCGCGTCTTCCTTAAAATACGACTCTGCCTAACGAGTGCCATCTTCGATGGACCTCGATGGCACACGACAGCTAGTACCTATAGATTATCTTAAAATTGTCTTTTAAATAGAGCATGCTGAATTGGACCGGAAAGCCAAGGGGCCGTGGTTTGATTCCCGGTACAGGAGACCCTTCTTCCTGTAAATTTTCAACGTAGCGTGTTACGTCCTAGGTCAGCGCTGATTTTGTCCCTGGTTGTCAACCCCGTGGTCTCCATCATGTTTTCCTCGACAACTCGGGAAGCAATTGCGCCTTGGCGTGGTCAAAATGGCTGAAAGGAAATTGAGAAGACAGACGGCCATGAGCGTTCATAGGTGAAGGTGAGCCAAGAAGGTGAGTCATGGGTAGTATTTTTTGCCGTGTAGGAGTGGCCTACCAGCCACAAAACATCGTACTGCCGGAGGATGTTTACGGAGATTTGACAAAAATCACACGCGAACACCAAACAATTATACCGGGGTTAGCTTAGCACCTTACTCACTGGAGTGATGATGATGGTGTCTTGCTTCGAGCGACATTAGGACTATCTAGTCCGCTCTTCCAAATTACTCTGTTCACGGACAAACACAGCCATGCCCTGGAAGTTGAAAATCCAACCCTGGCGGGGTTCGAACCCGCGGCCCTTGGTTTGACAGGCTGGAATGAAGGAACTCGTTTCAAGAATCAGGAGGGACTGTCACTTCCATCTTTTCATAACCTACTTTGACGAGGTAGAATAGCTCACCAGTACTTGGGAAACTTTGAATCAATGACAAAACTAATAAAACTACGACTTAGGTCTGTATTATACACGTTGCCGGATGGGCATCAAAGCACGACGTTCGCCATTTATAAGAGCGCCTAAGGAAGTTCTCGGATTCGAACCAAACTTAAGCCTCTAGTATACCCTTCCTAATTTAAAATTCAACTGTTCCGCTCTTCAAAGTCATATTTTCCTATCCTATTTTTTCTATTCAATCTTCGACGGTTGCACAGCAATCGTCCATCATATTTATTTTTTTTATGGAATGGAACCCGTCACGTTCCCATAAGGTTACAATAACACAGTCCTCCTCTTCCTCTCATTTGTTGGCTTTTGGAAGAAAATACAATAATTTATACTTTCACGCTGGTTTTTATTTTATAGGCATGCCGAGGATATGAAATGGACAATGGGGTGACCATCCGTACTTCAAAAACAGATTCATCCGGTGATTCTTACCACCAAATACCACCTGAGCCACATTTTTGCATATTCTACAGTACTATAGAAGGTGGGTTTAGTACTGTAAAGTTTTGAGTAATCCATAAGGAAAATCCAAGTTATCCGCAAGAATGATTGGAAAATAACTTGGATTTTCAATTCGATGATCACATTCATCATTTCACCAACATTTGAAGCATTTTAATGAAATATTCAGATCGAATAAAATAATATAGTTTTGTCTTAATTCAGTGAGTTTTATAAAGCAAGTTAATTCAGCTTATCGACTGACTTCTTTCACAGGACAGTACTCATGGCGAAATACGACGCAGGGCAGTTGGTTCATCAACGTTTTGTGCCAAGAGCTGCAAAGTACTGACGATGGGGAACTAGATTTAATGAAAATAATGCTGAGAGTGTCCTACAGAGTAGCGATGGAAAGGGAGTCATCCACTGAAGAAAACACCCCGGAAATGAATGGGATGAAACAAATGCCTTCGATTGTCTCTACCTTGACGAAAAAAATTTGCCTAAGGATTACAAAGGAAAGGTTTCACAAAGGCGGACACGACGTTCATAACTGGAACGGCAATACTGCATATTCTGAGCCATGTATTGTTTGATACTAGTCAAACTTCAAGAATGTGGCTATCCAGAAAGCAAAGTGGCAGCATGTTTGAAAAGCATTCCTGGCACACATTTTACCAAATTGCAAGGCAAGTCTTCAGGTTTGCGGGAGTTCTGAAGTTATTATACACTTACTCCGAGTTTAATTTGTAAGCGTGCAGCAAATGTAATTTCTAAATCTGCTACAATTCTGACTGATATTCTTAGCAAATCTAAGTCTCAGTAGGTACACTTCGCGGAGATATATGTATGTACCGTGAAAATAATTCATTTTGAACCTATGGTTACTCCTTACTGATTCAATGGGGGAAAATGGCAATTTATTCGAGGTAGTAAAGCTTAGATGAAGATGAATGTCATTATTTTATTTCACAATGTATTACGTGATTTTGACATAACAAGAAAGAACCTAATAAAATATTCCCCTAGTTTCTTATAAATAGAGGACAGCTTTACTCTGCCGCTAGATACGCTTAGTGAAAGGATCGGACGACAGGTCAGAATATAAAGACCAGCAATCTGTAGCTTTTTAATGACAATTTCAAATCATCTTCAAAACTTTCCTGGCAACGAGACACCAAATCATAATTATCATAAACTATATCCTGAGAAACCTTCCAATACATTGATCAGCAAGCATTTGGGTACAGTCAAATATTATATCTATCTATAAGGTAAATACCTGAAGGATGGACTTTTAGGCATGTAGGAGAATATACATACACTCTACTTCACAACAGACTCACGGGTAAAGAAGCAGACTGCCATGCAATTTAAGATATCATCTTAAGCACCATATCCCATAAAATAGAGCAGTCGCCAGTCTGGTTGAAAGTCTTAGAAAAATGAAAAGTTTTGCTAAATTTTATGGTTGACTTCCAATTATTTAATTTGACAACTGGAAAATGTAAGGTAACGGAAAGTGTTCACTCATACACACATTTTTATCACGCATTTTAGTATACCTACTTTAATTCCGTGTAGTGAACAAAATTAATTTTATTTAGTAAGTTATAACTAAAATTAAAAAGATGAATCCTTGTTCTCGAATGAAATACGATACCGTGACTTGAAAATTTATCAAAAAATGAGAGAGAAAATGGAAATAAAGACGCATAATAATAATAATGACCAATAACAAATAACATTCAAATGAAGAAATATTCACATTAAGTCAATACCAATACTACAGAAATGGAAATAAGTTACGAGTAATATTGTTGAGTATGAGAGACAAATTATTTTATAGAATATTTTGTAGCGCTTCCCATGTCCTTAGCGATACTCGAAAAACAGTCGAGAAATGGCAGAAGTATGGCAAGCATATTTCCATTTTTTTCGAAGGGATACAACGGATTGCGGAACATTCAGGAAAAATGGCAGCTTTATAAGGAGTGCATGAGCGTAAAAAGGTAGTAACCACACTCTTATGCGAATGGGGACATTTTTTCGTGCACGACAAAATATTTACAAAACATTTCTGTTCAGATCTACAAAAACTTAATATTTGAGAAAAGTGGAATTCACGGGTGGTAAGTAAGTTATGTGAGGAGATAGGTGGAATGGCAATAAGCAGAAGACGGTTTCTTTTTTCGTAAAGAAAATTTCGAACATAGTCTACACCAGCTCCTTTTTCAAAATCGGTTACATAACTGACGTTAGTGTGGAAGAGGTAATACTGGGAGAGATGGCATAAAGGGGGCGGGAAGGTTGAGTCAATCCATCTTTTTAAGTGAAGGACCGTGAAAAAACAAGGTGAAGGACAGCTTAGGTAACAAGGATAGTTGTCGGTTGTGGGAAAAGTTTCAATTGAGTATTCTACCAGCTGATTGGTAGGTTCTTGGACAGTTCCCATACTGCATCCCAATTTCTGATACGTCTCGATTTCCCTCCTAGGGTTTTCCCACCATCAGATTCCTCTTAAATCCCTCACATCTTCTACCTCTTCTTTATTTCATTCAGGATTCACATCCCCTTCCTCCCTCTTCCACGCTTCTCCAGTGTTCTCCCCTCTATCACCCTCTTCAACTCTCTCTCAAAAGTCCCTTCATCTCCTCTTCCAAGCTCTCCTCTCAAAAGTTCCTCCATCCATCTTTTCTACTTTCTCCAAGTATCCACATTATGGAAATTGAAAAATTCCATGTGCATTTATTTTTGACAATTTTTAGTTCTTATAATGTCATACAATGGAATAAAATTCATTGTTCTAAGGCATTATAGGGAATGATAGGGAGTAACTTAACTAATAAATGCGAAATTCCACGGAGGATAAATCATTCGCCTCCATCCGAATCCCTCAATGCAGCACCAAGTTCTTTAACTAGATAACCTACCGAGGCGTCCTCATCACCAGTGAATTTTGGACGGCTTTATGAGAACAAGTTGCTCAGGACTGCCGGACATATGATGCAACATAAGTAGTCCAAAGCGTGCGCTTAGTTCCACCATCCGCGAGGCTAAAACCGAATGTGAAACATAGTGGGTATACCGTATACTTTTGACGATACCAGGACTAGCCACGGTATTAATTTTATTGAGTCATCCGCCAGTGCTCACAAGTGCGAAATTCCATATAAGAAAAAAACTGCGGCTAGCCCCGGTATCTTTAACATCCGTCTAACTAATAAACTTAATGATAGAGCTTCTGACTGGCTATATCTATTTCAACCTATGAATGCTGGTTAAATAGTTTTTAAATGGATTGCGAGGTTGCTTCTGATGTGAATTTTAGTGTTTGGCGTTTGAAAGTTGCAATTCACTGCTGTTTCTGAACATATGATTTTGCTTACCCCAAGATAATTCCATTTTATCTATCGGTAGTTATCATGGCAGCTGTGGTGAATTAATTGTATTTGAATAAAATGAAGAAAAACTATCAGTTCGGTCATCAACATTACTTGCAAGCAATTCTCTTTTGAAATGTAATATGACATGAAATGAATGAATATCGTTATGATTTTACTGCCGTGCACCTATTGTGGATACCCTAATTTTCATTAATATATTCTTGTATAAACAAAATTCGTAGATAGAGACGTGCGAGATAGACACTTAAAACAGTAAGACACACATCGCGAAATGTTTGGTTTTTGCAACCTTCTTAGGCGGCGACTACGGTAGGAATGCCTTCGTCGTCTGCGCTGTTGATCCAAGAGAGGACAGAGGGGGGGTAAAGAGAGACTCCTCGTTCCATTCCTCTTGTGACCGGGGAGGTCGGGGGACAACGAGAGACACTCCCGGTGGTCGTGGATTTGCCCGAAAGAGGGACAATTGGGTGATGGGGGGTGTTTTGTCTCAGCGGAAGCAAGAGTAAAGGAAATAGAGGGCAATGTCAAGGGGGGAAGAAACCGGTGGGGATGACATATTTTAAAAGGCTAGTGGGTTTTGTTCAAACCTGGGGCCAAGTGTGCCTTGAGCGCCCCCAAATCGTGGCTAATTCCTTTGTTCTCACCTCTAAAGAAGTGGGGGGGGAGAGTATGCAAAATGTATGAAGCAGTGTTCAAATTTGGTATCGTGTTCTCGTGTTTGATCAGGGACGGGGATGGGGAAAGGAGAAGTTTTATTGCAAGAAAATCTGTGAGAGTATCTACCCCCATGTTGAGAGGTGTTATGCACTCCCCAATATACGTGACGTGCGGGACAAAGGTTGCATTGGAGGATGTAGACTATATTTGGCGTGTCGCATGAGCAGGTTGCATTAATGATGAACTCTGTCTTGATCTCTGCGTTGGGACTTCGGAAGGAAGAAATCGAGCGTAATATCTCGCAAGTTTTACACCGAGGCTTTTGGCACTGGTGGTTGGCGGCGAACGTCATCAATGCTCCCCTTCGGAGAAGGATTGGAACAGAGGAGGTTGGCTAAATTCGGTGGATGTCTGAAAAATGCTGAGAGACATTTTGGCACGAGAGAACCTGTCGATTTATTGGATTATAATATGGGGAATATATCTTTGATAATTGTCTTTATTTTTCGGACGCCGGGCAAGTATGTGGCGTTGAGATTGAGGGCGTCTGGGGAGTTGTCTTTAGTTCGCCGGGTGAGATTGGCTGAATGGGGTAAAATGCGTTTATTCAATGGATATTTAAGATTGATTAAAGAATTTTCAAGTTTTTCTAAATTTTCTCGGATTTTTACTTCGGAATTTAAGGTGTGAAGGGCACAAATCGGCAGCGAATATGAGATGGAGTGTTTGGTGTGCTTTGGCTGCCAGCTATTGCAATGAAGATATTGTTGTTTATAGGAAGGCTTCATAAGGATCGAAGTTTCGAAGGAATTATTGTCCTTAATGAAAAGGTCAATATCAATACATGTAATTTGGGTTGACAGTTGAAGTGAAGCGGATGGATGAGAAATTGTTGAACGATTTAAGGAAACTCCTTAGGGAGTCCTCGCCGTGAGTTCATATGATGAAAATATATCATCAATAAATATGACCCAGAGCTCTGGTTGTAATTCCTGAGTGGCGAGGAAACATCTTTTTAGTTTCCTCATGAAACTGTTGGCAAAAGAGGGTGCCAGTCTTGTGCACATAACTGTTTCCTTGATTTGGAGAAAGAATTGGCCGTTAAAATAAAAAGCGTTGCGTTTCAGAATTAATTAAGATAACTTTATGAGAAAATTAGAGGAAGAATTGTGAGAATGGTTTCTGTCCGATAAAAAGTGAGAGAGAGACTTGAGGCTGCTTCGCGGTTTCTTTGATTAAAATTTGAACAGAAGATCCATCTTTTCCTATCTATGTGCGTGGGTCTTCCACGAGGTTTCCAAATGAAGATAACATACGTCAAAGTTGATGAATTTTGACTTTTTTCGACGACTATCGGCACGGCGGAAAATCATACTTAAGAAATTCCATGAGTAAAGCAAAATATAATCCTTCATCTACAAAGAAAAGCATCACATTTAGCGGATTTCCTACTTCAAGTCTACAATTTGGAAAATGGTGAGCCCTTTCAGCCTGCTTTTCATTCGCTATGAAGCTTTTGGAGCCATTTCTCCCGAGAGTCATACACTCTTTTCCATATATCGACTCTCCCCTCCAGAGATTTTCTTCTCCAGCCCTGTGACAGCTTGCGTCATATATCAAGATGAAAAGGGGGATAATTGTCTTCCTCATTCCAATGGGGAGTTCGGGGCCGATGCTAGGTTGTGAATCGTAAGCAGTTTTGGTCGACGAAGCAGTGTGCTGTATCTTACTTAGATGTTTACTGGGTCCAAAGCAACGGAGACCTTTTCCAAGCTTTCTGTGCTGTTTGGAGAATGGGCGCGTATTTCAAGTTCCCAATTCCTAGGGTTACTCTTTTTTTACATTTTGATTTTTGTTATCTTTATTTATATTCTGCATGTTGAGGTATTCTAGGAGCTACATTTTAACGCATGATAACGTTACTTCGAAGCTTAATGGTAATCTTGCAAAATAGAAATGCGAGGCATAACTTTCTATCAATTAAATTTGCAGTGGATTATTACTGCTTTTAGAGAAGAAACTCATGTCTTTTCACCATAATGCGAATAACATCATTCCAAAGTGTGCCAGATTGAGAGGTTGATATATCTACTAGAAGTTATTATTCGTAATAGTATTTTGGTTTAACTTGCTTCGACGGCTAAGGTCATTTCGCACTTAATGTCTGCCACGCGCAGACAGGGGCAACAGCACTCGGACGAATCGGAGGATCACCCCTCCAAACTCGAGCCGAGCCCAATGATGCTTAACTTCGGTGATTGATCGGGAACCGGTGTTTCCATCGTGACAGGCCGTTTACCCAGTTATAGTTCTCTGTATGTGTAAGTTGTCCTTAATATATAAGAAAAATCACTAAAGAGGATGGCTAAAACAAAAAAAGGTAACATAAACAGGTAAAACAACATAAGATATGACCGTTGCCAAGAGCGTGCAAAGAAATATCGCTTACACGCAGTACATCTCCGGAAATTTTCGAGAGCTTATTCCAGATTGAGAAACGTTTCATTGCCACCTAAGCGGCGGTGACTTTACCACGAAAAAACCTACAGTAATTTTCTTAGTCTGCTTTTGTAGGTGTTATGCTTCACTCTCTTTTACCTTTATTTAATTTTGATAAGGATAGCGTTCTGTCACGAGTGTCAGATTCAAGGTGAACTCCACATTACGGAGAAAAAATGCTGCCACTTTATTTTATGGAGCCAGTTGGGTATGGTAGTCTTACGGATTGACAGATATGATGACTTTTGGTCAAAGTATATGGAGGATAAATTAAAAATATTTTACACGGTTTGCCAGAAATTCTACTGCACATTCAAAAATAGACGAGCGAGAGTTTGATGGTGACGTGGGATATAAATACCTACCCAGAAACCCATTGAAAAATATTTTATTTCCATTTTGATAGCTACTCATCTCCTGCGAATGTGGATTACAAAATGTTCTTGAAGTGCTCATATTGTTTTGCATTAACTTTGTTTATTCATGTTCCTTATCCTCTAAAACATTATAACGCATTTTCCAGCTCTCCCAAAATTTAAATATCATGCCCATTGTTTTCTCTTATTTTGTTTCTGTTATGTATTACCATAGAGTAAGGTATTACTAATATAACAATTATTTTATGCAAAGCTATTGATTCCCCTTATTTTTCGCATCATGTGTGATTTTGAAAGCTGTTTGTTGACATTTACTATAACATGAACCCATACAAATTTTGTAAAATGTGGAAATATTTAATACATGATCCATCTATCGAAGAGCATATTCTATTTTTTTTCCTTTGCTTATTCCGTGGGAATTACATAGAACGACCAATATTGAGGCCTAAAAATCCTACGAAAGAATGTTGTTACATATTTGTCATTCGCTATTGATAAATTTTCTTTTAAATTATGCCATGAATCGTCCACTTTTCTGTGAAAGTTTCTTCGAATGTTTAATAAATTCCTTATAGACGACAAAAACAAATGGATTTTCCGCGAATGAGCTCATTCATCCAACGACAATGGGTGCGGTCCAGAGAACGCTACGGAGTGCTACAATCGCCCACGCTCCAAACGCTTCCGAACAGCGGTCCACGGTCGCTACCAGTCGCTATAGACGCTCCCAACTTTCTGCCAGTGGACCGGTTTCGGAGCGTTTGCGGCAAAGTGTCATGGCCCCCGTTTGTTGTTCTTCGGAAAGAAGGAATCGTCTGCTATTTGCATTGGAATATACCTGCTTTCAGACAAACTCTTGTTTCCCAAGATGATTAATTAATCTGTTAATGATCAGGTCGGATTTCTGGCAATTTTCGAGTGATGACAGAGATGACGGCTACTATTTTTATGATAACAAGGAGATAAATCAGGGAGGCACTGCTTTCAATCGACCATTGGCACTCAAGTTTTTCAAATGGAAGTCATAGATTTGGCTATCTATTAACAACTTGCGCCTACATTACTTTTAAATTAATCATAAATTAAAACCATGCACTCTTACTTAACTTTCCCGAAGTTTTCTGATAATGTGATGGTTTTCGGCAATAAGATTTCATAACCGTACCTATAATGATAAACAATCGACCCGAAACTTTGGCTCATAATACTTGAGAAAAAGCTCAGAATTATATCCATGTCAAAAGGTTCAAGGAATATTATTGGTCTGGAATAGTTCGACTTTCACGCGGCCCCTTCATTAAGTACCTACGGTGTTTGTATACGCACGAACACCTATTCTCACTGTATTGAAATTTCAGATCACGAAAAATGTTTTACTCCAACGGCCGAGTAAATAAAAATATATAATTAATAATTCACTTGCGTTCATAAATTTAGAGCACAACAAATATTATATATATATATATATATAGGATTCTTCTACCGCTGACGATGGCGTCCTGACGTCGAAACGTACAAGTTTTCTTTTGTGAGTGTCCTTTTTGCGTGTTTCTGTGTTTGTTTAGTGTATCACTGTTTTATGTCACTAGGGTGACTTTAAGAAAAAAAACACTTAAAAAATAACTCACACGGGTTTTGAATATTTCGGTGGTCACCGCCACCTTCTTCAGCGAGAGGTAAAGGAAGAATGAAGAGAATACGTTGGGGATGGTGAGGGGAAGAGAGCAGTGTCACTGCTCTCTTCCCCTCACCATCCCCAACATATCCTCTTATATATATATATATATATATATATATATATATATATATATATATATATATATATATAAATATTAAAAAAAGAAATAATAATTCAAATGTATAAATAAAGAACAATAGACATATTTTACTCCAACGGCCATTGGAGGAAATGTTTGTCTTGATCTTACATTTGGAGACGTAGAGCTTCTCAACCTCATATTAATGTAAAATTTATTCCAATTAACAGGATTCAGAAATATCTAATATTCTGGTAGGCTGATCACTATTTCAAATAGTTAAAACACTAATTATATTGAGTGGACTTAACCTTGGGGCCTATTACGAACGGCTCACCGCATGCGGTGAGACTCCGCCGGCGGTGTCACTCCGCTCGGAAGCGCGTTCACCGCCCCAAGCGATTACGAGTGGCTGCCGGTCGGAGTCATACGACGGCTAGGGGTTCGGTGTGATACCGCGGCCGGATACCCTGCCTTTGTGACTCCGACCCCTTAATGGCGGACGTTTGTTTACCTTTTTCGGGTCGAGCTGGCGTTTTTAAAGCAAAATATCCGACGATAGAGACTGGGAAGCCCTCATATTTTGTATTATTTATAATATTAATATCTGAGTAAGTTCATTAAATATAAAACTGGAGCAATTGGAAACCAAAACTTTTATAGTAAATTACATCGTTGTAGCAGTCTGAATCACGGCCGTTGGAAGTGGATACATATTGATTGTAAGTTGGTTTAATGACGATACCTAATTCGTTTATATAATTAGAACAATTGTGATGTTTTATAATGTCCGCTATGCTTTTATATACAATAACTTAATCCATTTATTCATAGGTACCGGAAAATTCGTCGTTTATGACTGCCTGTGCTGGTATTGTAAGGTGAATACAACTTTTGCTCGCTGCTTGGAGATTTCTACGAACATCTTTTGTGCCAAAATAGTGTTATTTTCAACATGACTACTCCCGTTAATCTACTGCTGATAATCACAGTGCCAGTGGCGTTGTAATGCTCAAAGTTTTACTAGGTTGAAAAATATCGGCCAAGAGTTGTAATTATCAGTGTTCCATCTTGATTGGTATGTGAATAGTGCTATTATTCTATCGAGAAATATCTGACGGTAATATAAAAATTGCCACTGGCGTGTTCACCTCCGTTATTCACCGTAGAGATGATATTTCACGATCAAGCTATCAAGAGTGAAGTTTGTTTATTCGAGTATATGAATAGTATCAACGAATAGTAGTGAGAAAAGGCACCTGTGTCACTTGCGTGGGTTAATGTAAGGCTTAAAATCAGTGAATAAATAATAGTTTTCATCATAACGAGCCCTGTGATTGTAAGTTTTACGTGATGAAAATAAGAATGGCAGTGACTTCCAGTTTGGATGATTGTATTAGCCTATTTCCCACTATATTTTTATGGTGTGTGCTACTATATCGTTTGTGGATTTATCTAAATTATTGAAATACGTTGTCGCTTGTGTGTGCGTGTTGGCACAGAACCGATTCGCGATCTCACATATGTATTGTGGGCAGACTGTTTTTCTGTGATTGTGTATTCGTGCAACCAAAGTAAATGGTGAAACTCTGTCACATTATCATGAAATAAAAGTGTATTTTAGTAATAAGTGCACTTCTTGTGTTTCTTTAGCTGTTTATTGGTTTTCACAGATAACTGCTTAAAAGTTATTTTTCATTATTTAAAAAAGTGCCTTTCTTGTGCTCTCTGAATAGCTTTCCAATCCCCATCACTTAAACTAAAGGTATGCAGAGCAACAGATTTTTTGTTATTTCACAGGAATTAAGTGTTTTTGCCTGTGATTAAGGCTCTCCAGCTAAGTATTCGTTGTGGATTTTCGTACATCTCTTTACGTATGCGCATTGCGGTCGCAGCTTGAATGCGCTCAACTCAGATGTCTGCTGGAGAGAGTTCCCGCGGAATTAAAACACTACAAACGCTTACCATTGGCTGCAGCTGTTTCCGTGTTGAAGGAGCGCAGAATTTTTCATATAAACGTCACTTCCGCCGCATCGCTCCTCTCCGACCCCTAGTGAAGTCCTCTCCGCCCGGCGGTGTGACTCCGTACGTCCCATTCGTAATCGCAGGGGTCGGAGTGACACCGCAGGCGGAACGGAAACTCCGCCTGGCGGAGTCTCACCGCCCTCTCGTTCGTAATAGCCCCCTTTGTATGCATCCACGAATAATGTTCCGACCTGTCATCTTTGAAATCCCGCCATGAAACCATGAATCGCTCAGATCGCCCCTGGTTTCTACCGGGAGCGTCTGGAGCGAGGCGGAAGCGAATATGATGACGTTTTCCTTGACGTCATGGGATAAACCGTAGCGCTCAGGAGCGACTTGGAGCGACTCACGGACCGCTTGGAACCTCGCTACGAACCAAAGATTATAATACACCTGCGAACGCTCCGGAGCGTTTGGAGCGCCCTCTGGACCGCACCCAATGTTACACACACCTTCCGCCCGACGGAAAGAATCAGTCACAGATAATGGTGTACAGTAAGACCGCTTAAGGTTATACGTAGAGATGATGATTTTTAGAAACTATGAATTAATGATTTAGCATTATGAGCCCTAAATACAAGCATTTCATAGCATTTAAAAAAACATGCATATAACGTTTGTTAGTGCATTATAAATTTCAATAATACTGGTAAATACGAATAATTTTCACTGATAAATATTTCAGTCAGTATTCATCAAATAATTTAGTATATCTTTTATTACATTGGGATAGCTAATGATGCTAAATGTAATGGTTCCCAATATTTTATCACTGAAATGTAGCGTAACATACATGATCATGGTTCGGTGGTATACATACTATTCCAACTTTCATCCTACGTCTCACAGTGAGCTGAAATCGAAAAAAGCTGGCCAAAAATGATTTTTTTCACTTTTAATTTTGGAAAAACCCATGATATTTTCTTATTATATGATAATTATTGAACATATTACTGAAATAATTTTATTTTTAAGTAATTTTTTAGATCAGGACACGTCTGTAAAGTTAATATAAATTGATCACAAAAACTTTTTCCCCTTTTTTTGAGAAAATTGACGGAAGTATTTTGCTACAGTTGCATTTCGTTTGAAGATGCCTAAATTTAAAGCATACCATAATGAAAATGTATATTTTTAGAATCCATTATAGTGAAAATCTTAATTATATTGATAGTTTTTATTGCTTTTTATTAAAAAATTAAAATGCCCTATTTTTCACTAATTTTTAACACATTGTAGAGAAAAACTTTATGTTTTTCACCTTCTGACGCTCAAATGTTTACACCACATTATAAAACAAAGTGTCAACTTTAATTCTCAAAAGAAAAATACTGCCCCAACTTGCCCCCCCCACCTCTCCTATCAAGTTATGTGCGTGAGGATCCAACCGCCCGACGCGTCGTGACGCGGTGATTAGATGCGGACATTTGTTCAGACTTAGTTATAGTTGAGGATAATTCGCTAAAAGTTAGACGACATTACGATTTTTCACTTTTTAACATAATAAATTCCGTATAAGTCTTTTTTTCCAATTTTTCAATATGCACATTACAATTTTATTCACAAGATATATATTACAAGCTAGACGATTGCGCCGGCAAGTCAGAAGCTTGTCTCGGGAAGCGGGCAGCTGCAAGGAAATATTTTCTAATTTTTGGAAAACCCATTTCTTACCGCTATGAACTCGCATATTTTGCTATCCTCACTCTCCTTGGCCTTTTATAGCTCCCATCAGCTCAAACATCGGAAAGGGCACAAGAGTGGCGGCGAGCCGACGCGGCGGGCACCCTGCCGATCGCTTTAATCCCTTTTGTGCCCATACACCCTTCCTCAGCCTTACGATTGCTTTCTAGCGTTTAAGAAGTTTGGTCCTCGACGCATAGCTGTCCGTTTGTAAAAATGCAGCTTTTTGTTTTATTGCCTCGTCCTATGAAGGGGTTTTAGCACTTATGAGGCTCGCTACTCTTCGACATCTGCACGGACGTTTTCTTCGAAGTAGTTCGCACGGGGTTTCAACAAATGCTTCTTTCCAATTGGTTGAAAAATATTCTCCTTCACGATTTTACCGAAATATATCAGTCATATTTTCCTCGTGAGTGCGAAAGGATCTCAGTGCTTGTGCTATGGAAGGGAAGAACCAAGGTTTATTTTCCATTGAGCGTATAAAATTTCAGCGTTGAGGCCGAACTACTACCAGCGGACGATATCATGATACGATAAAGAGGTATGTTTTCCAAGATAAATATCTCACTGATTGTGTGTGTATTATGCTGGGAGTTTTATTCTAATTTCGATTTTCTTCTCCGGTGATTCAGATTGTTGATATTTTGGGAGGAGAAAAAATGGAGCGCGTGAAAGTAACCCGCAAAGAACTACATGACGTCATTGTTGGGAATATTTATACCCAGCTGCGGGAATATATCCACAGCAGACAGACGCGCGAGCTCGCGCGCGCGTCTGTCTGCTGTGTGTGTTCTAACTCGGAGTACCCTGAGTTCAGACAATGATGAATTGCATGATGGACGTGAAATAAAGACGAGCAAGAGAAAATCTATAGCAATCCGGGTTTGAGTCCCGGTCAAGGCGAATTATTTGTCATCTGCGGAATTTTCGCGCTTCTGTGTATCTTGCTGTTGGCGCTTTACGGGTAATGCCGAGGTAACAGGTTGTAGTTAGCGCTGTTCTCCAATACCTATATTCAATCCTTAGAATTGGGAGACATACCACATTTTATTTTATTTGCCGGTGCGGCATTTGATACATAAAATTCATAAGGGTAGGGATGCTAATGAAAGCGAATACTCTCCAAGCTGTTCATCGAAAGAAAACTCGGTGGACGTGAGTTTGGGAAATATGCAGCCATATATTTCTTTCAGAATTTCAAATATTTCTTTCCTAGAATGACATTTTTAAATATATCCAGGTCACCAATATGTTCCAGACAGACCTTTAAATTTACCGCACTGTTTTCAGCCCTAAGATGATGATAATCCCCCAATACTTGCTTTGGGATATCCAATGCCAAAGGCGGGGGGGTTTAAGGATTTCCAGGAAGTGATACGAGTTACAGATGAAGGAAGTTGAGACACAATAGTTTGCAGATGAAAGTCCACAAAGGCAGGTATGCGCTCGGTGGGAGATTTCGTGTTGGAGATGATACATCTACAAAAAAAATCCTAGCCACCTCAAGGGTGTGTGGCATGAGAATGAATAGTCACCAACGTGCATTACACTATACCCTATTGAAGTTAGTGTAACTACGTCTATTGGAGCATTAGCATAAATCGGTAGCGCTTGTCATGAGACGAAGCTTCGCAAGCATGCACTATAGATATGCTACCAATGTTAGAGGGACCTTTAGTATTTACGTATTTTGTAACTACATAAACGGGCAGAGATTGAAGAGTTTTGCTGAAAATATGCACCGCGTGCTGTAAGTACTAGGTAGCAGATAAGTATATAAGTATTAGAAAGTACCACTACTACTGCTAAGAGCTACACTACCTATCGACAAACCTAGATAAAAGTCTCATTGGCAGCTGTAATGGTTCCTTATCGTTCGCGGGAAAAATGACATTTTAAATCTGCCAGTTCTGCAGTCTAGTTCCCTAATTTTATTTTCATGATCTGATCAGTTTTCGATAAATATTATAACCGTTGTCAGAGAAAAAATCGGTTTGGAACTTACATAATAGATTAAGTCTAAATTTTAATCGTCGGTCTGAAAGCGATTCCCATCCCAGTTGTTTCAAAAGGTCAGTAACACTAACGAGATTATCATATCGGCCTATAATGTAACTTGCCGACCTTCTCTGCACATGTTCTAACCTGGTTTTTAAGCCAACCTCTTAAGGATCCTAAATACTGGTAGCGTATTCCAAGTGGGGTCTAACAATAGAAAAGTAGCTAATTTCACTAACATTATCGTCGCACTTGCCAAGAACTCTTTTAACAAATCCCAATTTTCGATTAGCTTGGCCGGTGATTCCCCCAATGGTCTCTTATCGTAGGCGGGAAAAATGACATTTTAAACCAGTCCGTTCTGCAGTCTACTTCCCTAATTTTATTTTCAATTAAGTCCAAATTTTATCGACGGTCTGAAAGCGATTCCTATCCCATTTGCTGCAAAAGGTCAGTAACACTAACGAGATTATAATAACGGAAATGATCGGACGCCAAGGGATGCCAACCTTGTTGATTTTAGGGACAAGGTGTGACGTTTTGAAGGTAGGGGGAGATATTTTGTTGATGTCGGACTGGAAGAATTCTCCATCAGGACCCGGTGATTTAAGGAAGTGGAGGATTTCAGAATGATATCCACCGTGAGTGGCTAATAGGATGAATCGTTTTCAGTTGTCTCATTATGAACCACCACGATCAGAGCCGGATTACCAATTTACGGAAAAGTAGGCAGTTGCCTATGGGTCCCGAGAATTTTTTCCCCTTTCTTTTCTTGCGACTTGTTTATTAGCGTGGGCCCCGTCGGTTGTACTGCCTACAGGCCCCCAAGTGTGTTAATACGGCACAGACCACGGTGGGTCCTTTTGTCGGATTTTCTTATTGCAATTGTACAGGTTGCAACGGATGCGGTTGAGGGATGACAATTCAATTTCGTTGAGGCTGGGGGGTGTTGTGGGAATTAAGAAATCGGGGATCGGATACTCGACTTAGGAGCAAGTCGCAGATTGGATGGTTTTGGGGCAGGGACTTGGGTTCGGTGTTCGATTTCGGAAGAAATTTACGGATGGAGGGATTCGAGTTAGGATTCTGGCTACCTTTTCCTTTCCAGTATTGGCGCCATCAAGGTCTCTGCAGGAGCAGATCATATAACAAATAAACTGGGCATTTTTGACTTTGAGAGTGGGCTCTCGGCTTATAAACGAATTATGATTCTCATTAAGAGTGATAGAGAATAAGTTTAGGACGTCCGCTTACTTTGCAGGATCGTTCGTGGTGTGAGTGGAGTGTGGTGAAAGGTTATGTTTGGAAGGTAGGAGGTCCCTTTAGAGGCGCAGGGAGATTGAAAAGAGTTGCGAGATCAAGGTTGTCAAGATGGAGTGGAGGAGGAGAGTTCGCGGGTGGAAGTATTAGCGTGTGAATATGAATGTAAGCGCTCAGAAGGAGTGGTCGGCCATTTCGCAGAGCGGCAAAAACCAACGCATCAGGACTGACTGAATCGTGTAGTATGGAAGAAATTTGACATAAAATATTTTAGTGATTGAGGGGGGTGAAATCTTCCCTCGAAAGACGGTTTTAAGTCCTCCGGAGTTTTATAGGCCACAGCTGCATTCTAGCAGATATAGAAGTCCCGTTTACGCCATTCGGCGCTAATAAGACGGAGCAATAGGGTAATCGTTTGTTTGTAAAGTTAATACTAACTATATCGGAAAGAAAACATCGGAAACTTCGTTAACAATATAATATTTTAAACAGTTCAGTATTTGGTGAAGGGGAGGAATATAGTGAAAGAAAATAATTTAGCGGAAACCAACTAACATATTCGTCATGTCATGATACTTCACCTTTGCATCGAGTCATTTCTTGAGAATAACAGTTTCACCGAATTTTTGTAATCGCGATAACATAGAAGGATGTCAGATATCTTCCTAATTAGTCTGTCGTGCAGGTAGCGCCGTATTCCTGCCAAGGCCCCGCAGTCCACCCGAATCGCCCCCCCCCCCTCCACCACCTCAAGAGCTTCTTTGCGAAACCCTTTGGCATTTAGACGAGTTTCTATTTGCATTTTCGACGAGCGACCATTACCATTTAGGACTGCACAGGAAATACATCTCAACATTTCTATCCCTTTATTATAAATACTATAGGTTCAACACGCGCTGAGCGCGCGTTGAACTTCTACCCCCGCTGTAGCGGTGCCCACGGAATGGACTAGGAGGTTTTAGTACACTCGATCAAATGGTTTGGATGTAGGTAGGTTGTTGAAATATTTTTCTGGTATCGTCTGGGTATAAAAATAGGATTGGTTCTTTGAGATTTGGTAAATATTTTAGTTGGGGATGGGAATGTCTTCATTGAAATTGATGATAACCGGAATGAATTGGGTATAGAATAGCTATTGTTAATTTTATAATGGTGGGTGTGGATAGGTTGGTATTATATATCTTCAAACATTAATACATTACCAAAAATTAATTAATATTTAAATATGAACCTTGAATGATAGGCATCAACTACCTTATATTCAGTTAATAACAACGGAAACAAAAAATTAACACTTATCAAGAGAGTAAAATAAAAACAAAAAAAAATGTTAGTTGTCAAAACTAGTCAACTGTCAATGTCAAATTACACTCTCTTCCAGCCGCCTGCTCATCAACTCGTTCGGTGCGCGCGGTCTCGCTTTCCTGTGATCGTTGATCCGCATGTCGAATTATTAATTTAATTAAAACGGAGTTAAACGCTCTCGGGTTTCCATAGAAGTCGAATGCCGGTGTAATCGTTCTTAGGGTTAAAGTGCTGAAGTTGATTAGTTTCCCTTAAATATGCAGTCTCAAGTTCTTCTAACCAACTTAAGTGATCGCTGATGGACTGTTCCTTACAATCAACTTCAGCATGTCACAATGAAGACGATGGCGGAGTTGGCCATCGAAACGCCAGCGCACAGTGATCTGAAATCGGAAAAAGCCGGACAAAAGTCCAAAATTGCTTCTTTTGAGATACTCATTTGAAACTTGGCATTCACGCTGAAAACTGATCGCTGATCATGGAATAATAAGTCATTCTTTAAGGATCTCAACCGTTTTTGAGATACAGAGGCCCAAACATGGCCATGTTCCAAAAACATGCCCGATCTCGTTTTTCTTCGAAAATATTTTAAGTTAAGCTGCTGTTGGAGTTTTGGAAGGACTTTAGTGAATTAAAAAAAACATTGTATTCCGGTAATATAGTACTTTATATATTATTCATTAGCTTCGAAGATTTTGGTTAATATTAGTGTGGTATTATGTCGCAAAATGGCGGACCCTTTTTCTGGAAAAAATTTGACATAAAGTAGACATTATCTTTAGTTTAAGAAAGTTGCCAGCCCGAAAACTTTCATCAAAGTATTTAATAAAGATATTTTAAGAATACAACCTTTTTCCTCAGTTTTTTCCCTCCCCCCCCCCCCCCCTTCACCAGCCGGTGAGCAACCCCGGCGTTTGGAGAATGCTGACTAATTGCTTTTACCACCCCCCCATTCCCCTTCTGCCCCCGAAGTCACCGGCACAAGCTAAGTCGGGACTGGAGTTAAGTGCGCCCAGTACACATTGGATTCCTGGGTGAAGCTACTTCCCCTCATCCCCCTTATTGCCCCCCCTTTCTTACCCCAACCGGGGCGATAGCTTAAATACGGCGGCCGCCTCGAGTCTGGGCGAATAAATTCCGACAGCTGATTCTTGGGAGGACGTGTTGAGGGTGATTCTCGCGAGGCGAGGGCATGTGAAAAGGCTAGCGGCGAACAGGCAGACGACGGAGAGAGGACGATCCCCTGCAACAGGAGAAGGCTGGACTCTAGGATCTACGGAAGGAGCCACGGCGTAGGAGAACAGACGAAAAAGCGTCGCGCTCAAGACAGAAAGAGGTTCCGTATCCCGAGTCGGCATCCTGGGGGGTTATCGCGTAAATTCGGATTAGCCGCTCGGAATAGTTTCTTATTTGGATTCGGATCGACGAAAGTATCCGAGAACGCCGTTCCGAGCGTATTTTGTAAGCACCTTCGAATTGCCTTGGGGACATGAGCGCGCGGATCGGATAATCTTCCGAAAGGAAATGTGGCAACGTTGGAAACAGTTGAACTTCGAAATGCAATTAACCCATCGCTAAGGTAAACGAGGAAATGGAAGAGGTACGGAAAGGTAAGTGATGTCAGCTGTTATTATTATGTATTGTGGTATTACAGTTGAAGATAAATAGATGTTTACAATGTTGTAATATGTTATTTGCACGCAATTCACTGTCATAGGAAATCAATAAAGATTGTCTTGGAATAACACATCCGTACCTATTGATATTTTTGTTCAAGACTAATTGGATTCGGAATCCCAGAGAACTTGATTTCGATGATATGTCTAACGATAATGAGTGACACGAAGTAGTTTTAGTGAAATATGTTTGAATAAACGTAGAAGAATAAAACTCGTTGATATCAAGAAATGAAAATTCACGTATACGATTCATTGTGTTAAAGGCACCCGTCACTAATTCATGTATTATCTATAATCATGTTGCTCACATAACAAAGAAGTGCTAAACTGTGTTCTCATTAAATGATCCAGCAGGTAATAGAGTAAGTGTAAAGGTTGCGGGGTTCGCCGGAGGCAGCAGAGGGAACGCGAGGGAAGGATGGGAGGAATTATTACACATCTCGCTCCTTACAGTAAAAGTCAGATTTATTTCCCTAGACAGTTAGCCCAATACATCGATATCGACCGCGCAGCACCGCTATTCACGAGTAACTACTCATGCTTCCTCTGTCCATCTTCCTGCTGGCTTGCAGTTCCCAGTTCCCTGGTTCACCGGATGCAGGAGGTGGGAGGTTGGAGAGGCTTGAGTTTCTTGCAAGCTCAAGAGGTAGGGGGAAGACAGGGAAGGAGGCAGGGAGCTCGAGTGTGGGAATGCAAGTCAGCCAAAGGGAATGGGCACTAAGCTCGAGTGTGGGAATGCAAGTCAGCCAAAGGGAATGGGCACACTTACATAAGTTAAATAGAATGGGTGCAGTGTCGTTTCTTTAATCGGAATGTCTAACCTACTATTTTACATTTTGGAAGATTTAATTAGTGCAGATCATCTGTTCTTGCATTCATGACTGCAATTAGTAGATAGAGGGAAATTGAAGGCGAAGTATCTGTTAGTTTATTATTGTTTCAATCACAATGTATAACTGCACATAGATGCGATATTTCGACTATCCTTTGATTTGCCCTAGATAACTGTTCTATTGTCAGTGTTAGCAGACAGTAAATTGTTTGTCACCGAGAGGAATACCCAGAATTAATTCACTCACAACGCTTCTAATCTGCTGTAGGACATACTCTCAGAGTCAAACGTTTGAGGCTAACGCTATGGTAGTAATCTCTTCGTAGGGTTTGCAATAATTTATCTTTTTGGCATTGGTGAAAATGTTTTAATTTGGAAATAGAGACAATTACCATTATGCAACCCAACTAAAAGCATAGCGGTTACAGAATATACTAAATAGAGATAATGCAACTGTATCCATCAAGTATTTTATAAATGTAAACATTTAATGCCTCAATTTTTTAAGAAATATAATTGTTTATTATCTCAAAACAGATGGACTTAAAACGAACATAGTTTTATTAAAATACCGTCAATTATGATAGTACATATGTGATGATAAGCCAGCAGTAAATTTTTCATTAATTTTCAAAATTGTTTTCCAGATTCTGCAGCACCGAGCCAACATACTGTTACCCGCGACCCACCACTAAATAATATATGCTATGTACTGACACATTAGGTTGAACTTATGTTTTTTATTTTTAAAATTAGTCATAACTTTACTGTAATTCACAATCATAACATTGAGAGAAAGATATTGCTTCCTATTGAAGTACACATGCTCCTCCTGTCTTGGGTCCTTAATGGCAACATGTGTCCCATCAATGTAGCCTAGTGTCCCAGGATTTTGAGAAGCCAAGCAGTTTCTGTTTTTGAAAGAAACAAGTGATAAAGTTCTAATAAAAGTATTTCTTTTTCCAGATACACCAGACAACTGCGAAGGAGTGATTAATTTGAATTTTGTTTGTTTTGTAATTTCAGTTTGTATTTTGAATTTTATAATAAACTAATTATTGAAAGCTACATATTTGTGTACTTGCCTTTGAATTACCCTGTTCCTTTCCTCCCTTGTTAATGGGAATGATATCCATTTTGCCAAAACTTGTGGTAAATTGAGGGCATTAGTCTATTAAAAAAATATAAATTTATTTATGAAAAGGTGGACTATTAATATGGGTGTTTAACAGGGATAATTATCTATTAATTCTGTAACCACAAATTACTATGAATCTAGTATTTCTAAATAAACGAAGGAAGATGAAGATCCATATCATCTGTTAAGTGTGTAATCAATGGATTTCTTCTATCACAATGCTGCAAAGTAAGACGATCGTGGCCTTTGGGATGTATCGTATTCATCAATGTTGTCATTCTTGTCGTAAAGTTTTATTTTCGTAAAGCTTAGTTATTACGGCCATACCTTCCTTTAAACCAACCTTTGCGATATTTGAGGATTGGGTATGTGTTTAAGGCAGTTTAGAATTAAAGCCTTTTGACAAGGCGAGTGATTACAATAACACGAATCCAACTTGTCCTCGAAAGCTGACGATTTGCTTCTCCTTAAATGAAGGTTATCAATAAACCTGGGTATGGAAACAACCGGGCATCCAAGAAACTAATTAACTACTATTTATTATGGTTTTGACATTGGACGAACACCGACTTTCGCATTTCTGCTGGTCGATCGAAATATCTACCCACAACAACAGCTGACTGATAAAACACCCGGTCTATGTCACAAATTAAGCACACAATCACTAAACACTGAGGCGATTGGACAGTTGACAGTAGGAGGCGATTGGATCCTTATATATGAATGAAATATGAGAATAGATTACAATGAATGATAAACTGGAGATACATAATTGGATTACACTTCAAAACAAGGAGATAAACGCGTTCATACAGTCAATGACAGGCGACCTATGAAGCTGCGAAAAACCATCATCCCCTTTTAGTTAAATGACATAAGTTGTCACGATACACAAATGAGATTGTTTAAACAGATGCATATGTTATGTTCTTGACCAAAATGTTGCGTAATATTGTACCTCCCTTAAATTTGATCGACATTAATTCACTCCAAACGAGCAAAGACGACAACCAACTAATATTCTATTGACTATCACTTTTAAACCTCGTTTCAAACATTTTATCCATGTCATTGGTCACGTAGCATATTTATATACATTATTTGCACACTTTCTGATCGTATCTAAATCTAAATCTCATCCTATTGATAAAACTATCACAGAGTAATTACCTTCAGCCGGTCCTTAAATGGGCACCAACACTAGTAATTGGAACAAACAAATATAACTCTAAATGAGACTCTAGCTACCATTGTTAGCGTTCTGCATTCAAAAACATATAATACGCAACCTTTTTTCAAAGTGTAGGCCCAATATTTGCTTCGCTGTTAGTCCCGAAATAGATGATGTGACCCCTTCCGAAACCAAATCCCTTCCGAAGACCTCAAACCGAGTGCTCAAACCCACTCGGTTGGATTTCATCCAAGTTCGGATCCGAAGGTATCGGAAAAAAGCTTACACAATAGCACTTTCTAGGAATCGTACGTCACATCCGAAGATTTCGGGACAAAATCCAAGAATCGGATCCGAATGTTGTGATCGGAAGCTTACGCGATAACCCCCCTGGTCGGGAGAATTGCAGGAAGCGAGATCATCGGGAAACCTGCCTAGGAGAGTTGGTGCCTACAAAAGCCGATAAGTACTGTCCCAAATTTGTGACCATTCCCCAACATAGAAGAGATAGCCATAGCCCATAGAACGAATCGCCATTCCCTTAAGAAGATCCCAAAATAGAAGTGAAACCTTGTTAATAGTATCATTTGCATATACATCCTTTTCCCTATCCCGCATCCCTGTGAGTGTGAATGTGAAAAGTAAGATGAATGTTAGTGCGACTGAATGAAGAAAATACGAAGAGTACAGACAATTGGAAGCTGCACTCAAGCAAAATTATTTCGATTGTCAATTAAATCAAGAAAAGGAGTTTCATGTTTTTTTGTTCCAACGTCCATAGACGAAGTATCTCGTCAGTAATTTCTATTTTCTGTGTTTTTCTATAAAATTTTTCTTGTTCTAGGATTAGTACCCCCTTTTCCCCCCCTTGAGTGTTATTTGAAATTGATCTTTGGTTTCTTTTTATGCTTGTCGTAAAAGAATAAATTGTAAAAGTGTTAATTCTGTTTTTACTTGTCGAATCGTGCTACCTCTCCGCCACGTCTTCCCGCCCAAGTTAACAAGGAAAAATCGTGAACCCGCGCCGTATCTCACCCACCCTCATAATTGTGGTCGCGCGCCGACTGAGAATTGACCCCACCCCACATGCTCCGACGAGCTTAGCTGGCATCCCTACCTTCCCCATTTCCCCGTCCCTGAATTTCTCCCTCCCCCCCAGCTATCCTCCCATCTTCCCCCCCTTTGTTTGTTGACCTCCAAACGAATGAGCAAGTAGGAGGTTACAGTATACAGTCTCTATTGACCCGAAATACTATATTATAGATATTACGAGGATATTGGATCGATCGAATTGATAACTGAACGCGTGACTCTGGTAAACATGCTTTGGTTTTGATACTTTACGTATTCATGCCGCATATTAGGAACATCTTTTGGGTAGTTCAGTTTTCACGCGAAGAGTACCTTACACATTTACTAGGAAAGGCAGCAACCGGATAAAGGCAGACATATTATCATAGATAAAGTACCATATTACCGGAATATAATGTTTTTTACTTCATTAAAATCCTTCCAAAACTCCACCAGCAGCTTAACTTCAAATATTTTTGAAGAAAAACGAGATCGGGTCTGTTTTTGGAAACTTGGCCATGTTTGGGCCTCTACATCTCAAAAACGGATGAGATCTTTCAAAAATGACTTCTTGTTCCACGATCAGCGATCAATTTTCAGCTTGTATGCCCAGTTTCAAGAGTGTGCCTCAAAAGAAGCAAGTTTGGACTTCTGTCCGGCTTTTTCAGATTTCAGCCCACTGCGGGGTGTGGATTTTCAACCCGGTTGGGTACGCAAGAACTTTTTACTCAATCAATGTGTCAGGAAAAACTCAACTCACATATCCATCTTCTCTTCTGTCAGCGTCTTTAATCCCTCGCTGTGGTAAAAAATTATGTAAGCTAAGGAAAATAAAAGGAGTGAAGGTGCCAGGGTTTGGACCAGCAGGAAATTAAGTTTTATTAAGCAGGGCTACAGAAATATTCAACAATGAACAGCATAAAGCACTTGATCCACCATTTTTATGAATGACAGATGACGAATTTCCAAGAGGTTTTAAAACTACATCCATCATGCTTACTTTACGTTGAATTTTACATCATATCTGAGCATAGAATGCATTCTTGGCACTTGAAACTGATATTGATCTGGATTTCCTGATACCTTAATATGATGCTCCACCACTTCTCTATGCACTTTTATCATTGTTTTAAAAAACCCCGTCCCATTTTGGACAGACTCTTTTAGTGCACTGCACAGTGTCTTAATGTACGTTGAGCAGTATGTATTGTCGTCATATTCGTATTCTCCTGGAAGTTAAAACGAGAATTTTATTATTTAAAATATAAACAAAATATTTTTGTAACATTTTACTTTACGCTCTTGAATTCACGTTTGGCGAGAATTCTTAGTTAGTAGTTACATACCTCTACTTTTTAATATAATTCATAGTATAAGTAACATCTAGTACTTTTTGCGTCATGCAACGAAGAATACCGTAAGCAGACACGTATGCGGATACAAGGCAACACATCAGTGGTGAGCGGAAACGGGACTGTAACAGTTCCTCGAACTGGTGTAATACATAAATATCGATGAGACAACTTTTTTAATAATTAGTCACATTATACCTTGAAAACGTAACTGCATTCTGCAGCGTCAGATTGGTTTGGATGGATCTCAAAAGCTATTTGATATTCGTGCTTTAACATCAATAGCCCTTAGCCTAAACTAAATCATTTTTCAACAGACACACTTTCCAAGTATTTATGTTGAAAATAAACATTAACAATCCCTTCCCTCCCTCAGCCCCGGATGCCCAACATACTCCCTTTGGTCGCGGCCTACAGATTTTCACTTGTTTCACACTCCAAATAATATTTAATAAAAGTTATTAAGCACAGGCTAGACAAACACATACCATGCTCTTTGTTGTACGAAACATAGAAATCTGCCATCCTATGAATTACATATGAGCCATCTTTGGTTGCGCCTTTGGAAATACGTACTCCATCGGTCTTCCTGCAAGGAATATTCTGAAATATAGAGCATTTTACAAAGAGTTATATAAATGCAAATGTGAAATAGACAGCAATTAGACAATAGTATCTTGAAACAGAACTAACTAACAACAATTCATAAAATGAAAATTATGCGTTAAAGGAAACCTAATTAAAGGAAAATTTATGACCAAATGGAACAATGCTTCATTAAATGTTAAATAATAATATTAGAAAGCTCCAGCAGAATTCACTTATTAAGGTAGGATCAAATATCAAAGAGTCAAACCTTCAATGAAGCAAGCCCAGTCAAGCATAGTTATCACTGAAATTAAACCCAGAATCGAGGGTTTTTACAGTTATGCAAGCAATGAGGTACCTACTTGTGAAAAATATGCCGATGGAGATGGTACACTCATTGACCGGATTATGATCGTTTAAATACTTAAGTGACATAATCACAATGAATTTCAGGGAAAGGGTTTCAACATAACTTTAACTCTAAATTGAACCCATTTGCCTCACAAAAATGTAGATAATAAACTTGAAACGAGGACTTTAATAATGGAATCATTTTCGATTATTGCTTGGCAGGCTAACATTTAATTGTAATTCTTTAAGTAAATTAAACAGATTATTCCTTTCATTGGGGAAAGATAAGATCATTAAATGTGTACAATATGGCGAAAAATAGTTAAAATAGAGGAATATTGTTATCCTTTGTCATTGACTCTCACGAGAGATATTTCGGAAAAATGTAGCCCACAGAGTAGAGAGCACATATGCTTTTCATTCTATGAAACCATTTTTGCTATTTATAATACTTACTCTATGGTAAGATTAAATTGCTCGGAAAACATCGATTGCTGCTTCGATGTATTTAATTTAGTATAATATCGGAAACTGAACTCCCGAGTGCCACCATAAATATGCACGTTTAACCATGGCGGTTGGCGATGATCGATAGTTATTTAAATTCACGATCAATTAACTTCTGCGGATCAGATACTAACTATCGGATGAATCAAAGAACATTAAAACTAATATTTGACGTGCAATAGGATCCAGTTTTCTTTTTTGTAGCTCGTTGAAATAATTTGCAGGCATAAAAATTAAGTTCTCATATCAATTTCGATTTCTTTACATTACTTTTGATCCCACTTCTGAAATTTTTATGGTTATTTTCGTCATCTGGGGCTTGATGAGGAACGTATCTTCTTCCACTTATCATGATTATTTTGGCGCATTCAAAATAATCTTGGAATTCCATCAACAAATCGTATTTCGAGGGTTATTTCATTATATGAATCCCTGTAATCGCCAATATCTCACAAAATTATCTGGGGTAGCCACTGGCTTAGCCTTGGCCAACCATGGGAAGACCAACAGTTGGAGTAAAGGGCAAACTCCTTGGAGGTTTGAGCGTAACCAGGAGTTGCACAGAATGCTGCTAATTTCGTTCCGCGGCTGCTGAGTGATCGAAAGAAAGTCTACAGGGACCTGGTGAAACAAAAACATGACTACAGTTCTTCATCCTCACTACTCGCGCGATTTTGCCAAGTGCTACTTTTTTGTTCCCTTAGATGAAATTCAAGTCAAAAGGCCGAAGATTTGAGAAAATTTTCTAGATGGCATTCAATCATTGAGAGAAGCGGTACATGTATTCCAAAAGAGAGTAATTCGAAGGTGATGGTGGTGAATAATGTCCAGATGGGGTGTAATATGATCTGTTGACGAATTTCGTGAAATTTTGGGTCTCACCTCGTATAATCTTTACTCTTGATACAATTAACTGTTTTGCTCTATTCACTCTGGCTAGGACACATATGACTAGGACCTTGAAAAGTACATATGAGTAATCGTACATTCACTGTATTTCGCGTTTTTTCATGTTATAACTGATTGTCTATTTACGAATAGTTTATGCGAAAAATGCCAGACTTTAAACGAGCAAATAGATATCTATTTTTAATCAAAGGTTTTCAAGACCTTACCTTATAAGCGATGAAAGCGAACAAATAGACACTTTAAGGAAACGTATTTATTAAAAAATTAATGTTTTCCGGCTGTATGCATATCTGAAATCTTGACGATATAAAGTGGGTTAAGCATCTGACCTCAGCACTTTAACCGCAAGCTGTCAGCACGCCTTCATATCAAGGCAAACCTATTATGTTAAAATATGTCGAGAGTAAACTTGCATGCTGCATTGGAAGAGGTCTCTAAAGAGACGTTCTCGGCCATATGAGATCCAAGAGAGACCAATGCTATTTAGCTCAGTTAAATAGGCTGAATTTAAGCTCCGTGAAATCCAAAATTCGCAAGTCATAAGAAAATGACTCAAGACATGTTCTGGAAATTTGGTGCACACCACAAATTGGGGTAGAAATCAACATGTATGGTATCTCTTTCAATTGTTAATCCATACAAGTTGACACCAACCCATAAATATTTCAAAACATAGAAAATTCGGGAAATCCTTGTGGGATATCTCAGCGATGTCTTGGACGACCATGGGACTCACGAGGCCAACATCAATACATACCCCTACGAAAAAATAGTATAAAAAAATTATACGCTGTATATATTTTTTAAACAATCGTTTGTATACAATTTGTATATAATGTATGCAAATTTGGTTTCATACAAAATGTATACTAGTTTATACTAGTATACTAGTTTCAAAATGTATACATAGTATACAATTTGTATACAAAAGTATACATTCTCTCCAAATGTATATATTATACATACATTTTGTATGTATTTTCAAAAATTGGATCAAAAATCCAGAAAATGTTTGTGTCATTGGCTATGAAATTGTTATTTACGGGAGCAAATTGGAATCATTGAAATAATTTACTCTCTTGGACCCCAAAAGAAAAATATTTTATGTTAATGTCACTATTACAGCATCATATTGTTGACATATTCATACTGTCGGCCCTCAATTTCAATATATGAGCTACCTACCCAAACGCATAATTCGTCCTGTATCTCACGCTTACCTCGCTTATCTCACGCTTACAAGTTCAAGAAAGTCGTATATATACCGCCATTTCTGTGCGTAAAAGTAACTTCGATAACTAATTTTTAAATGTCAATATGCCGTGATAGTTGGAGAAAATACCTTCCAATCGCGATAACAGTTATCAGGCATTAATTAATTGAAACACAGGCATTAATTAATTAATGTTGCCAAATGCGATGAATATAAAGTCAATATTAATGAGAATAAAAAAAAATTCCAGTAACATTCCGTTTTTTTTACATTTCAATGAAGACGTAACTTACTTGCGGAAATGTTACAAACATAAATACACATTTATATTCATTGTGAAAAGGAGTAAACTGATGAATTTACCTATAAAAGCATAACAACAATCTAATCAACAACGGAAATTAATTACGCAAATATATCAATATAGTGTTTACAGGCAGAACCCAAGTCTCTCCGATTCCAATGCAAGCTTCCCATTTATGCCAACTATACGGTCGAAGGATGAACCACATAGGCTAGTATGCGATGAAAGTTTAACAGTTGTATGGCGAATAGTGGCATAATATCTAGATTTTTTCATGATTTGGCGATAGTAGGATAGAAACTCGAGATCATGAACATATAATTTGTGATATATCACCCATAGCATAGCGTCATGCTGGACAGAAGATGCACGTAAACACCAAATGCGCACAAAGCCTTGTATTCGATCTTCACGGCCTTACAATTAATTGTAATACGATGGGTTTACTAATTGTATATTCCTGCTATTTTGATTATCTATTACAATACTATTGGCATTGCTTGGTATGAAAGATGCTGGAACACAATTGTATTTCAATACTTTTTTTAAATTATGAAATTAGTAGCTGTTCAAGAGATTTATATTTTTTTACCAGCGGCTGTGCTCTCTGTTAAATATGCACTGCCAAGACATGAAATGTTTGTGAAGAATGAGTAAAGTCAATGTTTTATGTGTATCAGTAATTTTATTCATGTATGAATAAAATATGTAAATATTGTATACATTTTGTATAAAACGTATACATTTTGTATACAATGTATACATTTTGTATACAAAGTATACATTATGCATACAATGTATACATTGTGCATAAAATGTATACATTTTGTATACAATGTATACATTTCGTATACAATGTGTACATTTTGTATACATTTTGTATAAATATGGTGTACATTGTATACCCGGTATACATTATTTTATTTTTTAGTACTGTACCTGTAAATGTATACATTGTATACCAATGTATACAAAATGTATACACTGTATAGATCCTGTGGTGAAAATTTATACAAAATTTTCTCAGGGGTACTATAATGAGATATTTTGTTAGGTGAGGGATTACATAAGTTAGTAAACAATTAAATGAATATTGCGAGAAATACTGGCCACTTCTCCATCTCTTCTACGTTTTACCAAGAATTATTGCAAATTAAATATTTTAAATGGCTGTCCCGCATAGTCTTTGACTTAAGGAATTTACAAATTCCATTTCTAGAATTCATAAAGTATATTTCCCTTCAAGTTGATAGCATCATTGCGTAGAATAGAAAGATGTTTCAAGGTTGTTTGGATTCTTGTACAGTACCTGGACAAAAAAAAGTTTCGGAATACCCAAAACTGTAGTTCCCTTTATGTATGCCATATTAAAAAAAACGTCTTGTAGATCATAATAACAGTTCTTGGGTGCACCAGAATTGTCACGAATTTTGTTTAGTCCTTCGGCTTCAGACAGAATTGCCACAATAATGAAGTCCTTCTTCTTCCTCTCTTGGCTTGTAGAAACTATTGCAAAGAACAACAGTTATGTATAAAACATTTCTCACAAGGCAGGTATAAATTGACTTAAATAAATATTTTCATCCATATGATTGGTCAAAAGGGTCAAATTATGGATGAAATACCTTTACAATACAATTTTCATACTCATATTACCGATTAAACCCAGAGAATTGTTAGATCTTCTAACGACCTGGCCTAAGTTAGTCAGTAGGTCATGGAATAAAAGTTGCAATAAGACAGGTTGGAAAATATCAGCGGAAAATTTGGAATAAAAATTAATCATTCGTAAACTCCAGAGATTTCATATTTTGAAGAAGACGAGGTTAGGCTACGTAAAGGCAGATAACAAACTGAAGTAGGATGAATAGATTAATTACTTGGGTGATATCTAGGAGGGAAATAATGGATAAAATAGTTAGGATTGTAAAAGGATATGGGTCTAAATTTTATTCTAAGATGCTAAACTTAGCTAGTCTTATTGTTAGTTAGTCTCATGGCTAGCCGTGTGACGTAAAGAAAAGTATTCCATGTCAGTACAACGGCTTTGACTAATATCACTGAATTTTTTATATGAGTTGCCGTTTTAAACCTTCGAAATCCACCTTGTGAAATAAGTATACCCTCCTCTTTATGGATGCCTTTTCGTCAGTACTAATATGGAATTTAGCGCTTACTGCTCTGTGATCACTAATTCCGTTCACTGTTACCACGTTAAGGACGCTTTCAGGTATTTTAGCCACTAAAAGATGTAGAACGTTTTTTCTTCTGGTCGGTGTTGTCAATAATTGATGTAAAGAAATAGATTAGCTAAGGTTAACATAAAAGATTAAGATGGAGTGGATTTTTGTCAGACAAAAATAATGAAAGTAAATGCTTCAATTCGTGGACTTTTCTTTGTTTAATCATGTAAAATTACGATGGAATCGATGAAAGAGATGTCTCTGATCCTGGTGCATGTGGCCAATGGAACTGAAAACTCTCACTTAAGTCACTTGTTGCTGGTATCATTAATAGAAACAATGTCTGAGCTAGTGCGACCAGTAGTTCCGGCTTCTTCCTACATCACCACTGGATGATATGAACTGCTTCCATTATTACAGGTGGTTTGGATAAATAGTTGGATACCTCGTCAATTGAAATGAATGGATTTCTAGGGATAGATACATCCAACCAGCAAAACGGTGTCTCTCGGCCAGTGGGCTTCCGTCTTGAATGCCTTATTGGGCTTCTTCCTTACAGGTGTCATCACTAAGTAATTTAGTTGTGGATAAGGTATTTTTTTTACTTAGCCAATGAGTTTAAAGTATTACATACTTTTTAGATTCATCATCTTACCATGCTCTTACTTTCTCTAGTACATGATAGTAGACCATCTCAATATTTCCGATTCCAAGCCACCTAACACCGACGTCACCTCAATTTTTGAACTCGAAAAACAAATTAAGAGCATAACATCCAGGAGTGCATAGAGAAATTTAATAACAGGAGGAGATATCAACAACCCCTTCATAGATTGGATGATCTACAGTTACATACCAGGGGGAAGAGACAAAGACATCTGCGAGTCCCTGCTGTACACGCTCTCATCAAATGACCTACATCAGATAGGTACGGCGCCTAGCAGTGGAAAAATATTCCTGATTTATAGGCAACAAATATACCACAGTATGAGATAAAGGTTGACACTGTTGAGGGAATTAGTGACTATCGAGTAATAAGGTACATTACAAATTATTGACAGTGAAAAAAATTGAAATGCATAGAAAACTATGACAACATTACAAGCTTTCTTTCAAACGAAATAACTAATTATCACATTATTTGTTGAGACACGCAAATTCCATGAAGACCTTTTTCACATTCGTCACAAACAATTCTAGATCTATGGACAGGGCCACCGTTTTTCCTACTGCATGCAAATAAACTTTTTCCCTCCGCCCTGGCATTTTCCTTATCCCGTATATTCCTGGGGATACTGTCCTGGGAGTTGAATGACTCGGATTATTCTTTCTACGTAACCATTCACCCTCAATTCTCTCTATTATTTCCGATATAAACTATATTCTGGATATGTTTTTTACAGGATTGTTTGATTTGTATATGATGTAAGCGTTTAGCGCCATTCTAGAAACTACATTGAAGACCACTTGCTTCCAGTATTTCAATTACCTTCTATCATCTAAATACACGCACAACATCATATCCGAAGAATCAATGCCGCCCATGTAACGATTGTAGTGCTCAATGATTCTTGGTCTTTCCTTTAGAAATTTTTCCCCACCTGCGTACGACTGAATTGCTTTGGCTATCGAGTTAATAAAACTAGATTTTTTTTCATTTCTTTTCTCGGTATCCAAGAATATGAAGGTCATCACTTCTAAAATGTTTTTTCTCACCCATACTAAATTTTTCTTTGAGAGGTTGAGGTATTCCTTTCCTATTGCGTCTCAAAATACCTGTTAAAAATGTACATTTTTAAAACAAATCACGGGTTAAATCTATACTGGTGAAAAAATTGTCCACGACTACATGATATAGTCTCATTGAATAATTTCCAGCTTTCAATAAGTTGTTCACTACTACATGCCCTAAACCATGTTTTTATTTTTTCGCTATCCACTTTGGTTTTTGCTCGTTGATAACAATAAAATGCCAGACAGTAATTCACCACAGAATCACATAGCATCCAGAATTTGATGCCCCATTAATGGCGGTGCTTGGTTGCAATAGCTGAATATGATTTTTAGAACCTACTAATGACTCATCAATACTTAGGTACTGATGAGTAGTAAAGCGGTGGCGAAAGACACGATTAGCATGTTCAACTATGGGAAGGATTTTAGCAGTGGAATCGTACTGCTTATGGTCAGGAGGAAAAAGTTTTGTGTCATCTGTCAAATGGAAAATTTTCAGAAGTAATAGTAACCTATTTCTTGAAAACATCTTTCCAAACCAAGGGATGGAGCGAGAATTCGTGGGCCAATAAAAAAATGGATGATCTTCTTGTGATGCCCAATTCCATAAAAACCGCAATAAAAGCCTTCATCTATTCCACGGTGACTGGACACCATTTCTGCATTCTCGAATTGGATGAGAATGTATTGTGTGATGCCAAAAACTTTTCAGCGTACCTGTTGGTCTCCTTCACAGCCATGGCCCAGAATGCGTCGGTAAAAAATAGGTTGAAGTACATGATTGGAGGAGAATTTGGTGGTGGTTGATGTTTGGGACCAGGAGTTTCCAAGAATTCAAAGTTAGGAGCATGGGGTGAATCACAATTGTCCTGAACAACAATGAATTATGGAGAACGATCACTGTTTCCACTCACATGCTCATCAGAACTGTCGCTATCATCACTATAGTCAATAATTGCCGGTATCTTCTTAAGAAGGATTATGTCACTTTCATCTGAGTCTGACAACACTTCCCCTTCCCTAGTGTCTCGACGAAAATCGGCGCTGTCTTCTCTTTCCACAGAGTCGTCGTCATCATCACAGAGCGAGTTTATATATTCAACTAATCTGTCATCGTCAACACCAGGGGCAAATTCATTTCTATAAGTTGAAGCTACTTATTCGGCCAAAGGGTTATTTCAATTTCAAAAAACCACTCGGTCAAAATCCGACCACAAATCCACTCGTCACTAAATGTTACTGGCTACATGAACGAAATTCTGGGCTCTGTATAGGTGGTGAAATTTCATTGTGTAAGCATCAGCAAGAGACGGCACACATCGTTTTCTTCTCAACATATGCTCAACATCATCGTTCAATTACTACTGCCGTCAGCTACTATGATGACGCGGTTGACAATCGGAGCCACATTTCCGACTCAACACACCAGCTGACCCAAAACACAAGCTGTGAGAGATAGCATGGTAGCAATTGCGTAGTATCTTTTCTTCCGCCTTTCGTTGCAACAAATCAACAACTTGATCGCAGTGGAACAGTCAGCAGCAAACTATCTCTTTAAAAGCAACAGAGCAGAGGAGATATTTATCAGCCTAGCGTTTTTTGTTATGATCATTTATCGTTCGCGGAACGAACGAGAATGCGACGTGCTTTGCAGTGAATAAATGTTTCGAAGCATTTTTCAAAAATTAGAACATGCCAAAGATAATAACTCCGAAATAAATACAAAGTACAGATTATTATAAGAAAGTCAATTGGTTTTAGGCTACCAAACAATATAGTTTCTAAAGTGTCACACCGGAAGCAGTTTCGTAAGAACCAAATGTGGCGCTAGGAAAATTCAATCCGACGTATAGTTACTCTAATTACTAAAGCTGTTGACAACTTCAATTTACTATCAACATTATTGTGCCACGTAGTGAATAAGAGAGCATTCTTGTGTTATGTACAATTTAAAATGTTTACAGAACGAGAAAAACATTGTTTAAAAAGGTTTCCTCATAGACGACGATATATCGTCGTTGGCACTTGTGGCTCATTCTGCAAACGACGATATCGTCGCGTGGCACTCAAAGGGTTAATCTATGCAAGTTCCAAGCCAATTTATTTTCTGAAGACGTTAATATAATTTTACGAAATCCGTAATACTACGGTAGATAAGATGAATAGAATAAAATTAGGGAACTAGACTGCACAACAGACGGATATAAAAAGTCATTTTTACCGCGAACGATAAGAGACCACCTTTATTACTTTACTAATACATGCCAGTGTAGTGCATGCTTGTGAGGTTTATCAATAGGTAGCGTAGCTATTTAGTTTATTTACTCCCTAATACTAGTAAGCATATCTGCTACCTAGTACTGAAAGCACGCCGTGTATTCTTTCAGTATAATTCTTGTATCTCTGGTCATTTATGTAGCTGCAAAATACTTACGATGCTTCTTACATTGGTAGCATATCTATGGTGTAGTGCATGCTTGTGAGGCTTCGCACCCTGACAAGCATTAGCGCATTATGCTAATGCATCAACAGTCGAGGTTACACTATTTTTAATAGGGTATAGTGTAATGCATGTTGGTGACTATTCACCCCCTGCCACACATCTTTTCGGTGGCCTGCAGGATTTTTTGTAGGTGTAGATGAAGGTTAACGCAGAGCGAAAGAAAAACTCATCGTCACGCACTCAGGTGTCATCGGGTGTCACCAATAACATAGCAGAGTGGGCGTAAATGTCCTCGATATGGAAAAAAAGTCGCGTCATCACTCATCCGTAGCCCAGGGCGTAAGTCGGCGTGCGCGCCATGCAAGAGGATGGGGCATTTCTGTCTGCAGAAAGAAGACTGTCGCGGAGGTCGATGGTCGGCATTCATACGAGGAGGAATATCTTTTCTTGGTGACGTTATCAAGGGGGAAAGAGTCATGGAGAGTTCCGCTAACCATCGGTGACAAGACAGGAACGTTTCTCATTGTCACAGGGGCGGTTGTTAGTGTTACCGGTACGGAATTATGTCGGGGGCTGAAAGTACTTCGTTTGGAAGATACAAATGCGCTACCGAGCACATACTTGAAGGCCCTACTTGAAGCAGGGTACCAGCGGTAGGAAAATTCCGGACGATACTGCGCTGGAACGAACTCGAGTACGAGGATGAAAGGGCAAGGGCCCGGCCACATTGACACACCGGTTTCCGTAAGATCACCGAAATTAAGCAATGTTGGGCCCGGACGGGTATTGAATGGGTGACCATACATACCTTCACCGTGGCGGTCTTTTCCCCTGTCTGCATATGGTAGACAGGCATGGGGTTGGCACAATGAACCAAGAAGGTCTAGGTGCCCAGGCTCCTGTCGAAGGCCCCCCTACAACAAACAATCTAAAATGAGGATGAAATCTATGTGGTCCATGGATTGGTGGACGCGCTTCTACGGGGCTTCTTTAGCGGACAAGCGGAGTCGGTGGTGAAGATGGTAAAGAATATATTCGCCAAGAAAGCAGGCCCTTGTTTAGGGTTTCTAGCATACCGTTGTTCTTCTAGCATACCTTCACCCCTAGAGTCGGGGGTCCTCCCCGTCTGAATTGCTGATGGGACGTAAGCCTAGATCGAATTTTCCGTTGTGCCCTAGAGGAGTAACATCGAAATGGCCAAACCGCGAAGCCCTCAGGACTAAGAATGCTTCGAGGGGTATGCAACTCGGAGAAATGGTGTACTCTTGTTGAGAAATGGTGGAGAAATTGTCGCGAAATGGGAGAAATGCCAAGAAATTGCCAGAAATGGCTAGAAATGGACAGAAATGGACAGAAATGGGCTAAAAATGGTTGAAATGGATAAAAATGGTTGAAATGGATAGAAATGGTCATAAATGGTCAGAAATTGTTAGAAATGGACAGAAATAGGCTAAAAATGGTTGAAATTGATAAAAATAGTTTAAATAGATAGAAATGGTTAGGAATGGAAGAAATTGCTAGAAATGGTCAGAAATTGTTAGAAAGGGACAGAAATGGCCTAAAAATGGTTGAAATGGATACAAATTGTTGAAATGGATAGAAATGGCCAGGAATGGAAGAAATGGTCAGGAATGGAACAAATGGTCAGAAATGGACATGAATACTCGGAAATGGGCGAAAATAGATAGAAATGGTTAAGAATGGGCTGAAAGTGGTTTAAATAGAAAAAAATTGTGAAAATAGTAAAAAATACCACTAAATGAGAGAAATGGGTCGAAATCGGCGGAAATTTTAAGAAATTGGAAAAAATGAATGAAATGTATGAAATTTCACTTAGTAATGAAAATGACAAGAAAATACCTTAAAGTGAGGGAGTATCATAGGTTGATAGGAATGCTATCAAATGGTGCGGATAGTGTTGGCATTGGATAAAATATCCAAATATTGATAAGAAAATTGTTAAAATGACAATTCTAGCGATGAATTGAATGTGCATTAGAGAGTGGCTCATCTTTTATACAGTGAAAAAAGTGACGTGGTATGGACTGGAGAGTAGTCTCAAATCAATTAGTTTTTCGTCCCAAGCTAGAGTCAGGATTTTACTGCGTATAATAATAATAGTGATTGCTGGCTACATCCTGCTTAAGGAGGTTCCACCGGAAAATTACTTAAATGACATTTCATTCACATTCTGGCCACTTATAGAAAAACGTGTCCACTGTCTGATAAGAACAGAAAAATGATACCTTTTCACACTACTTTTTTCGCAAATCTAACATGAAATTACATGGTGTTAAATGGGAGATTGGGAGTAGCACGGAGAAAAATAGCATTATTCCATCTAATATAAATGTCATTTTCGCGAAAAACTGTGTCTAAGAAGGGAAAACTCCTAAGAAATCGAATAAAATATAGGAACCTTACCACCTTATTTTTTAAAAACAGTTTGAGTAATTTCTCATTAACAGTCGAAACGACGCGCTCTCAGTTGGTAGCGATTTATGAGGCCCGGGCGCCAGTGCAGCGGCTACAACTTTCCGCCCGGGCTCGGACCTTTCGGCCCTATAATTATCGTTCTATCTTTCGGCATGAGCTTTGTGTGTGGTGGTTAGTGAGCGATCTTGAGTAGATATGAAGAGAGCTCACGCCGAAATCTGTAGCGCGGCCACCAATCCGGTAACGCTCAGCGTGCCTGGAAAGGTCATTTAAATGTTTTTGATCTGTGCCGTGAGTGCCCAAAACATTCCGGCAAACATTGTGCCAAAATTTCTCCCCATCGAAACCTCGAGACTCGAAAATCCTCGGAGACTCAGAAACCGCAGGAGACTGTCGCGTCTCGCAAAGTGCCCGAGCGAAGAGCTAAGTGCATCGATCTGCCCCTGTCAGCGCGATCGCTCCGGTCATCGCGGTTTCTACAGAAACACTCTTTTTATACTGTCCGCGCTGGTGCTGACATCTTTTTCCACGTTCGAGTCGACCTGCGGATATTCCCACCAATCCAACGTGTGATAACATTTCCCCTCTTCTCCCCACTCCTCCACTGGCCAGCTGTTTCCCCTCCTGCGCTGGCAAAGTGTACCGCCATCATAGCAGCTCTCTTTGCAAAGGACCGCGCGAGGAAAGGACGTGTCGGCTGGGTTCCACTTGTGATCGTCTTGCAAAGACAAGGCTAACGGTATTTAGCCTACGGGCTTGTGTTATACTGTAATAATTGTAAATATATAAATACTGTCATTGAAGTTATTTCAAACTAGCTGAGGTTGTTTTCATTGTTTTTTCTCTCGTTACGCCCACCAAAAATCAGTCAATTCGTTCGCGACGTCAAGTTTCACGGGCTTGCGTTGCAACATTGCTGAGTTACATCGCCGCTCTAGGGGATATCCTCAATTTCAGAGTAGTTTATGTAGCATGGTTGAGACAAGGCCACTTGGCTCACAAATTAGAGCCTTCCTCGGACTCATTTTAGGCCCAAGATAACCAGGGGATAAGGAGAGATGGAAAGGGACGGAGAGAAAGAAAGTTGTTGCTTCGGCATAATGAGCCCCGCGTAGGGCCACTTCCTCACTCCGTCACTTTTCTATAATGAAGCTTTTTCAGTCAAAATGGAAATCAACAAACAGGGTGATAAAGACGATGAGCAGAGCACCATATGCCCTGTTGCCTCCAGGGAGAATTGGGGAGAATGAAGTCCGATAATTATCATTGAGCAAGTCGAAAATTTTAATAAATTTCCAAACCCTTCCTGATTTTCGTCATTTTTTTGCGCATTGTCGTTGTCAGTGAAATGACATGCAACCTTCGAATAGAATGCAGGGCAAAAAGGCGACACCGAAAGATGTAATTTCACCGGCACGAGAGACTCCATATGGGACGAGATGCGGACGTCTCGTTCGCCCTCTTCATGGTTTCAATCTTTGAATTCCTTTGCTGTTGTTTTGAATCTCTAAGGTTTTGTTTGTTTTCTTTACAGAAAGGGAGGCGTAGTGGGCCACCCAGCGCAGAGTCAAGTACATGGCGAAGCGGTCAAGCCCGAAACCCCTGACGATATTTGACACGGGAGCACCATGCTTCGAGAAGATTCTCCAAGGGAAAGATCTAGAAGCGGGAATTTAATGAATACCGGGCTAAGGAGATTGGACGGAATCTCTCGCCCGCCCGCGCCACGATGTGTTGGGCCCCATAGCTGCGACCCATTGTAACCAAACCGCAAATAAAGTGTATCTAGGTATTTACATCGCCGTCTGCTTGAATTACGTTACCATACTTCACTTTTAGTCTTTCCCTCCCCAAATTCCTTTTCCCCATTCCTTCCTTGCTTTGAGATTAGTGTCATAACATAATCAACCACACGCCATTGTGGCGGCTTGCAGGGTATGACGTAGATAGAGCAGTGGCCACCCGCATAAGAGATAGACGGATTTCTGAAATTCACAAGGAAAAAGATAATTTGGAAATGTACCAATCCAGGCGAATGATTTTGTCATTATGAATTTCGCACATGGTAATCGGAGGATCCATGTTCCGTGTTGAGACGCGTTATCATTTCATGTGAATACCCAAGTTTTACATCTACATCTACAAAATACCCTGCAAGTCACCTCAATGGTGTGTGACAGAGGGTGAGTAGTCACCATCATGCATTATACTATACCCTAGAGTTAGTGTAACTACGACTATTGATGCATTAGCATAAATCGCTAATACTTGTCACGAGGCGAAACCTCACAAGCATGCTCTGAACTATAGATATGTTACCAATGTTAAAGGGACCATTAGTATTTATGTATATTTCAACTACAGAGCTTGAGATGTTTCTTTCTACGAAAGTCACTACCGAATGCAGATATGCATAGTTTGTCAAATGTATTCAGGTGTGTCAAAAGTCTGAGGACAAATACACCATTGAACAATTTCCGGCGATAATGTAAAGGAAAGCACAAAAGAATACATATGAATTATGATGGAGATTCGACATGTCCGTGTTCCGTGAAAAAGATCACCTGCCACTCCGTAACAGTTTGCTACCACTTTCCAGCATTTTCATCGAAGAGGATAATGAGAGCATTAATAGTTTTCGATTAAATTGGGAAAATCGTTACACCACATGGAAGTATTGCTTCCACGGAAAAAACAGAGAGAGAGAAAACCTTAATTATTATTACGCATAATATTGTGCATAGAATGGAAATATGCCAACTTACATGTTTTAAATGCTTTTAAAATAGCATCCTTATCTTTACCAGTCCAGTCCAGTAGTTCTGCACCGAGGAATTTGGATAGGTCTTTGAGCAATTGTATATCTTGTGCTTGACGATCATTTCCATTGCCCTTATTACCGATGATTATGAAGTCTCCACGTTTATGCTTCATGTCGTAAAACAACTTTTCATCTGCCTTGTTCTCCGTTGACTCTCTTTCACTAATAAGCAATTGAAATGTTGTCTACGTTTATACGTGCAATATTTTACATAGATCAAACAGTGATTTCATAGTGATTACATAGATCAAAAAGAGAGTTTGTTAGGCATATTCATATTAGATTTAAATAAATATTAGCCAATCGTAGAGATAACTAATATATAAAAATATACATACAGACATGGGTAAAATTATGTATATGTAAACATAAAATAAACATATATACATGAGTGGATTTATTTATATATAAAAATATAGCTGCATAAATCCACGCAGCACCCACCCCAGATATTGCCAACTGTTGTCTTTTACACTTTTTCGATTACTATATTACTATGCACTTTTCCAGAATATTCATTAAATTAATTGCTCTATGATTATTACATTTGTTATTCGCACCCTTCCCTTTTGTACAGTGGAACTATTATCTTATTCTTCCCAACCGATGGATCAGCAGAAGCTTTTAAGCATGAATCGTAAAATTCACGCAAACGACTGGTTAGTAACTTTTACCCACACATCAACATTTCACTGGATATCCCATCTTCGCCCACAGGCTTCCCATTTTTCCAAATTCTCAATGGCATTACGGCCTCATTCCCACTTATTTCATTTTCCATAGAGGCACTCTCGCATACAATTTCGCAAAGCTCATCCTCATTGCCTGAACCATTGATTGTATAATTCTTCAAAATACTTCCTCCAACAGGCTCTGACGTCGCTTTGATCCCAAACGATCTCGCCACTACTGTTCTCTATTGCATCTATTCCCCTGCCCTCATCTTGCTTCGCCGTTTTGCCCATTTACAAAATAGCTTTTTATTGCCTTCAAAATCATTTGTATTTTTTTAGCCTCATCCGCACGCATTTCTCTGCATGCTATCATTGACACCGCAATTTTGCATACATTCTTTCCCTCTCTCTATTCATCGCAAGTCTTCTTTCGCTCTTCCTCTAAATAGTCAGCAATTTATCTCATATACGCCTCTTTTTACTCACTGCAATTTTCAAACCTCCATTCCACCAAACCATGCCTTTCATTTTCCCTACCAACATTCTCCCAAACGTAGTTACCGCATTCGACGCAACCACAGGGCCTGGCCATCGCGACATGAATCCCCGGTCAAAACAACTACAAATTTAAAAGTAAACGCACCAAATTTGGAATCGAAATCGCTTGACTCCAAATAAATTTACCTATTCATGGAAAATGTATTTAGGCTGATTTTTCCGCAGATATTCGATTGTTTAACCGAATTGATGTTGTACCCCGATTAAATAATTCAGAATCCTGGGAAATTTAACCGTGTTGGAACGGTGATCTATCTATCTATCTATCAATCTATCAATTTAGAGATTTAAAAAAATATTTATTACTATGAGTATTAAGTAACTGTTATAATTTGAAGGGAAGTTTGAGTTGGGGGTAGGGCATGAGGCGAGGATAGAAGGGAGGCGGGGGAAGAGGTTTAGTGAGAGAAAGGATGGGATAAGAAGTGGAGCCGGAGAAGATGAGGCGGGTGCGGGAGAAATAGACGATGGGAGGTAAACAGAGAGCTTGACAGGTAGAGGGTAACTCCTCCCGTCCGTAATGTTTTAATTAAAATAGTTTTTAAAAACAGGGCCCTAAAGGAGAAACTTGTATTTTGCTTGAAAAAGAGCCTGCTGATTTCATAAATTGATTTTTTAAACACTATTTAAATAAATATGTATGTAATTTTCAAGCAAGAAGTACCGTAAGTATTGTATTCTTTCAGACATTAACACAGAAAAAAAAACAGCTGTCACCTTACAGTCGCAATTTTTAAATGCTAAAACAAAGTGTTTCTTTCGTATTTAATTTTATTTTCCAATAGATTCCCCCGCTCATGCTCAATATGGACCCCCCTCCAGAAATGATACACCAAGAAGGTTTGGGAGTGTTCCACTGTTTGGGGAGGGCGGCGGTGGCAGGGTCACTCACGGCAACGGCTTCGGAGGAATTATCCGCGTATCCACCTCGTCGTGGCCATTACTGGCACCAGTCCCGTCCTCTTCCATTGTGCGCCACTAACGGGAAATTGAATGTCGATATTGAATTATGAGCGCCAATTGCATGGCGGAGGCGGGAAAATGGGAAGGAAAGACTCTATGACCCACTCACCTCAAAAGGCAGACAGATCGATGAGAATGAAATCCTGTGACTGAAAAAGATACACTTCCCCCACACTTAGAGATATTTCACTGCGTCTCTGAAAGCTGGACATCAAATGTCTTTCACATCACCTCACTCACTCAAGAGCGAATTTTTCTCGGTTGAAAAAGCTGCCCGTTGCCACTCCAATTAACACCGTACTGACAACGTTGGCAAAAAATATCCTCGATAAAACCGAAATCTTCAGCGATGAGATCACGTTTACCTTAGCTCGATAAAATGAAGACGTGAGCGGTAAAAGATAATTTTATCGTCCATATCACATTTCTTATCATTGGCAACACCTAATTATCTCATTTATAACTTATTCGGAGAATTGCATCATGATCTGATATATCAACTGATTGAAAACTGTAGTAAAAAAACTCAGTTCAGATGAACAATTTTTCTATTTCATATTCATTTCAACAAATTTTTGTACCTTTCTACACTTTTTAATTTTTAAAAACACTACGCGTTTCACCAATTTCTTGGCATCGTCAAGTGTAGTTGTTTGTTTGTTTTTGTAAACAAACTACTACACCACGATGCCAAGAAATTGGTGAAATGCGTAGTGTTTTTAAAAATTAAAAAGTGTAAAACAATTACAAAACTTTCTTGAAATTAATACTAAAAGCTCCTACAGAGTAGAGCCTGAAGCTGTGGATGTTATTTTTTTTTCTATTTCAGTTTAATGACAATTAGCGATGCTTTTATTTTTGTGTAAAGCAAAGAATATGTACTAATGCTCACCAAAATAAACTTATACTCTGCTTTAACTCACCGTGGTACACCATAAATATTATATTATGGTTCTAGTTAGGAGGAATACGTAATGTTATTGTTCTTATACACCTAAATATAAAGTAAAATAAATTTACAACAGTGAGTAAATAGAAGAAATAAATTATTTATGCTAATTATGTTAGAAAACTTCAAGAACAACGCAATTTTATCATCCTATACAATGCTATGATGAAATAGATGAAATGGCACACATTTTATGATATTTGTTCTTCAAAGCAAAGTCGTAGTGGACAAATCTAAGCAAGATTTATGAATTTAAATATTTTCTTTCCACAAGGACGACAACTTTTGCTTGGTAAAGGAGCCTGTGACCACTCTCCTTGTCACGAATTAGCGAAATCATTATCACTGAAGTACTCGCAAAACATATTGCCTAAATGTTCAATTAGTAAAGAAATTATCGGATATTTCATCAGGCACAGGAAATTCCAGCCCAAGTGGGCTGCTAAGGTGGGATTGTTCTGATAAACTTTTCTTGATTGAATTCTGAAAGAACAGGTCGGAAATTTGACAGCTTACAAACATTTTTTTTTATAATAATCATTTTTATTATTATTAATTTACAATTTACAGAAACCTTTCTTAATGATTCTCAAACAGAGATATAGCATAAATACAATATAAGTCCTCCTGAGCCCCTGGCTCGTCAGGAGGTGCTTGTGAATACAAAAAATATTACAGAGCATTGGTGGAGATATAATAAATTATACAGGTTAAACTTTTGGAAGTATTATGAAGAAAGACAATCCATTTCTTCATTGATTTTCCAACAATAAATTCTTACAGTCTCTTTTCAGTTGTGAGATAGTACTTATATTTGGTATTTTAATATTTACATAATTAAGTAGTTTAGGTATAATTACACTTAACATTCTATCACCGTAGTTTGTGTATGATTTTGGAATATCATATAATTCCTTGTGTCTTAATTGCATTGTACCTTTTAAGTCTTTTTTATCCTATATTTATTACTGTAATTAACGATTTAAAAAATAAATTTCTAGTAATCATTAGTTAATCGGTTGGCTAACTTGAAGAGGTGACCAACAGCAAAGGTTGCTAACGTAAGGGTCGCATGGGTGATCGATGAAGACGAATGAAGAGAAACCTGGAGTTGGAATTAGTCCCCTCGGAACGAAAGTCGTAAAGGGTTTGACAGTTTCACGTCCTTCCCCAGTGACACTGAAGTCGACGATATCATGAGAAAGGGAAGGTTATTATTGCGGTCGATTCGGATGAAGACGAGAAAGTGAATGGAGGCTGCGTTAAGAGAGGGAGAGGGACATGGGCGAAGAGGGTGATAGACAAGTGGTGGAACGCAAGGAAAGTGCGGGAGAGGGAGGAAGGGGATAGGAATTTTGGCCTAGACGATGCCGAATGGAGGAAAAGTTATGCAAATTGAAGTTAAAAATGACCCCAAATTCGGGAAGTTGAATCGCGGACCATCAAAATACCTACCAATCAACTCGTATAATTAGGAATGATGATGGCCTGCGCTTGAGCGAAGGTTTTGCCGACGTTAAGCGACATAACCTCGAGTGGCATGACTTTGGATTGACCCCGATCAAGGATCCTTGGGTGAGCTTCTGGTCTTTTTTCAGTCCATCCGGGAGCACAATAATCGCAATTAAATGCAATATTTGGAAAAAAAGTAAAAGTAGTGAATGAATTCGTACACACAGATCGAAAAATTCCAACGCAGATGACGAAGATGATTCATTCGAACAATTTAGAGAAGATATATTTTTTTATATATTGGAAGGGATAGAAAGTATTTTTAGATAAAAGTAGCAAAATTTCAAGCAACAGACGGCAGAGGATCTGTGCTATGGTGAACCTCTCTTGGTCGCATGAATAATAGGGCTTGGAGCCCATATTTTTTCTCTGAAAAAAAGGGCGATCCTGTTTCAATGCACGCGGTCATAAACGGTTGAAACTTTCAAACGAAATATTTAACAATTGTAAACCAGGCATTGACAATCAACTCCTCTTATTAGGCGTCTAAAAGTTATTCATTCATTCATTAGAGTAATCTACCGGTTAGAGGTAGGTTATGATGAAAGTCAAAGAATATTCAACGGACTCTTACACGTGCCGTGCCCTATCTACCTCTAGTATTTCTTTCTTCATCTCATCATAAGTCCTACCTTTCTTCATCCCGTCCAAAAAACCTAATCACTTCCCTCCCGTTCCCCGCTTACCCGACATACTACCCTCTACCACGGCCTTCTACAAAATATCGCCCCTCATTACCCCTTCCAGCCACCTACCCTCTTTTCCCCTAATCTCATCCATAAGTTTCCTCTCCTCGCCCACCATGTCAAGTACTTACTCATTTGTCTTCCTTTCCGTCCAACGCACATTCTCCAATTTCCTCCGCACCCACATCTCGAAAGCTTTCAGCCTATTTTCGTCTTCTTTTCTCATGGTCCACGTTTCTGCTCCATACAACGCCACACTCCATATCAAGCTATTCACCAACCTCTTTTTTACATCCTTACTTAAGGTCCCCGTCATCGGCTCCCTTCAATTATTGAACGCTTCCTTAGCTAGCGCTATTCTCCTCCTAATGTCTTTCCTACTATGTCCTGTTTCTTCTAGCGTACTACCCAAATAATTAAATTGTTCAACTTGCTCCAGTTTGTGACTTCCTACACTTATCACAAGCCTCACTTTCGTTGTCATAGAGAATCTCATTACTTTTGTTTTCTTATTATTAATCTTCATCCCATATTTCTCGGATTTCTTTTCCAATGCATCTACTAAAGTTTGTAATGCTTCCGATGACCGACTGACCAACGCCTGGTCGTCCGCGAATCTTACTGAATTTATTCACTGGCCTCCTACTTTCATTTCCACATCTAGCTCATCCCATGCCTCTCTTACCATTGCCTCAGCATAGATGTTAAAAAGCAAAGGTGGCAACGGGCACCCTTGCCGCACCCCACGACCTATAACTGCCTACACTGATTCACTGTCAGCTACCCTCACCTGAGCCCTCTGCCCCATATATAAGGTTCGGATGAGTCTCCTATCACGCCAAACTATTCCTATTTGCCCCAGTATCTGCATTAGTTTCTCCCAGTTTACTCTGTCAAACGCTTTTCGAAATATACAAAGCAAGCGAAAACATCCTGATTATGCTCTATGTTTCTATCTATAAGTGTCCTCATTACCGCAATCGCGTCTCTGGTTGCCCTACTTTTCCTGAACCCAAATTGGTCATCGCCTAAATAGCAGTTTGCTCTGCTCTGAAACCTTCTATTTAGTATTCTAAGCAAGACTTTTGTCGCGTGCGAAATTAAACTGATTGTTCCATAATCCTCGCATTCTGACGCTTTCTTCTTCTTCGGGATACATCTACATCTACATACTACCCCGCAAGCCGCCTCAATAGGCGTGTGGCGGGGGGTGTTAGGACACCAGCCGTTTACATATACAAAGGAAACGCTCTATGAGATTACGCCTTGCATTTATTAAAGTCCCTTATTGTTCGGGGGAAAAACGAATTCCCATACCTATCCGTTCGGCAAAATATCTCTCTTAATTTATCGTTTCTGTCGGACCTGGAAATATAGTGAGGTTCTAATATGATGTTCTCCGTGTCGCTCTGAAAGATATCTATTCTCAATTGCTCAAGTAATCTAAGCCTAGCGCGTAGTCTCCGAGTCTCTAGCAGCTCCCAGCCTAATTCGTTTAACATCTGTGTAACGCTGTCTGTACGCCCGTAGCAGTTTTTGACGAATCGCGCAGCTTTCCTTTGTATTTTATTAAGTTCCCGAATTAAGTCTTTCTGCACCGGATCCCATATGCTTGCTGCATATTCAAGGTGTGGCCGGACGAGTGCGAAATAGCACCTCTCTTTTACTTTTTCATCTGAGAATCTTCCCACAATACGCTTGACGAATCCTAGCTTCTTCAGAGCTCTGCCACAAATATTTCTAATATGTGTTCCCCACGATAGGTTTGAGGTAATCGTAACTCCCAGATACTTAACTTCATCTGTCGCCTTTATCTTAACGCCATCCGCAGCATATACACGGGGATAGTTGGACGACCTCCGCAAGAAATGTACCGCCGTACATTTGCTCAGATTAAGTTCGAGTCCCCACTCTTGGCTCCACACATGAACGTTGTTTAAATCCGATGATAGAATTTCAAAGTCAGAGTGATCATTAATACTGTTACCTGCATATTAACACTGTTTTCACGAAATCCTCTGGCCATACTCCTTCCTCGTAGATCCTGCGAATAAGTTTGAAAAACGGTTTTCTCCCCTTACTACCTGGATTCTTCAGTAGCTCCGAAGGTAGGTTATCGGTTCCTACGGCTTTTCTAACCTTCATATCTCTTAATGCCCTCTCTATTCCGCTGCCAAGTAACTCTGGTCCGAAGTTATCCTTATCTATTGTTCTTTCATCCTATAGATCTAGGCTAATGAGTCTATTCTCGCTGTCATATAGCTCCTCTACGTATTCTCTCCATCTTTCCTGGATATCTTCTTGTTCGATTAATATCTTCCCTGTTTTGTCTTTAACCTTTGGTATCGTTTGCCCTCTCTTACCACCCGATAACATTTTCACCTTGGCGTACAAAGGAGAGCCCACTTCTCCCTCCTCCTGCAAATTTTCCCTTTCCTCGCATTGTCCCTTCCACCAGTTTTATTTTGCCTGATTCGTCACTCGTGGGGTTTTATTTTTCAGTTGCTTGTACTTCCTCTTGCCTACGTCGGTGTTGACGATTTTCCATATCCTTCTCTCCTCCATTTTCTTTATCATTTCTTCCGTAACCCACTGCTTCTTAACCCTCTTCTTTTCCACCGTTCCTATTGTCTTCTCTGCTGCTCCTGCGATGCCTGTTTTTAAAACCTCCCATCTTCTCTCTATTGTTCCCATCCGCTTAGCTTCACCTATGATCTTTTCTACCAGCTCTTGGTATTCCCTCCTTTTCAACCCTTTCAATGCTTCAAGGTTCCACTTCTATATCTTCCTACCTTTACAAAGCCTTTTGAATCTAACTTCACAATTCATCGTCACTAAGTTATGATCTGAGTCCGCATTCGCCCCTGGATAGCTACGCGAGTTTTTTACACTGTTCCTTAATCTCTGCCCTACCATTATATAATCAATTTGGTATCTCCCAGTATCACCCGGCATTTTCCATGTGTACCTACGCCTGGGGTGATGTTTAAACCAAGTGTTTGTCACTACTAATTTATTCCTTCTACAAAATTCAACTGCCTTTTCACCACTATCATTTCTTCTTCCTATCCCAAACCCTCTCACTTCTAATCCGTCCCTCCCTTCCCCCACCACTGCATTCCAATCACCCATTACTATCAGGTTTTTCTTTCCCGGCACTTCTATAATTATTTCTTCTACTTGTTCGTAAACCTCTTCCTCCCTATGGTTGCTCGTAGGCATGTTTACCTGCACCAGTACGAAATTCGTCGGGCGTGCTTTTATTTCTACCACTAGTGTCCTGTTGCTCACCTGTTCAATATTTACCACCCTCAGCCCCAATGTTGTGTTCAGGACCATGCCTACCCCCGTTGACTCTCATCTCCCCCACTATAGATCACCCTGTAGTTATCACTCCAATAGTCCTCACTATTGTCCATCTCACCTCGGCACAATCCCAAAGAATCTATTTTTCCATTTCCTGTTTAATATTTTCAAGCTTCCCGGCCCTCATCATGGTCCTTACGTTCCAAGTTCCTATTTTTACCGCTGCTTTCCTCTTCCTCTCTCTCTCTTTTTCTTCTTCTTCTCCCTCCTATCCATTGTTTCCGCCGATGATGATGCTGTGCAAGGATTTCGTATGATGATGATGACGACCGCGGAGGCCTTGCCTCCCACGCTGTCTAAAAGTTATAATCCCCAAAAACATTTTCTCCGCGTATTCATTTCTTGAGCATTAATAATAAAAGTTGTATGCCTTAGCTTCATCATGTAACTATTTAGAGAAATTCTTCTCAATTTTTTTCACTCACGGAAACTATCCTTTTTTAAGTAGGACTCCTAAAAAATAAGGCAAAAGAATATAATCAGATTCCAATGAACAGCGCAACAAACATAATTCCGCATTCCTTCCTTTACCAGGAAATCATTAAAGTGTGTAATGGAAAGTTTCGAGTAATAAAATTCAAAAGCAGATAAAAACGAAGAGTAATTTTTTAGGTCCTGAAAAAATATGATTCACGTTCTGAGGCTTGGTGGACTGCGATAAGAATATCTCAGTCGCAGTCTTTATCTGGTATTCTTCCCCGAGAGAAGAACCAGCGGGAAAAGGAAGTTATTTTTTATTCCCCGTGAGTTGATAAAGCTCTCATCCTTGCATCATAGTGTTTCCATTATATCCTTATAGATGTCACCCACCGCCAAATTCGCAAATAGAAATTTTCACAGACTTATCTTTTATGCTGGACGCCCATCTATGCCGAAGTACATTCCCGCCTCAACAGTATAATATCAGCGAGAAAATTAACGTACAGAAGTCACATTTCTTCATTCTCAGTTATAAGTTCCCCCTACCTCTTGATAACCCACGCCATACACTCAAGGACTCGATCCTGTACAACCTAAGACCACGCTACCTCACTGGAGTGCCATAGTACCGAAGGACATCACTCTTCAAACTTCAGAGTTGCAGGACTGGCTTGATTATAAGCGCCGGAGGAAGATTTTTTCGGCCACGTATAGATGTACGAGAAATAAGGAGAACTTCTACTGGGTCTACTTCCAGCGGCACACGTAATAGTGTAGGTTAGTACACTTACTTAATACTAATTTAAAACAGTGGGGTTAAGAGGAAATGGAAAGTTATCCACTTTTATTAAGTAAATTTGGATTTGGAAATTCACTGGAAATGATGGTAAAGTTTAAGTCGATTTTCTAGTGACCCATCGAAGTTCAACCCTGATTATTAGTCGTTATCCCTTCTCACGACCCTGCGAATCCGACCCTTCGCACGGCCCTAGCTCGACCCCGAAAATCACGAAGGACCAATCGCACGGTGCAAGGCTCCCGTGGAACATGGCAAACTATACTATAGTTAAAACTATCTAAAATACCAATAATAGCAACAACTTTTGTAATTAATCGTTATCCTCGGCACAAGGCGAGTAAAGGTAGTTTGAGCTATACATTTCCCTAGTTATAATGGAGACAATATTCGAATTTTATTTTTTAATTTCAGCGCCAGTAAGAAGTATTAAGTAATTATTGTCATATTTATAAGTCTTGTAATGGTGCAAAAAAATGGTAACATGTGTCAAACATTCTCAGTAGTTAAATAAATATATCCTCATAAGTCTCGAACTTGACTCTTTTTTTCACGCTGTACGGTGAATACGCCCTCACAACAGATGGTTTAATTGAGATTCTGTAAACATTACTGCTATGAATAATTGATTATATTTTATAAATAGTTGATAAAACATACAAACTACACACCGTAAGTTTTTGACGAAATCCATATGTTAGAAATTCCTACTTTTTTCAATTTCCTCCCTCTGTAGAGCACAGACGTAATATGTCCCATGCAAAACACCTTATATTTTTAGACAAATTGCTGGAGAAGTATTTTGGCAAGGGGTTAATATTTTCATAATTTTGGAAAGATGAGATTTTTTCATTGAAATGAGGTCAAGTTCAGCAAATTCTAGGAGAAGTTATACTTCGCTCATACTACCTAAATTCGTTCAAGAATCCCGCTGTCACCCAATTTTCATTGACTTTGCCATTTTTCTGGCCGCCAACCACCAAATTCTTGACAACACTCCACACGTTTCACAGTCAAGTACTTTTACCTGCTGGGGTCCTTCGCTGTCAGAGCTACGTTGAGGGTAATGTATTGCGTTTTGCGTAAGACCATTAAATGGTCAGGAATTTTACAGTAATTCAACAGAAAAAGTGTACTTGGAAATATTCTACGCAGAATACGGAGAAATGAAGTCGGATTTAGTCCCAGAAACAATTTGAAATGGGTAGTCTAAGTGCTATGGTCTCCATCTATCTCTAGCTGTCCATCTCAACTTCTTAATATCTGGTTCTCTAAAACAATGAGGCAGAGCTTTAGCGAAAGTAATTACCTCATTATCGCTTTTTCTTCATTGCAAAAATCAAAAGTATTACAGATATAACGATCATCTAACAGCTTGTTTACGCTCTGAAATACTTTCAATCGGCGAGTGATTTCAATACTTTCAATCACTGGCTTTCATATCCGTCATCTCCCGCATAGGAATGGAAATTAAATGTAAATTATAGATTATTTGAATTTAAGGAAAGAAGAACCAGCTATTCTATTAAATCCCACAGTTAATTAATCAGTATTCATGGGATTTAGGGGTGTTAAAATACAAACGTTTTAATTTTTGTAGTATGTAACTTTTGATATTGCATTTCAATATAATTTTTAAAAATAGAAGTTTTAATAGAAACAGTTACTACTATCTAAATAAATTAATTTATTGCGTGCGATAGTTCAGTATTCTTCAGCCAAGAGTTCAAACCAATAACTTTTAGTCTTTTTGCAGAAATTTATTGGTGCATAAAGTGTAGTTTTCCATGCATTGATAAAAAATTAATATGAATTTAAAACGGTCCATGTTTTGTATTTTATCTAATTATTTCAATAAATGTAACTTGCCTTTAAAATTACACTTAGTCCGATGTATCGGGCATGCTCTTGTTTAGACTAGCCCTGGGAGCAGTCAAATTTAGGACCTCAAACATTCAGTCAGAAAATATAGGTAATGTTTGGATAAAATATTCTCATAACATAAATTTTTAGATCATGTATCACATAACTATTACAAATTTAGCAATAATAAGGAGACCTAAAGGCATTAATTTATTTTGCCGTTAATTTTTTCGCTTCACACCACACTGGCAGAGCCAGGAATTTCGCATAAAGCCCAGCATTACGTTTGGAACAAATGAACTTGGTATTATCCCTGCAACAGATGCACTTCCTTTCAATGTTTATATAAATTGGCAAGTGGTTTGTCCATCAAAACTTACACATGCAATTGGCACTGATATCTCATTCCCTTTCCGAGATATTTCGCACACATTTTCATAATAGCTATAATAATTTCCTTCTCCCGTTAGCGCTTCTAAGTTGTAGCAGAGCGTGGTTGGTTGTTCGTTTACTGCATTTTCAACGCAGTTCGTGAATGTTGGCTGAGGATCTGTGATCGTCATAATTGTCTTATTTCATTTTCTTCCTTCTCGGAAGTTTGTTTCTGGGGCCTACTGAGTTTCAAAAGTGATCGTTTTCTGCCCAGTACTTACCTGTAAACGAAGCCAAGAATTGACATCAAAACCAAGAGGAAGGAAAAAAAAGCAATTGCAGTATTTCTCTCATCTTGGACCTTTAAGAAGCAATGAATTGATTAATTTGACCAACTTCTCCCACACCCTTATTATAGGGTAGAAAAACGGTTTGCTGACGGACAGAAAGTTGACACTTTTCCCTCCGATTATCGTCGTGCTGACCCGGGAGAAAAGTTTTCATGATTTTTGGTCACTGTGGTGATGTTCTTATCATTAAAAATTGACTCAGGAGCATCTCCACTAATTTTGGAATTATGCTCAATTGTTTCCTTTTAATGGAAATTAATGTCGAGATTTTTTTCGGATTGAGTACATGTGCACATATCTTCCTTTTCTGGAGCAAGATTCCTTGGCAAGATAATTTACAATCTCGGGCTTTGGAATTAACCAGGGTGGACGGTTGACGTACTCGGTTGGAAACCAGTCCTGGGGATTAAAACCATTCTCCAACATAAAATCATTAAAACGAACGCTAAACGGTCTAGTCGCCCATGTCCGTCGGTAAAAAATATGTAATAATCTAGGTTTAACAATAATGTTAAAACACGGGTGGGTCCTGATGAATAACATTTTTACCACACAGTTGAACATTAAAATTATTACATAGTGATAAAACAAACCTGATTTGACCTGGAACGAGTGTTGAATGCCTGGTTTGGAATCACCCCGTGCCACACACCCTAGTGGTGGCTTGCACGGTACATCGTAGATGTAGATGTAAAATTATTCGACGGATGCTAATGGTGGCTCCCCGGCGTCTGCTAAAATACTCAGGACTGGAGACGTCCTGAAAGCCCGAGTCGATGGACGCAGTCCGGCGCTGTGTATCTCTGTCAGGGGTCTTAAATATGACCTCCGTCCAGAAAAGTTCACAAAGGATCTATAGTCTAGTCTAGAGCGAATAAGGGAACGATATAATAAAATTTTCGTCGTGCGGTCTTGCACCCCCTTTCGTGTGACATAGAAACTTCAAAATGTTTTGACAATGTTTGAAATGAGCCGACATTTAGTATTTCAAATGCTAATATGCTCACGCCAATTAAGCTTATAGTCGAATGTAATTCCAAGGAAACGCACTGATTCAACGAACGTGAGATTTATTCCACCCAGATTTAATGCTGATGGAGCGTGGTTTCCCTGCAGCCTATGAAAATGCACGTGGCTCGTTTACTCCATGAAGAATCGGAAGCCGTTATTCTGGGACCACTTGTACAATTTATTGAGCGTGAGCTGTACGAGTCTAGCAGCGGGGACGAGTTTGGACGACTCGCAGAAAATGCCCATGTCGCCCATAAGAAAAGACCCCATAACAAGCGAGACGATATATTCTTCCACGTCGTTGGTAGCAATGGAAAAACACGTTACTTTGAGAACTGATCCCAGAGTGATGCCGTTTTCTAAGATGAAACTCCGGGTTAGGTGATTTCCTATACTCACCTTAAAAATTCGGCGCATTTATAAACAATTGAGATAAACGTGGTCAAGTTTCTCCGGAAACCCCACACATGCATCTATTTTAAATTTTACGACGCCACTCTCTGTCGCATGCATTTTCGAGATCGAAGAAGACGCCAAGGACTTGCTGTCGGAGGAGAAACGCTTCATGGATGAAGTTATCAGTGTGGACGAGGTGATCGGTAGTGCATCAGCTGTATCGAAACCCGCATTGGATACTGGAAAGTAGCTTTCGCCTATGCAGCCACCAAACGAGACGGCGCGGCGATTTGCTATCCTTTCCATCAGCTTGCACAGGCAGCTCGTGAGAGATATTCGCCGCAAATTACCAAAAATATAGGGCTTTGGTAACTGACAGATAATGGCCTCAAAGTTAAAACGGGTGACTGGAGCGTCTTCTGGAAAGTAAACGTTGCATAACGTAATTGCTTCGGACGTGTACACCGTCACTGCCACCACCTGGAACGACGGATGTGGTGTCCATCACTTCACCATTCCGTTTTGTCGTAAGACTACGAGTGTTAGTTACCCCCTGGGAAGCCATCTCCCTTTTATTTTCCTTCATATACAAATAAAGTAGGTCGTAGTGGCTAATAACACCTCGGCTGGAGTTAAGAGTGGGGTGTACTTCTAACGTAACTGGTATTTCATGAAAGCGTTCCACAGAATTTTTTACTTCGTGCGTTATAAGTTGTTTCAATAAGTAGAGTACCGTCTCTAGTAAGGAATACAGAGAGGGAAGTTTCATTGTGATTTCACTTGAAAATAATTATTGATGAGTGGAAAACAGTTATCTCATTTAATCTAATAATGGATTATTTCCAACTTACCAACCTCGATACTACAACGGCCATTATCACTGAAATTAATGTATTTTGGGAGGATAAAAATAGTTAAGGAAATAATGATACTTTTTTCTGTAAAATGTTAACGGTGGTGTGGCATTTCTTGAAAAAAATGCATTAGTTGCCGTGTTCCCTGATGTGGTTAAATTAAAGAATGACGTGTAATTGCTGTATTTAGGAGGTTCAGACAAGAACCTGCCGCCCAGATTCAGCGGCATTCGAACCTTTGGAAAGAATGGTCTTTCCCTATTATTAACGTTGGAGGGATGTATCCCAAAGTAATCGACCGTTGGATCAAAAACTATATGATAATTGTATGCTTATTTTTTTCAGACGCCACAGTGTATTGAAGAATACTATAATCCAAATGACTCAGAAAAATCAATCACCCAACGGAAATAATGCAAGTTCCTTCACTTATGAAATGAGTCACCAGAATAGAGGAGATTTCATTATATTCGTGAACAAAATATTTTATAAGGCAGCAGAGCGAGTTGGTACAGAGGATGAAGTTAAAAAATTGAAAGGTATAGCGAGACAATGGGGATTTCAGCAGGAAAGCACTCAAGTGTATTGGGACGAAGAAAGAATCCTGGATAAGATAAAAGAATGTAAGTAGCGGTAATTACACTCCATTCTATGTAAGATTTAAGACTTTCCCGGTGAATAATTATGATCTAGATTTCTCGGGTTTCCATCCGGGTGATGTCGGTGAGTTGTACCAAAGTTTCTACGGCGTAGTCTACCATCGTACTCCGGGTAAATGACATGAGCGCCAGTGACGGCTAAAATGCCTACGACTTCTGCCAGGCCTTTTGCCGCGCCTTTCCCTCGTCAGGTCCTCCATCGTTTATATAGCCCCTGAAGTGAGGAAGAATTCCAGAAATCCGGTCATTCTGACCAAGTCACAAAGGCTGTGATCCTGTATTCTGCGGTCGGAGTCAGAAAAGCAGTTCCAAATGAAAACTTCCAGAAAACAGAAAAACAGCTCCAAATTAAAACTTCCACCCCATCTATTACCCATCCCATGATTTTCTCCCCTCTAAGGCTACCAATCGCCTATATCCTAAGCTAACCCATTCCGCCTCATCGTTGCCGACAAAACACCTCCTCTGGTGTTCTCAGAAGGGATGGTGTTCTCAAAAGGTGAGCTCAACGATGTCTTCCGCGCGACGCGTCGAGCGAAAGACGTCGTTGTGTGAATCTGCGGCATTTATCAATATTACTCAGAGAGAAGCTCTACTTCTCATACTAGTATAACTTTTCATTTTCTGAGTGGAAGCTTGCATAACGGTCGCCTGGCCCTCAACCTGTTGGTAACTTGTTTGTAATTTGGTTGGTTCTGAGTGAAATACATTGCTCGTTCAGTTATTGATTGATAGTACTTGTGTTACGTTGAATTTCCTCATTTGTCTCACCCATGCTTGAAAAGATTTTGTTTTATACGAGCGTTATCTGCGAGAAAACTAATTTCCTTCTCCCGTTAGCGCTTCTAAGCTGTAGCAGAGCGTGGTTGGTTGTTCGTTTGCTGTATTTTCAACGCAGTTCGTGAATGTTGGCTGAGGATCTGTGATCGTCATAATTGTCTTATTTCATTTTCTTCCTTCTCGGAAGTTTGTTTCTGCCACTGAACGTCAGCCCAAATAGGGTAGCTTAGTGTTTTTGTAATCTATTTCGTGTTCCTGGTTTCCTGTTTGAGGCCCTTTAATAGGTTATAGTAACAATACTCATGATTAAGATAGCTTAGTACTTTTCTATAATATTTTTAATGTACGACACGTTTCGTTTTCTACTTTAAAAATATTGTAGAAAAATACTAAGCTGTCTTAATCATGAGTACTGATGTTAGTAACTTCTACGAAGTGAAGCCTGTTATGGTCAAGTATATAGGTTATAGTAAATTATGTCAGAGTTTTGTGGTGTTAATTCTGTTCGGGACGAAGTATTTTCGTCTTTTTCTAGCAGTTTGAGTGGAGTTGTCGCCAGTATGCCTGGTGATTTAGTCGATCCTTACGCAAGGGCTTACTTGACCACGGGTGAGGGTAGGCGAGCTAGATCTAATGGGGAATCAGGGGTCGCACTTGAAAATTCTGGAGTTTCGGTGGAATTTACACCCAACTTGGTTCCCCAAACCCAGGTTCACGAGCTTAATCCAACCCATGTCGCACTACCAATCCAAGTGCAATCAGTTCTACCGCTGTCTGAAGGTCTAGCCATAGTTAGGCAGCTGATCACCGTTTTTTATTGTTTTTTCAACTTTTTCACTTCCTCGGAGGACCCTCCTCCCTCGTTCGTTCTTGCTTGCAAGATTTTTACCGCGCTCTTTTGGAGCAGTTTCTCCCAGAAGTTGGGCCCATTTGTGTGAGTGATTGGGTGATTTTGAGAGCACCTTTAGTGCAGGCACCTTTAGTAGGGTCTCATTAGCCTTACGAAGGATCCCAGGTTATAACCCTAAGTATCCTTAGCGGGGTCCCATTAGCCTAGAGAAGGATCATATCTGGGTTGTAAGGTTGCAGCTGTGTTGGTCACTGGCGTGGAAGCATTCTTCCAGTAAACTATCACAGGAGGGTATTCTGGTGGAGATGCTGGGGTTGGTCTCTGCTGTGTAAGTCCCCTCCCGGCAAACCAACACAGCAAGGTTAGTGATCTCTGACGAGTGGTGCCAATTGTTTACGGCTATTGGAGACCCCCCTTTATTTTTTCCATTTTTCTAGCCGTAAGAGCTCACCCCATTACTGTAATGATGCACTAGTATACATCGCTAATGCCTGTCACGAGGCGAAGCCTCACAAGCACACACTACGCCGGGCAGATATACTACCAATTTTAAGAGGGACCGTTAGTATTTATGCATATTGCAACTACAAATACGGACAGAGATTCAAGAGTTACAGCGAAAGCATACACAGCATGTTGGAAGCACTAGGTAGCATATAAGGATGTCCGTAAATTTATCGTCGCACTTGCCAAGTACTCTTTTCACAAATCCCAATTTAAGATTAGCTTGACCGGTAATTTCCCGATTATGTTTACTCCGCGAGAGATCATTCATCAGTGTAACTCCGAGGTATTTAACCGATTCAACAGTCTCTAATTGGCTATCGTGTGTGCAATAGCTGTTTCAAGGAGAGTTTTTCCGTTTCCAAATATTTATAACAACGCATTTTTTTCAGGTTAAATTCTAGCTGCCACGCATAGCACGACTCCTTTATTTCCCCGAGGTCCTTAGTTATCGCTTGCTTATCATTAAGGCTACGGATTTCCCGATATACCATTGCGTCGTCTGCAAATAATCGACGCTTACTTTTAATTACTTCACCGATATCGTTCATGTACAAAAGGAACAGAAGTGGACCTATGACACTCCCCTGTGGGACACCTGATGTGGCATTTACTTCATCAGAGATAGCGCCGTCTAATACAACCCTTTGCACGCGATTGCTTAAGAATTCTCTAATCCAGGAAATTACGTCGTCGTCTAACCCGTAGGACTTTTATTTCATGAGTAGCTTTTTGTGGAAAACTTTATCAAATGCCTTTTTAAAGTCAAGAAAAATTGCATCAAATGGAACGTTATGTTTACTCGAGAAAAAAATATCGTGGGCAGAAAGTGCTATTTGAGTTTCGCAAGTTCTTCCCTTTCTGAATCCGTGTTGCATTTTTATAAACAAGTTCTGCATATCGAGGTGGCTCATAACTGAACTTACAATCATATGTTCAAGGAATTCGCAAGAGATTGATGTGAGCGATATCGGTCGGTAGTTAGATGGCTGTTCCTTGTCACCGCGTTTGAATATGGGAGTGACATTTTGCAATTTTCTAGTCCATGGGTACTTAGTGTTCGGTGATGCATTTACTAAATATTTTCTGCAAGTAGGGTGCTATTTCACAAGCTAATTCTCCGTACACGCGGGCAGGAATTTCTTCAGTACCTGGTGATTTATTTGGATTTAAAACGTTTAACATGTCTTTTTTATACAGTGAGTGCAAATATTGATAGGCGGCATCTTTTGCTGGAAATGATCATTTATTGTAACGGATGTAGTATGTGATGACTTGTTGAACACACTTTGGAAGTAGGAGTTTAAGAAATTGGATTTTTCTGAACTGCTTGTCACTGAACTGTTTTCTTAACTTTCCTGGGCCACTTGATATGCAATGGAAAAATGCAGGTTGATCCTGATAGAATTGAGCCAATCGAACAATTCCCAGTGCCGAAGAATCTGAAGGAGGTTGAAAGATTTCCGGGGTTATGTGGTTTTTATTCTACATTTATTCCAAGGTATACTGAAATTTCTATTCCTTTAAATCGCCTAAAACGTAAGTAATGTCCCTTTCATTGGTCAATGGCAGAGAATGAAGCTGTTATTCAGTTAAAACAAGCTTTGATTAAGTGCTATCTTTCCCTCGTTTTGAAGGTGAATTCTATTTTTTTGTTGATGCTAGCAGCCTCGCTTTGAAATGAAATGTCATGATTATATTAAAAGTACTGTTACTTGTTGCCATTTGCTCAATATGTACTATTTCATTAATTTATTATTGTGTACAAATAGTTAATAAAAGTACTTAATAATGTGAATGCTGTGATCACCATACATTTAATTTGTTTTTCTCTCTAAGTGTGCAAATTGAGAAAAATTGGAGGACAAATAGTGTGATTGGAGGGAGAAGAGGGTAGAACATTCCCGAGGTGAATCGCTTCCAGTAAAGTTGCGGAGGGTCAGATTCCAGTAAAGTTCAGGGCTGTTAACATTCATTAGTGTGTGACACCGACAGTAATAATACCATTTCCTGCCGGTGCATTTTTATGGCGATTAACTGTGCTACAGCCAAGAGTATCATTTATCTGTCATTTTCCTGGCTACGTAGTTGAATAATCAGGTAAATTATGGGTTGTAATGTCATGTCTTCTGGCGTGGGGGTGCGATCCCATCACCTGGAAATTATCAAAATTGTCGTAGTCAGCGCCCAGCTTTGGCACCCTGTTTGGCTGGACGGGTTTCAACCCCAACAAGTTTAATACTTCTACTTGAATTATCCATGACGGTGACCACTAACTTACTTTTCAATTTATAGCTTTTTCTAACACGTTTGGATTAATCTAACCTCTATATTCATGTTACTACCGTTGAAAATAACGTTAAGATTGAACGGGCTGGGTAAAGCCAAGTGCAGAGTAGACGTCCTATATACGGTAATAAAGTGTCCCTGGTGCAGAGATATTGCTCCTGAGGGTAATGGGTCGGAAATTAAATCGAGAGGAGAGGTGAGGAATGGAAAAAAAACATGGTCATTTAATAAAACATTCTCATTTGGGTTCCCGTGTTGCACTTTTTCTAATTCATCAAGAACGTCCACTCCTCTTTACTTTTTCTTCTACGCGCAGGTCTGATGAATGTCCTTCTTGAAGAAGGTCTTCCGCAAAAACAAATGACTCGTCATCGTCCCTGAAACACATTTCTCGCCCTTACCCACACTGGATTTTATAAGCTCCTGGTTTTGAAGTGGTCTTGATGGGGTCTTTAATATGGCAAAGGTGTTTCCTTACATTAGTAAGCGTGTAGTAAGGGGTCGTGCATAAATTACGTTACCAACTTAGGGGGGGGGAGAGGGTTTCCTACACGGCGGGTAACGAGGGGGAGGAGGGGGGGGGGTTCACTCAAAGTAACGTAGCTGTTACAATGCGCCTGTTTACGTTTCTTGCTCGTCAACATCGCGTCGACAATACTACAGAGTTTAACATGAGCAAGGGCATGCGGGGAGTTTCTTACACCTCAAGCTTCTACTTTAAATCAATAGAACTGAACCATTGCCTCTACAATGTTGCAAGTCTTCATACCATCAAATTACTTACATTTTAACCTTCTCGTGGATTAAATACCGACATCGTGACAACACTTTTCAAGGCAGCACTCAGGAATGAGGGGAGGGGAGAGAACAAAGTAGATGAGCACAACACCTTGCGCCGTGATTCATGGTTGATTTTTAGAATTTCAAAATGAATATTACTTGTTCCAATTGAGATTAAATTGTTCTATTATATCTAGTTCGGATACTTTATTTGTCTTATTTCAACCTATCCCTACAAATAAACTCACTCAGTAATTGAGAAAATATCTTTTAATTGAAAGTTTCATTTGCAGAGACAGCGTTAAATGTCGGGGGGGGGGAATACTACGGTTGTCAACGAAGGGGAGGGAGTGGAAAAAAAATAATCGAAAACGGTAACGCAGTTTATGCAAATTATTTTTGTTCATTGTCCTGTGAGACAAATTTCCCAAAATACTAAATTGCACCACCTGTGTCTGTCCAGTGTTATCCCTACCAGAGCCAGATTTACCATTAGGCAGACTTGTCTAAAGTGCTAAAATTTTTAGGGCGGCTATTCCCGGATTTTTTTACAGTTAGCAAACTTTTGTAGTTATAATTTTTTAAAGATATAAAACTTAACGAGCTGAGTCAGAATAGGCGCCTCGCGCCTTCAACCACAGAACTCTTTAAACAACTTTACAGCGCGTCATTTCCCTCTGCCACTGCGCCACTAAGAAACGTAAACGGTAAACACCAATACTGTGTTTTTCTTTATAAAAATGATTAAATATCGGTGGCGGGTGGGTTTAAATGGTTTGGGTTAAGTGAGCCGTAAATTCTCAGTTTTCCATTTCGAATGTAAATGAGGAGGTGATTTGTAGGGAAGGTATGTGGAGTGGGATGGCGCCGCGATGATTACATCTACAAAATATCCTGAAAGCCACCTCAAGGATATGTGGCAGGGGGTAAGTAGTCACCAACATGAATAACACTATGCCCTATGTCTTGTGTACACTATAAACTATGTCCTATGATCAGTGCCTAGTCGGCTTCATAAATTAAATGCGGGCCTGCTCCCTATTATTATGCAAATGCTGGCGATATGCCTTTTTCCCATTTTTTAATTAGTTTAGCAATACGGTCCTCACTATTCGTTAACTGTGGCTATATGCTTAAGGAAAATTTTTACATTTCTCCATTGAAATTAGATGCGTATGTAATAAGGTATGGAAAGCGGCCAACTTGAGCGAGGTTGGGTGACAAGAGTCGGCTGGGATGACCAAGTGGTTGAAAGTCGGTTTCCTGTACAAACCGAAGCTGTGTTTATTTTCACTAATTGAAGTTTTTAAGTGTAAATAGTTTAAAAGGCATTCATATTCCAAATCCATTGAAAAACTGAATGTTCAGATGTGTTTGTTAAAAAAAATTAAAAATAAGTGCTATTGTCTATCACTGCTTGCCCAGCAGCATAGAAGACCATTGACTCTTAAAGAAAAACGTGTAACTCCCCTCTAGTGAAATACATTTTTTATTGGTTTCGATATTTTAAAAAATGCGAATAGGAAATTTGGGTAGTTCAATAGCAATAAAGGAATAACTTCCACATTCAGTATATCTGTTTACATCGGTAGCAATATCTTACTCTTAGAAGCATTCCAATACATGATGCTAAAATTGATATTAACTTGAAGGACCGAGATTTACGCACCATTCAGGGCTCAGGTAATGCGAGGGTGAGAAAGTAATCATCATGTCTGCCCTCACGGACTACTTATTTTCTTTAATTTCAGGGAAAGAAAAGGACCATAAAAATGATGACTGTGTGGTAGTGGCAATACTTACTCATGGGCATGAAGAATATCTGCACACTAAAGGGACGGAATTTCACTATGGAGAGATTTGGAAAGCTTTTGAAGGTTGCAAAGACATGGAAGGAAAGCCCAAAATATTTATCATACAAGTAAGACATTGATTTTATAACTTAACATGAAATATTTGAAGCATAAAACCTAAACAAGGAATAAAGCGTAAATTTGGTTATTATTCGATATAGCTCTTAAAATTCGTTTTTGACGAAGGTTTTCACGAAGGGAATAATTTGAAAGTGAAATTCCAAAAACGAGTTTTCAATCATAATTTATTCACGTAGGTTAAGTGACAAATTTCAGTCCTTTTACAAAAGGAACGTACATCTGTGAATCGTGAGAAGTTGAGTGATCAATTCTCTCCTCCAAAGATTCGACTCATCTGAGTTGATTTAATATATGACAAGAGAAAGGAATTTTTAGTCACATCCGTAATCTCAAACCTACCTAGAAATAAGTGATTTGACTTTATTTTAAATTGATCGTGAATACCGACGCTGAATCCTCAAACTCAGAACATGCACACGAATGCATTTCAAAGACCATATACACGTCTCACAACTGCATCAATATTTTTACTTCACTCGTGTATTCCTTAAAAAATATAATTAAAAGTAATATATTTTCCAGAGAAAAATGTTATAAATATGATTGTCATTATATTCCCTTTTCGATTGCTCTTTTAATGCACTGCGAAATACAGGTTTTTAAAGTGAAATATTTGATTTTTTTTGAAAAAACTAATAGTTCGTGATCTTACCCCAACCTTTCACAATAAGCATGTAGGAAAAATTACAATCGCGGTAAATGAAAAAAACCGCCGACTGTTCACAAATTCGACCCAGATGGATTGTTCAACGAAATCTATCATGATGTTGTTACACCATTGACAAACTCACTTTTAATATTCAGTTAACATTATTTTTACGACAACTCTTATGATGACCATTTAAAATTCTTTTTAATTGCTTAAGTGTGAAAACCTCAAACGCTTATTTAACAAATATTACGATATTTTTCCTTAATTTTAGGCCTGCCGTGGGGATCTAGTAGATGAAGGAGGAGCTGTATACAGTGGGAGTCCAACGGCTGAAACAATATGTAATTCGCCACCCGGGAGATTAGCAGGAGAGAGAAGAGAGCATGTTTATGGAAATCTATACCCAACGGGAGCCGATTATTTTGTGATCTACAGCACGACCTTGCGTAAGACTTTATTAATAATAAAGCCACTTCTGTGGTCAAAACCTCGACAGACCTTTTCGATAATTTCGCTCAAAATTCATTTTCTCCTTTCATAGGTTATCCATTAAAAAAATATTTTTTCAACTCATCTTTTATGTTTTTTGTGATTTTCTAGTAATCCTCCGGGCCATTTAGTGTGCCTGCCTGCCATTTCAAACTTGCATTATTTAGCTATTGCTAATAGGGAATACCTATTCGGAGTATCTCTTCTTACTTAGTTCCGAGAGAGTATGTATTCCAAATTGCCTTTCCGAAATACTCAAGGTTATCTCTGGAATCGCTCAGAAGATATTACGTAGAGATCTGTGTTTTTTAAACCACCCGATTTCCCGAGCTGGTATACATAAGAAGTACTTCTTAACCACCGTATATGAACGATGTAAAATTGTCCTAAAACATAAAAAATGGCTACTTCTTGAAATACATTTCAAGGTAAATATTTGTGATTCATATTACTATGGATTTGAAGTATTTTTTAATGTAATAACGCTACTGCTGCATAGCCTATAAGCAGAACTTTATCCATGATACTTGATATAAATATATGCTCTTCCTAATAGCTATTCTACCAAATGAATGATAGGCTCATGGGCAATCTTGCCCATAATTCTCTAACCTAAAGGGTTGGGGAAGAAATTGGCTAAAAATAATTTTTGATCGACAAGCCCCTGTTTACAGATCTACCCCTCATCGCTAAAGGGATGATTAGTTTGCGATAACATTTATGTATCTGGCTCAATCACGTAAAGTTTGAGTATAAATACCACTGGCTATGATTTTAATGCTTGTACCAGATGATGACGCCGAAGCGTTGAAACTAGTAGTACCAGTAAAAACTCTGTGGATCGAAACTTAGTTATTGTCATTATTCAAACTAGGTCTATTGTCACTGACTAGTTAAATGCTCGACTGATTTCGCAATATAGGCCAAATAACCTGGTACAGTATAGTTTCCCCCTTCCAGAAAAGGGTTTATATATCAAATGACTAAACTATTCTGTACCTGATGGTATCGCCTGCATGATCAAAATGGCCGTTCATTAAATTAACCAGAGAAAATATGCATAGTTTATTTATTTTCAAGAAGAGTAGGTATTGAATCAGTCAATATAATGTCCAATGCAAAATCAAATGGCCAAATAGAAACTTAGCTTCAAATACCTCAAACGTAACGCATCACTGGTGTATCTTAATTGTTTAATTACAAGGGTTTTTCTATTATTGTGAGCATTACATGAAAATATATTTCGCTAGTCACTACTTAAGTCATTAACGAACAAATCTTTTGAAATATATTGGGCATTGGGGTTTCCTGAAAGAACGATAAGAAAATTAAAGAAGTTCTGTGAAAATAAAACGACATTTCCTGTCATAGAGTCGAAAATTTTTCCTTCACCAACAAAATACCCTGCAAGCCACCTCTAGGGTGTGTGGCAGGGGGTGAGTAGTCACCAACATGCATTACACTATACCCTATTAAAGTTAGTGTAACTACGACTATTGATGCATTACCATAAATCACTAATGCTTTTCAGGAGGCAAAGCCTTACAAGCATGCACTACACTATAGGTATGCAAAAAGCAGAAGTTATACTGGAAATATGCACGGTGTGCCGTTAGTATCATTTAGCAGAGAAAAATACAAGTATAGGGAATAAATCAACTCACTAGCTACACTACAGATTGACAAACGATGTTTTAAGTCTCATTGGCAGCTGTTATGATCTCCAATCGTTCTCGAAAAAATTTAAATTTTAAATCTGTCCGTTCTGCAGTCTAGTTCCACATTTTTATTCTCATGATCTGACGTAGTATGCCAAATTTCGTAAAATATTGTCAACGTCGTCAGAGAATAAATCGGTCTGGAACTTACATAATAGATTTAAGTCTAAATTTTAATCGTCACTCTGAAAGTGATTCCCATCCCAGTTGCTGCAATAGGTCAGTAACACTAACGAGATTATCATAACGGCCTTCGACGTATCTTGCCGATCTCCGCAGCATTTCGCTTCGCTTCGTTGTAACTCGGTTTTTAAGCCTACCTCGTAAGGATCCCAAATACTGTCAGCGTATTCCAAGTGTGGTCTAATAAGGGCCGTCCCAAATAAAAAAAACATTTTGGTACTCATCAGATCTTCTTTTGTCATTTCCGGAGCTCGGCGAGCCACTTTTCACAGCTACTACACTCTCGGACACTTCTACCTGCGCTCAGACTAATTTGGCCGTCTGTTAACCTCTTGAGTTTCCAAAGACTATTTGTCGGATTAATTTTTCATTATATCTAATGCATTTAACCAGGCAATGTCCAACATTCTACTTTTGAATTAAATTCCTCTTCCCATAGAATCAAACGAAAAAATATATAGTTGTTTATATCTTCATTTATTCATCGTGTAGCACTTCAATGTTGTCTATTCTCTATGTTCGTTGAGCTTCGGCTGGCAATCCGATCGTGTCGGAACCCTCTGAACCGGTCTGGTGTCTATTACGCGACCGAGGCAGCTAGGTGTGTAGCTGGTAGTATCTTACGAGTAGTACGAGTGCCATTAATGACATAAAATACTCCAAAGAAAGTATCTATAAGTCGTATCCCAGGGATTTCATTTCAATTGTGGTCGTTAATAGTCGTAGGTTGTAGCATATAAAACAAAGTCGCTGATTTTCACCATCTAATTGTGTGCACAGACGCTGGTGTAGCGCTCGGAACAGAATGTTGGTTATCGAATGTAATATCGGATACCGAGATATTCCCAACATCAAATATATGCGATTCATAGAAAAGACCGAATGAGAGAACAGGAGGAGTATTTATCGCAGTCAAAGACGAGATCATCAGCACAGCCGAGATATTTCCAGATAATGACATAGAAAGTGTGTGGTGTTCCATTAAATGATTGGCACAAAGAATTTTTATATGCTCATATCGTAGACTACCCGATGCAGACATAAATTCAGTTTTAGAGGTGAACTGACAGGTGAAGTGTTTCACACGTCAAAATAGCGAAGAAAATATAATTTTCGGTGGGGATTTCAACGTTATTTCGATAAACTGGAAGACATGTAGTTTCAAAAATGGCGGCAAAGATAACGAGTTGTGCAACACTGCACATTCACATATAAGTCCACAACACCGACCAGAGGACACAACGTTCTAGATCTTTTGGTGACTAACATACCTGAATGCGTCCTTAACGCAGTAACAGTGAACGGAATTAGTGGTCACAGAGCAGTAAACGCTAAATTCCTTATTAGTACTGACAAAAAGGCACCCACAAAAAGGAGGGTATACTTATTTCACTAGACGGATTTAGAAGATTTAAAACGGGTACTATTGACATATTATAAAAAATTAAATGATATTAGTCAAAACCGTTGTACTGACTGTACGTGGAATACTTTTCGTAGCATCACTCGACTTGCCATAAATAGCGCGATACCATGTAAACTTAAAAAGGTCAATTCTGAACCTAGGTGGTATAATCCAGAAATCTCTCAAGAGACAACGAATCGGGCACGCATGAATAAAGAACGCACATCAGGATTTCCCCGAAGAGGAGCATAAGACATTATGCAAAACTACAAGAAAGCGAAAACAGCAGCTAAGGCGGCCTTTCAAAAACCATTAACGGAATTCAGAAGTAAAATATTGGGTGAATACTTAGAGGATAACTCAAAGGCATTCTGGTCGTACGTCAGGGAGGTTCAAGTAGGCCTGTGTAATTATCGAAAAAAATTGATATCGATCAATTATCAGTGCTTTTCATTTGAATACGGCGATAGCCGATTATCGATCGCAGCTGCCGTCGATCGCCGACTCACCTCGGAGCAAAGAGCTACCGCCAGCCGGCGATAGACGGCGATTAAGCTAAATCGTAAGCACCGCGGCGCGGGCGTGGCGATCGCTATCGCCCTATAAGAATAATTGGAAATGTTGTCGATTCAACTGTCGGGAATTGAAGAAATGACAATTAATTGAAGTCATTCAATTAATTGACATCGGAATGGGTGTCAATTAATACTCATTGCTCAATTAATTGACACTAACCAATTAAATGACAGGACTCAATTGGATCGTGCTTTACAAAAGCTTTCCTTTGGCAATTAGAATAATGAAAGAACTAATTTGAAAAACAACATAATAATTCAATCGGTTAGCTTTTATTAAATAATTAATAGAATATATCGCTATTTGGAGACATGCAGATGAAATCCTCAACGCTTTCATCGGACAGACACTGGCGTGTGTCGATGACAATGTTCCCACCAAGACTGAACAACCTCTCGGACGCAGTGCTGGTTGCCGGCAGGGCCTGCTCAAGACAAAATTTTCACCCGGGCGAGAGAGAGTTCCGGCGCTCCCCCTTATGAAACCTACTCACCAGTTAAACGTAGTACAAATATTTTTTCACAATCACGGCACCCCTTCCTTTGCGGCGCCCTGGGCAGTCACCCGTGTCGCTCGGACCTTAAGCCGGGCCTGGTTGCCGAGATAGCTAGATATCTTAACTTGCTAACTTCTGGAGGGAGGAGTCGGTGGTGGCCGTCATCACCGTCAATAATAGTCAATTAATCTATTACCGGGAAATAACTGTGAATTGAATAACAATTGACAATTGAACAACAATTGACACGTGAAAAAATTGAAAATCCAGTCGATTACCGCAATCGATATCGATGCGCTGAAACAATCGATCAATTGTAAAAATAAATGAATCGACGATTCAATTAATCGAATAATCGCACAGGCCAGGGTTCAAGGCAGCAAATCAACGTTAACGTCACTTAAGACAAATCTAGGAGAAAGATTGAACAACAAATTAGAGAAAGCAAATATCTTCAGATCCTTTTTCAAAGCGTTAATACAAAAAGCTCTCCAAATTACACCGCTACAATGCCTAGACTCTTTAAGCAACAAGGGAACTAGACTGCAGAACGGTCAGGTTTAAAATGTAATTTTTCTCGTGAACGATAAGAAACCATAACAGCTGCCAATGAAACTTATTAACTAGATTTTTCGATAGGTAGTGTAGCTCTTAGTAGTAGTAGTACTCCCTAATACTTGTATCCTTAACTGCTACCTAGTACTTACAGCACGCTGAGCATGTTTCCAGCATTACCTTTGAATATCTGTCTGTCTATGTATTTGCAAAATGCATAAATACTAACGATCTCTAACATTGGTAGAATATATATAGTGTAGTGCATGCTTGTGAGGCTTCGCCTCCTGAAAACCATTGACCATTTATGCTAATGCAGCAATAGTCGTGGTTACACTAACTTTAGGGTAAAGTTCAATGCATTTTGGTGACTATTTGTTTATACTCACCCCCTACCACACACCCATGAGCTGGCTTGAAGGGTATTTTGTAGATTAAGATGTAGAAGGGTGTGTGGCAGGGGGTGAGTTGTCAGCAATGTGCATTAAACTTAACCCCATTAAAGTTATTGTAACTACGACTATTGACGCATTAGCATAAACCGTTAATGGTTTTTGAAAGGCCGCCTTAGCTGCTGTTTTCGCTTTCTTGTAGTTTTGCATAATGTCTTATGCTCCTCTTCGGGGAAATCCTGATGTGCGTTCTTCATTCATGCGTGCCCGATTCGTTGTCCCTTGAGAGATTCCCGGATTATACCACCTAGGTTCAGAATTGACCTTTTTAAGTTTACATGGTATCGCGCTATTTATGGCAAGTCGAGTGATGCTACGAAAAGTATTCCACGTACAGTCAGTACAACGGTTTTGACTAATATCATTTAATTTTTTATAATATGTCAATAGTACCCGTTTTAAACCTTCTAAATCTGTCTAGTGAAATAAGTATACCCTCCTTTTTGTGGGTGCCTTTTTGTCAGTACTAATAAGGAATTTAGCGTTTACTGCTCTGTGACCACTAATTCCGTTCACTGTTACTGCGTTAAGGACGCATTCAGGTATGTTAGTCACCAAAAGATCTAGAACGTTGTGTCCTCTGGTCGGTGTTGTGGACTTAATGTGAATGTGCAGAGTGTTGCAGAACTCGTTATCTTTGCCGCCACTTTTCAAAAGACTCGTGTAAAGGCGCACTATGGGAAAGGATAGAGCTACGAAGACCGAGGTAGCAGAAGAAATCTGCGGATTGAGAATGAACATCTCTGTATTAATGCCTGTTGAGCCAGCCTGAAATATTGAACGATGGAGCGGAATTTTCAGGGGCTCATTTCTCAGCCCAAAAACAACATTTTAGGAGTTGAAATAGAATATAGGTGGAAAAATGAACAATAAACCAAATGTTTTGAGGCATGAAATAGTGGAACTGAAATACTCATGACAGGAAAAGCACTCCGTCCTGTCCACACTTATGAATTTTTACGGAATGCTTTTCATTTCTTGAAAAATAGGCAACACCCTAATGCAAGCACATATACCAACACGCGATTATTATAATGAAGTCGCCTTTGAAAAAGGCTTACGAATAACATTTATTTTTACTATCCTCTGTATTTGCTTATTTTAATGTAATTTATCAAGATTCAAATAGAACTAAAATTACCCCAACCATTCATTACCCCAACCATTCATTTTCAGATTTTAAAGCACTGAGATGCCGTCTATGCTCGATCATGCATGAAATCGTACATGATCCTAAATTCCATGGCTGGGATCTAATGAGCCAGATGGCTGCTGTTGCTAACATGTTTACTAAAGTGACGGGCAATGCAGCAGTGGAAGAGCAGATATTGTGCATGAAACAGAACCCAGAAATTTTCAGCACATTGCTCGGTGAATTATACCTGCCCTAGAAGAGATATAAAGCAAAATTTGAAAAATGAAAGTTTAAAGTAAGTGACTAATCGTAGAGCTTTATGTAGTACATACATGTTGTATATATGTATCAACAATTTATTACAGCGAGGAAACATTTACAAACCACATAAAAACACACAACCACGACCCGGGTTTCAACGGCTAAGCGTCATCATCAGGTGAACAAAAGTGTAAAACATTCCCTCATATACTATCAGTCAGTTGGGGTGGGGGGTAGTGGGGTGAGGGGGGAGAGGAGGACGGGAATGGACAACAAAAGAGGAAAGGATAGGGGAGTTGGCGGGCAGCAAGTATTCATTTAAAAGATTAACATCTGGGTCAACATTTCGCTTTAAAATTTCGAGCTGTTCAAATGCATTTAGCTCACGTCGGTTATTAGTAAAATGCAATGCTTTAACTTTAAAATCACTTTCATGGTCAAAAGTTAAAAGGTGTTTGGCAAAATTACTCTTTTATTCATGGTCACCCCCCCCCCCCTCCCCCCCAACTGACTGATAGTATATAAGGGAATGTTTTAAAACTTTTGTTCACCTGATGATGACGCTCAGCCGTCGAAACCCGGGTCGTGGTTGTGTGTTTTTATGTGGTTTGTAAAAGTTTCCTCACTGTAATAAATTGTTGTGGTGGAATACCACAAAGTTTCTGAAGACTACGTTGTATGTATCAACTCCTATAATCTTAAACTTGATGTTTTCGCCACCGCTCCGTATTCACGTAAGATTGATCTGATTGATCTGATCTGATTAATCATCTGACAAGCAGGTGTCAGATGTAGAAGTGCAACCATCTACTCATCTCTTTGGTTGGCAGAAGGCACCGATTTATTCACAACATCTGTGTATTCAGCTCAGCGTAATCCCAACCTCTCTTCATCTCATCCGAAAAGCCGATTCCATTTCGACCCAATTCCCACTTGCCCAACATCCTCCCCTCCTTCCCAGGCTTGAGCATCCCTTTGCTTCTTATCACTTGCTGCATCCACTCATTCTAGCACCATGTTTCCCCCTTTTCTCAAATGACCCAGCGCCTCCATGTTTTTCTACTATCCGTCCAATGCAGCATCTCCATATTCTCTCTCTCACCAGTAACTCAAAACGCCTGCAGCGTTCGAGGTTGTTGGTGCGAACTCTCTTTCTTCCGAATCCAGGTTTCTGGACGGTAAGCTTCACGTCCGATTCTCGAATACCCTTTTCCTAGGATCCAAAGATACGGTCCGGAGACCATTGCTCGCTCTTTGGCCCGGTTTAATTTAGTCTGGTTAACGTTAATCGTGAGACGGCGTAACCTTTTCAGGTCTTTCCACATAAGATCAACAAACCTACCATCTCGGCTTTTAATGAAATTTGATGCATAGGTAGCCTCTCTACATAGGATAAGAAAAATTACAATTTTCATTAAATTACATCGGCCCGTTTTGAAAATTTGGCTAAACAAATTTTACAAAATCATCTAGAATCGCATGACCATCAACATATACAATATTAATTGCTCTTCTCTTAATCAACGAAGAGCAATGGAGGAATTTGTAGCTATTTTTATACCTTTTCTTATTATATACCTTTAACACACTATGGGTTGTAAGGAGTATTTTTTTTTCAAATTCCAAAATAACATTTTAATTTTAATTTTTGAAAAAAACATGTCTCCAATTTTTTTGTTTTAATCTAGGAATTAGTTTATATAATTTTTAAATTATATAACCAAGTTCATTTTTAAAAATTATCATGTCTTCATTCCACGAAGTAAACTCGCAAGCCATTGATTTTATATAAAAAGTTTGAAAATGGGAGGGCAATAGGTTCATGGTTAAAATAATTTGAAATAAAGGTGGTTTTCACAAAATTCCAACAATGATATCATCATTTAAATCACTTTTTTTCTAGCTTTTATGTCTGTATAAAAATTTGAGCAAATTAAATAAAAAATATGAAAGGTTGTTACGTGTAGATAATATCAGTACATATGACATATGTGATAGGTATCCATAATACATCAGGTGTATTTGGATAACAAAATGATGGTGATGGCCCAGGTGGAAGCAGGAAAGATGCTTTTACTTCATCAAGCTCTTCATTTTTTTCCATTACATAGGCTAGCCACCAATTTTCATCAAAGATAACTGGTGAAACCATTTCAATCTGCTAATTGAAGTTTTTTTGTGACCTTGAAACAGATACTTGAGAAGAGATGGTAGCTTCTGAAAATATTTTCACCCAAAATTTGTTGGAATTGATACAACATGTATAAATGCATTATACTCCTTGGTTCCTTTAATTGTCACTTCTTCACAAAAACGGTCTCTTAAAAATATCTCTGATAAAAAAACATAGTCCCCTTGTGTACTTCAAGTAAAATATATTCCTGAAATATTTTGTACTGCCCATTCGTACAATTGGACAGGGGTCAGGAATTGATTCTAGAAGGGTAGCTGCAAGCTAGCTCTTGCTGCCTGTCTCTTCACCGTGCCACCAACTCTATTGTAAGGCCCTTTTCCGTTAGCCGTTGTGGAAAAGTGTCATTCGGCTTCAATGTCAAAATCTTTTCAATGGTAGCATAAGTTGAAAAAAATCTTCTTGCTCTTGTATTGGGCAGCAGCTCCATCAGAAAAATAAAATATCTTTTTGGGGACTTTTCCAAATCTTGTTGCCTAAAAATCAATTAATGTTTTTAAAAATTGTAGACCGCTACAGTGTTGTGTTCAAGACAGTATGATATAATACGTATTTCATGTATTCGACTTTATTTTCTTCTTTTTATTATACTTCTAAAGGGTGAACTGTAGTATGTCAGTAGTCTAGTGATAACTTTGTGCTTCATCTTGAGCAACCATGCTGTAATTTTTGGAAAAATCTAGTGTAAGCGTACATTCAGATTTATTTAAGTTTCCCTTTATCTGATTCATAAATGCAGTCTGCCGTTTTGCTATAAACTCATGTTGAATTAAGACTGATACCTTGTCGCAGAGAAGATCTAAGAACTCTGAAGATGATTTCTGCAATGTCTCCAAAGTACAACGGTCAACTTATACCCCATGCCGAAATGGATTGTTTTTCAATTAGATTTTCCTAAAATGATTTTTCTAGGGTTTTTATAATTTCTGCATCTCATCACAGGATGTATAACCATTCATAATGAATTTTAATGATGGTGGATTACATAACATTTTTGCCATGCAGTGTTTGTAGGTTTTTAATTGAGAGGTTAATATTTTTTTGTAATTTACTGTTAGTAATGATTTCCAATTTGGCACTCTCAATCATAAGTTTACATTTTGATGTGTTGTGCGTACACAGACATCATGGGTAACACTTGATCCTGCCAATACACAATGCCTTGGTCGAAGCTCAGCAAATTTTGAAAAACCAATGTGAATATTTGAAAACCTTTCTTTTAATAATGAATAGGCTTCTTTTAAGTTGCATCAAATAAGTCTTTCAGATACTTTTTTGTTCTCACCTGCATCAGTACTGGTAATACAATCTTTGATTCCTGGCATGGTTCTGCCAACCTCATCATTTTCATAAAACGAAATAATATTACTTACTATAATAATCACCGATGTGTACACACCTAATAAAATAAAAATAATATTTTTCTTCCACCTTAAATAATACACAAGTACTGTAGGCACGCGTGGATGGGAAAAGGCCGTGACGCGTGACCCACGAGAATTAAATAAAATAAAAAAGGACCGAGGGAAGAGAAAGGAAACTGGAAGAAAACTCACCGGCCGTCGGCAAAACCATTCCTGAACTCACGTCACAATACCCAGTAACACACACTTGCGGGACGTCCGCTGTCCTGGTGACGAAAAAACACTGCACACTCGACTCCACTATCAAAGGAGCCTTCGTTCCGACTGCCCCGACTTCCACTCTCCTCCCGCTTCGAAGGCAAACCCCCGTATCCCCACCCCCCAGACGGCGCGATGAGTAAGGTTAGGGAGAAGGTCGAGGAGGGAGATTTGAATACAAAAAAAGAGCGCGTATCGGAGCAAACAAGTACAGTTAATACACGTATATACAATTTAAGGGGAAATATAGGTACCCCAGAGGATAACCTGTGTTGGGGTTTACCATCATAAATGTTCGAAGGCAGCGGCTGGTGCTAATAAATACTCACTTTTTACCTAGTAGTTGAGCAATTTTAATTTCAAATTTTCATCATAGTGTGTTCAGTTGACAAGTAAAAATATAACAGTAGTAACATGTAACAAAGACAAAATAAAGTACAGATTCAAGATCAGGAAGATCACACAACAACTTTTAATAATTTTTCCACTTCATCACTCTCCTTGGATAGAAGCCATTGTTTTAATTTGCGCAGAAATATAGCCGTGGAGTTTTGTTTCCACAGTTCAATAGTGAGGGAGCAGAACAACTTTGGCGCAAGGTATGCTTATGTTTGTTTAAAGGCTTCGTTACTGGGCTTAGGTATTTCAATGCCTAAGCCTAACAAAAAATATCTTGTATTGATCTTTACTTACTTGAGTACTCAATCGGCTTTGTTCTGTTTCCACCACGAATATAAAACATCTTGAGCACCTTAAAGACAAATAAATACCTTACTGGTAGTAAATCAAGATTTTTGAATATAAGGTAATGAGTTCTGAGTACTTGGCTGTTTGAATATCACTCTTATAAGTTTCTTTTGGGCAATCTGTAGAGGCTTAATATTGGTAATATAGGCTCCGTCCCAACAAGAAATGCCATACTGCAATCTGGAATCAACCAGAGCACAATAGACGGAATGAACAACTGTTAATGGACATACATATCGTAACAGAAAGAACTTCTTTAACATGGATAACATTTCCAATATAAGTTTGTTGACATGTAATCTCCAGCTGATGTTTTCATCAATTATTATTCCAAGATATTTTATAAAAATAACTTGCTCAATTTGAAAACATATGGAGCAGTTTCTTTCATTATTGCACCTGAGAAATCTATAAGAAACACTCAGTGGTTCAAAAAATTTCCTTTTTAAATTAAATATAACATGTTAAGTTTTTTCACTTAATACCTATTTATTCACACTGAACCAAACTTTTATTCTATCAAGATCACTTTGTATTTGTGAGTATAAACCACACATATTACTCGATGAATGCACCAAAGCTGTATCATCCGCAAAGGATGTTAATTTACCGTTGAATATTCCAGTATTGAAATTGTTTAGATATATAAGGAACAGTATAGGCCCAAGGACTGAGCCCTGGGGGACCCCGCAAGAAAGAGACGTATATTGGCTATAACTATCATTGATTTTCCCATACTGGGTTCTCCCAGTTAGTTAACTCCGGAACCAGTCATTTGCGACTCCTCTTATCCCAGCTTGCATTAATCTTTTCAATAATAAAGTATGATCTAAGCAATCGAAAGTTTTTGTAATATATCGACAAACAGGCCTGCTACTCTCTTATTATTATTGAGTCCATCAAAGATATCAGAGCATAACTGTAAAATTGCATCTTCAGTGATTTTACCTTTTAAAAATCCGAATTGCCTATCGCTAAAGAACTTGTTAGTTTTTAGGAAATTTAACAGTCGAATTTTAATATTTTTTTAAACTTTAGAAAAAACAGGTAAGAGCGGTTTTAGCGGTTAACGGCGGAATTGGTCTATAATTACAAACCTTTGATTTGTCAACTTTTTTTAAAATTGGAACTATTACAGCAGTTTTTAACTGTTTTGGAAATTCACCCGTTATTATGCTTAAATTTTCTATGCATGTAAAAACTTGTGCAATAAATTCATTTACCACTTTAATTGTATTGACACTGATTCTGTCATAAACCATTGATGTTTTGGGCTTCATTTCTTTAATAATATTACTAACCTCTTTAAAATCTGTCCGAAACATATAAAACGATTGCATTATAACACAGCTCGGAAACCATTGCTCATACTCCTTTTCAATGCAATGACCATAAATAGTAGACTCGTCTCTGCACAAATTTTTGAATTCATTTGCTATTTCTTAAGCACGAAACAACAAATTACCATTTTCAGGTGATTGTATCTTTTCAATATTGTTTCCCGTCTCTACCTAAGATGTCATTCAAAGTTCTCCATTGTTTTGCTGAGTCATTACCATTATTTGAAAAAAGTGTCAAATAACACTACTCTTTGCGCTTAGCAATGTCATAACCGAGACGGGTCTTATAAGACCTATAGTAACGTTTCAATTTCTCAGTATAAGGTTGACTTCTCATTTTTTATACAAAATATTTCTTTTAGAAATTCTGTTGCATATCTTCCTATTCTTATTTCTTATTTTAGTATTAAATTGGCATAGTGACGACCTCGTTCAATTATTTCTAGAAAAACCGCATAAACTTTGGTAAAATTTGTTTGTTTATACACATCATCCCAGGTGCATTGACGAAAATATTCACACAAGGAATGGAGATCAATTTGAACAAGAGACTCGTCAATCACCTTTTCACATTCATTTCTTACATTCAGTTTTAAATCGCACAAGATTAGGTATTGATCAGTTATACCTAGTTCTAGCGCTTTTCGTACGCATTCAAAATTATCTCTACTCCTATAGAATGCATGTTCAATACACGACTCAATGTATTTAGAGATCCTTGTAGGAGTACATATTAATTGTTCAAGGCCATAACTCGCCACTATCGTTTGATATTGATAAGTATTATCACACTGGTTTAGAAGACATAAATTTATGTCGCCTATAACAATAACACTAGGAACTCTAGAGCCATGTAGTACACTTTGCAATTCTTGAAAAAAAATCATTAATTGACTGGGACTGAAGTCTATATATAGCTACAACAGTTAGTGACACATTTGATTTTAAGTCAATAGTTATTTTTACGATATCAGCAGATGACATTTCGGATAACATATTTGACAGACAAGGATAAGTTTCAAGTACATATACAATCACTCCTCCAGCTCTATAATTATTGTTACATTTAACTAAATGATTATATCCTGTTAATGTATAAGCCATTACTTCATAGTCATTAATCCATATTTCTGACAAAATTATTATGTGAGGCGTGTACTTTAAATTTCCAAGTTGTAATACAAATTTTCAAAATTTTCTCGTAAACTCCTTACGTTTTGATGTATTATCTTAATATTACCACAGGCATCAACTTATTGAATTGCACAGTATTCTTCAAAACTTTGAGTCATTTTAAGAATAAGGATAAAGTAATCTCATTTAAACAAAAATTCATAATTTTGTCAAGCAAATTAATCTGAAGAATACAGTTAACGACGCGTAACAAAAAAAACCTTGAGAGAGAAAAAACTAATAAATTACGACATGTAAAATTATATATTATATATTATATATTATATATTATATATTATATATTATATATTATATATTATATATTATATATTATATATTATATATTATATATTATATATTATATATTATATATTATATATTATATATTATATATTATATATTATATATTATATATTATATATTATATATTATATATTATATATTATATATTATATATTATATATTATATATTATATATTATATATTATATATATTATATATTATATATTACATGTTCTTATATTTTGATGTAAAACATAGAAACTGTTAACATTTAAATTTGAGTCATCAACGGTATTAAGCATTTTGTTAGTAAAAGAGAAATATTGAACCTACATAGGTATATATGTCAGTAACTTTCACATAAGAAATACACGTGAAGTTAAATCTTCATTTGGCTACAGACCTTTTTTATTTGCAATATTAAATTAGAAATAGTGGTGTTCTGTTATTAAGAAAAGTACCATTAGATTGATAATAAAATAAAGATTCTTATTCCTTCTATCGAATCTTGTATTCCGGTCAAAATTCCGAAATATTTGCTAACGTAACGATTTTTTGCAATATTTTGTGTTTTTGAGTCATCGTCCCCATAGCGACCATACTCATTGTTTAAATCGAGATTCCGTGTATATCCATTGACTCAATGATTTTTTAAACTAAATAAGATATGAATGGTATATTACAATCAATGTGAATTATAATATTCTTCCGGTTGATATTCAACGAGCACCTTCACTAGTAGTAGATAATAATGACTTCATAGCTATTTATTGTTTGTTTATTAATTGTTGTAAATTAAGGTGCTTTCAAAGAATAAAAATTAAGTTAATTTTTATGATAACATATCAATGTATAATAAATTTCACTTAATTTTGCAATGTCTGTTTTATTATAACTGGACGTTTTGTTTTTTGTGATGTGCACCATTTCTTTAAATAATCTTTTAAATAGGCTAGGTTCTAAATCTATTATTTTTGTTAGTTGGAAATGAAAATAGGTTATTTTTGATTGCGTGATTTGCCGCTGCACATAATTGAATTTTGGATTACCTATATTTAAGTTTTACGCTGGAAGATTCCATTTTTCTGATATTGGGATGCTTGGTCTATGTACGTATGCCTAGCATAAGGCAAGTAATGCATATTATTTGTCTTTATTTAAGTATATTATTTAATTTTAGTTTATTTAATTTGCTCAATTTCAATACACAGACGTAAATACTAGAGAAGAATGATTTAATGATTTGAATGAACCCATTGACCTCCCATCATAAAACTTTGCATATAATTTAATAATTACATAAACTAATTCCTAGATTAATACAAAAAATTGAATACATGCGTTTTTCAAAAATAAAAATTGAAATGTTATTTTGTTATTTGAAAAAAATATTTTATACAACCCATAGTGTGTTATTGGTAAATAATAAGAAAAGGTATAAAAATAGCTACAAATTGACCACTCCTGCATTTATCTACCATAAGTAGGAGATGAGCAATTTATTATGTGAATCTTGACGTCCATGCGATTATGGACGATTTTTGTAAAATTTACAACGCCATATTTTTTAAACGAGCTGATACAGTTCAATAAAATTCTGAGATTTTCTTATCCTACATAGAGGCGACCTACGTGCCAAATGTCATCTGAGTTGGTGAGGTCAACATGTTATTTAAAGTGTGTTGGTCTGACATGGAATGACTCTTTCGTTAAATTGAAGTGGTAGCATAGAATAAGTATAGTTCGAGTTTTGCGTCTTAAACTAGACTGTCGGTTAGTTGACGTGAGCGTAATCGATGGGGGAAAGTATAAACTTTGGTTTTCATTCCGAGAAAATTTTTAATCAGAAAATTAACCAGAGAGACCGAGCCTTAGAGTAGTTGACGTGTCTTCTTCTAAAACTATTCTCCTCCCTCGCCAATATGCCTTTTTTCCTCATTTTTCCCAATTGATGTTATCCCAATCTTAAACCTCGTCTTATTTGCCCAGGAAATTATCATTCCCTTTGTTTCCCTATTATTAATATTAACTTCATCATTACTCACTGATTTTCTAATGCATCTAACCAAGTCTGCATATTGGACCACCACAATTTCATGAAGAATGCTCTAATCATGATATAATCACAAAAATTCTCTTTTTCAGGAGTTTTGGACAAGTTTCTAAGAGGACTGACCACGTCTGGGCAAGATGAACAGATTCACACAGCTGATTTCAAAGGAGAATACCATTGTCTGGCCACCAATAGCAAAACGACCATATTTCCCCATTACGGAAACTAACCTACCACAGAGCGCACATCACGACAGCATTCTATATTTACGTACGGAATGTGCTCTAGAAAAAATGAAAATGCATAAATATGAACCTTTCAGTATTACTTGGATAATAAACCTACAGAATACTTTCAGTTGATTTTCCAACTTCCCTTTTATTCCTTCATCTCTATACCACGTTAAAAATCTGTGACGTTACAAATTTGCCAATATCTGATACAAGTGATAGACCAGTGCACACACGGACAAGTAAAAGTGGACATAAGTAAAAACTTACAAATACATCATTTAACGCAAAAAACGAGTACCATCTCTGAATCTTAAATTCTAACATGCCTGATACATGAGAGATAGCTTGAAGATAAGGCTAATAGCAATTATAACGTCTATTTTCAATATCCCCACCCACAACTAAGCTCATTCGTCATTTCCTGACACAAAACTTATTTTATTTGACAACAAGCCATTCCCTTCCCTTAAACTACAACCTTGACATGGTGGAAGGGCTTGTGCGTTCCAATGACCTTTCAGCTGGAATGGCAGAAGCAATTACTATTGCTCCTGGAAGGTCCACCCATGCCAGATAGGTCGAAGGGTAGGAGTCAGACGAAAGGCAGTTCCGTGATAGTGTCTCGTAAAAACACCATTGAGATGGGGGTGGAATTCCCTCTCAACCATCACTCACCCAGAATATAAGTCATTCACAGAGAATTGATTCCTGGCAACTACGGGACGCCGCCCACTAGGGCGGGTGTCGTGCCCGGCAGCGGGGGAGGCAAGGCCTCCGCGGTCGTCATCACACTAAATCCTTGCACAGCATCATCATCGGAGGATACAAGGGATAGGAGGGAGAAGAAGAAAGAGAGAAAGAGGAGGAGGAAAACATCTGGGTCATTCCATTTTAAATCGACAAATGGTTGGCGCCTCACCATCTTAGATTTCAACGAAATTCGGCACGTGGGTAGTGTCTACCCTTTTAACCCATAATCCGTTGACTAAATTCACAGAAAAAAGGTGACCCTGAGTTATAGGCAAATGTACATCACTTGGACGCCTAAAAAATGTAATTTTACGCCCTTCTTGTATAAGCTCCAGAAAACGTATTTTATTTACAAGACAATACAAACGTCACTTTTCAGGTTTTCCTTTTTTAAATTGAAGTATTTTTCTTGCCTTTTGATAGTGAAAAAAATGATGTGCTTTTAACTGTTCAAACTTTTCTAACAGTTTTCCATGTATTCTTGAAGCGAAAGAACACATGAATTCAACTCATACCGATCGTTGGAAACCCACTGCTTAAATGTCACCTATGTATCCTCATCTCGTAAGCCCTCCCATTCCTCCCGGAGTCTTATCCTGGCATTGATAGCTCCTGGGCATTCGCTACACTTCGATAGCATGCAGCATTCATTTTCTGTATTGAACACCATGCAACTAATTGTAAGTATGCCCTTGTAGTTGATAGTGTTCTTGATAGCTGCAACATCGTTTTCACATGTTGGTGCATGAAACACACATAGCATGTGTACCTGATTCCCCAGATAAAATGAAGAATTTAGGCCTGAGCTCTGCAAGCTTAGGGAATCCAATTTGTAATTTGAGGTTTTATTCCTTGAAGGCTATATATAGATCCTTCAAGTCTGATAAAACAAGTATTTTTTGGACATTAATCTTGACTCCATAAGATCCTTTCACAGACACTACACTCATTTATACCTGACATCAGTCGGCTATAAAGCTCCTTTTCATAAAAATCAGCATTATTTTTTTATACAATCTCTTGGAGTTGGTTATTGGGTTTTTTCATCCCAATTTGCGGTAAAATCCCATTCCTTTATACTATTGTAATGTCTTTACTCACTTTCGGGGAGGTATTACGGCTTCTTCTCGTAAAATTAAAGACACCACGTTATTTGTACATGACTCCATTTTTATTCTCGTTTACAACCAACTACTCCTTCTTCATATATGCAATGCATTCTGGGAGTCGCCACACTGACCAACTGCATATATATGCTACAACTAGTCCCCTTGAATGACGACCTAAGTATCGACTTACATTTAACTCCTCTTTTAATTTTTGTGGTACTCCATCTTCCAGGGACAAGGCTTAAGATATTAACTTTGTCTTGAGTCGATGTCGCATTTTTCATTTTTTCCTTAAGCTGGACAACCAAGTTCAGAATTTCGGGACACAAAGAGTTACTAAGAATGGTATTCGTTGAGTCCATAGTTTGTAAAATATCCACCTAAATGGATTAACTTATCTTACTTTTCACCGACTCGACTATTTTTCTAACCTTCTTTTTTACTACAAATGGCCTACGCTCAATGTAACGCATTTGAGCCTTGAGAGGAGAAACAACAAGTGCTGGATAAGATTCATTAACTGAGTCAACTAGAAGACATTCGGGTTCATAAATATCCAATTACCACTCAGCTTCAGATCCTATGCCATTGTTTAGGTTAATAAGTTTTTTATTACAATTTTTTCACAATGCTCTAGCTCGTATTAATCCGAATTCATCTTTGCTCATAGAGAGATCGTATGATATTTCTCTGAGATATTTTATGACCGCTTTATGTGACAGCAAAAAGGGTCAGAAAAATATTTTCCATGGATAGCAAAGTATTTGTCAAAATATTTATCCTTATGAAACCGAGAACTTAGAGGCTGTTGACGAGTTCATGCAATGACCCCCACCTATCACCACCTTGAAAATATTGTATGGTACTATACACGTATGAGTATTAATATGAGAAAAAACAGCCTGCTACTTGAAGTCCTTATGGGTATATTTATTGCCCAAGGTTACAAAAAACAACTTTTTGAACTTTAAATTAGAACAGTTGAAGAAGTATTTAAACTAGGACAAAGACGACGTTAAAGATCAATAGTATCAAGTAAAGTCTTTTACCTTTTCAATGATACCATTTATACATTTGTGCTAAGTAAAATAAGTTTTCTGGAGTTTATACAAAAAGGGCGTAAATTTGCATTTTTTTAGGCTTCCAAGTGATGTACATTTGTAGGAAAAGGATAAAATACTTTGCACTATTCCCCTGAAGAATATTATTTATTGAGCCAACATGTTTCACTGCACTGCAGCATCATCAGAACTGAATACAAGATAGTTAACCCTCAATATATAGTCACATGGGGAGGGAGGAAGGAATGGTAAGGAGGGTGGGGGTGGAGGAAAACGGCGTTGTATGAAACTTGGGTATGCAGGTGGGAGGGAGAGAGTTGGAGGCGAGGGTGAGGGAAGGGGAGGGGGTTTTGGGCAGAGCGTGGGTCTGAGGAGAGGAGAGGGTGGGGTAGAGGATGACTGACCGAAGGTGATGAGAGGGTTTGTTTGGGATTAACTGCGGGATGTATCGGCCGCCACCAATAACTTCATCAATGTACATTTGCCTATAACTCAGGGGTGATTTTTTTTCTGTGAATTTAGACAAGGGATTATGGGTTAAAAGGGTAGACACTACCCACGTGCCGAATTTCGTTGAAATCTGAGATGGTGAGGCGCCATTTTTTCTTAAATTGGAAGAGTTAAAATGGAATGACCTAGCGGTAAAAACAGGAACTTGGGACGTAAGGACCACGATCTGGGCCGGGAAGCTATAAAATATTAAACAGGAAATGGAAATGGGGAAAACAGATGCTTTGGGTGTGTGCGACGTGAGATGGAGGATAGTGTGGACTATTGGAGTGATAGTTACAGAATAATCTATAGTGGGGATGTGAGAGTCAACGTGGGGTAGGTAAGGTACTGAATACAAACTGAGAGTAGTAAGCATTGAACAGGTGAGCGACAGGATACTAGTGGTTGAAATAAAGGCACGCCCGACGAATTTCATACTGGTACAGGTATATATGGCTACAAGCAACCAGAGGGAAAAACAGGTGGACGAGGTGTAAGAGCAATTAGAAGACATAATTAGAGAAATCCTGGGAAATAAAAACCTAATAGTAATGGGCGATTGGAAAGCAGTGGTGGGGGAAAGGAGGTACGGATTTGAAGTGGAAGGGAATGGGCTAGGGACAAGAAATTATCACGGTGGGAAGGAATTTGCATTTTGTAGATTACATATATAAGTAGTGACAAAAACTCGGTTTGAACATCAACCCAGGCGTAGGTACACATGGAAAATGCCTGATGATACTGGGAGATACCAAATTGATTACATCATGGTAAGGCAGAGATTTAGGAACAGTGGAAAGCACTCTCGTAGCTATCCAGGGGTGGATGCGGACTCGGATCATAACTTGGTGATGATGAAGTGTGAAGTTAGATTTAAAAGGCTTTGTAAAGGTAGGAAGATAAAGAGATGGAACCTTGAAGCATTGAAAGGGTTAAAAAGGAGGGAAAACCAAGAGCTGGTAGAAAAGAACATAGGTGAAGAGAAGCGAATGGGAACATAAGAGAGAAGATGGGAGTTTATAAAAACAGGCATAGTAGGAGCGGCAGACAAAGCAACGGGAATAGGGGAAAAGAAAAGGGTTAAGAAGCAGTGAGTTATGGAAAAAATTATTAAGAAAATAGGAGAGAGAAAAAAGGAGAGTAGGATGTTAAAAAATGTCAACACCGACCTAGGCAAAGGAAACTGGTGGAAAGAACGATGCCATGAAGTAGAAAAGCTAAAGGAAGATGGGGATGTGGGCGCTTTATACGCCAAAGTAAAAATGCTATCGGGTGAGAAGAGAGGTCAAACGATACCAAGGCTTAAGGACAAAACAGGGATGATATTAATCGAACTGGAAGATATTCAGGATTGGTGGAGAGCATACGTAGAGGATATATATGACAGCGAGAATAAACCTTTGAACCTAGATATAGAGGATGAAGGAGATAAGGATAACCTCGGACCGGAGTTACTTGACAGCAAAATAGAGAGGGCGTTAAGGGAGATGAAGGGTAGAAAAGCCGTTGGAACCGATAACCTACCTTCGGAGCTACTGAAGAATCTAGGAAGTAACGCGAGACGATTCTTCTTCGAACATATTCGTAGGATCTACGAGGAAGGAGTATGGCCAGAGGATTTCGTGAAAACAGTATTAATATCTATCCCGAAGTAGAAGAAAGTGTCAGAATGCAAGGAGTATAGAACGATTAGTAAAATTTCGCACGCGGCAAAATTTTAGCTTACAACACTAGGTTGGAGGGCAGAGAAAATAGCTATTTTGGCGATGACCAATTTGGGTTCAGGAAGGGGATAGTAACTCGAGACGCTATTGCGGTAATGAGGACACTTATAGATAGAAACATAGAGCATAATCAGGATGTTTTCGCTTGCTTTGTATATTTCGAAAAGGCGTTTGACAGAGTAAACTGGGAGAAACTAATGCAGATACTGGGGAAAATAGGAATAGATTGGCGTGATAGGAGACTCACGCAAAACTTATATCTGGATCAGAGGGCCCAGGTGAGGGTAGCTGACGGTGATTCAGGGTGGACAGTTATATGTCGCGGGGTAAGACAAGGGTCCCCTTGTCGCCTTTGCTTTTTAACTTTTAACATCTTTGCGAAGGAAATGGTAACGACCATTTCCCTCTTCCCCCCCCCCCATGCCCCCTCCCCAATCATCACCCCCGTCTACCTTTCCGCGCCCCCCTTCCGTTGAAAATGATGTATAAATACCCACCTCAAACAGGAATTCGAACATTGTACCTGAAGATGGCTAAATAAAAAAGCCGAAACACATGTTTTGAATTTAAAATAAAGTGGACGTACTATATCGATTACTTTTCATTTTTGCAAGAGCTTAAGGCAAAGGAATTTTGCACCAAATAGAGTCCTTCAATTTTATAATTTGTTTAGAAATGTTGCAACCAATTTTACAACTTATAGTAAAAGTAAGGAAAGCCCTCCAGTCCTACGACATTGACCTTTGCCAAGCCATGGACGAAGTTTCTAGTTTAGCGATCGCTTTAGAAGAACTGAGAATCGAAGCTTATATATTTGACAACATCTATTGAAAAGCAGTAGATACTTGCAACCGACTGGGAGTTTAAATCCCTGCTTCAAGAAAGCGCAAGGTTTCGTTTAGAGTGGATGTGGGAACTCTGTCATTGCATTTGTAGCGCAAAATATGAATTATGAAATAAAATTATTTGTATTTAATCCCATTTTGGATAAAATTATTGATTCCTTAAATGACAGATTCAACCAAGAGACAAAAGACATAATTCACGCTACCGGCAAATTATGACACTGGGTTCAGGAGATTACAAGCTACACTCAAATGGCTATAAATATCTCCCTGCTCAGATTGGATTGAATGCTTAAAAGTTAGAAGCCGAAATAAGAATTTTGAAAACTAAAAAAAATGACAACTTTCCTCCTACAAAAGCTGTCGATTGGTTAGAGTGGCTATCTAAGCATAATAAAGCGTTAACGTTTGTGAATTTCAAACTGCTAATGGCTAAATTCCTTACCATTCCAGTCACAAGTTTTTCAAAGCTCACTATTCTAAAATCTATACTTCGATCAACGATGCTGCAAGACCGTCTAGAATACCTCATGGTTTCATTCGTCGGACAAGAGCTTTCTGTGAATTCGGATAATGAGAGTATCATACAGGAATTTAAAAAATGATAATATTTGAGAGAAGAATGGCATTATAATTGTTTTATTATATTTGTAAAATCTTTGAATTCGATACCTGAATATTTATATATTTTGACTTTGCTTTCATATTAATAATCAGTAAAAACATATTTAATTTTTTGAAATTATTTACCTCCCAAATTATTATATTTCTAGATTGTTTATGTGCTGCAAGTAGGTTGAATAAAATTCAGAGTTCATTAGTATATTACAAACATTATTCTAATAAAGCTGATTACGAAATTTTTTTTCGTATTTTTTATCGCATTTCCTTCCCAATATTTACTCTGCTTTTATTTGATAAAAAGTTAATGCGTGGCTAGTAAGATATTTTATGCAACTATTATCAAAACCTTATTAAATTGCAGTTTGTTTAAAGCATTTAAAAATAAATATCTTATCCTAACATTGAAAATTAAAACATAAATGTAATATAAAGATATTTTGTTTAACAGAAATATTGGGGCCTTCTAATTTTGTTGTGGTAGTTGCTTTATGGAACTGGCTTTCCTCCAGGCACTTGGGGTTAAGGCTTATTGTTACGGTCATGGGCAAGGGCTAAAGGCGGCATTTTTATCGTTGGCAACCCCAATAGCAAAATCCTGCGCACGCCTATGACTAAGGTTTATCGTAAGTATGGAGTAGTACCGCAGAAACAATTACGGCTGATAGCTCCCAAAGTCGCGAACGTGGTATGTGTAGTTGTACGGAAATGTATCATTCGCCATTTTAAGTTATGCTTTCCTAGGTATGCTGTTTTGATTTACCATTTATAGATCGACCAGCTGAATTTTGCTAAGCGATTATCATTGTTTACTATTTTGTCTTGTAAGGAACCACAAATTACTTGCTTTGATTTTATTTTTATGCTCAGCATTCGTATTCGAACAACTAACAATCAGAATTTATCATCAAAATCTAAGATGATTCGGATTTAAAATTTCCAAATGGCAATGCGAAATCATGCAACTTACTTGAACCACAGCTTTAGATTAAGTACATCAATCAATCTTATTGTTCAAATTGGAGTCCAGTGGTATCCATAACGCCCTACTTAAACGGATTTAAATCTATGTATTCAATCACTCTCAAGTCGCGGAATTACTTTCTGTTGAGTCTACAATATTCACAACCTGTTCAGGAGTGCCTAAGGGCTCTCAAGTTAGCCCCTGGCATTTTTAATTTTCATAAATGATTTTGCCAATTGTCTATCTCTATGTCATTTCCTGTTATATGCCAGTACCGGCAAATTTGGTACGTTTTGTCTGTAAATTGCTGCCGAGTTATAAATGACCTAGTGAAAATAATTTCTACCTACCTAGCGATAGAATGGTTCTTAATTTAAGCAAATATAGTGCAATTTTCTTTTACCATAAAAAGTTATGTATTATTTTAATTAAAAAATAGATGGTACGGTTATTTTATTATGCAATACATATAAAGTACGAACCTACGAAGTACGATTCAGTTTGTCAATTCACCTCAAAGAGTCGTTCGATTAGATTCGTTCGTTTGCGACCATCCCACCTCTACATTTCATTTAAATTATAGAAGATTTTTCTAAGTTCAATTGCATGTAAGAGTTGGCATATCCATACGTATGTTAATTTCCGATTTGACCTATATTTTAAGAAGACCATTCAGATAATGCAGTTTTAAAAGGAATGAGGCATGTGTAAATGCAAAGTTAATTATTCTTCCATCAACGCATGTACCGTCGGAAAAATGAATGCCATTGAATACTGTAATGCTTCCGTTATCAGCATTAGAATATGCATACGATCAGCAATGTATGAGGTAATGAGTGAGAGGTACACGAGTGAGTGAGTTTGGGTGACTGTGAATGCATGCACGTGCAAGTCAACCGCTTGCGTTAATGACAACTTGAGCAGAAAAAATTGGAGCGATTTTGAATTTTAAGCTACATTTTTGTGTTCGCAATTTTGTTTTAAAAAACAGGCATTTGATATCGGATTCATAATCATCTAGCAAAACCCTTGTGTACCAAATTTCACTGGAATCGGAACATTATTTCTGTTCTTGGCCACCTTCTTTCCATTTCTGACCACTATGAACTGGTTGCATCGGGACTTGATTCATTGATTGGTCTTTTTTTACCATTTATAACAGGTAAAACGTAATAACATAAAATTTAGTTGATCAATACATTTTCGTAGTTTTCAACTGAGAGTTATCTTAGCCTTTCTTTTCATCATAGATTCACAGCTGATTAAACTTCACTCGCCATCCATTGATGCTTCCATTTCAAACAGTTCAGCGGTCTGAGTTACCGGATATCGGGACTTGTATGCTTTTTTACTGCCTCGTCGGTGAGTGATCGCGCCCTCGTCAAACTTCCATCACACAGTTCGAGATAAGGATAATAGATGGAGGTAGAATTACAAACCGAATCGCGAACCAATCATTTAAGAAGCCAATAAGTTTATATAAGGGTTCATAAGCGTTCAGATTCGCCACAAAAATGACAAATGTTTGGAAATGAATAACTTGTCAATGACGAAATAAACAAAAAAAATAAAACTTAGGCTGACTTAAGATGAAATCCCTTAGAAGCTGATAAAAACACACATTAAATGCTTAAATAATATAATAAATAATGGTAATTAATAACCATTTTAGCTAAATGCAAACCAAACAGCGTCACTTTACGAAGTTATTACACTCTTTCCAAATCATTCTTAGGATTGACCAATATGAGTTTTATCAACTTAACCTCCGAAACTTGCGATACAGTGGCCCATAAATTAACATTTATTTTTCAAATTCGAAATTTTACTTGCCAATAAAAGGTAAGATGTATTTTCTCATTATAAGTGTAGCAGTTTTTGTGAGAAATACTGACGAGTCAAAAGATTGTTTTTATCAACGGATGCGGGAATCGGAGAGATTAGCTGAGGAAAGTGAGTCATAATTATGATTGAGCTGAAATAGATAACACTGAATTTAGATGTGCGAAGCTGGATGGAGTGGATTCGTCTGAAAGCTTCTAGAAGAAGTATTTCTTCTGGAAAATTCGGCGAATTTTCAGACTTCTGAGAAAAAAGAAAGAAGAAATAGTTCTGCGTCGGAGAAAAGAAAACCAGCATATGGTGAACGAGAGTATTCACGACACCAAGAGGATCCCACTTCCTTGATCCACCATTCAGCGAAATACAGCGAAACGGCATTCTTTCTGCACCTACACGTAAGTTTACTTTTAATGAGGAATTTTATGTGAGGGATTTTGTTCCTCACAATACAAAAGCATGAGCTCTTCATATTGTGAGCTCATCCACCATGATTTGATATCGGGAGACAGGCACACATGATATAGAACTTATAGTAGTGCTCTGTGCATCTGTACTCACAGAAATGCATTTAAAAGGGCCACCACCACATTTCTTAGAAAATTTAAAAAAATCGCAACATGTTGTGATGCACACCTTTACCTCAGAGAAGTTTGCGATGATTTATACATATTCTACAGCCAAGTTCTAAGCCATTTAGGTGCTCTTTCGAGTCCACGTTTACAGTTTCAGCTATTACTTCCTATTTCGCCTCAGAACTACACAGTATTCACGCATAGTTTCCCACATGTTTATATGTGTAACTAGCATATAAAAGTTGCGGCTCAATAGAGATGCACTTTAAGAATATCACTAAATAAAAAATTAATATTATCGTGACATAACTACCACTAACAATCGAATTCTCCGAAACACAGAACATTAACATCCTGTTACAGATGTGAATTACATCTTGAATAAAGTGACACAAAATCTTAAGTTACACAACTGAGACAGCAGAAAATAACATAATATTTCGTGGATCGTATTGACAGCAGAAGAATTAAATGCTTACATATAAATTTTGGTTGCCATCTTCTTTTCTTAAATGACCTCATATGTTTGTTTAAAAAAAAATAAACTGAAACTCTATAAATGTATCTTTTTGCAATTGTACCCAATTCTGTACCTTTTGCCAGGTTTACAAACTTTATTTGCAGTAAAGGTAATCTTATCGGACACATTATCTCCGGATTCCCAACGCCACGGTGTTCCCAGAACCTACTAAAAGAAAATTATAAAAATTTCAATAGACCGTCAGAAATCCCACCCTGTCACGGTACGTTATAAATCAAGCACGGGGTTCCAAATGTTTATGCTAGCATTTTGAAACCTGATGTCATTCATAAACTAGCATCAATTAGGCAAATTGATACATTCCGCATTCATAAATATAATAACGTCACATTCATAAGTTAAACCTATTGATAAAAAGTCAAAACAATTACCAAGAATTCAAGTAGCCTACCAGCAGAATGCTAAATAAATACATACGAAAATGGAAAATGTAATTTACCCAATAATTAATGCGTGATTATATATCCAAGCATACTGGTCGAAAGCATAAAATATTAATGCACATTTGACTTTTCAGTATCTCCTGAGATTGTTCTTCAATGCCAGAATACAAGAGGAAATGAATACTGTGATAAATGATACCACAAGCCCTAATTCACTAAAATATGACATTAATCCTGATCCAGGAGATGTTTTGATTTTTTATCATGTAAAATTTGAGAACGAGGAAAGAAGCGAGACGATTAATGAAGTGAGAAGGCTATGCTCAATAGCAGAACAATGGGGATTCAAAAAAGACCGTGTTAGTAAATACTCAGACCTTTCAAGCGAAGAAATCTTTCAAGAGATACGGATATGTAAGTAAAATAGCCCTCCAATACTGCAATTAACTTAGTCCACTAAAATTACTGATTATTGAAAGTGCCTTTTCATAATTTCGATGATTTTATGGACTTTTTTAAGGCCTAAGACTGATGATAATGTAATGTAATGGGTTTTAAAAATTTATTTGCTTAACGTTTTTTTTCAAATAGAGATATAGCATAAATACAATATAAGTCCTCCTGAGCCCCTGACTCGTCAGGAGGTGCTTGTGAATACAAAAAATATTACAGAGCATTGGTGGAGATATAATAAATTATACACTTTACACTTTTACATGTATTATGAAGAAAGACAATCCATTTCTTCATTGGTTTTCCAACAATAAATTCTTACAGTCTCTTTTCAGTTGTGAGATAGTACTTATATTTGGTATTTTAATATTTACATAACATAAGTTTAGGTATAATTACACTTAACATTCTATCACCGTAGTTTGTGTATGATTTTTCAATATCATATATTCCATGTATCTTAATTGCATTGTATCTTTTAAGTCTTTTTTTCTCCTATATTTATTACTGTAATAATTATCAGTAATGAGTACATATTCAAATAGCTTATCTACGGGCAGTACACATATGCATTTATAGACCTTATTAACATCAGATAATCCCACATCACTTCCTAATTTTATATTTACATCTGAAAATGATTTTTATTGTTCGATTTTGGGTGCTAATCCAAATTTTTTTAATGTATATTAGCGGTGCTACCCCACACTGTCAGACCATACCTAATTACTGATTCAAACAGAGCATAATAAACCTGTATTTGGATGTCGGTGGTAATATATTTTTTTATATGATACATTTGGTAAGATATTTTTCTTAGTTTTTTATTGATTTTAATATATGTTCACCAAATTTGAAATTGCAATCAATCATGACACCCAAATAATTGTATTTATCCACTTGAATCCTCTGGGGCGCCTCTTTTCATATTTGTCAGGAGCTCCCGGAAGAGACGGGTGCTCCTTTTCGCCCGTTACCGCTTCAGGAGTTGAGTTTTTAACTCGTTGATCGTCGCGGCCCCTCGGTACTCTTCTCTGCTGCAGTAGTTCTCCGCTACCTCTCCAATTTATCTCAGGGTCGTCGCATTGAGTCTGTCGGCGTCGGAGTGGCCCCCCAAAAAAATTCAGCCGCTCGTTCCAATATGTCGAGAAAGGCCGCAACCGACTCTCCCGGTCTTCCCGAAAATGCCGCGACCGCCGAAAGTAGGCTGAAGTCCTTTCTCCCACCTTCTTCTCCAGCAGCTGCCCCCGCCCGCCGAAGTCCTTCGATATTTGCGCTTGCCCCCGCCCGCCAGAGTATTTCGTTATCTGCGCTGAGTTCTTGGATTTTCGCGCTCATCTCCGTGATGTCCTCCTGCAATGCCATCTCCTGGCCCCCAAGGCTCACTCTCGCCGACATAGTGATCACCTTGTCACTGAGTTTCCTCGCAAAATTTTCCAAATCCCACTTCTGACACCAGTGTAAGACCCACGACTCTCAACGGGGCGTCACCAACTATTTGGCAGGGATTTTTAGTAAGAAAACTGGCACTCTCTAAACAACAGTTTATTCACGTTACATGTTTCCGCGGTCCACTCCCAACTGCCGCGTATCTACGCAGTCACCTCCCAGGGGTCCCCTTGCATGCCCCCCTTCCCCTCTCTTCCCCCATCCTTGGGCGTCCTCTTCTCGGCCGCATCACCCAGCGCTGCACTGTCCGACGAAAGGTGGAATATGGGAAAGGAAATGCATACGCGACTCGCCTCACTTGTCAGTCACCTCAGCGGAGGAATCCCGTGACTCGGGAAAAGGGGTGGGGACAGGAAGGATAGGTGTAGGCATCCAATCTTCGAATGCAGAGTAACTCAGTCGGTCCTCGGGGGGCTATTTGGTGGGGGAGTATTGGAAGGGTGAGAGCGGAAGTTGAGTCGGCTTTTATGGCACTTACAGTAGTAGAGAAAGAATTCATTCAAGTACTCTACCAGCTGATTGGTAGGTCCTTGGACAGTCCCCATTCTGCATCCCAGCCTCATAGACATTGTCTCGCTTTCCCTCCTAAGGATGGCCCGTTATTAGATCCCTCTTCAATTCTTCATATCTTCTACCTCCTCTTATTTCGTCCAGAATTCCTATCCTATTCCTTCCTCTTCCACGCTTCCCCAGTGTTCTCCCCTCTATCACTCTCTTCAACATGCCCTCTCCTCTAAAAACCTCCTCCATCCATCTCTTCTGCCTTCTCCGAACCTCTGACACAAGCTTCCTCTCCTCTCCGACCATATCCAATACCTCCTCCTTCGTCTTTCTCGCCATCCAGCTAACCTACTCCATCCTTCTCCAAACCCACAATCTCAAACGCCTCAAGTCTATACACATCCTCCCTTCGTAATGACCAAGTTCCCGACCCATATAACGCCACGCTCCATATTTAAGTTTTCACCAGCCTCTTCTTTACGTCTCTTCTCAGACCCCCCTCATCAATTCCCTTCTCTTCGAAAATGCTTCTTTAGCTAGCGCAATTCTGCATCTGATGTCCTTACCACTAAACCCATACGCCTCCAAAATACTACCCAGATACGTAAACTGCTCGACCTGCTCTATCTTCTGCCCTCCCACCCTTATATTCAGCCCCGCCTTCTTACTTCTAGAATATCTCATTACTTTCGTTTTCTTGTGATTGATCTTCATCCCATACTTTTCGCACTGCACCTCTAATGAATTCACCATTGACTGTAACCCCTTGGCAGACTGACTAACCAATGCTTAATCATCTGCAAATCTCACTGATTTTATCAGCTCCCCTCCTACCTTTATTCCTACCTCCTCCTCCCTCCATGCCTCCCTTACCATTTCTTCTGAATACACATTAAAAAGCAACGGCGATAGTGGGCACCCCTGCCGCACTCACCGTCCTATCGTGGCCCATCCCGATTCTCCATTGGCTACCCTAACCTGCGCCGTCTGGTTCATATACAAATTCCGAATCAGGCGCCTGTCCCTCCAATCGACCCCTAATTTCTTGAACACACCCATCAATTTCGTCCATTCCACCCGATCAAACGCCTTCTCCACATCTACGAAGCATGCAAAAACATCCTGCCCATACTCTAGGTTTCTTTCTACTAGCGTCCTCATCGCCGCTATAGCGTCTCGCGTTCCCGTCCCTCTCCTAAACCCGAACTGGTCGTCACCCAGATTCATTTGCCTTCTCTAGCCTTCTGTTTATAATACTCAGAACTACTTTGGCCGCGTGGGATATTAAGCTTATTGTCCTATAGTCTTCGCACGTTTTTGCCTTACTCTTCTTTGGTATAGGAATTAGTACAGTCTTCGCGAAGTCTTCCGGCCACACTCCATCCTCACAAATCCTATGAATAAGCGCAAAAAGTTTTCCTCTTCAGTTCTTCTCCATGCTCTTTAAAACTCTTCAGGTATGTCATCTATTCCCACCACCTTATTCCTTTTCATGTCTGGTAGAGCTCTTTCGATTTCGCTATCTAGGATACTTGGTCCGATGTCATCTCTGTCGATATCGTCTTCCCTTTCTATATCTAACCTATTGGGCATCCTTCCACCTCTCCTGGATCTCTTCCGGTTCTACGATCACCTTTCCCGTCTTGTCTGTTATCGTTGCAATTTCCCTTCCCTTATTACGACCCGTCATTCCCTTTACTTTCCTAAATAATGCATCTGCTCTTCCCTCTTTTTGGTTTTTCTCTAACGAGTCGATCTGTTCTCTCCACCACGCCTCTCTTGCTTTCTTTGTTTCTCTTCTAAGCCTGTTATTTAATTATCGGTATTTCTCTTACCTAGCTCTGAGTTTATGCTCTTCCATTTCCTTCTCTCCTCCATCTCTCTTATCATCTCCTTCGTGATCCACGGTTTTCTAATTTTAGTTGCACTCACTACGCCTACCGTTGCTTTCACCGCTTCTACAATTCCATTTTTCAAACTTCCCCATTCATCTTCCACTAATATAACTCCATGTTCCTCACTCATTATCTCATCCACCTTCTCTCGACACTTCTTCTTCATTGCCCCAGTTGATGCCTCTGTATTCCACTTTCGTACCCTCCTTCCCATTCTTACCTTTTTCAGTTGTACCCGACATTTCATGACTAATAAGCTGTGATCTGTGTCTGCATCCGCTCCTGGATAGGTATGCGAGTTTTTAACACTATTCCTGTATCTGTGACGAACCATTATATAATATATCTGGAACCTATCTGTGTCTCCCGGCTTCTTCCAAGTGTACCTACGTTGAGGATGATGTCTGAAACATGTATTTGTAATTACTAGGTTATTTCTACGGCAAAACTCCACTGCTTTCTCGCCCCGGTCGTTTCTCCTTCCTAGCCCGTAATCGCCCACCTCCCGCCCATCTCTTCCTTCGCCCACCAATCCAATCCCCCATTACTACCAAGTGGCTACTCCCAGGTATCCCACCAATTATTTTCTCTAGCTGGTCGTACACCCCATCTACCTTCTCCTCTATATGATTAGAGGTAGGCATGTAAACCTGGATTATAACTAAATTCGTTGGATCTGCCTTTAGTTCCACGACTATTATCCTATCACTCACCTTTTCTGTATACACTACTTTTCTACCTAGTTTCCTATTCATTACGAATACAACTCCGCGCTGACTTTCATTCCCTCCACTATAAATTACTCTATAGTCGTCGCTCCAGCAATCCCCGTCATCCTTCCATCTTACTTCACCCAGACCCATGAAGTCTACACCCACCCTCTCCATTTCTTGTTTTATATGCTCTAGCTTCCCCGCCCTCAGCATAGTCCTAACATTCCACATGCCTATTCTGATAGTTTCGTTCCTCTTCTTTATCTTCTTTTCCTCTCCTGCTACTATGTCTGAGCAAGGATTTCGTGTGATGACAACCGCAGGGGCATTGCTCCCACCGCTGCCGGGCACGATGCCCGGCCCTTTGGGACGAGTCCCGTAGTTGCCAGGATTCATTATCATTTGAGAACTGTCCATAATTTCAAAGTTTTTGTTTTAATTGAGATTGTATTCCGTGGCCTTAGTCAATAGTATTTTTTACGTGACACCATCACTTCAGAGGCCGCCCCACTGGGGTCAGACGCCTTTTGCAGCCGCCTCACTGAGGTACAGACGCTGCGCGGACTACCATTCGTCTGTCTCCTAACCTTCAACCAATCTGGCATGGGTGACCCTACCAGGAGCATTGCTCCCACTAGTGCAGCTCTAGGGGTCATCGGAGCACGCCAGCCCTTCCACCACGACAAGGTTGTAGTCCAAGAGAAGAGAGAGAAAAAATATTTGAATATTTTTATTTTTACTGTCCATGCAAAAAGTCGAGATACCCGAATTTGAGATGTTATATCTCATTAACTAATAAACCGATTGCAACACAAAAAACTGCATATCAAAGATAATTCATATGTCCATTCAACTGTGATTCTTTGTGATTTTTTAGTACTGTTTAAATATTTTTTATCTGAGCATGTATGAAAAAAGGCACGCTTTTTGCCGGCACCAAAACGGTAGCACCAGTTCATACGTTAATAACATTGAAACTTACCGCTCTATTCACAAGATATTTGATATAGGTAAACACAACACTATTAAGAGTAAGAATATCGAAGTAGAATGCTGTAAAAATATAAATAATATCGGATATAGTTTACTGTTTTTGAATATCCTATTTTCGTTATTTGAAAGCTTACGAGTTGATGGCTACTCTATACGCACAAATTCGTTACTTGATATTTGTTCATTGAATTGATTATTTTGTGATTTTAAATAAAATAAACTTTGAGTAAAAGACTTTAAATATTTGTGTGTGATTATTCGTCTCCCGACACCAAGGGCAAGAACCCACGTAAAATCTTATGCTCCTGGGTTACCCGCCACGCGGATTGGGGCCCGGTCATAACACTATATTCCTTCTCCAATGAGAGTTGAAGGGTCAGGTGGCGGACATCATTTCTCGTCTTGGCTGTGTCGTTTGTGGTCGCCATGATTTGCGAATCTTGTTCTCACACGCAAGTATCTGCGATCCAGACTTTCATTTCATCGGAGTCAGACATGCAGTTTCTTGAAAGGCATGAGTGTTTGTTACCCCAGGATGGTCACTTGTGTTCCCTCTGCGGTGACTCGCGAGTGTTTTCCGAGGAAAAGCATGTCTGGCGATGTTCCGATAAACTGCGTAAGGAAGAAATTTGGAATTAATAAAGAAAGTTGTTAAGGAAGTGTAAATCGGCCATTGGAAGTGGGATGGGCAGTGTAAACTGCGGGGTAAGGAGTGGAATTTGATGGAAGTAAATGGATCGAGCGCTGAGAGTTTTGGTGGAAGGTGGGAAAAAAGTGAGGGAGTGGGGTGTGTATATCGAGGACAAGAACCTTACAATGAGGACAGAAATCTTGGTGCGCTTCCGATCGTCATTTGCTCAAATTACGGGTCGCCAGTTAATACGCTGGTGTTGCGAGGTAGGCCTCGGTAAATGTGAGCTTTCGTCCCGCCAGCGTTTTCGTAAATTTCACCCACTTTTAACAGAGATATCGGAACCAAATTCACTTCACTTATTATACAAACCTTGCGCATTTGTAAAATACTTTCAACACAACAATACATCATTTACTCTAGGAATGGGAAACTTTCAAACCTGAGAAGTGCGATTTTTCCTCTCCGCCATCTTGTGAAAAAATTCCGTTTCCTCTTATCCACTGTACGTGGCGCAGCGATCGAGCAGTTGCTTCTCTAGCATATGCACAGCTCTCCAACACAGTTTCTTCCCTCCCTCCCAAGAAATGCTAGGCCTACCACGCGATTGCAGCCCCTCTAGCGGAACTTGATTTCTTTCGCGGCCGTTGATAACACGATCGAAGTAGGAGATAAACGTCCTCTTATATAAGGTTCTTGATCGAGGAGTTGCAACTCAAGGTCCTCGGGGCAACTGCTCGATCGCTGCGTCATCTACGGTGAAGAAGGTGAAATGGAATTATTTCCAAGATGGCGGAGAGAAACTAACGCAATACTCAGGGTTGACACGTTGCATTCCCAGAACAATTCTTGTACATATTGCTGAATTAATAATGTTGTAGAAATTCGCAACGTTAGCATAATAATTGACGTGAATTTGGTGGAGATATGTAGGTTGGAAGTGGGTGAAAATCTCGTTTTTGCTGGTGTGATAAAAGCTCATGTTTGCTGGGTATTTTTTCCCGCGTTTTAATTTCTATCATCTGACGCTCCTCCATCGTCTTCGGGCATTTGCGAGAGTAGACCGTATGCGCACCCTCGCAATTGACAGTTTGGGTCGTTTGTGCACTCCTCATCCTTGTGCTTCTCCAGGCCGCAACCGGGGCAGGTGGCCTTGACCTCACCTCGTGTGGTGATGTGGCCGAATCGCTGGCACTGGAAGCAGCGCATGGGAGCAGGTGTGAACGCACAGGCTCAATTTCATTCTCCACATACACCTTCTCAGGAATCTGCTCCAGCAAGAACGTGAGATTAACCAAAGTCGGTTTTTTTTACATCGCCTTTCCGCTTGGTGATAAGTCGGCATACATCAAGAACTCCTAGAGATGCCATCTCTCGCTTTATCTCCTTGACTTCCACTGGATCTTTTTGATGGAAGAAGTAGGTCCGTCTCCATTACGAAAAAGAATTCATCCCTGGGTCCCCACCCACCACAGAGCCACACATTTGGGATGCCACACCGAAAACCGGTGTGGTCGCCAGGGCTATGCTCAAGGGCTCTATTGTTGAAGGAGTCTGCTTCAGGTTATATCCCCAGTGCATAGGCCCACCAAACCTATTCACCCTTGGCCGCCCTGCACAGACCCCATCACTCCACTCACTAACGAAACGCTGTCACCCCATTACTCGATTACTCTGGTTTATAACGTTCTGTTAACGATTCTAAGCACAACCTTTGACGCGCATGATATTGAAATTAATGTTCAAAAGGAATAAAAACGCCCTCTCATTTTGACTTCTCTTTTGGGATAGGGATCAAGACAGTTATTACAATGTCATGTAACCATACTGCCTTCTCCGTAAATCCTAAGTTCGAATTGTGATTAAACGTCAGGCAAATGGATGATTTTTTCAGCCTATCGCTCCAAGGTAGCCTGGTAAATGGTAAAGTTTAGTTTAAAGTTTTAGTACATAAATCTTTACTGTACTTTTACGAGAGCATTACATACTGTTATTGATGACTAATTTTCCTTATTCTCAGGGAAAGAAAAGGAACACAAAAATGATTCCCTTGTGGTAATAGCTATATTGACTCATGGATATGAAGAAGATCTTACAACAGAATCTGAAAGATATAACTACAAATATATTTGGGACAGTGTGAGAGATTGCAAAGAAATGAAAGGAAAGCCTAAAATATTCATCATACAGGTAAGATTAAAAGTTACAATACGGCATGAAAATTATTTAGCGGTTTTTGATGACGTAATGAAGAGAAGCCCAACACGTATAAACACCTAAAAATGGTTAGCACGTTATTTACAAAGACACAGTTCATTAATAATAAAATATAAATGAAAAAATAATGTTGAATCTATTAGAACTTATTTTATATAGATTATTCATGATTTATGCAATTTCATGGGTAAGTTTTCATGCTGTCATTTTTCCTTTTCTAAGCGTAAATAAGCGAGTTGTGTTTTTGCTCTTTGAAAAATTCTAAACCCTCGAAGAGATCCTTGCCGTATATCAACCTTCAACCCTTTAAATTTTGTGTATCAATCTCTGCCATTTTTTAACACAACGAAGCACTTCTTTAATTTTTATTAAAAGCATCTAAGTAAATAAGTATAATTCGTGTGCTTGACGCGAGAGTATGTAAACCAGTTGAGATTACGCGCCATGAGCGTGGTATAAAAACGTTCAACTATTTTAGCAGACCTGAACCAATGAACGCTAACATGAATCGGTCCACTCAAGGAAACCTTGAAGTCTTGTATTTTGTTCATTTACCTAACCGAGATTCGTTGTTATGTGAAAGAAGTTTCCCGGATGAAGCCATTGAGCTCATTCACGAATTTTGCAAATGGTTGAGCCTGTAAGAGTATAAAGGTAGAAGGCACACCATTTTTTTGTTCTTCAATCTGCCACCTAGTTCTCATGTAAAAGGCGATGAAACGTTAATTAACTCCGAGAGAGCCCCATTGGAGTTATTTACGTCCCATGCAACGTCACTCCCATTTCAACCAATAACTGCAACCGCTACGAAGCTCTTGCTGTTCCGAGACTTCCCTTGACAGAGGGCATTTTCTATGCTTAACGCGGATCGCTAAGTGAACAATTGAAATAGAACACAATATATTTTATATCTCGCTCAAATCAAATATAACATTTTTCATAGCATTATTTTTCAAATAGTGACTGTACCAATTAGAAAATATTGTCGTTTTTTTCACCCTCACGCGAGTGATTCGCTCGTTCAATGTTCTACTCGAGTTGATTCTGTGAATAGATCTTTAAAGACGTAGTTGCTCAACTAAGAGGCCGGTAACTTCTGGGGTATTTCAAGTTTTCATTTTTGATCCATAGAATGGATTTTAAAAACAAAACCATTTTGAGGGTCCTTCTACCGATCAACAGTTTTTGCCGATATTTCGTGGAGCAGTTTTAAACTATCCACCACTTATTTGAAATATGAAGGCTTACACAACGCGTTTCAACTATTTGCACACACGATGACGTAAATCGTTCAACGTGAATCGTAGTCTTCATATTTCAAATAAACAGTGGACAATAAAAATTCGATTTATTTAAACCGTATAGCGAATTATGAAGAAAACAGCGATTCTGAGTCAGAGTAAACAGCTTCATTGCCGTCTTCTCCTAAGGTCGATAGACATTTTCCTGTCACACCGAAGGGTAATTCCAGCCATAGTGCATCCAAAACGTTTTAACAAAAACCTTCTTTAAAATGCATCCTTCGACTAAATAATTATTTTATACAAATTTTCAACAAATACCAGCAGTGTCGATAAAATGATTGTGCTTCTGAAAAAGCTAGGTCAACTAGGTTGCATACTTCATAATGAGTATCCACTTCGAAGCGCTCATCTACACATCGAGACGTCTTTTTCCAGAATATCTGCTCCTCTAGCTCGGTAGGCTTTCCGCTTCATCCCATTTAAGATGACTACAATATTCCTGCAACATCCATACTCACTGACATCCATCTTAAAACGCAACATGGGGTGCTATCACTTGTCTAGACCGGCCGTCAATATCCCATCGCCTCCAATAATATACTCCACTTTCTTCATGAATTTTCTTGAAGTGAAGGTTCACTTCAAGAAGGACTTCAGGTTGCTTCGAGGTAAATGGCACCCAATTGTAGCATTGAACCGTGTCTGGGCCCACTGTCAACATATATCTGGTGCATAAGGGCCTGTAATACCATAAGATTCACAAATAAAGAACATAACATCCAGGAACGCCGAAATAAATTTAAGCATAGGTGGAGATTTCAATACGCCCTCTAAAGATTGGAGGACCCAAAGTTACATACCAGGGGGAAGAGACAAAGAATCTGCAATTCCCAGCTGTAAAAGTTCTTATCTAATGCCCTACATCATATAGCTACGACGCATAGCAGAGGGGACAATATTCTTGATTTATTGGCAACAAATATACCACAACAAGTAATTAAGGTAAACACTGTTGAGGGCATGTATGACCAAAGAGGATTTACCGCAAAGTTCTCTTTGAATATCATTAAAGTTTTAAACAAAGAAGAAAGTTCTAATTAAAAAAAAGCAGATTTCAATGCGTTCAAAAGTCATCTAAAAAATTCTCTTCCCGACTTCCAAGAATCAAGCGTAAAGTTAGACAGGGTAGTTGGAAAGCTTTTCTTTCGATCGTAAATTAGGGGATCAAAAAATATATTCCAAATAAAGTCAAAAAAAGAGCATTGAACCAAGATGGTACAACGCAGAAATGAGAAAATCGTTAAGACGACAGAAAGTATGCCACGCCAAGATGAAAAAACTACGTACAGATTTGTCCATTGATGATCATAATTTAATAATTGAAAAACACAAATTGTCTAAAGTCACTACAAAGGAAGCGTTTCGGAATTCATTCATGAATTTAAAAAGAAAAACATTAGTAGAACAGTTACAGGATAACCCAAAAGCATTTTGGTCATACGTAGGTCCCCTCTCAATTTTCAAGGTAATAGATCAACAGTTATTCCACTACGAAACGAAAAGGGCGAATTATTAACAAGCAGTTCGGACAAAGCCAATTTATTCAACTCCTACTTTCAAAGTGTGTTCACCAAGTCATCACAAATTACATCCGTTAAGGTAAATGATCACTTCCAGCAAAAGATGCCGCTTATCGATATATGCACTCACGGAATAGAAAACTTGCTAAAATCTAAAAGTCCAAATAAATCCCCAGGTCCTGAAGAAATTCCTGGCAGCGTGTAGAGAGAATTAGCTTGTGAAATAGCACCCTACTTGCAGAATATATTTAGTAAATCCATCAACGAACACAAAGGACCCATGGACTGGAAAATTGCAAATGTCACCTCCATATTCAAAAGCGGTGATAAGGAACAGCCATCGAACTAAGGATGAATATCTCTTACATCTATCTCTTGCAAAGTCCTTGAACATATAATTGTAAGTTCAGTTATGAGACACCTCGATATGCAGAACTTGTTAACAAAAACGCTACACGGATGCAGAAAGGGAAAATCTTGCGCAACTCAATTAGCACTTTTTGCCCACGATATTTTAGTCTCGGGTGAACATAACGTTCCAGTTGATGCAATTTTTCTTGACTTTAAAAAGGCATTTGATAAAGTTTCCCACAGTAAGCTACTCATGAAATTACGCATCAAATAAAATCCTTCGGGTTAGACGACAACGTAATTTCCTGGATTAGAGAATTCTTAAGCAATCGCGTGCAAATGGTTGTATTAGATGGCGCTATCCCTAATGAAGTAAAAGTCACATCGGGTGTCCCGCAGGGAAGTAAAAGTCACATCGGGTGTCCCGCAGGGAAGTGTCATAGGCCCACTTCTGTTCCTTTTGTTCATAAACGTCATCAGTGAAACAGCTGACAGTAAGCTTAGATTATTTACTGACGACGCAGTGGTGTACAGAGAAATTCGTAGCCTTAATGATAAGCAAGCGCTAACTAAGGAACTCGAGGCAATACAGAAGTGGTGCCATGCGTAGAAACTAAAATTAAACCTGAAAAAATGTGTTGTTATGAATTTTTGGAAACGGAAAAACACTCCTTGTAACAGCTATTGCATAAACAATAGCAAATTAGAGACTGTAGAATCGGTTAAATACTTCGGAGTTAAACTGACTAATGATCTATCGTGGAGTAAACATATTCGAGAAATTACCGGTCAACCTAATCGTAAATTGGGAGTTGTGAGAAGAGTACTTGGCAAGTGTGACGATAAAGTTAGGGAAATCAGCTACTTCTCCCTCGTTAGACCCCACTTGGAATATGCTGCCAGTATTTGGGATCCTTATGAGAAACTTGCTTGGAAACTGAGTTAGAACGCGTGCAGCGAAGATCGGCAAGATACGTTAAAGACCGTTATGATAATCTCGTTAGTGTTACTGACCTTTTGCAGCAACTGGGATGGGAAAAGCTTTCAGACCGTCGATTAAAATTTATACTCACACCATTATGTAAATTCCAAACTGGGCTATTCTCTGACAACGTTGAACATATATTTTACGAAATCCGACATACTACGGTAGATCAGATCATGAGAATAAAATTAGGGAACTAGACTGCAGGACGGACAGATTTAAAATGTCATTTTTCCCACGAACGATAAGGGACCATAACGGCTGCCAATGAGACTTTTATCTAGGTTTGTCGCTAGGTAGTGTAGCTCTTAGTAGTAGTAGTACTCCCTAATACTTGAATCCTTATCTGTTACCTAGTAGTAACAGCACGCCGTGCATGTGTTCTACATAAGTCTCTGTCCATTTGTGTAGTTGAAAAATACATATATATTAACGGTCCCCCTTCATTGTTATAATATCTGTAGTGTACTGCATGCTTGTGAGGCTTCGCCTCGTGACAATCATTAACGATTCATGCTAATGCATAATTAGTCGTAGTTACACTAACTTTAGGTTATAGTGTAATGCATGTTGGTGAATACTCACCCCCTGCCACACATCCCTGAGGTAACTTGCAGGGTATTTTTTATATGCAAATGGCCGATATCTCCAGGTTAAGGCTACCGTCACTGCGGTCACGTAAGGTCGTCGCCGCCCGACGAATACTTCCAAAACTCCCCTTTTCCTGGATACAGCACAGGCATTCAGTTACGAATACCTCCTGTCCCCTGTGAACTTGCGAACTAAGTTATTGAAATCACTAGTGTCACCCAAGTGCAAAAAAATGGGAAGGACTAATAATTACCTCCCTCTGATTCGTAAAGGAATCTGAATTGTTTTTGCTTTCCCGCCGCCTATGACGGTGTATGCTATGACGGATAGCTATGTTGTGTATAATTGTTTTGCCTTCTTTTGTCATTATTTTGCCATTAATGCCTCAAAAATTCATTTCAATTGTTCATCCTTCACTAATTTTAAGAGGGTTATTATATTTTGTAAAATATGCCAGTTTCTGAAATAATAATGAGTGGTTAAATGAATGGGAATGTGTGTGGGTTTCATCCGTATCTACGGGTCGAGAGACGTGATTCCCTATCACCCCCTGCCACATCCCTTTTACCCTCAATACGCCCTGCCCCGGCGTTTAAGCCAGGGAATACGGAAAACTGAGCAAAGGTCGGGGACCCCCCCACTTATCCTCTTTTAAAGAGGCCATTCTTTCGTCTTAAGGTGACGCAGGTTAGCCCCGTGGATCTCGTGCGGGAGGGATTCGCGAGGGTTTTGATTGTAAATGTTTCTCCTGGTCAAAGATGTAATCCGGGCGGGCCGGGGGACCGTTATAATACAAATCATCTGTGGCATTTTTTCCCGCAACAATCCCATGCAGGTTACCGTTGGTAACTTGATCCTCACGGATTGTGACATGATTTCCCTATTTATTTAGAATTTAAAATAAGTATGAGTTTAAATTTATGTAAAAATTAAACTGTGATAATAAACTATTTAAAAATTCCCCTAAATTCGTAAATATTTCACTAGCTTACTTTCTAGTCTTCAAAATGTTACTAACACCTCAATACACATTGACGATATCTAGTGTTTAGCTACATTATATAATAAATAGGTCGATAAATAAAAAAGGTCAATTTCCAAATATATAATTTCAAATACCTCATTATTAAACGTTGTTTCTCCCGATATGCCTCGCCTCCCGTCCTAGTTTGTAAGTCACTTGCTCGCTCCCCAATATACCCCTAAGGATGGCCCTCGCTTGTTAACTTCATGGGTCGAAAAGGGAAATATTTGCAAAAGGCGCAAGTATGCGCAAGATCTACTGAAAATAATTATAACTCGATGGATTTGTCTACACAATACTGAAGGTTTTGCAATCCTATCTCAACATATACATTTTGAAAGTCAATTTAAATGTTTGCAGGGGGAGAAAAAACGAGTGAGTAAAGTCATAGAGAATACTATTTGAAAGCTAGGACTGAAAAATGCTTGTATTTATACAATTATCACTCTAAACATTTTCACGTACCATTAGCTAAAAAGCCTGTTAGAATTTATAGTTCCTTTCGTTTAAACTTTCTTGCAGGTACTTTTTATAACTAGCTGGTCATACACCGTCTGAATCTGGGTTGAGGCAATCTCAACTCATAGCTTTACAGCTGTGCAACATTGTTATAAACTATATAATCCTTGTCAAAGAATATCAATCATGATAGAGCAATCAGTTGACGATTTAACTACATTTGAGGCAACCATTTTTTCGAAAGAAACAAAAATTATTTTTGTCCCGCTAGATAAGCGATTAAAACCACTGTGGCGTGAGCGTGAATTGGCACAGCACCATCGGCTCTTTTGGTAATATTTGTGAGTGACTCCCATTTCGTTATCGCTGACGGTGTCCTCTGCACATGAATTTCGCCTTTCCAAGAATTAGCGTTGATGTTGTATTCATCTTCATCGAGAGGGCCAGTGGATCACCTCAGGTTACCTCAGTCGTGAGAACTAAGGCTATCATTCACTTCGGAACTAAGTTTCAATACGATTCTATTTTTTCACAGAAATATGATGTTAGTAAAATTTCCATATGATTGAAGCAAAACGTTCGGCATATCGTATTATTCAATTAATTAGAAGCGAAATTTTGGTATCAATGTCGTAGCTATCCGACCGGGAAAAATTTCTTGTCAAGCATTTTTCCTCCTTTTGTAAATCGATCGATAAGATTAACAAGTGCACCATGAAGGCATTAATGTTCGTTGGACCTTTATGCGCACTGAGTAAGAAATATCCGACTACCTTTTGAGCGTTACGTCTAGGGAGGTGGGAGAGGGGTATGATGGGGGATTAGCAGTCATTGCCTTCTAAGGTCAAGACTCCGGACGATCCCGGGTGGTGTCAATTTATCACCCAAGCCATAATAGGAGCCTAGAAAGAGAGCAGATACTGTCAGCCTCTGTTAATCACGAAATGATTAACCACCGTCATCGCGTAGGGAACTCGGAAAAAGTATCCGGTGTCGGCAAGGGTGGGGGGAGAGTGATACTCATCCCTGTCATACCTTTCATTATATTCTTGCTTTTCCCTCCGCAATTTCCCCATTCGCCCTACCCTAGCATTAACCACCCGCGGCGCACCGACCAATAACTTCTTGCAGCCCATCTCCTCACCCCGAACTTCCTCCCACTGGCCAGGCAGGTGCTACACTCAGGCAGGTGCTACACGCAGCTGCAGATAACGGTGGTGGGAGTGTCACTGCTTTGAGAGGGTCGTTTCCAAATTTTTCGAAGAAAAAGGGAGCGGGTGCTTTCTACGTGTCATTTTCTTCTATGCATGAGCGTCACCGTCGAAGGATCTGGAGAACCATAGCTGTATTACGGTATTACATTAGCTGCATAGACGGTAGGCTACAGGGAAGGTCAATTAGTGGGGTCAATAATTATGGGTTGCCAGTTAGTAATTTAGATAAAAGTACTCCGAGTACAGGGCCAAAGAATAGCTTAATTGAAGACAGCAATCTTGAAATGTCCCCGAAACGCATAAACAATAATCAGGAAGCATTAGTCGTTGCAGTAGTTAACTGCCGAAGTTTAAAAAATAAGATTCCAGAATTTCACCACCTTATTCATAGTACGGAGTGTGACGTCATTATTGGCACAGAAATTTGGCTGACGGACGATATTTCCGACAGTGAATTTTTTCCTAAATCATTCAACGTTTACATAAAAGATAGGTCCAACCGAACCGGAGTTGGAGTATTTATAGCTGTAAAGAATAACATTGTCAGCCGAGCGGAAACCGTCCCAGATACCAGCCTAGAATCTGTATGATGCTCTATTAGATGCCCTAAATCAAAAACAATATCTACATCTACATCTACAAAATACCCTGCAAGCCACCTCAGGGGTGTGTGGCAGGGGGTGAGTATTCACCAACGTGTATTACACTATATGTATAATTAGCCGTACTTACACTGACTTTATGGTGTAGTTTAATGCATGTTGGTGACCTCTCACCCCCTGCCGCACACCTTTGAGGCAGCTTGCAGGGTATTTTGTAGATGTAGATGAGATGGAGTGGAAATAACAAGAGGTCGTTAACTCGGATACAGGCATGCACCCTAGTCTCCCATGTACAAGTGCAGAAATAATTCAATTGCCTTTTGGTGTCTACTACAGGCTATTTCAAGCTAATTTTATCAACATACGCATGGAGATAATTAGAAATGAAGCAACTTTAAAAATACGTTGTTCCTTTTTCCAGGCCTGCCGTGGAAAGGGAATAGACTCGGGAGGAGTTGTCAACGCTGAACCAACAATAGCTGAAAATGGGTCTTCAGACAAAGGACAACCACTGGAAATGGCAAGAAACAAGGAAATTAAATTCGAAAATATATATCCAACGGAACCCGACACTTTACTCATCCACAGCACAACATTGTGTAAGATTCCACTCTGTAAATATATCCACTTTCACGTTGATATATTCATTAAGGACCAGCAGATTTGATAGTGGGATCCTGAAACTGATTTACTGTACGGTAATGTAAAAACCTATACCTATTATGATGAAATGCTTGTTACTTTAATGAAGCTAACCTTACAGTTAGGAGTAGTTAGCAAGTTCAACAAAATTTAAGAGCAATAACAATTTTTAAATATAAACATATCGATTTTGCACCAAAAATTAGCTGCCTGATAATTGACTCATTCTCAGCGAAAAAATGTTATTAAAATCAGAAACATATGTTCAATCTCTCAATCATATTCTAGTTATTCCATTCTTAAAACTTCCAAAAAAATCAAAAGTAGTCAACCAAAAAAGACCTACGGGAAAATTGAAGGTCAAAAATAATATGAGCACGTGCATTAACAATTGAAAATTTATGAACTTTGGATCCGAAGTATTATAAGTAGAGGCCGTCATTGGCCAGTGAAAAAGTTTGAGTTTTAAAATACATCAGCCATTCCAAAAAACCACAATTAGTCAACAAACAAACCCTGATGGGTTGGGTTTTTTTTAACCCGGGTTTGACACAACCCCAAATATTCCTCTGCTTATGCTTCCAGTGCATGGGCCCTCCAAACCACTACTCCTTTAGCCACTCCACGCATCCCGCCATCCAAGTACTCGCCACCGAAACGTGTCAGATAGCCGATTGATCAAGAGACTGACTATCCATTTACAGAATATCCGGGACATTAAGTAGGGTATTGGATACTGACTCACGACAGACATTCGGCAGCCGATTCAGTGCCAGAGAACTCTCACATTAGGATCCCTTACGGGTTTCCGCACACGGTAAGCATGTGGGGGCTGGTATGGTCGCACACACAGACAGTCGAACCAAGAGACTGTTCGGAAGCATCCAAGGAGGTTATATTCCAACCTCCTTGGAAGTATCCTTATGCTATCTGGGGTTGTGTTTTCGGGATTTACCTCCCCACCCTTTTAGTCGCCTCTTTACGACAAGTAGGGATACCGCGGCAGTATTCTCATCCCCCTGACCGCAGGGTTGGGAGAAAGAAATGGCTTAAATTCATACATTTTCATACACAGGAAAACAACTTCGTATTTTCGCTATCGGCTGTATCCGCAACCCCAAAACAGATTGAGGGGATACATAAGACCCCTAAAAATGCAGAAGCACATTATCGCACATGACCGAGTTTCTATTCGCCATATGAATCACCCTTTACCATTTATTTTATCACTTTCCCGCGACATAATATGAAAGCAGCCTTTAAAATCATTCCCATGGTTCCTAATATTGGTGGCAAATATTTTCTTGGACAGGGTTGTGTGATAATTGTTCCAGTAATGTAAGTATCTGAAACATTTAACTTTCACTTTCTGTCGTCACAATAACTTCCAAATTTTTTCCGGCACGCTGGCATTAAAAAAAATAATTTTATACCACCATAATGTGAAGAATTAGCTTTACGTCATCATTTTTGAACGAATTAATTTTTTTATTTTTTTTGCTGAGATATTTTCCAATGTTTTGTAGTTAGAGATACCAGTAATCAAATACCGATAGTATACGGAATATGTAACGGCATTTGTCTTATTACATTGTGACATCTGAGGACAATCTATGCATCTCGCATTATTTTAAGTTTTTATTTCAATCACTAAACCAATGGCCTGCAACCCACACATTGTGAAAATCCTTGCGCGTTCTAATACCTGAGGAACTGACCTAGCGTGAGAGATGATAATTACTCCTGGTAGAGTCACTCATACCAGACACATCGAAGAGTTTGAGAAACGTATGGTAGTCCGCGCAGCATCTGTTCTTTTGTGAGACGACAAGATAAAGATCACCCCCAGAGAGACCACCTCTTGAGTGGTGGTGACACACAGAAAAGAACATTGGGAAAGCCAATGGGAAACCACCTAGATCATCATTCCCACATAAATGACGAACAAAAATAAAGAGTTTCTTTTATTCGGGTTTCTCCCGCGTTGACTCATTTTATGGAAAACCGTTTCACTCTTCCGTGAGAAAGAATCTTCTGCAGCTCTTTCAGGACCTGACGACGCAAGCTGGAATGCAAGTGAAACGGTTGTCCATAAACATGAATCAACGCGGGAGAAACCCGATTAAAAGCAATTCATCAATTCACCGCGGAAGCCTCCGTACCAGTTTTATCCGCCTCTACGGGGAGATTTTTAGGATTGGGAGGAGATTTTCAGGAGTAGCAGGAAATTTGAGAAACTCAGGAAGAGAAGTATAGACCTCTGTCTTCTTTAGCCTTTTTCGAGAGATGCAGAGATACGAACACAATACCAACATTCCTCAAAATTAAGCATCCGATCCAGTCCAAGAAGGCGAAGAGAATTCTCCACCGGGCGAGTCTTGCTTTACTGAAGGAATGAGTGCAATACACACGCAGCGCTGTCCACTACTGTTCGACGAAACTCTACCATCTACAATTGTAACTAAGCAACAATTTGATGCCGGTGGATTGGGAGATATTGGAGATAATTACCTACCTCTCATTCTTCACTACCTTTACCGCAACGAGAGAGAAACAGATAAAAAAGTTTGAGAAGCTGACTAAAAAGCATCATCATTCGCCTGAATCCACCAGCCTTAAAAAAGACCGTTTAGTCTTGAATCTAACTCAGGTGAATCTTAGTGAAGCTGCAACCTCAGTGCTATACGAAGGACTCAACTTCGCTATAGCTCTCAGCAATATACCCAAAGAGGAAATTATCACGGGTGTAGAACATGCTGTACGCAAACTACAGGAACCAGAGGCCGACGAAATCAGGGAGGAAGTCAGCCAAATTATACGAAAAGCGAGACCTCCAAAATCCAATTTAACAAGGGCAGAGAGACAAGCAATCAGTGAACTCAGGTAAAAAAATGATTCATTAATATTGCCCGCTAACAAGGGAAGCGCAACTGTAATCATCTCGAAGGAAGACTAACAAAGGAAGATCGTCAGTTTGCTAGACGACCCAACCTACAATGAACTGAAGTCAGATCCTACGGCAAAAATCCAGAGAAACATCAAGGAATTTCTGAAGCATTCATCAATACCTCAGGATGAGAGACGGCCACAACTCCAGTCAGCTCCTAAACCTCCACGGCTGTACGGCCTGCCTAAAATACATAAGTATTGGACACCACTCCGGCCCATTGTAAGTGCAATTGATTCGCTAACGCATAAGCTAGCGAAGTATCTAGCCCAAAGCCCGCGGCCATTCTCAGGCCTAACTGCCTCCTACGTGAGGAACTCCTTCCACTTCATTGAAATTATACAGAAGGCCACGACTGAAGAAGAATATTTACTGGTCAGCTTTGACGTAGTGTCCTTATTCACCAGGATACCAATTGAAGATGCCATCGAAATTACTAAGACACTAACGGAGAGGGCTTCCTAAGGATATTCCGAAAATGGTGGAATTTTTCCTTAAGCATTCTTATTTCTCGTGGAATAGGAAATCCTACGAGCAATCCCGAGGGGTGGCTTTGGGATCTCCACTGTCATCGCAGACCTATATATGGAAGAATTCGAACGGAAAGCCTTGGATTTTTACGATAAGAAACCAAAACTTTTTGTGTGATATGTCGATGACACCTTCGTCATATGACCCCATGGGACTGAAGAACTCAGCAAATTCCTACAAAAAGGTCCATCCGGCATATCAGCGCGCGCCTGACTAGCTCAAGCGTTACGTATATATAACAGATAAAGAATCTTCTGCAGCTCATTCAAACAGAAGTGATCACAGGAATAAAATAAAGGAAATTGATTCAAAATGTCATTTTTCCCACGCACAATAAGGGATCATAATAGTTGCGATAGATCAATCACATGAAACTCCCACCCTCAATAGGTAGAGTAGAATTTTCACTTGTGCTTATTAACACTACATCGTTACTAACTCTTCACACCGGTCGATTACTCCGGCATTATTTTATTTTGTTCTTTGCATGAAGTAGCATTTCGTAGTATTCATAAATTAACAGTATCAGTAATATTAACCACTAGATGTGTCTATAGAAAATCTCTGCATGTTTGTATGTTCATTTACGTTGCACTCTCCCAGTTTCTGGTTTGACTGCGCACTGTTCTCCTGACAGCTCTTTGGCCTGCGCCTAGCGCCAGGGGGAGCGTGCGAGGTTCTGATTTGTTCTGGGACGAGTGCTGCATGCCTGGTGTGGAATCACCCCGTGCCACATACCCTAGTGGTGGCTTGCACGGTACATCGTAGATGTAGATTCATGACGTGCCGACGCTAGCTGGAATTCAAGTGAAACGGTTGTCCATAAAGTTAATCAACGCGGGAGAAACCCGAATAAAAGCAATTCTTCAAATCACCGCGGAAGCTTCCGTACCACAAATTAAAGAGTATTGAATCTTGGCAACTAGAGAACGCGGCTCGTCAGACAGGGAAGTTAGGCCTCCGCCATCATCACCACAAAAAATATTCGCATTACACGCGAAACAACGATAAAGAGAAAGAATTGGAATATGAAAGCACAAATTGAGCGCGGGCTATAATGAGACCAGGAAAGATGAACCAGGAGATGGATACAGAGGGTAGATATGATGCAAACTGTGTACGCTGAGAAGAAAATAGAGCGAGGACTATTGGAGCGATTATTGCACGATTACTTATATTGACGGTGACGAGAGTCAACTTGAGAGCACAAAATAGAAGCAAATGGCGATGCGTATAGTTCAGATAAGCGACAGGATATGAGTACTTGAGATACGAACGTATCCAGCGAATTGTGATTTAGATATAGATGCCTGCAAGTAGGTGAGGAGAGGAAGACGTAGATGGAAAATACAAATAAAATGATGTTATATTTAACTACGGGAATTAGGGAAACCACGGGTAAGACAAACCTAATTTGTAGTAATGGTGGATTGGAATGCGTTAGCAGGGGAAGGGAGGAATGGAAATTAAATAGGAGAATATCAGCAGCCGACAAGAAATTATTTGAGGTGTGGTGAGAAAGCAGTTAAATTCCGCAAGAGAAAACGTCACATCTAACATTTTTGTATACCCTTTCAAAGACTAATTTTTGTGTTAGCATCTTTTGAAATAATATAAGTATATTTTATGTGAATGTTTGTGCCTACTAGGTGCATCAATAATTGACAACAGACATTCGTAAGGGCAAATGTGCCCCAAAGAGTTGAAGAGTTAAATATTATCACCGGCGAGGGTATGCACGGAAAAATCATGAAGACTCAAGAGATGAACCAACTAGATCAGCGTTCTTCAACCTTTTTACGCCAGCGGACCGATGGAAATATAAAAAGTATTTTGAGGAACGGCTCAGACAGAAATTATAACTAGTGTTGCCGCGAGACGAGACGAGACTTTAGTCAGTCTCGTCTCAGTCTCGTTTTCTGAACTCAGGTATCGTCTCGAGTCTCGTCTCGTGAACCCCAGTCTCGTCTCGGTCTCGAGTCTCGGACGAGACTCACGTCTCGTCTCGTTTCCCCCAAAATAAATTTAGCACCATGAAAAGCCGTTTCCTTTGCGTACTTAATCGCTGAATCGGTACACTCGAAATAGGAAAGCCATTAATTTAAATTTTAAATATATATTGATCTAGACACCAAATACATCAAACTGCTAGTAAAATTATTGATTTTATTGATACTCAATGCATAAACTAGTAACATAAATCAAAAAATTTCTAAAAAGGGAATGTAGACACAAATTTACTGCAGAGAAATCCACAGAAGGTTTAAGAAAATAATCGCAAAAATAATGTGAGTGGTATAAGAGATAATTTTCGCTTTAATTAAGTAGTTTAAATAATTTTCAGATTTAAAAATGTTTAATTAACATAAGTTTTTTATTTGACTGGCCAAATTGCACGTACCCACGAGTTCACACAGAGTAAACTTCTTGCTGATTCGCGACCCAAGCGGTTTCTATGCTTCCTTATTGTCAAGGCTGCTCTTGTGAACAACCTTTCCGATGGAACAGATGTAGTGGGAATACTGAGGAAGTCTCTCGCCATTTTTGATAGCACTGGAAAAGTTGCCTCATTTGCCTTCCAACATGTCAATATGTTTACATCACTAGGGGATCTCGGCAGTTAAAGATAGTCTTCAAGTTCTTTCCTCCATTTTTCATGCTGGAATGATAGACTAGGAGCAAATATATGAAACCCATTAGGTCTTAACAGAAAAATGGTTAAATTTCTATTTAAAAGTAAAAAAAAATTAAATATAAGTTCTGAGACCAATTGAACTTCTCTCTTAGGTCAAAATAGTTAAGGTAAGTGAAATTAGTAGAAAAGGAGAAAATACCTGCCAGTACTGGGTCTTGACTGCTTATAGAGAAAATATACATCTAGAAGGTCTTCCTCGTCACTTTCTACCAAAACAGACCTCTCAAGATTCTCTAGATCCATTGACTGAGCGGACTGTATTTGAGTGGGATAGCAGTAGGGACTTTGAACATTTCCTCAAATTTCAATAGGGACTTTTCCTACATCCCTTTTCCCCATGGCGTCATGGAGAAAATTTCAAATTTATGACGTGGATCTAATACATTTGTATTAATACCGCGCAATAAATCCAGTTTGTCAGGCGGTGGCGCTTTAGCATCTTGTTCCGAGCAGCTTGATAGGCAAGCAACAGTTTTTCATCACCTTCATTCCTTGCAGGCTTGTTGTCCAGTATTTCCATAATTTTTTCTAGCTTATCCAACAGGAAGTTAAATGGAACGGTAACGAGTGGAAGGGTAACGTAATTTTCTCCTCCTAATTTATTCGTCAGAACTTTAAAGTTTTTTAAAACTTTGTGAACATTTTCATGCAGTGTCCATTCTGATCCAGTGATTTTGAGGCGCTTCAGGTCACTTATACTATCGCATAGGATTGAAATACCTCTCTTCACATTAAGTGCTGTTCCAATCATATTGTCTGTTGAATTCTACCTAGTTGGGACGTCTATTACAAGGTTCAGTGATGGTTCCCCTGCAGCTTCGCAAGCGCTACGGAATTTATTTCGTAACTGCTCACTTTTTTTTTTAATTTTTTAAATTAGAGATTTTATTTTGGCAATTGAAGTTTTATTTTCTTCTTCAAAATCAAAATCCTCGTCGTCACTGTCAATTAATAAAGCTGGTCTTCTGAAACCCCGTCCTCCAGAGACAACGTTCTTAATAGATCCTGTATTGCAAGGTTTAGTACATGGGATATGCATCTAAAATGCTGATCAGTGCTATCAAAACTTAGTGCTTTAGCCATTTAAGCTAAAGAACTCGGCCGCTAATCGAGGGATCCTGGTTCGAATCCCAGTCAGGGCGAATGCTTTTTCCTCTCAGGAATTTCGCACAAGTCTGCAAATAGATTTTTTTCAACAGGTTTCTGGCCCCTTTTAGAATGGACTGAATGCTGCTGAAATAAGATTGCCTGCCGCTAACAGGTGTTTCTGGAGAAAATATGATGAATGAAGTTAGAATGAGTGGCTGATGAATAAATGCCGGTCAGATGATACAGTAATGGACTTTTTGATAAAATGGATTTTTGTTTAGCAAAATAAAGGCAAATGAAAGAAATTAAAGTCAAAGGAAAGCCAATAGTAGTTATCCTTTTTATTGTAATATCCTCAACACAATTTAGTGACATTATGCTAAATATCCTCACTAACCTCGGAAGATATATCATGCAGGAAGAGGTACATAGTTATTTCAATTATCATTCGTCTTTCTGCCGCGGTGATGTGCTCTGCGCAATTCGAAATGGCGCCATCATTTTCTCCTAGCATGCAAACTATAAGCAGGATTTCAAGTGCCGCTGGGCGATACTTTACATATTTGCGAGTATAATCCAAGATATTTTTGTCGTAGAAGTAAGCACTGAAAATTACCACGTCTCGAATTCTACCCAATGGTCTCGTCTCGAGTCTCGTCTCGTTTTCGAGACGAGACTCGAGACGAGACGAGAAAGTCTCGAGTCTCGCGGCAACACTAATTATAACCACTGTAGATAATATTGTATCTATTAATTCTAATGCTAGAAAAATATAATTTTTATTTCAAATGAAATATGCTGCTAATTCTTTCTAAGTTGTATTAATCTTTCAATAGTTTTGTGGAAGCCTGTCAATTTTTGTTTTTTTTTCTTCGTACCAATCAGTTTGGCACAGTGTTTTATTTTGTCGCTTATATCAAGGGGTAGCAATGGAATACATATCGCAAAAACGGTTCGGTTCCGCTACAAAAACCACAGGTATGTTCGAGCAAAGTGTTCCGCTCAAAGCAAAACCCAGTGATGGGTTCTAGCCAAGAGTTCCCCTCCAGGCTAGAACCAATTGTGAGTTCTAGCAAAGGGTTCTACTGTAGAACTCATGCACCGGATTCTGCAAAAAGTTGCGTTTCGGAACCCAAACAAAGCTGGCACGGGTTCAACGTGAAAACATGAATGTCACTAAATGAACTCAATGGCATCCACGCTATTTCACGTGTAATGTGAGTTTCTGACCAGATATTTGAATGCACGTTTGATATTTATATATAAATGAAAGATATAACAGAAAATACAATTAAGGGATTCATAAATCTCGAAAAAATTGCGGGATTTAAATGCTTATAGAGTAGTCGCGGAAAAATTTGAATCGTGAAGAACCAAAATTGTGTGTTTGAACTTTATTAAAGCCAACTCTACAGACTACGATTTTATATAATAAGATAGCAATTTTCGATTCACTCGCTGAACGAACTCAAAGCCAAAGGATGTGAATCGACAGTTACCTCCTCGATATGTACTTATGGAAGCATAAAGAGAAAAACCACGGAGATTCAACGAGATAATTTATAATGAATAGAAATAAAATGTTTGTAGTAAATGCCGTACAGTTTACGGCGTTTAGTTTGACTCCATGCTAATCATTATTTTCAAATCCATTGCGATGGAATCAAAAAAACTTAGGCTTTAATTTTATTATTGTTTTGGGACATTATACAGGTAGAAATAGTAGTAATTATTATGCTTCATATAAATTCAGGTTGCTCTCCAATCCCGTTGGTAAAGTATTCAAGGCACGCATTTTTGAGAGGGATAAAGGGTTCGCTGGTAAGCCGTTCCTGAGTCCCATTGTTCCTCTATTTGAAAGAATTGTACATAGAATTAAACTAGAATTGTTGTTGTTTAGACGGTTGCTAGGATAATTGTCTTGAAATCAGTAAGTTATAATCCCAAAACTTTAAATTCAAGATATCTTTCACCGAAAAACGCGCCTAGATTACAATGAATGCAATGCCTAGAATGCAATCTATACAAAATTACGGAAATAAGTAACCAAATATTTCGGTGGTATCACATTTATCTATGATGATGTAATACCTTAGAATGAAAACCTTTAGTTATCAGTTTTTTTAAATCTGAGATATGGGTTCGGTTAGGCGTTTACAATAAACGCTATCGTACCCGTTGGCGCTGTACAATGGGTTCGTTTACAGTTCCCAGCAATGGGTCCACAAATGGTTCCTCCCTTTAATGAGTTCTGAGCAACAGGTACAGAAACGGTCCCGCTCCGCAATAGGTTCTGAGCGATTGGTTCCGCTCCTTGTAACTGCATCCTCTACGGACCGGTCCTAACCCATTGGGTTTGGTTCCGTTGCCACACCTGCTTCCATCAGCTCTAGAGATATAGTGAAGAGGTAAAATAATAACTTCCGAATCATCCGGAAACTGGCCCGGTCAGAATTTTTAAATTTCTCTACGCTTTTTGTGAAGCCTCTTCAGTAAAGATTCCTGCGAGGAAATGTGGAAAAGGAAAGCATAAGAAGGATAACTTTCGCAAAGGAGTAGTGAAAGACGAAATTGGAAAAGAATCGCTAGAATTGAAGGCAAGAAAATCTGTGGGGATAGATACACCCAACCAGAGTTATTAAAGGATACAGGAAAAAATCGAAGACTTGCCAATTAAATTAGATGCATTAACGAGGGGAACAATGACCTGTGAAATATAAAAAAAGCCTTGATTCCAATCCTGAAAAAGACATAAGAATGCGATGACTACAGAAAAAAGAATTTAAAGTGGTTTGAGCGAGATAGTTCCCCAGTCATAATGGAGACCATATTCGAATTTTATTTTTCAATTAAAGCGTCTGTAAGAAGTATGAAGTAAATATTATGATATTAATAGAGCAAAAATATAGTCGTATATGACGAAAATTCTCAGTAATTAAATACATAAAACCACATAAGTCTCTAATTTGACTCATTTTTTCACACCGTACGGTGAAATTACCTTCAAAATAGGTGTTTTTGCGTTTCTGTGAATATTATTGCGGTGAGTAATTGAATAATTTTTTTAATAGTTGAGAAAACATACAAACTACACACCATTAGTGTTTTGACGAAATCTAGGTGTTAGAAGTTCCTAATTTTTTCAATATTCTCCCTCCGGAACGCACAGTCGTAATCTATCCCATGTAAAACCGTTCATGTTTTTAGGCAAATTGCTCGAAAACGTGTTCGGCAAGGGGTTGATATTTTGATATCATTCAAAATATGAGTTTTTTTATTTTAAACGACGTCACATTCTAGATGAAGTGATTTATCGCTCAAACTACCTTACGTTCACAGTCGATTAAGTTTGGTACTTGGTAAAGAGAATCATCAGTAGAAGGCAGGAGAAGAGATCGAACGATTACTTAAATCCATAAGATTATTTGCTAAACATCAAAATTTCTCGGATTTTTTTCAGTTTTCCAATCAGTGAGGGGATGGTTAGCTGAAGCAATGTGTGAAGCACGCAAAGTAAATGGCTACAAAGACATGGAGATTATGAATCAAATGGCAGTGGTTTCCAGAATATTGAATCAAAAAAAAACTCATGTGAAAAGAGAATTTGAGTACGAAGAAACAGAAGGGAAAATGGTGCAGTGTCCAGAAATTTACAGTACCTTACAAAAAGAATTATATCTTCATTAAAATTTTCACTGGAAAGGACAGTACGGCTTTTTGAGGTAAGACATTTTTACTCAGGGAATTGACGACTCCACAAATTTGTGGTAAAGAAACATACGCCTATTATATCAATACATTTTTCTAACCCTTTAGCCAATCACATCAATACTTAAGAGAGTAAAAACTTAATGATAAGAAGGTAAAATGATAATTTCACAAACCTTTTGTTTTTTATGTAGTTGAAGGGAAAGTGTGAGGTCTTTCGCTGGCTTACCTACCGTAAAAATACTGTTTCCTTGTTTCCAACCAAGTTATTGCAGAGCACGGCAAAAACATAAAATATGGGCCAGATAATCTGCTGGCACATCGTCTCGCCAGCGAAGAGTACTTTGTTCTTTAAACGCGAGTGCCGTATTGGGCAAGTACTTATATTCGACCATCAAAAAGCTTTATTATTATTTCCTAATCATTTAGTACTACACAAATAAATCAAAGAATTCCTTGCGAGGTATTTTATACACGCCATAGGGGTGGATAACAAAGTGATCCGTTGACGCAAGCTGGATGTTTTAGCCTGCGCTGCCATATTACTGGTGACAACACGTAGTATTTGAATACGATATGCACTACAGAGAGAAAGTATTTATTTTTCCTCAGCGTAAGAACTGTCACGGTCATTCAAGGCTCTGATAATATTTTAATTTTCATTCGTGGAAAAGTGGCTCTAAGCGAGAGATTTTAATTTTCTTTTCCCATAAGGTTTAACTATAAAAGTTAGTCCGTTGGCTAAAACAATAAGGCCGATTGATTGGTGTGGTAAAGTACCTACGTTACGCCAATGAGTGCATATATTTCACAGGATTTAGATTAGAAAATTGTTCACCATCTTTTTTCAAGGAAATTAAAAAGGCTTCATTTAACTGCATTGCAATTTTCTACGAATCTTCAGATGTGATGGACACCACTTTGTCTCACAAAAGTGAAAAAAAGCGTCAAGACATTTTGTTACCCCAATGCTTTTTTTGCTGTTGCCATAGATATAAGAAACTTTTTTTTCTGTTATCATGAAGTTGATATAATCATGAATGAATCTGAGAAAAGCTAAAAACATAGCCTATTCCTATTTACTCTGAGGTATATAGAGGCGTTAGAGTAAATGAGATGGAACTAGGGAAAGAGCTTTCTTTTTTGATATCATCGAATACGACGGAAGTGGACTAGAAAGATGTTCACCTCGTTAGAATCCTTCATTTATATCAAGCAGCGCAAGTAATACTAATATGTTTAAAGGGCACAATATTTAATAATGATTACCTCTTACATAATTAATATTGCAATAAAAAATAAAAAATTTCCGAAAAAAACGTTTTACGTAATATCTCACATCAAAACAGTAATTCAAACCTACGGAATTGCCACATAAATATTATGCCCAAAATTACTCAGATTTACACCATCTACATCCCACCACAATAAATGAGAAAGTGGGCGTACTGTTTGAGACGATTGGTGACCGGAAACTTAGGCAAAAGGTGGCAAAAATATAGTAAAAATATCATTAAAATCGTGCGTAATACAATCCCGATGAATGCACTTCGAATGCGTGCTAATTTAATTCTCCTTGATTTTTTAAGTATGATTTTATATGGAACATAACTCTTCATCTTAACATAGATAACTAAGATCATCGTGGCCGCTTCAGCCCTTGAAAAGTACCATTTCTATTTTCCTACGGTGGCTACGGCCCATTATTCAATTTAATTTCTCTTTTAAAAATCTTCTTCTTCTTGTAAAACTAACTTCTACCTTATTTATTGGATTTCAGGAAGCAGGATCGACAAACAGAAATAAAACTAGAAGACAGGATACCTGAAACATCCGGGAAAAGAGACTTTTTTTCGCAAAGAAATTTTCATACGAATCTGTAAAGGCTGCGCAAAACATAAGCGATAATGTTACACGAAATGTAGTTAAATGTGAATTGAATTAAGGTTCATATTGATTCATGTGTTACATGAGCCGAGCAATAGCAGGATAAGGCAAAAATGTCACATTTTGGAAACTGAGGCTAAGTAATATTAATAAAAAAGTAAACCCTGAGTGCTGCTTTCTGGTGGAAAAACACATAAGTTACACTAACGCTGCATATACACAAAATAGAATACAGGTACTGGAATGTTACAATAAATTTAGGGAAATCAGCTACTTCTCCCTCGTTAGACCCCACTTGGAATATGCTGCCAGTAATTGGGATCCTGATGAGATTGGCTTGAAAACTCAGACCGAATGCAGCGAAGATCGGAAAAATACGTTAAAGGGCGTTATGATAATCTCGTTAGTGTTACTGACCTTATGCAGCAACTGGGATGGGAAACGCTTTCAGACCGTTGATTAAAATGTAGACTCAATCTATTATGTAAGTTCCAAACTGGTCTATTCTCTGACGACGTTGATAATATTTCACGAAATCCGACAAACTAAGGTAGATAAGATCATGTGAATAAAATTAGGGAACTAGACTGCAGAACGGACAGATTTAAAATATCATTTTTCCCGCGAACGGTAATAGACCACAATAGATACTTTTATTACGATATTAGATACGATACTGCCATTGATAGTTTTATCTAGGTTTTCCGATAGGCAGTGTAGCTCATAGTAGTAGAAGTACTCCCTAATACTTGAATCCTTATCTGTTACCTAGTACTAACAGCACGCCGTGCATGTTTTCAAAATAAGTCATGAGTATCTGTTAATTTGTGTAGTTGCAAAATACATGCATATTAACTGTCCCTCTCCATTGTGAGCATATCTGTAGTGTAGTGCATGCCTGTGAGGCTCTACTCGTGAATGGCATTCGCGATTTAAGCTAATGCATAATTAGTCGTAGTTACACTAACTTTAGGGTATAATTTCATGCATGTTGGTGACTACTCACCCCCTGCCGCACACCCCTGAGGTGGCTTGAAGGGAATTTAGTAGTTGTAGATGAGTGCTTTAGCGAATCTAACTAAAATTTGGCCAAAAAATCTGAATTACACCTCTTTCTCTATCAAAGTATCATATTTGTAAAATACTATTTGCTCACGAAGTTCAACCAGGAAAAATATTCCTTGATACCTTGGTAATCCATAGAACCATTTTGGAAATTTTTAAACAATTCCGATTGCACATGTACAAATACGACTGTTATAATATTTGACAATATTAATTTTAATTCTTATTACTGTAATTCGTACTAAATAAATTGAAGCTTTTACTTTGACAAGCACCGAACCAAACATGTAAGAAAAGTTCAACGCGGAATCTAAGGTAAGTATTACGCAAAACACATTATCAATTACATTTCCTCAACCCTTGTATTACACGCTATGGTGCATGCTCCAGGGAAAATTCACCCCATTCCACAGAGCCGAGTTGGTTAGCAGATTACTCTGTAGATATGGATACGTAATCGAGAAAATACATGCTAGGTTCATGGACACAGCCCAAGACCTAACTGACCGACCGCGATCAGACTTCACTAACGTTCACATTTTAGAAATATCTCCCTTGGCGCGGTGAAAGGGCTTGCGTGTTCCAATAACCTCTAGAACTGGACAGGTGGGAGTAATAACAATTGATCCTGGTAGAGTCACCCATGCCAGATAAGTCGAAGGGTAGCAGCCATAAGAAAGGTAGTTCATATGATGGTGTCGTATTAAAAACACTGCTGGAAAGGGCTCGTCGGATCGGTGGAAAGAGCCTATATCTAAATTTCAACCATCTTTGCTGATGAAATCAAACAAACCATGTCTGAACTTGAAAGCCTCTCTTACTTAATAAAATTGTTCCAAAAAGCTAAAAAAAGAAAAGACATAAAAAAGTTAATGACGAAAATACACTCCAATATGGCGAAGACAATAGGGCTAGTGATGGAGAAAAACAACGATATTCCCATAGAGTGTTTTGCAAACATCTTAACTGGAAAAAAAGAAATAGAAAAACCAGGTGTTGTGGTCTGCTCTGCGTTGGCAGTAGATTGGTGGTCTAAATATGGGTCAAAATGTGAATTAATTGTTACTGAGGTATTGGTCCAAATTAAGTTGGAAAAAGTGAAGAAATTATTTGGTTGTCCTATCGCTCCACCAACATTTGATTACACATTATCCACTAGAAAGCCAATTGTGTTTGAAGGGGCCATGAAGGGAATAACTACAGCTAAGAAGAAACCTCTTATTCTCAATGCTACGTTTCCAGCCATTTGTCCCCCAGACCATTATTTAGATCCATTAGATGAAGACCTAATCTAGTTTCTTGGAATGATAAATCCTTTGCTTTCAATTAGATCGGTTCACAACATATCCCATTATGCAACGTCATTACTAGTCTCTAGAGTCAAATGGTTACCATAGTTAGTGGTAGCAAATTCCAACACAGCTGAGCTTCTCTATTTCTCATTATCACCGTATCACTTCTGTGAAGTTTCAATTGGCTTGAACACTGAGAGCCTTGCAGTGGAGAGACTATGTCAAGATATCATCTTACCATGTTTGCTTGAGGAATATCCCAAAACTGTGTCAATCGATAAAGTCAAGAACATCAGCATATCCAATTTGTCTTTCTTAGATTGGCTTATGAATGTAAAGGGAAATAAATATTTTACAACAATCATGAAAGCTGTTTAAAACATTGAGATTGACACCAACAGTAAAATAGGAAACACAGTTTTCAAGTTATAAAAGGAAACACCACAACTTATAGGGACAGTGTTGCAACAAATGTTTCTTCCAGTGATTTTTTCTACTTAAGTATATGGATGGGGAAAGAGACTGTCTACTTTGAAAACCCAGATTTCAGAGGCATTTTCCACAAAAAAGACTCTTGTGTTCAAACCTCTTACTAGTGTACGCCGAACCGCTGCCGCCCGCACTTCTGCGACCCCGCCCATAGACGACCACTTCACGTCACCCATCGCCAGTGCCCACGCCACTCATTCGACGCTGAAGGACCACGGAACCCTGACCATCCACGTCAATCCAGTCGAGATGTAAGCCAGTGCCGAGAATAAAAAATGAAGTATCTAAGATTTGGGTGTTATTATTTTTTTTCATTACATGTGTCTTTATTGCATTTAAAAGTCAGGTCCTTCTAAGCCACATGGCTTTCCCTCTTTTACCTCTTTTATGCCAACAAGACATACGATCCCTTTAATGAGTAAAAAGCCCTTGTCACATCTAGTTGTATCCTTATCTGCTACCTAGTACTTACGGCACACTGTGCATGTTTTCAGCATTACTCTTGAATCTCTTTCCGTTTATAGTAGTATTTTTGTTTCACGTGATTTGACGGCTAAGGTCATTTCGCACTTATTGTCTGCCACGTGCAGACAGGGGCAACAGCACTCGGACGAATCGGAGGATCACCCTTCCAAACTCGAGCCGAGCCCAGCAATGCTTAACTTCGGTGACTGATCGGGAACCGGTGTTTCCATCGTGGCAGGCCGTTGCCCTCTTTCCGTTAATGCACATGCTAAATACATAAATACTAACGGTCCCTCTAACATTGGTAGAATTACTGCAGTGAAGTGCATACTTGTAAGGCTTCACCTCGTGACAAGCATTAGCGGAATATGCTAAAGCATCAATAGTCGTAGTTACACTAACCTTAGGGTTTCTACTACTACTACTCTCCCCCTGCCACACACCCTTTAGGCAGCTTGCAGGATATTTTGTAGATGTAGATCGACGAGACTCCGCCTAACAGTGTCCTACCCCGCAGTGGAGGAGGCAAGGCCTCCGAGGAAGTCATCCCACGAAATTTTAGCGCAGCAGCATCAACAGCGGATAAGTGGAATACGAAGGTGACGAACAAGGAAAAGAAGAAGATAAAGCAGAGGTTAAAATGATAACTTTACGACAATGATGAGGGCCGGGAAAATAGAATATATTTAATAATAAATAGAGAATGAAAAATAAAAGCCTTGGGGCTGTAAGGTATGATGGAGGGAAAACGGGGACTTACAGTAGGTGAGATGAGTGTCAACGTGGGGTAGCTACGGTACTGAATACAAAATTGGAGCTGAGGTTAGTGAACATTGAACATGTGAGCAACAGGATACTGAATGATAGAAATAAAGACAAGCCCAATGATTAGCATGGACCAACACGGTGGCCTTTGGGGGCTCTGAGGGTTTTTTAATATAGCCTATATATTACCCACAGATATATTTTCTATCTACGTAGCAAATTTCAGCTCAATCGGTCCAGCAGTTTTTGCGTGATGGAGCAAAAGACAGACAACATAACATTTTTATATATTAGTAAGGCTTATTTAGTCAACATCGTGGAACGCGATTATTACAGAATACAAATTATATCTATTATTATTATTTTACAACAATTCCAAATCGCAAATCAAACATCACAATCCGATTAACAAATCAAAGAAAAAAATAGTGACAGAAAGAGATCGTGAATAATTTTTCTTTTAGTATTGGATCGGCGAAATCAAATCTAATACTTATGTTTATTTTTTAAAAATCTTAACACCGCGTTTTAGAAACTGCATTCACCGATACAGCATTGTAAGCATGTATGAGATAAGCATGTAAATATGCATTAAATTTATTGATTGCCCACCTAAGCAAGCCATCATGGGGCCCTTGGGACTCTGGGCCCTTCTGATACAGATATAATTTCAACGTGGTATCATGGGCCTGCAGGAAAACATATTATTTACATGCTAGTAGCGTAAATATCTTTTGAAGATCAAATATTTGGTTGCCAACGAAATATAATATTGTTGATTTCAGAGAAAATGTGAGATTTTTCAGCTAAAAACACGACTTTCATACGAATCGGAAACATAATAGAAAATCGATTGGAAGAATAAAAAATTTCATTGATTCAGCCATCTGATAAAAAAAATTAATTCCAGCTCTCTATCTTGAGTGAAAGTACTTTTAAAAAGCAAAAAATAAACCCACTGCACGGAACCCAATGATTAGCATAGACCACCAGATACGCCTTTGGGAGGCATTTAGTGGACCCTTAGGGCTTTTTAATATAGCCTTTATTACCCACAGAAATATTTTCTATCTACATGCCACATTTCAGCGCAATCGGTCCAGCAGTTTTTGCGTGATTGAGTAACAAACATCCAAACATTCACATTTATAATATTAGTATAGGATATACGAGGAAGGAGTTTGGCCAGAGAACTTCGTAAAGAACTTCTTGATACCTATTCCGAAGAAGAAGGAGGCGTCGGAATTCGAGGAGTGCAAAACAATTGGCTTAGTTTCACATGCAGCAAAAGTTTTGTTTAGAATAATTAATAAAAGGTTGGAGACAAGAGCACATTACTACTTGGGCGAGTACCAAGTTGGGCTCAGGAAGGTGAGGACAACTCGGGGTGTGACTGCGGTGCTCAGAACACCTATCGAAAGGAACCTAGAGTACGAGAAAAATAATTACTGAGAACCGCCTTACGTATGCTCTCGTTGATATTTATTTTGAAAAATGCGTACTTGAATTCAGTGCTGCCAAGCAGCATGCTTTGAAAATGCGTAATTCAATTTATAAAAACGCCATAAGGATTAAAATATATTCAGTCAACTTGAGTACTACGCCGTATTTCACATTTTACCTCCAAGCAGCCGCATTGTTCTCAGCATTTCGGCTCCTTGCTCGGAGAAAAACCGGAAGTATGTTTTTTACACTTTAATGCTGACACTAAATTGCCGATGACCTAATCTGAAAAAAATATATTGCATGCCTTGATATCTTTTGCACGTTATACTAGATTTTTAATGATATTTTTCTGGCCAAACTTGAGATAAAAAATGTTATATGAAGGGAAGTCATCCTTCTGCCATTAAGACAATGTATAGGGGAAGGTTGCCGAAATTGGACCGTTCCCTAAATTGGACCGCATTTGTATTCCCGCCCCTATGAGTATATCAAGCAGTTGAGGTGGCAGTACTAGGTGGTGACACCATCGAGGGCACGTGACTAGACGGTCAGGGAGTTGGAGACATTATTCCGGTGTGGATGGTCGTTAGCGTGATTTGATTGTTCGTGCTATAATTATTTACCCTCAGTACGTAAGCTGCTGTCTTAAGTAAAAGTAAGTATACACTCTTTCTATGGAACACTTTTAACGCATATTATGCTAGCTACTTACGATATACTGCATATGTGTGTGAAACCTCGTGTGTCCGTCTGGCGCCATTATTATTATGACAGGAACCTGTTGCCTAAGTTGGACCACCGAGTGTTCCCTAAGTTGGACCGGTCCATTTTAGAAGACTATTGAATGATGTAATTGGGAAATTAATTACTTTTTAATAATATTAATTTTACTTCTACAATAAATATCTAACATTTTTGGGTGAATATCTGTATAGGTTTTCATGATGGAAAAAAAGGGGTACGTACGGGAAATGGGACGAAAAACATTTGCAGATGGCTGTGGCAGCATACAAGAACGGTGACTATGGACTCAACGAATGTGCCCGTGTGTATGGAGTGCCTAAAGCTACAGTAAAGAGACACGCTGATGGTAAGAACATTTTTTCGAATGCAGTTAAATCCTTCGGTAGGCAAGCAACCTTTACTGCGGAGATGGAAAAGGTTCTCGCCGAACACATTCTCCTGTTTGAGGAGAGATTTTTTGGGTATTCAATCAAAGATATCCGAAAGCTAGCCTTCGAAATAGCAGAAAAACACGCATTACCCAACAACTTTAACAGGGAGAATAAAATGGCCGGAAAAAAGTGGTTCTATTCCTTTATGAAACGAAACCCACAGCTATCCCTCCGTCAGCCAGAAGTGACTTCAATGGCTCGAGCTAAAGGGTTCAATCGGGAGAGGGTCAAAAAATTTTTCGACCTGCTTGAAAAAACAGTCGATGAGAACGCCATAACAGCAAGCAGTGTGTTTAACGTTGATGAATCCGGGTTTACAACGGTGCAAAAACGGCTTCAGAAGGTTATTGCTCGAAAAGGCAAGCACCAAGTTGGAGCTATTACGAGCGGGGAACGGGGCGTGAACACGACAGTAGTGTGTGCTGCCAATGCAGCGGGATTCATCATACCACCTATGATGATTTTCAAAAGAAAAAGGAAGCCACAGGAGCTTGAAATGGGTGCCCCACTAGGTAGCGTGATAGAGATTTCGGACACTGGATACATAAATTCAGAATTGTTTGTATCATGGCTCAAGCATTTCAAAAGGCATGTGAATTGCAGTATTGAATCACCTGTACTTCTACTACCAGATGGTGACACCACACAGCAGAAATCTGGAGGCAGTCGAGTATGCTCGAGATCATGGCATCATCATGTTGCAGTTGCCAGGCCACACAACCCACCGATTGCAGCCACAGCCACCGACACATGTGGCATTTTTTGCGCCCCTTCAAACATACTTCAACCAAGCACAAGAGAAATGGTTGCGTCAAAACGTGGGAAAAACAATCTCGCAATATCAGATATGGACTCTTAAAGGAAGCTTATGGAAGAGCAGCATCTGTAGGGACAGCGGATAGTGGCTTCCGTGCGGCTGGAATTTGGCCCGTTGACAGAAATGTTTTCTCTGATCACCATTTCGTGCCATCAGAAACGTTAGCGGTCGATGAAAATGTGGATGATGAGCCTACTTCTAGCAAAGGTCTCAAGCGTACCTATGAACGCCTTTCCGAGGGTGACACTAGTGGTGATGGCAGTAGTAATAAGTTTCAAAGACTCTAAATGAATTGTCCCCTCTACCAAAACCATCAAAATTACTGGCTAATCGAGGAAAAGGGAAAGCACAATGTGCAGTTTTAATTACGAGCAGCCCATACAAACTGAAATTAGAGCAGTGTAAAAAACGAACAGTAAAGGTTAAACCGACGAAGACAAGCTTGTTTTCCGATGAACAGAGTTACGATCAGCATAAAGGTGATTCAAGCTGGTTTTGTGTGGCGCCTTAAGGAAGAAGACATGATCCAGTGTATGAGTTGCAGATCATGGGTTCATACACGATGTGCAAAAGTGAAACCCAGCATAAAGAAATATTTTTGTAAAGACTGCTGTTTGACCTTTTTGTAATGATATTAATCACTTGTTTGTTTTTATACTTAAAAAAAATTGTTTTTACACTTTTTAATCAGTTGCTGTGACACTTTTAATTCATAATTTCTCAATTTTATAATTTTGTTATTAGTAATTTTATTTTTAGGAATATTTAAATGTGATTTTCTACTATTGCAAAGATAGCGGTTTTTCTATTTACATGTAGGCAGGCAACAATGATGGCAAATGGTGCCCTTCTTTTGAATCGAACTTTTTCTTTAGCGCAGTTGTCGATAAGTATTTTATTTAAGTTTGAAATGTTTAATTTATCAAGTATTAGCCAATTGTAATGCAATTACATAAATTTGGTGCAATAATCTTTTTAGTGCTTTTGAATACGTTTTAAATAAATAATGTTACATGGTAATTTTTGTTGTATTTAGTGCTTTCAATGAGTGTTATTTTTTACATTATGGGCACATTTCTGCATACTTAAATGATTTTAAATTTTTACTAAAACACAAATGCTAAGTCGGCTTAATAAAAGTGTTCATTAAAGTATTTTTCATTACCATTAAACATTATTATGCACCTTATGGATTGATTAGCTATTATTAAAAATGTTTACGCAGTGAAAGAATGAATGAACTTTGTTTTTGTCCACATTATTTTTATGATACGACTAGTTTCGAGGCATAGGCTTCATCAATAGGTACAAAATTTGGAATTCATTTTCAGTGTTATTTACACTCGAAATAAGGGGGGGCGAGGAAGGCTGGATGTAGGACACGTAAGGGGAAAGGATAAGGGAAGGGTGGTGGTATGGCGAGGCAGGAATTAGTTGCATTCTGGGAAGAGTGGTGTGAGGGTGATGAGTTAGTGGAAAGGCACTCAGCGGGGATTAAACATCTTCTCCTTACTGGCTAGGGAAGAGTATTTAGTGTGGTGAATTACATTGTTTTTCGATAGTTTGGGCTCATACAATGTAACTCACCTCACTGCAAACGCTTCCCTAATAATTAGGGGCACCTCACCCGGTCCAACTTATGAAACTGTGAGTCCAAATTAGGCAACCGGTTTCCCAATTTGGACCGTTAGCATTAGTTCGGTTTTTTCCACTTAATTTATCTCCAGAGTAAAATATTGTTCATACAAAACTGGTAAATGAAAGGGAAAACTGTGAAGTAAGTTATACAGCATTAAAATTTGATATGTAATAATTAATAATGGAAATACGCAAGAAAATAAAAAAATGGTCCAAATTAGGCAACCTTCCCCTATAAACGTAAAATTCCATCATTTTCAAATCCATATATCTTCATTAAATGGCCAATGACATAGTAATATTTTTACACCAATCGATAGGAGAAATCATGGACAATAATATATGTCAAAATCAGGGCAGGTTTTCGAGCATCCCTAAAATTATGGTTCCTCCTTAACGGAATCTAGAATTCAACAATAAGTATGGTCGTTATGGGGACGATGACTTAAAAACCCTAAAATATTGCGAAAATCTTCACGTTTTAGGAAATATTTCGGAACTTCGACCTGAACACAAAATTCGATTGAAGGAACAAGAATCTCAATTTTATTATCTTTCTATCAGTACCTTTCCCAATATCATAAAACCACTATTTCTAATTTAATTTAGCAAATAAAAAAAAAGGTCTGCAGCCAAATGAAGATTCAGCTTCACGTGTATTTATTGTGTGAAAGTTATGCATATTATATTATCAATATATGCATATATACACATCGGTGATTATTATAGTTGATAATAATATTATTAACTCGGAATTAATACTAATTATTTTACAATTTAATTCAAAATAACATCACTATCCTTACTAATTAAAAAAATATATTGGTGTCTGTCTGTTGCTCCATCACGCGAAAACTACTCGACCGATTGAGCTAACATTTGGTATGTAGATATAAAATATACCTGGTTGTAACATAGGCTATATTAAAAAGTTGCCAGAGCCCCTGAAGGTCCCCCCTGGTGGTCCATGCTAAGCATTGGGTTCGGTGCAGTGGTTTCATTTTTTGCTTATTAAAAGTACTTTCACTCAAGACAGAAGGCTGGAATTTTTTAACGGTTGACTAAATAAATGAATTTTCTAACTCTTTCAATCGGTTTTCTTTTACGCTTCGCACTTTTCGGAAAATTATGTTTTTAGCTGAAAAATCTCACATTTTTCTCTGTAATCAATAATAGCATATTTTCTTGACAACCAGAGATTTGATTTTCAAAGAATATGCACGCCTCTAGCATTTAACAACACTACACTCATAAAAAGATCTGGGAAGACGTTGGAAGACCCTAGCCCAATAAGCAGTACTATGAGTCTAATTTCGCAAAATTGCCCTCTTTGTGTGGACAAGTTTAAAGCGACTAAGTCAGGGATACCAAGGGGGCTATTGGCACATGACGGAGGTAGGTTGGTGTTGGACAAACACTACATCTACATCTACAAAAAGACCCTGCAAGCCACCTCAGGGGTGTGTGGCAGGGGGTGAGTAATCACCAACATGCATTACACTATACCCTAGAGTTAGTGTAACTACGACTAATTGCACCTGGAAAACGGTTAGCGTGTCTACTACAACGGACACAACGTATAAGATAGGTTACGAACTCCTCAAATAACCACGCTGACAGCATTCTTCAGACTTTCTGGTTTTCTTATAAAATAAGTTCAATTTTTCTCACACCCGTTGAATTTCAACAGGTACCTTCCACTATAGTTATTAATAAAAACTCATAAAGATAAAACCATTCCCAAATGTCTGGTTATAATTTATGATACTTACGTTTTTCGATTCCACTATCAGTCTTTTGAAAAAAATTCAACAGAAAATGAATATATTATGAGTAGCTAACGAATATACATAATAACTTAGTCACTATTAACACGTTCCAGTTTCCATTCCATCCCTATCCTGACGCATTCTTCACACACGCAATATATAGTTCTAACACAATTGTGCATGCACAGAACACTACAGCGCAGGAGCATAATACGGCAGAGAACGTGTAAATAAATAGAGACTTAGAGAAAATGCACATACTTTTAAATGTTTGACAAGATCTTCGAGATTGTATACCCCAAAGAGTGTGCGCGCTATCCAAACTATGAATTGGTCACTGGGTCTGAGAATGTCGATTGTTATGACGTCAGCCACGGTAATTTTCGTTGCCTTTGCATGGTGGAGCCCCGTCACACCTTGTGGAATATCCCACTAAAAATCTCTTAGGTTTCACGAATCCTGGTGGAGCTTTTTTATAATGCCGATTCATAGCACAGAATTTCATTGATAACAGAAATGGAAACATGCTGTCATTTGTTTCATTTCCATGCATTAATTAGGCGTAGAAACCAAATTTTAGCTCATTTTTTCATCTTTTGGACACCCATAGGACGCAAATCATTTAAGCCACGGATGTGACACTCATTAACGTATGCTCTCCGGACTAAATCGGCTGTCTTGCCGTTCTGACGTCACATACATAGGAGTGTCTATGGAGTACCTTTCTCCGCTGTGGGCGCCTATTGCTGACCTACGCAGGCCTTAAATCAACAATTGAACTGATAAGAGGGAGATATAACCAGAAAAATTATCCTTATCTCAAACTCTGACTTATCCTTATCAACAGAAGAGATATTCAGCCAGTAAATTTAGAGAGTCCACCACTCAAGGTGCGTTAATGTTCACATATACAGACATAGGTAAGTAATGCCAACGATTTACGTTAAGATGAAGTTAAATTTTAGGTGTAAAACTTTAGTTCTCGAACAATATTGATAGTTATGCCGGCCGGAGGCTCATAGCGCGAAAATTAACGTGTGCTTAAAAGAGTTTTTGTTTTATCCATAATCTCAATTCCATTGAGAGTATCACAATGCCATTCTTATCTTTAAACGAATTAACGAATCGAGTCTGGGAACCCCAAAGTCTTTCTATCTCATGTTTATGTATTCGGTTATTTTCTTCGTGAAAGCTTTGCCTTATTTTTACCAAAATGGCTTCAGCAGCAGTCAGTTGTCTCTTGCACTGCGTCATCCACTGATTCATTTTAACTAGCTATTTGTGATGAGTGGATTCTCGTAAAGCTACGCAAAAAAATTAATGGGAGAAAATTCGATGTATTGGAAAAAACTGAGGGCCAAGTTCAATTTATTTAGCAAAGAAGCAGAAAAAAATTGTTCAGGGTTTAAAAATCTAGAGTAGTGATATTCTATTATATCTCGATGGATCAATTTGGGACCTAAAGCTTCCAATGTGAGCCCTTACTGTAGCCTACGTCGTCCCCAGTTCTGCGATGTACCTGCACGCAACACTGCAAGATAAAAGGTTCATCAGTTCATCCATGAGGACTCAGAACAGATAACAACGGTTTGGAGCACCACCCTTACTTCTGAACTTAGGGCCTTGTTATGGCAGTTGAATCAGTCAAGTATGTTTTCATGACTCTGTCTTAATTCCACCAAGTAAACTTGCACGATTTTATTCCTTGTTATGGATTCGAAGATTTAACATTTATGTCTCTAATACTGTGTAATTCTAGTATACCGAAATACAACAACACCGGGAGGACCAACTTATAGACTCTTGGGGCCCTGGGGCCTTTATAATACAGCCCATGTTTGTCCCAGTTCTATCATATACATGCGTCCAAAATTTCAGGATAATCTTTTCAGCTGTTCGGACGTGATGCTGGAGCATACATAGATACATGCAAACTGACTTATTAATAGCATGATCATGTGTGTCCATGCCTAGAAGTAGCCTCATTTACTAATGTCATCACGGCCACTTGTGTTGATGTGATTTAGTTGACGGTACGGTTGAAAATTGAATATTTCTACCACTAACAGTTTAAAATGTTCCTATCATATTCTACCTAGAAAATGTTGCTTTTAGACCGAGCGTTCAAAATTTCCGTTCCTTTCAAGGCTGGGAAAAAAAGAGAGTATTTCCGTTTTTTTCGATGCCTGACGGACTGTAGATAACGGGCAATGCAGCAATATAATTAATAACAATTGAAATCCAATTCTCCTGATGATCGCCGAAAGAAAACTGCGAAAAATTACATTCCTTGGACACGATGCGCATTTTAATTCATGTATCTCAGCAAATTTTCCGAAAACTTGATTTTAATTGGCAGGGTGGAAGGAATAGAGGTCATACAATATAAAAATGTCATCCGAATGCCGATCACAACCAATATCCTTACTATTGAGCACAGCATTTTAAGATTTAAGCGAATATCAGAGTTGGAAAGGATCCGCTCTTCAAGTATGATACATATCGATGCTAGAAATATCCTGAAATGAGCATGACGAAATAATGAGAGAAAGAGCAAAGGATTTAAGAAGTTAAGTTGGAAAAATAGCCAATTTACGACCAAGTTCTAGGCTCCTACTTAACGTGTGATATTTGGCGTTGACGGAAGCCTATCTCAGTGTTTTCAGTTTTTCGTGGTAAATGTATTTCCTCGTGGTTACCTCGAATGCCGCATTCAGGCGTAAGAAAAATTTCGCTTTAATTTCTTCCGCCACTGCATATCATAAATCATTAGCCCGATTTTTCATTCGTACTTTCTCTTTTTACACCGTTTTCGTAACTCGTTTTATTTGAAATGTTGAATTTATGTTACAGCAGTGCCGGAGGAAATAGAAGTGAGTGCACTTGGGATGACAACAAAGTTCTTGGCTAAATGTCTCCCCGAAAGAAAACCCCACCATGGAGGATTCGACGAATTTGATGCTGCACTATTCCAGCTTCCGAAGAGTCCAGACACTCCGCTGTCAAGCCGGTATGTATGAGCGATTAACTGAGTTTCAATCAATATACGCCGAAATCTGATTCTCAAACGCAATATCGATACCCTCCTTCGCGGACTACAATTTTCACGTAGTTTAAGGGCTTATGATTTTCTTACCACCCCTAGAACCGGGCATCTAACGTCTGGAGTTTTATGGAGCGTCTGTTTCTTAATGAGACGGCTGCCAATAGGTGTGTGACCCAGCGGAGTGGCCTATTAAAATAAGGTCGTTAAGATGGAAAAACCATAGAGGAAAGGAATGGTAAACCACCTCAGCTTGCCTTCCTCACGTTGGATGGACATGTTTAAAAGTGGAATGAATCCTGGCAACTGAAGCAATAAGACCTTTGAGATGGGTACTGAGGATAGCACCGGTGGAGTCAAGACATTTGCGGCCATCACCGAATAAAAGAAATCCTTCCACATTAACAGATATAAACAGAACCACAGAAGACACCGAAGGTCATTCATTTAGAATAAGAATATTCAATTCTGGACCTAACTCAGGGCGAGGAGATTAGAAAATATTAAACAAGAAATGATAAATAAAGGTTTAGAATCTATCAATTTATTAAAGTGAGGAAAACTTTTACAAACCGCAGACAACATACACACCAACCACGACCCGGGTTTCGAGGGCCGAGCGTCATCATCAGGTGATACAAAAATGTACAGCAATCCCTTATATACCATCAGTAGGTGGTAAGAAGGGGGGCGAAGGATTGTGGTGTGAGTGGGACGGGAATGATCAAAAAAGAGGAAAGGATAGGGGAATTGGCGGGCAGCAAGCATTCATTTAAAAGATTAACAACCGTGTCAACATTTCGTTCTAAAATTTCGAGCTGTTCAAATGGATTTAGCACACGTCGGTTATCAGCAAAATGCAGTACTTTAATTTTAAAATCACTTTGATGGTCAAAAGTTAAAAGGTGTTTGGCAAAATTACTCTTTTCTTCATGGTGATTTTAAAATGCACTATAATGATTTCTGGTTCTGGTCTGGAAACTTCTCGAAGTCTGCCCCACGTAGACCCCTTAACAGTCGTTGTTTGAGAGTTCGTAAATGCCACTTCTGCTCATAGAGTCCACTTAGTCCACAAGAATTTGGGAAATAAAAGAACGTAATTAAGTATATAGTTTTGGCAAACGGTTATTCACCTTAAATAATAGTCAAATTAATTAGTAAAAAGAAAAGAAAAATTTTGTTAATCAAATATATTCTGGTAATCGTGGTAAAATGGATTGTAAAAAATGGAGCTATGTAAGGTATTATGGTCGCGTAACCAAAAATGTTGTAAAAACATTCCCCAAAGACCCATTCTATGCATCATATAAGTCAACCATGACCCTAAAAAAACTTGTTTGTGCATTGCAAAGATAATGTGAACTCTATGTGCAGAAGTGGTATTTACGAACTCTCATGCAACGACTGTTAAGGGGTCTACGTGGGGCAGACTTCGAGAAGTTTCCAGATCAGAACCAAAGAACATTGTAGTGCATTTTAAAATCACCATGAAGAAAAGAGTAATTTTGCCAAGCACCTTTTAAATTTTGAGCATCAAAGTGATTTTAAAGTTCAAGTACTGCATTTTGCTGATATCCTACGTGAGCTAAATGCGTTTGAACAGGTCGACATTTTAAAACGAAATGTTGACTCAGATGTTAATATTTTAAATGAATGCTTGCTACCCACCAATTCCCCTATCCTTTCCTCTTTTGTTGACCATTCCCGTCCCCCTCACCTCACAATCCTTCCCCCGCTTCTTACCACCTACTGATAGTATATAAGGGATTGCTGTACAATTTTGTATCACCTGATGATGACGCTCAGCCGTCGAAACCCGGGTCGTGGTGGTGTGTATTTTTTCTGATGTTTGTAAAAGTTTCCCTCACTTTAATAAATTGCTGTGATGGAATACCACAAAGTTTCCGAAGATTACGTTTTATTCCGTTTAGAATCTACTAGATAGATAGATTTATTGTTACAGGGTGCGTCGACGGCATGGTCATTTTGCACCACTAAGCGTCATATTAATCAAAAACGTACGAGTCCTAAAAATAGGGATTTAAATAAACTAATTGGCATAAACCAATACGTCACAGGTAAAATACTTTTACATTCTTAAAATATTATTACAAAGACCAGTTTCATTTAAAAACAAAATTACGCGGCTTAGGGAATTTGAGTCATCGCCAAGGATGGACCCTATGTCTCCTGCTAGCTGCTGTCTGTTCCGCTCGTACCGGTATTTGTCACACTCCATCAGAATAAGTCGTATGCTGAGATGACAGTCGCAGGAATCACACCGAGGTGGTATTTTTTCTTCGGTGAAGAGAAAGGAGTGGGTCAAAGGGCAGTGTCCTATCCTTAATCGTGCGATGAAGACTTCCTCTCGGCGACTCTTTCTGACGGATGTGGGCCACGCTGACACTACCGGTTTTACCCCGCGCAGTTTGTTATTAATAATGTTTCTCCATAATTCTTTCCACTGCTCTAGGGCTACCTTTCTCAGAGTAGACTTCAGGTCTTCGGAGAGAACCAGTGACATTGTTAACTCCTCCATGTCGAGTGCCTCCATGTCGAGTGCCTATTCCCAAATGCCCCGGGACCCAAAAAAACGAAAAAGATATACCCTTTCTGTTCAGAGAGATCAGGGCAGCGTGTATCTCCTGAACTATTGAGTGCATGGGAGAAAAGCCGGAAATGGAATTCAGGGTACTAAGTGAGTCAGTGCAAATGACAAAGGAGCCACTATTGCCTTTTATCCCACGAAGAGCCATTGTTATCACGAGTAGTTCTGCCGTATACGCGCAGCACATTTCATTTAACCTCGCCTTGATGGCTCCATGGTGAGACGAGACGACTGCGCACGCACAGGCTGTGTCAGACCTGGAACCCTCTGTGTAAACAGGCACGCTATCGGGGTGGCAGTGGAGAAACATAAAACTGACGCTGGTACTCCAAGGAAGTGGTCGAAGCCTTATGGTGTTTATTGAGAATCGTATTGATTCTAGGAGCGGGAGTAACCCAAGGCGGATAATTGGGATATCCGGTTGGGTATACTTCTGGGAGGGTGATACCACGTTCTGATATGAGACTGTAGAATCTTATTGTTGTTGGCCCAGTGGCTCGCAGTGGCACGTAAAGACTACCGACGTTGTATTGACCCGTTCACCGTTGCGCTTTGTAGTGAGCCGACGAGCATCGATGACCCCTTGGGATGCCATATCCTGCTTGCTCTCGTCGAGCTCCACATTCAATAGGTCATAATGACTGACAACTCCACGACAGGTGTTAAAGGTGCGGTGTACCTTGACGGGAATATCTTGTAATTTTACTGTTTTTAATGGTTCCTCACTCTGAGCCATAATTGTTGTCTCCATGAGCAGTGTACTGTCTCTTAGCTTCTTTGCAGACTTTAGCTCTCCATTAACCAAACTCGACAAGACTCTACAAAGTAGGAAGGGAGAGACCTTTCTAAGGCTCTCTCCTTCCCTCTGGAACCTCACCACGAGGTAGCGGTTGCTAGCCCCAGCAACGCAGTCTCCCCTAGCCGTGTCCGGGCAGGGTCTTTTGGGGGGTGGAAGTGTTCCATCCACCAAAATACCCTTACTATTTGTTTCCCTGGCTCCCCACCCACGATGAAGCCACACATTCTGAACGCCGCACCGAAAACCGGTGCGGTCGCCAGGGATACCCAAGGGATATAGCACCCTAGAGGTGGTTGTCTGTTTCGGGTTGGGTATTCGACGCTGCGGGCCCACAGACCCGAGCTCCCCCGACCGCCCTACGCAGACCCCCACCTCTCCAGCACTCGCCACCGAACGTATCGGAGAGCCGATTGACCGGGGGTGGCTACGGCTAGCCCCCGGCCACCCGTTTACAGGGAATCCAGGGCCAAAGTGGGGTATTGAACACCGGCCCATACCGGGCATCCGAAACTCGGATGGGTTTCGGAGAACTCACCCACCAATATCTCCTTCTCCCCCTTATGGATCTCCGCATACAGCAAACATACGGGTGGATCGCAGGCCAGCTGGTATGGCCGCACACAGATAGTATACTCACAATACAATCCTGACGCATCCCTTGCTGGACTGGGGGTTTGTTTTCGGGGTTTTTTCTTCGACCGTTTAGTCGCCTCTTACGACAAGCAGGGATACTGCGTGAGTATTCTCCATCCCTCTACCTGCAGGGGTGTTTAGAACCCACTCCTTCAATCTCAAATTTGAGCGAATTATAAAGGTCCAAAAATCGAAACATAAAATTATTACATATTAAATTTACCTCATTATGCTTTTACCGAAGTTTAAGAATAAAGACACTAATTTTCTACCAAATATATTCAATTTTACCCAGTTATGGTTTTTTTACGATCGACTTAGACATTCAGATTCGGAAAACGCCAGGAATACGGACACAAATGTAAGGATTACTTAAATCGTATTATTTTAACATTATGGTTTGATAATTTAGAAACAGCTTTATCAACCTGCACAGTTTTCGGTGCAGTGGGAGGTTGAGTCAGAAAATAAGTGATGAGGAAGGCTTTACGTTGTCTTTAGAGAAAGCGTTATCGAGTTTCCCACTGGGTCGAAGGGTTGCCCACAAACATTCGCTTCACCTGGAAATGCTTCCATCGATGCATTAGCCGATTAATGTGGAGATAAAATGACCAAGTGTGGTACACCACGAACGAAGGACACCACTGCTTTCACACAATATTATTCGCCAACCACATTCACACTCGTAAACAAGACTCGATGTTTACATAGAAATAAAGTGTCAGATAATGAGCGATCTAAAATAATTCACCAGCCAAATTAATCCTTTCAATGCTAATTACAGCTGTATAAACACCTTATGTGAGCCTGATCCACCCCTTGTATTAATTTTCAGGTCCAGTTCATCGATTGCTAGAAGAATATCCATCAACATTCCCACGACTCACTCCAGCAGCGACTCATACAAAATGGACCATCCGAGAAGGGGGAGATGTTTGATATTTGCCCACGAGAACTTCAACTACATAGATCCGTTGAATGGACCAATTGAAGATGGCAAAGCGATGCTAGAGGCGGCCAAGTGTTTAGGTTTTGATGCTGAACTGTTCATTGACCTTCAATTCAAAGAAATAATAGAAGTAATTAAAAAAGGTAACCCATTCATATTTTTCTTCTCAACTGACTAATGCTATCATTTCAGCGGGTTAATATAAAAAACCGGGCTAGAAGCAAGTACAAAACCAATACCAAAGCTTGACACCACGCGAACTGGGAATTTTACCTACCCATTACGAAATTTTGTTTAACTACAAAAATCTAATCCTCAAGACACGAATCATCGGCAACGAGCGCAGTTTGTTAATGCATGACCTAATGATCTAAGTTTGATAATGCATGCGTAATAGAGATACATGCAATTGGGTTTAGTCTAATTAATATAAATGTGGAATCGCAATATATTATTCACTAAAACAATGGCCCGAATAGTATAATATCGTTTTGCGAGTCAAAATAGTACTATCCAAAGGCAATTGACACCTACTCCCGACTTAAAATTTTCGTGAGTTAAAGATGGGGAGGATGTTGAAATACTAGTCAAATTATTAGCGTAGGCTGTCACTGAGATCGAATTAAGTTATTGATAACTTCACCTCCGAAAACTCATTGACCCGTTCTGGGAAAAGGTCGTCGCTGGACGACCTTCCTCCAGACCCATATAGGGCCATTGTCTACGTCTTCACTGCTGTAATCAATCAAACGATCAGTATTACCTCTTATTTCTTCTGATGCCAAGTTATGTTTTCTAATACGAAATACTATCTGAAATTCTACACAGTACCATCTTTGAGCCCAAAATGGGATATTTGAGTCCCTTGAATTGCATTTTCACTATTTCATATGAGACTCTCGTCCCACGCTTTTATTCTAGCACAATATTCTAGGGTATAAGTTTGTTCGAAATTTTTAAATTATGAAATTCTTGGAAACTGTCATCGAAGTTGAAAAGTGAATGAAAATTGAATAAGAACCCAAACAGGAAACATTTATTCGTAGAAAGTGACATGATTGTATAAATGTTTAACTATTAGACAAATACCAAAAATGCATGTTGCACTAAACATGAAACTATGACACATATCATATCCGTTTTGGTCAACCGGTGGGTAAATAATCATGCCTAACATCTAGCGGGTCTGTCTCACTTGTTCTTAAATGACGGTTTATCGGAAAAAAGAAATTAAAATGGAAAGTAACTAATTCAAACCGATGAGGCCAATTTACAGTTACGAAAAGCGTTTGAGACTCAAGTCTACGAACTTAAAACTAAAATTAATCAGTTTCGATGGAGAAGAGCCAGATTTTCCCACATAGTTACAATTTGAAAGTGTAGTAGGTTAATTAGAAAACCGATAGCTAATTGAGGTGTGTACCTACTTCCAATCACTTTTAGTACTACTCAGCATATGAAAGGCAGAATACTGTCGTGGAGTCAATTCCAAAGCTGCTAGGTAGAATTAATGATAGTGAACGCCAAGAACGCTTGAAGGCACCGTAAATACATAAACGGCTTCGATAAAATTGTTTGGATCCAAGCAGACGTATGATATTGATGGTAGGGAGGTAGCCAATCGGTAGGAGCTCTCTGCTATCGACGTAATGGTTTATGGATGAGAGCCATGCAGCCATCCGACAGCCCAATCGTGTTCGAGAATCAGACACCACTTGAGGTACCAAGTGGCCACCGCCGAAATTCGGTTAAATGAATCCCCTGACTCCAATACCATAAGGTTCCTTCTAAGCCTTACATTAATGTTACTTTGCTCCCATAGACAGCCCATGCAGCAGGAGCACCGCAAGATACTTTTTAACTAAAAGTAACGGTGAATTGTATCTTTTGGCAGTGGCACGTGAGGACCACACGGATGCTGATTGTTTGCTACTGGCATTTATCACGAAGGGAAATGAAGGATACATCCACTCCAAAAACAATGCCTATAGCCTCAAACTGATTTGGTCAGAACTAACCGCATCGAACTGCCCAACCCTGGCTGCAAAACCTAAACTATTCTTCATACAGGTAAATATAGACTAAATGAACTCATATGGGATCTTAAACGCATTAAATAGCAATTTTCAACTAAAATATCACTCGTTATCATAAAATATAAATATTTTAAAATATTGATGATTTAAAATGGCAGAATGGAGCATGACTTCAATAAAATTCCTCCTAAAATGAATTTTCCCACGATAAACAGTTACATTTATGTACATATGTCTTAATTTTATAGTAGTCGCGCAGTCGCATGGAGCTGGCCAGAGTATGCATTTTCTTTGTAATTTCGTTCCTTCTACTTGTAATCCTCCTGCCCTCCTCGAGTCATCCTACCATGACATTACAAGAGTCGAGTTTCACATTCATCGGATACAATTTGAAGCAACTATGATATTTTTATAACTTATTTCGAGTGACGCACGGAGTGCGCAGCGCTGGCGCGACTTATCCTGTGAGGAGAATTGTAACTTCGTCGCTCTGCCTCTTTGTGTTTATATGCTACTTATGTTTGCCGTATTGATTTTTAACTATGTGCTTACTTCTTTCATTTCTGTTTTGACTTTTTTATACCCGTGTAGGTATATAAGAAGTAAGTTTTTCTGATTGCGCCAGTCTTTAGGCGAGCAAACTTTGTCATCGTACCCAGTGAGAGACGTAGAAATATTACCTTTGAGGCTGAGCGCGATTTTCATGTTCCACATCTGACTATACGAGCTTCTTTGAAGTGAATCAACGGATGTTTAGCTAGAAGTGACTTATACCCTCGGAACTAGTCCTAAATCGGTGTGATTTGAAGCAGAACAGTGTTTCAGCCTAGAATTTCAAGCTCACATTGAACAACAATAATGTGAGTATCATTTTATCGTTGTTGTAGGCAGGACATTCACTGGTCCCACGTCGTCTTTCCGGCACTCCTAGGCCCGTCAGACTTGGAATAATTCAGAATGCTGAAAGGAGGCCTCTTGCCTCTGACAGCGTACTACGGGATTGTGTCGTCCATGTGGCCCTTTCAAGGGCCATGAATAAGCCGATAGTCGTTTCCTTCTGTTTATTCGTCTTTGATGGCGGCTGGTCCTTCAGGCGTCCAGTCCCGGCGATCGGGCGTCGATAGACGTCCAATGGGAGTACCCCATACTCGGAGATGTGCCGAGTTTCGTTGCGAGACGACTCCGCCGCCTTCTCGAAGAAATTTCGTGTAAGTTCCAGGAAAACTTCAACCAGCGGTGGAATCTTCGCTATTTCCCAGAGTGCCTCGTTCCTAATATTCCAGCCGAGCAGCAGAGTCGTCCGAATGTCCTTTCTGTCTTCCGTTTCCAGGATGTTCCGGACTGCCGCGGAGAGTGCACCGTTCACTTGGAGGCTGGTGCGCCATAGGTCAGCATGGGTCGGACTATCACCATGTGGAGCAGGACTCATCGGTGTAGCGGCAACGCTGTATTCCCAATTGGGGTCCAAAGCTGGTGGCAAACGGCGGCGGTCTTGAAGGCTACGTGGCGGGCGTGCGGGCGGAAGGTCAGCCGTCAGTCGAGGGAAATCCCCAGGAATTCCGCCGTCTCCTGCCAACATACTTCTGTGGTGTCGACCAGGATTTCACCTGGCTCCTTCGGCCCTCGGCAGAAGACGTTAACCTGGATTTTACCCATGTTTAGTGTGAATTTCCATTTGGTGAACCATCCGACCAGGTCGTCGACTACACTCTGGAGGTAGCGCGTAGCTATTGGTCCCCTCCTCGACCTGTCCAGGAATGCCGCGTCATCTGCACAGAGTCGCCAGGATGTTGGACCCCAAAGTCCCCCGGGATGTCTGCCGCTTACACGTAGTACAGCAACAGCGAAAGCAGGCTTCCCCAAGGAACACCCGCTTGAATGTCGCAGAGCCCCAGATGACGGAGAAATCCCGGTCCCGGATCCAGAAGGTGATGATGAATTGGATCCTTATCCGGAATACGAAGCAGTCTAACTTCCAGAGGAGCCGCTCGTGCCCCAGCCGGTCAAACGCCTTGTTGACGTCAAAGTAAACTTCTACGGTGGTGTGGGTAAGTGTAATCCCTACGTGACGATATTGAGCAGGCGTGCAACCTGGTGCGTCGTTGAGTGCTTACTAAGGAAACCGAACTGATGATACGGAATGATATCCAGGTTCCCCACGAACAGCTGCAGGTGGCGGAGCAGGATGCTCTCCAACAACCTCCCCATCGTATTCAGGAGGGAGATGGGCCTGAAATTAGATGGGGAAGTCGGTGCCTTCCCCAACTTGCGAATGCAGATGACGCTTGCCGATTTCCGTGGGGAGAAAGTGCCCAAAGGAATCGCACGCATTGAATGTCATCAGTAGGAAGGCTGTCATGGAATATAGAATCTGCTGTATTGCCTAGTTTGGATCCTCGGTGGTTCACGGTGCCTTCTTCCTTTTTAGTCGCCTAATGGCCTTTAAAAGGACCTCTTTGTCGGCTTTCGGGAGTTCCTCGTCCCTTGGAGTGGGTTAGGGTCTGTCGAAAGCCACCTGGAAAGCCTCCGCGAGGAAGTCATGCGGACCGCTTTGTCTTCGAGTGAGAACAGAGTCCCACCTCCCATCCACAGTTGTTCCTTCCGCCGGAGAAGCGCGAAGTACTCGGACCATCCACCCAAGGGACCCGTCACGACGGGATGAAATCACCTTTTCCCAAGACTCACTGGACATCGACCCAGACGTATGATGACAGGTAGATGTCCAAGGTCGCTGTCCAAGGCGTTGTGCGTTCTGGCAGTGAAGACCGGCCGGAGGATCGTGTGCACCGCAATGTTGAGCACATCACCCGTTCCTCCGTAGGAGTAGTGGGTGGATGTGCTCGGCGCACAGGCGGCGATGGCGCGGTTGGAAGACCATTGGCGGAGAGTTCGGCCCCGGTAGTTCTGAACCCTTGAGTTCCAATCTAGGTGATTAGTATTGTAATCGCCCGCTGCGATGATAGGTGGAGTGTCGGTGAACACCGCGTCCAAATCGGAGACGTGGAGCGTCACCCTCGGTGTAATGTATACCGACACGAGCCGCAGCGGGCCCTCGGAGCACTTCAGGGTGATCGCGGTGGCTTCCATCGACCGGAGGTCCGGCATGAGTAGTCTTTGGGGTGTCAGGTGATTGGCGACAAGGGTCGATGTACCGCATCCGGGTGTCGCTAGGCCGTCGTCCAGAAACAATTAATATCCCGGGGGAAGAGACCAGCGCGTGGTGGATCGAACGAAGGTTTCCTGCAGGAGCACGGCGTCGCATTTCTGAAATCCTAGAAATTCGACAATCTCCGAGGTCTCCTTCACGACGCCTCCGTTAGCATTCCAGGATGTGATTGTGACACTGCGAGACTGGGGCTAACGCTCCATTCTGACCAGCTGCAAAGATTGCCGGAACCTGCGTCTAGATGGACGCTGTGATGCTCCCAATCATAAAAATCACTCTCGGGAGTGGATTGGAGGCGTCGAATGGCGCCTATAGTTATATGAGTGTACTGTGTTTTTATTCATCTCACCTTTTTGAATGTGTATTAATTTTTTTATTTTGGTTGACTAGGAACCAAGCAGTAGGGGAAAATGAAATAGAAAATTCCTCTAGGAACTTTCTGGCAATGAAGATGACCAGATGAAATAAGAGCACCGGAAGCGGACAACTATTTCCCAGATGGTGAAGACGTCTAGGCTGTAGCTAGAAGTGATCACGACAGCGATACGGAACAGGAAGTTGGTGACGACAACTCTTCTGAAAATGGGTTCAACACATATAATGAAGAATTCTACAGGGGCTAAGATAATATAATGAAATGGTCGATGTCCCCACTCATAAAGAAAGCTGATAAGATTTCAGCTAAGAATTTTATCAGAATTTCTCCGGACGCCAATGTCGCTATCCACCGAACTTGATGCTTTCTATCACTTTATCATTAGAGATATGATTGACAAAATTACTCAATTCACGAACTCATTCATTCAACAAGTAGCCCAAGATGGTCGTTATAAAAGGGAACGTGATTACCATCTAAGATCGCGCGATGAAATTTGTGTTTGAACTTCTCACGTGACGTGAACCGAGAGAATCATGCTCATGTCCATTGCCTTGTGGGCAAGAGCTGGTATTTTGCTAAGTAGAGCTGCAATGAGTCATCGTAGATTTTTGTTTCTCCTAAAATCAATGACATTTGACGATAAAGGGACGCGTGAGGAGAGGAAAAACTGATAGTTGAACTCACATCCGAAAGTTTTTGGAAGCATTTGTTGCGAACAACAATAAGGTCGAAAACTAATGACATGCATTTCACTATTGATTAAAAGTTAGTCACTTCGCGGGAGTATTTAATTCTGTATATGCTAGGAAAACCCCCAAAATATGCCATAAAAATATTTGCTTTGTGTGATTCCAAGTCATTCTACACAAGTGTGAGGTATATTGCGGAAATCAGCCTGAGTGTCCATTCCCTTCATCTAATTCTCCCTCAGATATCGTGCACAGATTAGTCGAGCCCCTTATAAGCAGCAATCGGAACCTCACTCACTCACTCAGTGATTCAACCCGAAGGTTGGTTTTTGATCGGAACCTAACAATTGACAATTGGTACACAAGTACATATTCCTCTTGCGCAGTAAATATTTGAAAAAAAACTAACGCCTTGGCACTCTCTGAAAAAATGTAAAAGAAATTCTTTCTTAGTTCTTTCACGATCAAAAAAAGGAAAAGGGATCTTCAATGTTTGCTTTCCGAAAAAAACTATGACAAAACATCTTATTTCACTTAAAAAAGCAACATTGCTGCAATTCATGCTCTATTATGATCGATCCATCGAACAGACATCTGGAATACCACATATGATTCTGGAATACAATAAAACCGAAGGATTTGACACAGTAAATCAGCTCTGTCTCACCTATAAATGTGCTCAAGTTACCCGGAGATGGCCGATTGCAGTCTTCTTTTCACTGGTAAATGTGGCTGAGATAAATTCACAACTGTAATTTTTTATGTCAACAAAGACTTCAACAAAAAGAAGAGTTTATTTGAAATAACTGTCACTGCCACTTATGTTTTTCCCTTTCATTCCCTACTCCTCGACCTCCCACAGTTAATCCTAAACAAACCCTCCCAGCACCTTCGGTCTGTCATCCGTTCCCCCACCACCTCCTCTCCACAGACCCACGCTCAACCCAAAATTCTCACCCCTTCCCTCACCCCCACCTCCAACTCTCTCCCTCCCACCTGCATGCCCAAGTTTCATACAACACCGTCTCCTTCCACCTTCACCCTCCTTATTCTTCCCTCCTTCCCAATGTGACTATTTATTCAGTATTTGTTAACTTGTATTGAGTCCTGATGATGCTGCAGTGCATTGAAACATGTCAACTCGATAAATAAAATTTCTCCAGTGGAAATGTGAAATGCATTTATTATTTTTCCTATTGTGAAAAATCATTTTGTAGGGCTACAATTCAGTCTCTTCCCAGGAGTGTTGAAGATATATTGGATTTTGTTTCTGAAGAACCATTTGTATTTTGAAGACAAACTGCCAAAACCCGAACCTTCAACGAAAAGAGGACGCTGTGTAGAATGTGTAAGGGTGAAAAATGTTAACAAAACTATGAAATTCTCCCAGTGCCACAATTTCGTTTGCAGAAGCCATGCGCAAATGATAGTGAACTGCAGTGTAGGGTGATGAAATTGAGAGAGAGAGAAAGAGAGAGATCTGAATTGATGCGAGGAAAAAAATTTGATAGTTGGATCTTACATTTTTATCGCCAATAATATTTTTAGTATTCCTGAATATTTAGGGTGCTGCTGTAATGATAATAAATGGATATGAGCAGGACGGAATATTTGTATATTTAATTAGTTTTTCCCTCGAATGACTCAAGCTTTTCATAAAAGAAAGATAATGTTAGTTATAAAATTATAAATCAATTATGTACACCATAAATAAACTGTTTAAAGTAAAGGCAAATCAAAATTGCAACCCGACACTGCCTTACTGCTCCTTAGTCACTGAGCTATGGCAACGCGAACATTTTGTCACAAGCATTCTACAGTTACCATGAAAACCCCCAAAAGCTGTTATAGTCCAGGAAACAAACTATTCTAACGTACAAAAGGTCAGGAAGTTCTGTTTTTTATATGTAGTTTGGGTCTAGAATGGCATTATAAATCCAAGTTTTCGACTTCGGTGCGCCACCGCGTCATTTGTTTCGAGAAAAAACCGATACATTTTGTGACTTTTTCAGTTTTCGCTCAATACCTTCTAAACCATGTATTCCACAGAAAAGTTTATGCATCTTTTTTTTAAATAGAGTAAATTTGCAGTTATATAAGCCCAAATGAAGCTCTCTACTTTTAATAACTACTGAGAAATGGCTTCTCACAGAAACAGCTTTTTTGGGAAAATCGAAAAAATGTCAATTTTGTGATATTCGCCAAATATGTCAACAACTGCTGCTCACTCATACGAGGAAGTTTAGACGAAAAAATTTTAAAGTACAATAAATTAACGGTAAAGGTGAGCTTTCGTCCCGCCAGCGTTTTCGCGAATTTCACCCACTTACAATAGAGATATCGGTACCAAATTCACATCACTTATAAAGCAAACCTTGCGCATTTGTAAAATACTTTCAACACAACAATGCATCAACTACTTTAGGAATGGGAAACTTTCAAACCTGAGAAGTGCGTTTTTTCCTCTCCGCCATCTTGTGAAAAAATGCCGTTTCCTCTTATCCACTGTACGTGGCGCAGCGATCGAGCAGTTGGTTCTCTAGCATATGCACACCTCTCCTACACTATTTATTCCCGCCTTCCACTCAAACTCGCCCCGCAACAGCCATTTACTACAATGCAATTCCATTCATTCCACCGCAGTAAACATTGCACATTTCACTTCAAATGAAGGATTTACACTTCCTTATCACTCGCATTCATTCCACTGAACTAATAACATTTCACGTTTCACTTTAAATGGAGGATTGCGAGTTCCCGCAGCGAGGACACGAGTGTCCATCCCCGGGCAACAAACACCCGTGCCTTTCAAGGAATAACAAGCTGACTCCGCCGAAACGAAAGTCTGGATCGCAGAAATTTGAGTGTGCGTGCACGATTGGCAACTCATGGCGACCGTACACCACACACGCAAGACAGAAAATGATTAACGCCAACAAGCTTCTCAACTCTCGTTGGCGAATGAATACCGGTTGACTTTTCAACAATCAACTTCCAATTATTGACAGTTAATTTCCCCCTTCCACAGTACCCGAAAGAAATCCGTCAACAATACTATTTACTTAGCCTCTAACAAAAGCCCACTTATAATAACCTTGTCATCTGACGAATTATATACCAGAAAGAATACGCAGAATAACATTTTAGCCTTCTACCAATGCCCACGAATAATCACCAATAAGCGTGAGGGATTCTATTCTTAAAATAATACGCAGAATAACATTTTAGCCTTCTACTAATGCCCACGAATAATCACCAATGAACGAGAGGGATTCTATTCTTAAAATAATACGCAGAATAACATTTTAGCCTTCTATCTATGCGCACCGAAAATCACCAATAAGCGTGAGGGATTCTATTCATAAAATAATACGCAGAATAACATTTTAGCCTTCTACCAATAATCACCAATGAGCGAGAGGGATTCTATTCTTAAAATAATACGCCCCCCAAGTTTATTGGAGGGGTGGGTTCAGGGCAAAGGAATGGAGGGGAAATTCGTTTTTCGGTTTAACAAAAGACGGAAATGCAGTACAAATCAGCATTTTGAAATTTCCTCCACTCCCAGAAATGCCCATTTCCATTTTACCATTCCCGCGAAAACTGCGTTTTTCGCTGTATTAATTCACGAAAATGCGTTTTTCACTTTTGAAAATGGCCAAATCGGGCCCGCGTACCGTCCCACCCTAGCACCCCTGTTTCACTCCATAGGCCCGTAAGCTTGTTGGGGGGGTGGGGTATAGGAATATAGTAGAAGTGAAATTAGTCTTATCCCTCTACTGGTTGTTCGTGAAAACCTCCAAATATGGCGTCGAAAACGGACGAAAAAGTCGAAAAATTGGTCATTTTCAAACGTCTATATCTCAAAAACTACTAGTCACACGGGTATGATTCTCACATTTTTACAAATGCGCAACCTTCCTCTACTCATAGGTATCACATTCAATATCTTAACCCTTTATTTGCTACATACTTTCTCAGTTTTACATGCTCCCAATGCTGAATTATAAACATGAAAATATTCACCCACTGCTGAATACTTTTTTTGCATCTCTTTCTATGTTAGGTAGTTGTTTTGCAGAATATTATTTTAAAAAATGATTTACCTGTTTTTTAACGAACTATTGCGGATTACAACTTTTACGTGTGTTACGGGTTGCATAACACCATATTTTATTTCCACCTGATTTTTAAGCTGGAAGGAAAGTAATTTGTAAATAATAACAATTATAATACTAATAATGCATTTAATTCTTAATATGCTGATGCACAAATACAAAAAATTAAGGTTTTTCCAAATGTTAAAAATTCTTTTGTATGTGATAATTTTTAAAGCAGGGAGTTACACACAACCCCACATCACAATCAGGGCAACAATACCTGGATTCTCGTCTCTTATTATTCTTTTTACATACAACACACCATTTCCTTTTTCCTTCAGGAACTGCATCAATGAAATGTCTTTCCGTTAATCTGAAAGGCATTTCTTCAGATGATCTTCTCCCTCCTCCGGCCTTCTTCCTCTCCCTCCAAAATTTTTTAAGAAGTTCTCTCACAACACTGAGTTGAAACTTTGACAGTGGAATTTTCCTCTTCGAGATTATTCTATACAACGTATATGCGTTGAGAAGTGAAATGTCCAACAGATGAAAAAATAGTTTTCTATACCACTTTCTCGATTTTCTTATACATTCAATGGAGCTAATCATCATATCACTCCTATCCACAGTTCCCATTGACTTGTTGTAGTCTACAACTATGTTGGGCTTTAACACTTCAGCTCCTGTTATTCTATCCATCTAACCCGTTTTCACAAAACGTGGCTCGTGGTACGTGGATAACATCCAGACCTCCCTTTTGTCACACCACTTAATGGAAATTAGCTCTTTTGACGTCTGGAAGGTCAATTCACCTTTCTTAAATTTTTCTTCCATTTTCGGCATCTCTTTTCTTGTACGTCTTACAGTTCCACAAGCATTTGTTGCTCTGTTATAGAGCCAAGAAAATAGCACCGGACTCGTATACCAATTGTCCACAAATAATGTGTGGCCTTTATTTAGGTAAGGGCTGATTAGGGTGGCAACAACATCTCCCGACTTACCAAGCTTGTGGTCCTCTGTATCAGTTGTCGATCCAGTGTAGACAATGAAATCTAGCACATATCCTGTCTCACAGTCGCACATAACAAATATTTTTATTCCAAAGCGATGTCTTTTGCTGGGAATAAACTGTTTCAAAAACAAGCGACCCTTGAAGAGCATAAGACTTTCGTCAATGCACAAATTTTCCCCGGGAGAAAAAGATTTTTTAAAAACATTCCTTAAGTGGTTGATGATAGGGCAAATTTTTACTAACCTGTCCCCCCCATGAGGATCACGGTTATCAGAAAAATGAATAAATCGGAAAAGTAGGAAAAAGCGGTCTCTGGACATAATCTCAGAAAATATCGGTGTGTGCAATAATTTATCCCTGGACCAATATTCATTGACGTCAAGTTTTTTTACCCTTGCCATCAACATGCATACAGCAAACCAAATGTAAAGCTCATCAGAAGATGTCTCAACCCATTTATGGACTCTCGACTTCGCAGTCTTCTGCTCCACTGTAGTTTGAGAAACATAGTATTTATTTGTTTCTTCGGATATTTTGGCCATAATTTGTGGAGGATAAAATACGAGGAAATAATCTAGAACACTGGATACCTCAGGAATGTTCACCATGCAGCCGCTCGCTCCACCTACAAATGCGTGTCGCTTAAGTTTTCTCCTTTCATTTCTCCATATCCACCCTTCTGGTTCCTTTGTTGCTTCAGTATCAGCATCCAAATCATCATCAGAGGAAGATTCCGATGATGAAGCTGATGAAAATCTTGATCGGGAAGTTGGAGTACGCTTGATGATGGCAGAAGACGTTGAAGCAACAGGACCAGAAACATTCTCTTCATCAGAATCAGGTTCAGAAGAGGGCATATAATCATCATCGCTATCACTTTGATCCAAAACATCAAGGATAAATGACTCTGAGGTAGATCTTTTCCTCTTGGGAGCCATTTTGAAGCTAAAAAATAATATGTTAAAAATATATAACTGCAGATATTATATTAATAATCTATGATTAATTTAAATATTTATTTATTTAAAATATTAAAAATGAATCCTATTCTCTTACTTTACAAATATTGAAAAGTAGGTACTCACATTTTAAAATACACGAAAGAGGAAAACGCGTTCTATTAGACCCAAGCGTCCAGCATCGCCGTATTCGTTCCTCCTTAGCGACGCACTCTCCTCAAAATTTCAACTGAAACTGAAGAAAACTTTTGCACACTGCGCTAGCTAAATACCAAGAACCGCTAGGTATTCAGAAAGATAAGGGCGGGGGAGGGTACTAAAGAAAAACCCGTGGTAACCAGTCGAAGGAAGAGGACTTAAGAGAAAGAAGAGGGCCATAAAATAGGCACTCAAAGGGTTAACCCTTTTGCGCCGAAGCCTCGTGGAGGGAAATTCTTCTTCGTTACGATGCTCTAAAAATTTTCTGCACTCTCCTGTACGAAGTTCTCTCGCGTTGACCGAAGGCAGAGGTTTGCTCCCTTATCGTTTTGGGACCCAACCCAGCGGGACGCCGACCTCTTTCCTCGGCCGCTGTCCCAGACCCTAGAAGGATTAAAAGACTCCCTCATAGCTCCAGTCCATGGTCAACTGACTGAAATTTCAATGTTTTATGTAAACAAATATTTGGTGTTCGCATTGACTTTTCTATATTTTAAATGAATTCCTAGTGTTTATCTGAGCGTGTATAAATTTTAAACGAAGTTCTAACGTACATATTGACGGATTTAGTATACTTCTATATGTCGAACGACAAGTTTTTCCAAATGCGTACGTTAATTCCTTGCTCGATTGCCGTTCTATAACTCCGTTGATATTAACGTTAGAATTTCGTTTGAAATTTCCATGTGATAAGCAAAAAAAAGAAGGTTTCATTTCTAACTGTAGATTTCTAAGATAGACAACAAATAATGTTTTTAGAAAAAACACTGCAAATAGCAATAGTTGACCGCGTGGAGAGGAGAAGGAAAGGGTCGATCTGATCAGCCGAAAAAGGCTCGCGCTAAGCTGGGTCTCGAAATCACCGAACAAGCCGTCTTCATGTCCTTAGGAGCATAGGAAAGGCCACGCGGTGACCATACGTCTCTACGACTATAAGCGTGCGTAGCATTTCCGAGGAAACTCCGTTACGCATAAAAGCGTGCATAGCAGTAGGGGCACCAAAACGCATTTACGCATATAAGCGTGCATAGCATTAGGGGCACCAAATCATACTTACGCATATAAGCGTGCATAGCACATAAAGGGTTAAGTTTCCTAGGTTTTTCAAAAAAAAATGTTGACCGTGCGGGACGAAAGCTCACCTTTACCAAATTAACTTTAAGCTGAGACTATATAGAATGTCTATTTGTCAAATATTATCTGAGACATTGTACATTGAAATGTTTTCGAAAAATTCAAAAATCTCAATTTTGATCGTGTAAACGCCGAAATTAAGAGATGTTCGTTTCTTAAGGTAGGTATATAGGTACGTTCCCACTTGAAGATTAAAGAAGAAGAAAAGCGACGTGGCCTTAACAACAAAACAATAACCTTGTTAACAAATGTTTGTTAAGTTAAGCTTCAATGCCATTCTGATAATGCACGTTTTGGTGATTGACAGCATGATTAAATAACTTTTGTACTTTCAGTAGTTTTGAAGCTAGAATTGAAAGACTTGTTTTGCTACTTTTGACCAACCCCTGTACCTCAAAGCACAAGACATCGTTGATGGTTGTCAACATTTCAATATTGTTGCTGTGCGGCTAAACTGTTAACGTCGTTTATGGGCTCAATTGGGGTCATAATAGCAGGAAATGGATTGAGAGAACTTTTCACCATAATATTTTCCGAGAACTGCGTAAACAAAGTTATTATACGACATGCGTATTCCAGAGCAGTTCGAGCCCACACCTCAGCTTACCTAGCGTTATCTGGCGTAGTCATGGAGACAATTTATTTCATGGTTAAAGATAAAGATATGATTCTTCGTTTGATTTATAGTCAGTAATCATGAATGCAAATGAAAACCAGCAATGCCAAGCAGCAGCAACAGAATTCAAGGAAGCTCTACAAACACTTTAGGATCGCGGGCCTACTGTCAAGCTCAAGGTTCAGTACTTACGAATGGCGATACTTATTATACAAGTTATAGAGGCAGAGAGGGCAGGGGACTGCAGACCCATGGGAACTTAATCAGACAAAAGTTCAACCAATGCTTCCCTTTTCCACGTTGCCGGCAACGTGCCTAATGTACACATCTCTATGTGCAGGGTGTGTTAACCCTGGAAAAGAGGATAAATCCCAATGAATACCATAAATCTACTTCAAAAGGATATTTCACTGTTAGGTGAACCAGTAAATTTTGGTCAGGCATTTGGAACGATATGACTGTAGAGTAAACGCTAATAAGGACCATGAAAACTTCTGGAGGACTAACCCTTGGCCGTGGTATGACCAAGTGTGTTCACACGATGGACGCTCGGAATGGTGCACCTTCAAAAAAATATCAGTGAAGTTGAGGGGTTCAGCAACATCAGAACAACATGTTGATACCAGGCCTAGTCCCATCACTCGAGATAATAATAATGTGGATAATTTTTAAGGCTTTGGTTTTCTAAACATCTAACATTTCCCGAAACTAACGTCTTGATGTCCATAAGCAGTGGATTAGTGGGAGGTCAGGATGTGAACTGCCTAATAAGAACTATTATGATGCAATTTTCCACAGAAGAAAAAATTTTAATCGACCCGAATTTCGATGCACAGCATCATCATTAGGATGCAGTGCATCGAAACCCCGGTCGATAAAAAAGTTTTATGTGGAAAATTGCATCGTCAGAGTTCTTATTATGTTCATATTCCACAACATCTCTCCTGATTCCTCCCTTTATTAGAACTGCCATTTAGCCCAAAAAATTTGCAAGGAAGGAATTTTAACACGTTGCGTACCGATGGCGAGAATTCTCGTCATTTAAATCCCAACCGTTGCGGACGGATGACGAGAATTCTCGTCATTTGGGAGCACCATTTTAAACTATTAAATTACATTATTTACGTTTTTTGTGGTAACTTTTTCATTTGCCTTTTGTTAATACATAAGAATAGTCGCAACATAATATTTGTTTTCGTTAATTAATTTTGACGATATTAGCCATTTAACAGTATTTAAATCCCACATCGGTTTTCTGTAATGGCAGGCAATCTCAATTTCAACAGCTTGAAACTTATTCGTCGCCCCTCTTCATTCCGGAGGTAATACTTCTTTCATCTCTTCCTCGCGGGTACCCCAACTCCTTTCCTCATTATTTCTCTAGTGTTTATCCACATGGCCCTAGCTGAGCCGTCGCGTCGGCAAGGAACCTTATCTGTATCGCCTTGAGGGCCATATCTGCCTCGCCTTCAATTCCACTCCCGGCAAATGGAATGCACTCTCAGCACTGCTCCAATGTAAACATTCATTATGAAAAGAATGAGGGGGGGCAATAACGAATCGTCCGTAGTTCTTTTACGGCTCTGGTTAGTTCCTTCTCTCAATGTGTCTTGAACAGTTCGTTTTCTTGAGTCCCAGTGAATTGTGATTTTGGTGTTGTGTTTGTCTTGCGAGAGAGTTTTCTCAATCCGTGTTTTTCGAAATATTTAAAGGAATATTCCATGTAATGGCATCACATAGGAAAGAGAGTGCTTTGCGCGAGGAAGAAATTTTATTAGATCTGTGCGCCGATGATTTGTCAGATGTGCCATTAGAGCATGACGAAGAGAGCGACGAGAGCGGAAGTGATTCCGATATTGTAGTGAGGGTCAGAAATAGAAAATCCGCTCCTCTCTTCATAAGTGAAAGTGACTCCGATATGAGTGCCAATGAAGACAATACTTCACCAGGAATCTCTACTACATGGAAAAAAATAGATTCTGAGAGGGATTTAGAACAATTTTTGGGTCAACCTGGAGTAAAACGTGTACCAGACAATTCTTCCAGTATCCTTGATGTAGTCTCACTGTTTGTTGCCGATGACTTTTTCGAAATGATGTGCATTCAATCCAATCTGTATTACCATCAAAACCAACATAAATACAAACAATCACCAAAAACAGGGAAGTGGTCAGACGTAACCATTGCTGAAATGAAAAAATTCTTCGCGATTTTGATTATCATGGGGCAAGTGAGAAAAGATTCACTGAAGGAGTATTGGAGCACTGATCCTTTTATTGCAACGAATATATTTGGAGAATTACTGACGAGAAATAGATTTGAACAGATTTGGAAAGCATGGCATTTCAGTGATAACGAGGAAATGTTGGTTGCGACGGACAGGCTATATAAAATAAGACCCGTACTGAAATACTTCATAGAAAAATTTCAAAAAATATACAAACCAAAGCAGGAGCTATCACTTGATGAAGCGATGATTCCATGGAGAGGAAGATTAAAAATCAAGACCTATAATCCAGCCAAAATCATAAAGTATGGGTTACTAGTACGTATGGTTTGTGAAAGTGATTCTGGCTACATTAGTAATTTAGAAATATATTCGGCCGAGGGAAAAAAATTAGAACAAACCATCCTTTCGCTTCTGCAGCCTCATCTCAATCTTTGGCATCATGTCTATCAAGATAATTATTATAACAGCGTAAAAATAGCAGAACTGCTCTTTGAAAATAAAGTAAGAGTTTGTGGAACCATCAGGCCAAATAGAGGGCTCCCTTCCACATTGAAGAGTGAGGCGAAAAAATTGAAAAAGGGACAGTACACGTTTGCTCGTAAAGGTGAAGTGCTTCTGGTGATTTGGAAAGACAAAAGGGAAGTGAGGATGATTAGTACTATTCACAGCGCTAGGATGGGTAATACACAACTAACAGATAGGATTACAGGACTGCCAATCAAAAAACCTATCTGCATTTTGCAATACAATAAGTTCATGAAAGGCGTAGACAGGGCGGATATGTATTTATCATATTATACGATCATGAGAAAAACAATGAAATGGTCAAAGAAAGTAGTTCTGTGGCTTATAAATTGTGCTCTATTTAATGCTTTTAGAGTTTTTAAAACCCTAAATGAATCAAACACCATTCGATTCAAAGGCTTTCTGCTCCAGACCGCCAAAGAGTGGGCAGTGAGTAGAGAGGAGCCAGACGAGTCATCTTCGGAGGCCGACGGCGGTGATAAGCCGACGCAGCGTGTTTCGTCAAGGGATCACCCACATCGTCTCTCGAGAGACCTTAGTAAACATCATCTCGTTCCTATCGTGGGTAAGGGGAAGAAAAAATACCACACAAGAAGATGCAAAGTGTGTGCTTCAAGGAAAATTAGGAAGGAGACGAGATATGTGTGCTCATCTTGCGGTGTTCCACTCCACAAAGGAAAATGTTTCATGGAGTATCACACAAAGAAGAAATACTAAAATTATTTGTGAGTATTACGTTCAAAGTTCCATTAAAAAATTTTAATTTTTAAGAAAGTTATGACAATTTTACTGAAGCAATGCATGTTCAAAAACTAGACTTTAAAAATCCGCCGGGAACGGAGGGTTAAAACCCATTTAAATACCCCGGTACGCAACGTGTTAAGAATTATTCGAGTCACCTTTGAGGAGGTGAAAATCAGGCGGAATGTTAAGGTAAAAACATTCGCTGCAGTCACCAACTCCGTTAAAATTGGAAATAAAAATCTGACTGTTGATTCCCTTATGATAATGTTCTGAAGTATGAAGATGATTTGAGAGAATTCTTTGAAACATTTCCTTATGCCACCTTTTACTCAAAGGTTCGAAGTCGTCCCTGTATAGTTGTTTTATGCCCATCGTCACAAATGATGTTGAAGGGAGAGTAAGTTTGTGGTAGTTGATGGTGCGCATCTTTTCCACGATGTAGTCTGGCCTGGCAACACTTCTTTTGGTTTAATACCTGACAGTTACCTGAAATAATTACATCTGCATCATGGATCCAACATAGGCGTCGTATTTGATGGTTATCCATCATACGTAGCCCAGAAGAGCACGAAAATTTCCGAAAGGATTCGTAGGTGAAGGCGGCATCAATCTCCTGACATCATTTTGAAGAAGATACAGTGGCCCTAGTCCCCAAGGATAAAATTTTGACCAATGAAAGCAACAAGAAGCGATTCATTCAACTGCTCAAGAAGTTCTTTGAAGCTGGGGGTGTTGAGGTTGAACAAGCAGTTGAAGACACTGACGTATTGATTGATGGAATAGCTACCTCCATGGGACCTCTTTTTTATAAGGTTTTCATCGTAGGTGATGAAAACCTTATAAAAACCTTAGTGCTTCTCACAGGATTAGCCTCAACCCAGGAGAATACTTATTTTCAGGAAACAAGGAAGAGGAAAAAGAGGAGATAAATTGTACACTGCATCGTCTTTCATACCCTGTTTTCCCGATATCGTCCTTCTCATTCATACCTTCAGTAGGTGTGACACCATTTCCGCCAAGGGAAATTCCACAATTTGGCCAAGGGAAAATTAAATTTTGCTCCCTTTTCAACAAACATGCACACCTTCGAGAGGAAGCAAGGGTCTTTCTTAACCATGATACTACTCCTGACGACATAGCCACGGCAGGTGGAAGAACTCTAACTGAGCTCTATGAGGGTGATGCCCGGAAACAAAATGTTGACCAGCTCCGATACCTGCTGCTCACGAGAGCTGCAACCAAATCGAGAATCAACTTCGCAAGGCTACCACCCACTGGAGATGCTGCAAGACTTAATTCTCTCCTCATTCTCTCAGATCCAGGTCCAGTCTTCGTTGGGGATCAAGAAAAATTCCTTGGAATGGTGCTGGGGAGCCACCTAATACGGGCCTCTGTTGACACCTCAAATGTTAAATCACGTGATCATTTGACGTTTAATACCATATTTCATTGAGTGACATGACTTGTAAAAACATTAATTGAAAATGGCATCGGCTGCTACCATCATGTCATACATGATGGTGTCGCCACTACATCATGTATGGACTCACCGAAAGGCCTGTTCAAACCGGTACCCTGTTGGTGGTAAATATTTTATGTCCCACTGCGCTATTATAATGAACAATGTATAGTTTTAACTCACATTCCATTACTACTCTCATATGCCCCCAACTGAACTATTCACACTGTTATCCAGAGTAGTATCCTATACTGTGATCATCTACGTACGTAGCCACGTGCACGTAGGCACGTGCCATTTCCAGTGCTTCCTCAAACATCTACAACTATGTGGTACTCTACAAACCAATTCAAGGGTGTATGACAAGGGGTGACACACACCAGATATGTACTAACCGTCACACATAATACCAAAGACATATAAGCTATTTTTTAAACTAAATATGTAAAATGCATGTGAAAGGTGACTTCACATACAATACGGCTTTTAACCATCATTCTCCTAATACGGGTTAGCCACTTAACTCATTCATCGAGGGGACTATTTTGTAAAAGTTAAGCCAAGCTAACATGCAAAATGTGCGAAATGATGAAAAAATAACGGAGACATATTACATGTGATGCAATTAGCATCACACGTAGATATTGCAATATTAATATGCCTATATAAAAGCATAAAAACAACGCCGAATCTGTGGGGTGCTAATTACACTTTTTTTTTAGATTTCAGAGAAGAATTATCTGCCGGAGGATAATTGGTGTTCACCAGAGCTAGATTCTGCGGTATCTTCTTATACTATGCCGAACACATCAGACTTCTTTTTTGCTACTTGCAACAAAAATGGTGAGTTCGATTCACAATATTTTTGTGCATAAAACACGTTCATGCTCCTTCAAAATGTTATCGATGGTTTAGTCTAGTAACTTAAAAACATTATCAATGGCAAAATCTAGTAACTTTCCGAATCAAAATATTTTATGATGGAAACATCGATTTTATGACATGCATCGAAAGCAACCATTGGTAAATTAATTATGAAAATATCAGAAATATATTTTATGGATGAAATATGGATGTGTTACCCAGGAGAAGACGCATTTGCTTCGAAATGCCTCTTCTCTGTTTGTTTAGCCACTTGCCGCAACCGGTTTAAGGCTCTCGCGTAGCATATTCACATTTTCTGGTGCACTCACACTACTAAAAATAAAAGGGCGATTAAGGAGTTCACAGAATATATTCACCTAATTTACCCTCATTCGAAAAGAAAATAATGACTGCATATTTAGAAACGAAACTTGGGCAAAATTTAGGGATGGTAAAAGCAGCTATCGCCTTCTGGTATAAATACAAATAGTTAACTTAAGGCTATCTCATATTACTCCTCGTTAAGGAAGTGTGAACATGATAGCATCTTCGTTATTAGTTGCAGGGTGACTCTTTAGCAACGAGAAAAGCGTCATCGGTATAGCGTGAAAGACTATTCAAGGCGTCATTTATATTTCCGATGGCGATTAGTTCACTTCAACTAATTTACAGGACAGATGGTGGTACTCCAATGCTATCGCTGTGTTGGCTGAGGAGTTAACCCATAATCTCATCGTTACTATGTTCTGCTGACACAAATAACTGATGACCGGAACCTTAACGCAAGGATGTTGAAAAAGGCTGGAAAAGAAAATGATATGGAGAATAGCATTTTACTAAGCAGAAACATATAAAATGAAGACTGGATGATTTTTTCAAATGCTTACATTTTAGTTGGAAATATCTGAAAGTGAGAGACGATTGGGAGAGTGAGCGAGAATTAAGGGAGTGACATTCAATTTTTGAAGTTTTTCTTAATAATTGGAATCGTTGACTCTATTGCCTTCTATAACCCAAGTTATAGAAGGCAGTATTAGTTAGGTCAGGTGGGAGCTTTAAAAAAAAGTTCTTGGTGAAGAATTATTTTTTGTTTTAAATGTTTTTACGATGCATAAACCCAAAAGTATGCAATTCAACACCATAATTGAAACGTTACATTTCATCAATTAAATTAACATGATGTAGAAGAAGAACTGCTGTGTGTACGTGATATTTTTAAAAGTAAAAATCTATCATAAGGACTAACCCCTTCCCAGCCCGAAAAATTCTTCCTCCTACCCTGAATTTTAAGTGCATCCATCGCTGTTTATTAAAAAGTAATAATCCTTTCATTGTTTACCGCCTTGAGAAAGATCCACGACCAATCGAAGCCCATCCTATTCACGGAAGCATCCTTGTATTTTCAAAATCTAAACATATTAGGTTTGTCGGCATGTGAAGTCTCTTTTTGGTCAAACAAGAATCCCGAATTAGCTTCGAAAGTCTCCCAAGCGGGTTGATTGAAAAACCAGCAAATAGGCTGAAAATTAAAAAAATATTGTTGTCACTGCCGTAAATGTATGGGAATGGGCAATTTACAGTGATTCCGTAAAATATTCGAAAGAAAAAAATATGACACGCATGAAACTCGAACTCGGGCCTCAACATGGCTACTACTGGCCCAGTGCCTAACCGCTCGGCCACGGCTTGTTGGTTTCCCAGAGCACTGCAAAGGATTTATACGGAGGTAAATTCTTTAGTTGTTTTTTTCTCGTGAACCCGGGTCTAAATTGAAGAAAGCCATGACACTTTTCCCGCATTCTCTCTATAGTTTCAGAAAATAATTGCCTCATTTGGATCCCGAACATCAGTCACGCGATATCTCCTTGTTAGCATAAATAACGAGAGGAACTACTTCAACGAATTTTAAGTAACAATACACAAGGCCGCCATTACAGAATATAAAATTTTTTCAGTATATTTATTTGAAATTTTTTTTAGATTTCTTGTCTTTTATGTTTTTATAAGATTGCATATTATTAAACCTTTTTTCAATATGTAATTCAACGTTGGTGATATTTTATAATAAAAAGGAATTAAGCTAGCAGATTAAAAGTAGACATTTTGCCATTAAACATTTATAAAACTTATAATTTCATAAAAAAGGAGTAAGAAGAAAATTTTTTACTTTGGTTTCTACACATGCATCACAATAACCCAATGATGCCAATTGGAATAATTTCAGAAATCATAAACAAATATTTTTCTGAATTATTACTTATGTTCATTATTTTCTGGGCCTAAATCATGATGTATTGAATGGAAAAATGTTTTTACCTCTCTAAATAAATTAGGTCAGAAAAGGTTAAACGAGCCTCCCGCTCCCAAACGTGTAAGCTCTTCTTCACACGGGTACATCTTACATGCCAATGTTTAGTACGAAGACACATTTAATTAATTCACTGCCTTGTTTCTTTCAGACTATCTTCTTGAAGGACCAGTAGACACCAAGAGCAGCTTCATTCAAATACTGTGTCGTGAGCTAATCAACACGAATAGTGAAGATAATGATCTAATAAGCATAATGTTTAAAGTTCAATACAGGTTTTCAATTTCTAATCAGAAGGAGCTGCCATACTTTACGAGTACGCTCACAAAGCCGTTGTATTTCATATCCAAGAAATACCTGAGCAAGTAACCTAGAAATATACCATTCTTGTAAATAACACCATGTCCTTCATACTCTATTGATACGTGAGTGAAATGTAAGATTAATCTATTTTTATAAATAGTTGTTTCCGGTTTCCCTACAAAATGTAGGTACAGCTACCTCAATAAAACATAATGCAACATTTGAATTGACCTGTTGTGATGATCTTTATTCATCGGAGGATCTGTTTCACGGTAGAGGTTTCTTAAAGAGTATCCCTGCAACATATGGCACAGATTTCTAGCACGATCGCCCTCAAACGAGGCCCACGACGTGAATTACGTTTTCTGGGAGGAAATCGTGGCGATCTTCAAAATGGCGATCAAAGCTGCAATCTTCAACATGACGATTGTTGAAGACCAACAGTATTTAACACAGACAAAAAGTTGCGTCATTGCTCTACATGATAAGTAAATATTCCGCAAAATGAACAGTAAAATACTTCAGTTGTACGCGTAAAGAGAGAAGTAACGTCAATTAAACCGCAGAAAATAACTGCTAAATTACAAGATATTGCAATATGGAATACGGGTTTTCTACTAAACAATTGTGCTATTGATCTTAGTCCAATTCCATGTCACGGGTGTGGCAGGATCTCCTTTCTTACTTACGAAATAAATCGATTCTGAAGCCGGACTCTCACACAACTGAGAGCAAGATAACGACCGGTTCCCGTGTCATTAATTTAATACGGCACAATATTAAGTAAAAGCCGTCATGCAAGTGTGACTCTCTGAGTGACTCCTCCTTTACTTCCTCCTCCTCATTCTCCTCTTCCACGTCAACATCCTCCTCCTCCTCTTCCACGTCAACATCCTCCTCCTCCTCTTCCCTACATCCTTTACTTCCTCCTCCTGCTACTCCTCCCTTACCTCCTCCTCCTAATCCTCCTCCTTCTCATACTCCTCCACCGCCTCCTACTCCTACTACTCCTCCTCTTCCTCCTCATCGTACTCCTCCTGCTCCATCTTCTTCTACTCCTCCCCTTCTAATGATCTTCCTCATTCTCCTCCTCTTCCTCCACCTACTCCTCCTCTTCCTCCACCTACTCCTCCTCCACCTACTCCTCCTCTTCCTCCACCTACTCCTCCTCTTCCTAGTCCTCCGCCTCCTACTCCTTTACTTCCTCTTACTCCCCCTTCTATTCTCCACCTCCTACTTCTCCCCACCTCTTCATCCTCCTTTCCTCCTCCTCCTACTCCTCTTCCTCCTTCAACTCCTCCTCCTCCTTTTCCACCTCCTCCTACTTCTTCTACTCCTCCTCCACCTCATCCTACTCCTTCCACTCCTCCTCTTCTTTTTTCTCTTACTCCTCCTCCTTCTCATCCTCCTCCTCCCCCCTACGAGGACTATTTAGTGAAAGTGGGATTTTTTATCGAGTATTATGATTTTGATTTATTTCTTTTAATTTTTTTATAAAAGGTTCCTTCTATAAAGTTCCAAAAATTATTAAATTAAAAGATAACTGGAAGGATAAATTATTCAACGAAAAATAGTAAACGATGCGGTGTGGGATTGAACCGGGGAACTAGGCATCTAAAGCTGAAATTAACTTGCAATTTAACGACCACGGCCACGAGGACGTCTTATTGAAAGTGGGATTTTTAATCGACTAATATGATTTTGACTTATTTCTTTTAATTGTAATAAAAGGTTCCTTCTATAATGTTCCAAAAATTATAAAATTCAGAGATAACTGGCGAGATAGATTATTAAACAAAAAAATTAAACGATACGTGTTGGATTTGAGCCGGGGAACTCAGCATAGTGAGATGCACTTCCGAATTAACGACCACGGCGACAAGAACGTTATAGTGAAAGTGGGATTTTTTATCGTGTAATATGATTTTGATTTATTTCTTTTAGTTTTTTTATAAATGGTTCCTGATATAAAGTTACAAAAATTATAAAACTCACGGATAACCAGAAGGATAAATTATTTAACAAAATAAAGTATACGATTCCAGGTGGGATTGAACCGGGAATCTCAAGCATCTATACCTGAGATGCACATGGGATAAAACGACCACGGCCACGAGGGCGTTTTAGTGAAAGAGGGATTTTTTTATCGGGTAATAAGGTTTTGATTTATTTCTTTTCATTTTTTTATAAAAGGTTCCTTCTATAATGTTCCAAAAATTATAAAATTAACAGATAACTGGAAGGATAAATTATTAAGCGAAAAATAGTAAACGATGGGGATTGAACCGGAGAACTCAGCAACTAAACCTGAGAAGCACTTGCGATTTAACAACCACTTCCACGGGGACGTTTTTGTGAAAGTGGTAGATTTTATCGAGTAATATCATTTTGATTTATTTATTTTGATTTTTTTTAAAGGTTTCTTCTATTATGTTCCAAAAATAATAAAACTCAGAGATAACTGGCGAGATAAATTATTTAACGAAAAAAATAAACGATACGATTCCTCTTATCCGTAAATTTCCCAGCGCAATGGAAGAACTCCAATGTAACCCCCATTTTGAAATCCGGTCCTAAGGATAAAATTGAAAATTATCGCCCCCTTTCCATTTTACCGGGGTTGTCTATAATCTTTGAGCGTATTCTCGATGATCGCATTCTTCATTTCACTCTCCCATACATCTCACCCTTTCGGAATGGTTTCCTTCCTGGTGGCTCCTGCCTCAAGAATCTATCCATTTTACATCATCACATTATTTCTGCATTCGAAAACGGGTCGCAACTCGACGTCTGTTATATAGATTTCTCTAAAGCATTCGATTCCATCAATCATAACCTCCTTCTACACAAACCTCAGCCCTGTTACAATATAAATGTCTCCATCTTATCCCTAATTTCTAACTTTTTGAATTGTCGCAGCCAGCGACTTTTAATAGATGGAAATTCCTCGAAGTATTTGCCAGTTACCTCTGGGGTCCCCCACCGCAGCAATCTCGGCCCCCTTCTATTTGCACTCTACGTAGACGACCTAATTGAAGATGTTCTACCCTCGGGTTGCAGCATTCTTTTATATGCAGATGACTGTAAAGTATTTACAGCATTTAACAGTGCGGGGGATTCCCTTAATTTACAGTCTTCTCTAAATGCCATTGATAGGTGGTGCGCCAAATGGAAACTGCGCGTGAATCCTGAGAAGTCTGCTGCAATATATCCTTCTCCTTAAAACGCAAAACCATCTCCTTTACATACCAAATTTCCAAGCACCCTCTGTTAGTTCCCACAATGACCTAGGGGTTACCTTTAATCGAAAGTGGATGTTCCATGAACATATTTCTGGTATTTCAAAAAAGACAATGTCAATAGTAAAAATTAACTCTATTGGCTTAAAGAAATAACCGACCCATTAGCCCTAAAATCTGTTTCTTGGGTGTGTACTACCAATCCAATATTGCTCTACTATCTGGTCAACTGTGTCCCCCACCACTCTTAAATTACTCAACCGCCCCTTAACTTCTTTTTAGCCATAGTCCGTCATCGCGTGCCCTCCCGCCCTGAGCCATAGCTCATGTGAAGAATTAATCCTATCATCTCTTGGCCTAACACAACTCTCCCTTAGCCGGCTGACTTCCGACCTCAAAATCCTGCACTCTATCATGAATGGATCCTTCCGCTCTGATCTTCTACTTTCCTATTTTTTACTCCGCATCCCAGCTCGCATCATTCGCAATGTATGTTACACTAGGGTGATTACAAAATTGGTAATGTTCGAAACGTTGACCAGCTTAATCGGTTCTTGGTTCCAATTCAGTAATAAAGAAAAGGGAAAAAATTTGGGCTCGATCGGACAACGTTTAGGGGTCGCGCAACGGCTTCAAATTCTGGAAAATGCGATTTTCCTGGTAAAAATACATATTTCCCTAATTTTCAGGGGCATGGCTGTCGCTTGGGAGGGTGTTTCACGCGGGAGATGCTTCCACAGTGTTCCAGCAGTGATTAAACACCAATTACGACTTCGCCCGATGTGGGGGTGCGGCAGAGGGAGGGATAATAGCGACTTTTCGATCTTCTTTGGCGTAGGTAGGGACGCTGTATATTGAGCGCATGGGCCGAATCTACATATTTTTCTAGTCGAGATGCATCCTAAAATTCACGGCCCTACATTTTAGATGATTTACAGCAAGGGGGTTCCAGGGCGGTGGACTTTGCGTGCGGCTACGCACACTGAGGTTTCTACATTTTGGGATCGGAACTCGTTTCCCTTCGTGCGGTTAAACCCGTAAGTGACTCCAGCATACCAATTTGGTCTCCAGCGTTATGAGCAAGAAGACGAGGCGAGCCCATCAGATTTGCTGATTGGGAGCTCCATCCCGCGTATTGTAAGTCCAAATCTCCCAACACTTCGCCAGTCCTTACATTATTTCAAATACCTTCATGAAAATGAGAAGAAAACTGTTCGTGAGAGTGCCAGGCTGACTATTTGGAAATTTGAGGGGTTCTGGAAAAAGGCAGGAATTGCGATTGCAGAGATAAGGAATACTACGGAGATTTTCGTCCGCATTAACAACAGCGTTTTATGTCTTAAGAAAGACAAATCACGCATAGGGAGAACGCGGGGAGACGCAGCGCAATGAGTTTATGACTGACCTAGCCTATATTCTTGACATTGGCCATATCAATGCCATGGATATGATGAAGCTAGAAGAGGATTGATTATTCTACAAGTCCATGAGGGAAAACCACTTCGGCTAAATGAGCTGTGTCGACAAGGATACTGCTAAGCGTGTGGAAGGTAAAGTAAAACGATCTGAATCAGCTGGGACACAGAAAAAGAGAAGAGATTCGCTCAGCTATTGGGAGAAGTGGAGGTGAAACGTGTATACACCGAGAGTCCTGAAAATCGTTTACCGACTACGATTCCAAGGATAAGGGTTAGTAAATTAAAGCACATATTGTTATTTTATAAAATTCCTCTTGAATATTTAACTTAACAGGTATTACGTAGAGTTTAAGCCTAACCCAAGGCGCTGTTAGGAAGCGAAAAAGACTGCTTTTAGACAAAGAGATTACGTCCTCATTAGAAAGGACCCAGACAAGTCACCGGAACGCTGTCCATGCCATAACTGCCGCAGTAATAGCAGCTGCACATACTCTTGGGATTGATAAACACGTTATTGAAGTTTTCGAAGGCGCATTTCAGTGCGCAAATATCGTATAGAGAACCGAACTGGAATGTCTAAGAATATTAAAAATGCGTTCTAGGACACTCCTGGGCCATTTGTGGTTCACTTTGAAGGGAAGCTTTTGCCGAGTAACAAAGGTTAGCTAATAATAATCTGAGGTTTCAGGTGTGATGGAGTGGAAACGGAACATAACTGCAGTTAAGCTAATAATATTTTAATTACCGTGACGAATTTTGCTCCGCACGTCAGTCATACTCCTTTTTACAGGGGAAGGCTTGCGAGAAAGACTGCCCCTCATCTTGTCCGGTGTGCACGGAGAGACACTACTTGGCGTCCCAGAGCTCGAATCAGGGACAGAACGTGCAGCATGCAATAGCATTTTCAAATTACTGGAGGAATGGCAAGTTGTTTGCAAAGTGCGTGGGGTCTGCTGCGATACTGCTAGCGTGAGCACTGGCGAGCACATCGGGGTAGTTAAGCTGCTAGAAGGCGCTCTCTGCGTTGAAGTTTATGTGCCGCCTCCACATATTTGAGCTAGTCCTTAGCGCAGTATTTGTTCTCGTATCTCGTTGGGAACTCCAACATCTCAGAATGCCCCTTTTTCCGCAGTTTAAGCCGCCTGGACGAAATTTAATCAAGGTACCTTTTATACGTCAATGAGTGATTAATTGAAGTACATTAACTTCAATTTCTTTCGTTCATATTTTTTCTGAAATTTTACTTAAATCTACGACACATCAGCGCCTAAACGCTGCCTGAGGAATATTCCCAACCCCGACGAAGTTCCTAAATTCTGCATCCAGGAAGTTCAGGTACCTTACAACTTCGCGTAATGTTCACATTGCCGTTCTTATTTACGTCACCAGTTTATTGAATTTTTATTTCGTCTATTGTTTCCAGATTAAACAACCGCGTGGGGATTATTATTAAGAGCTTCTGAACTGACCATAATGTTCCTTGGCGTTCCTGGGAAACCTGTCTATTCGTTCAAAAAGCCAAGTGCAATCCATAAAGCTCGGTGGATGGCAAAGGCATTGTATTGCATTAAAATTGGGATGTTCAGCAAACAATTTAATTTAACTGCTAAGCTCGAAAGCGCCTTCTTCCGTGTGTGCGTTTTCATTGCGTACTATGCGCCGCTCTGGTACCGAGCACCTTTAGCAGCGGAGGCGCCACGCAATAACCTTCAGTTCTTACAAGTTTTAGCTCAGAAGAAAAAAGTGGCAATCACTGGAAGATAATCTATGAAATATTTGCAGCACATTTGTGATACTTTTCTGAAGTTCTCGTGGGGCTCGCTATTTTGATCCAAATAATAGATTACATGAAAAACAAGAAATGGGGAAAAAAGTAACGAAAGGGAAGGGCAGGAGAGTTCCCTGGCTAAGGTGTATCCAATATCTATTGCAAAAGTGGCTTCTAATTTTATGAACAAAAAACACTAGCAAATTCTTCGATTTCCTTGGAATTGACAAATCGTTTTTAATGCAGCGTCCAGATTTGTGGATGAAGAATGAAAATTATCTCGCAGGACGGCTAATAGTTCTGAACATTAGAGTAGTAACTGGCACGGCTGAAAGAGGGCATGCTTTGATAACAAAATGCCTTACGGGTAATAACCTAACCAAAGGTGAACAGAAAAGGCAATATTTGTTAGCAATTGTAGCTGAGCATAGGAAAAGTTATGATGATAAAAATGCTGTAGAAAGTTCCGGGTGACATATGGTTTGCGTGATCATCGTTAGCAAAAATAAAAATAAAATGTTTTTCAATACAAGGATTTTTATTGCCGTTCCCATTTTCCCAAAGTACAGCGTCACTACCCACGCCAAAGAAGACTGGAAAGTCACTATTACCCCGCCACACCCCCACATTGGGCGAAGACGTAATTAGTGTCATAACACTACTGGAACACTGTGGAAGCATCTCCCGTGTGAAAAACCTACCCAGGGGCGACAGCCATGCCCCTGAAAATTAGGCAAAGATGTATTTTTTACCAGGAAAATCGCTATTTTCCAGAATTTGAAGCCGTTGCGCGACCACTAAACGTTGTCCGATCGAGCCCAAATTTTTTCCTTTCTTTTTTACCGGATTGGAACCAAGATCCGATTAAGCCGGTCAACATTTCGATCAATGCCAATTTTGTAATCACCCTACTGTTACACACCCCATTTCCGTATCTCCATTTGCCAACGATCACTATTCTACCGCCTACCATCAACTTTCAATGCAATAACTAATGGTCAACGTACCCTTGACGTTTTCTCCCCACGCAACGTCTTTTTCTCCCAACTGAAACGTAATGCGTAACATTCATGTCATCTTCGCCTCATTCGTGCCTTGTTTATAATTTTCAATATTTCTGTTTCGTTTCGACTAATTTTGTTGTTTTTCAATTTTATTCTGCATATTGAACCCAATGTAAAGGCCTTAGTTGCAGTTTTTGGAGTTTTGATAAATAAATAGATAAAAGCCATCGAGTGCAAGGAAATTATAGCCACCCACGTGCGAGAAGACCAAACCTCTCCTACGACAACTGACCATCCTCCTCATCCTCTTCCCCTACTTCTCCACTTCCTCCTCCATCTCCTACTTTTCCTCCCCCACCAACTCCTCCTCATCCTCCCCCCCCCTTCTCATACTCCTCCTTCCCCTAATCCTACTCGTACTCCTCCCCCTCCTTCACCTAACCCGCCTACTAATCTTCCTCCTCCTACTCTTCCACTTCCTCTACCTCCTAATCCTCCTACTCCACCTCCTCGTCCTACTCCTCCTTCTCCCCCCCCCCCATTCTGTTTATTGAACAGAATGTAAAGGCCCTAGTTGCTGTTTTCGGAGTTTTGATAAATAAATAGATAAAACGAGTGCTGGGAAATTATAGCCACCCACGTGCGAGAAGACCAAACCTCTCCTACGACAACTGACCATCCTCCTCATCCTCTTCCCCTACTTCTCCACTTCCTCCTCCATCTCCTACTTTTCCTCCCCCACCAACTCCTCCTCATCCTCCCCCTCCCTTCTCATACTCCTCCTTCCCCTAATCCTACTCGTACTCCTCCCCCTCCTTCACCTAACCCGCCTACTAATCTTCCTCCTCCTACTCTTCCACTTCCTCTACCTCCTACTCCACCTCCTCGTCCTACTCCTCCTTCTCCCCCCCCCCCATTCTGTTTATTGAACAGAATGTAAAGGCCCTAGTTGCTGTTTTCGGAGTTTTGATAAATAAATAGATAAAACGAGTGCTGGGAAATTATAACCACCCACGTGCTAGAGGACCAAACCTCTCCAACAACAACTGACCCTCCTCTTCTCAACTTCCTCCTACTCGTACTCCTCCTCATTCTCCTTATTTTTAATCCTCCTCCTCCCCCTACTCCACTTCCTCCTCCTATGCCTCCTTCTATTCCTCCGCCACCTCCTCCTAATATTCGTCCTCCTCCTCCTCGTACTCCTCCCCCACTTATAACTCCTCCTCCTACTCTGCCTCCTCTACCTCTTCCTCCTCTCACTTCTCCTCCTCCTAAAGCCGTGTTTACACGATGCATTTACCCGCGCGGGTAGGTGCGTGAACACAATCACCATCAAAATTTCACCGTGTAAACACTCAAAATTGAGCAAATGCGTGAATGCGTGGACATAAAATAGCCCGTTCTAATTTGGTGAATGTGTTCACGCATCTGTTCAGCCACGTACTTGCGCGGGTAAATGCATTGTGTAAACACGGCTTAATACTAGTCCTCCTCCTCCTCCCCCACTTATACCTCCTCCTCTTCCTACTACTCCTCCTACTCTGCCTCCTCTACCTCTTCTCACTTCTCCTCCTCCTAATACTCGTCCTCCTCCTCCTCGTACTCCTCCCCCACTTATACCTCCTCCTCTTCCTACTCCTTCTCTGCCTACGCCTCCTCTACCTCTTCCCCCACCTCCTCTAACTTCTCCTCCACCTAATACTCGTCCTCCTCCTCGTACACCTCCCCCACTTATACCTCCTCCTCTTCCTACTCCTCCTCCTACTCTGCCTCCTCTACCTCTTTCTCTTCTCACTTCTCCTCCTCCTAATACTCGTCCTCCTCCTCCTCCACTTACACCTCCTCCTCCTCTGCCTCCTCTACCTCTTCTCCTCCTCCTAATACTCGTCCTCCTCCTCCTCGTACTCCTCCCCCACTTATACCTCCTCCTCTTCCTACGCCTCCTCTACCTCTTCCCCGACCTCCTCTAACTTCTCCTCCTCCTAATACTCGTCCTCCTCCTCCTCCTCCCCCACTTATACCTCCTCCTCTTCCTACTCATCCACTGCCTCCTCTACCTCTTCTCACTTCTCCTCCTCCTAATACTCGTCCTCCTCGTATTCCTCCCCCACTTATACCTCCTCCTGTTCCTACTCCTCCTCTGCCTATGCCTCCTCTACCTCTTCCCCCACCTCCTCTAACTTCTCCTAATACTCGTCCTCCTCCTCCTCGTACTCCTCCCCCACTTATACCTCCTCCTCTTCCTACTCTGCCTCCTCTACCTCTTCCTCTTCTCCTCCTCCTAATACTCGTCCTCCTCCCCCACTTATACCTCCTCCTCTTCCTACTCCTCCTCTGCCTACGCCTCCTCTACCTCTTCCCCCACCTCCTCTAACTTATCCTCCTCCTAATACTCATCCTCCTCCTACTCTGCCTCCTCTACCTCTTTCTCTTCTCACTTCTCCTCCTAATACTCGTCCTCCTCCTCCTCATCCCCCACTTATACCTCCTCCTCTGCCTAGCCTCCTCTACCTCTTCCTTCTGCTACTCATCCTCCTCCTCCTAAACCTCCTTCTCCTCCTTTACCCTCCTCCTTCTACTCCTCATCCTCCTTTACTTCCTCCTCCACCTCCTACTTCTGCTCCTCCTCCTGAACAGCGAACTCAGCTTAATTACCTGAGATGCACTAGCGATTTAACGACCCTGGCAATGAGGACGTTTTAGTGAAAAGGGATTTTTTATCGAGTAATATGATTTTGATTAATTTCTTTCAATTTTTATAATAGGTTCCTTCTATAAAGTTCCTAAAGATAATAAAATTCACAGATAACTGGCGATATAAATTAATAAATGTAAAAAAGTAAACCATAAAAGTTGGAATTGAACCGGGGAACTCAGCATAAGTACCTGAGATGCATTTGCGTTTTAACAAGCACTTCCAGGAAGACGTTTTCATAAAAGTGGGATTTTTTATTGAGTTTTATGATTTAGATTTATTTCTTATAATTTTTATAAAATGTTCCTTCTATAAAGTTCAAAAAATAATAAAATACACAGATAACTGGCAACAAAAATTAATAAACGAAAAAAAGTGAACGATACAGTCTTCTCTAAATGCCATTGATAGGTGGTGCGCCAAATGGAAACTGCGCGTGAATCCTGAGAAGTCTGCTGAAATATATCCTTCTCCTTAAAATGCAAAACCATCTCCTTTACATACCGAATTTCCAAGCACCCTCTGTTAGTTCACACAATGACCTAGGGGTTACCTTTAATCGAAAGTGGATGTTTCATGAACATATTTCTAGTATTTCAAAGAGGGCAATGTCAATAGTGAGAATTCTCTATTGGCTTAAAGAAATAACGGACCTATTAGCCCTAAAATCTGTGTTTCTTGGATGTGAACTACCAATCCAATATTGCTCTAGTATCTGGTCAACTCTGTCCCCCACCACTCTTAAATTACTCAACCGCCCCCTTAACTTCTTTTTAGCCATAGTCCGTCATCACGTGCCCTCCCACCCTGAGCCATAGCTCATGTGAAGAAATCCTATCATCTCTTGGCCTAACACAACTCTCCCTTCGCCGGCTGACTTAGGACCTCAAAATCCTGCACTCTATCATGAATGGATCCTTCTGCTCTGATCTTCTTTCCTTTTTATCACTTCGCATCCCAGCCCGCATCATTCACAATGTGAGTCTGTTACATTCCGTCCGTCCCAAATTCCGTCTCTCCATTTCCCAACAATCACTATTCTACCGCCTACCTTCATCTTTCAATGCAATTACTAATTGTCACCCTACACTTGACCTTTTCTCCCCACGCAACGTCTTTTTCTCCCAACTGAAACGTAATGCATAACATTCATGTCATCTTAGCCTCATTCTTGCCTTGTTTATTATACATATTCAATATTTCTGTTTTGTTTCTACTACTGTTGTTGTTTTTTAATTTATTCTGTTTATTGAACCCAATGTAAAGGCCTTAGTTGCTGTTTTTGGAGTTTTGATAAATACATAAATAAAAGTCAACGAGTGCAGGGAAATTATAACCACCCACGTGCGAGAAGACCAAACCTCTCCGATGACAACTTACCCTCCTCCACCCCCTACTCCTCTTCCTGCTCCTCCGCCTACTCCTCCTCCATCTTCCTCCTCCTCCCCCGGCTAACTTATTTTAAAACCGCCAAAAATAACTTAACTTTCATGCTGGTGGTCGAGTGTCAATTCTTGCATGAAGAATATGTGTGGTGAGGTAAAATCAATGGCTAAAATTGGTGAGTCATTTTTATTAAATGTCGACCTTGCTAGGAAAAATCAGCAAAAACAGCCTCTGATGGAAACCACATAATTGTGAAGCTTCATACCACATTCGGAAAGATTTCCCTAAGTACTGAAGCCTCTAAAAAAATAATCGCTGTAAAAGTGCAAAGGCCTTTTTAACATGGAGTATCTAAATATTTACAAGTATCTCCTTGGATTAATTTGGGATGTATAAGTTAGCTTACGAATTGAATGTTATTTTTATGATTAGAATACAACAAACTGACTCTAATATACACTCTTGTTCATATAATACAACTTATTTAAGCCTTATGCCCCAGTTTAATTTTACCCATTTTTTAAACAATCTGCTCAGTTTAGTAGCTGTTTTAAATCCTTGGAAATGTCCAGGCTTAATTTTTCTGAGTATTCACGATTCAGAACTATCCTTAGAAAGTATAAAATGAAATGAAACCTAGTATTTTCTGCACAAAACAAGGCACCATGGATCAACAAACTTTTGATAGGCTGAGATACATACTTTTCTGCAGCTCAAAACTTTGTTTTTCAAAAACAAATAGCTAGTTTTTGAGTCCATCAGTGTAACACTACTGGACTTTTTAATAGAATAGCCTTAAAATTTCATTCAATTCTCATTTTCTTTTACTCCTGATCCAGAGTCCAAATAGAAAGAATATGATTAGCCTTCAACATCAATGGCTTTGGCCTTACTTCCCTAATGTTTTTAAGGCACTCTAAAATCTATATTTTGGGTGCTCCTTAACCTTTATCATATTATAATTACAGTCGTGATCGCTGCTGGCCAGATTTAATTTTGGGCATTCCACTGAAACACTATTGGTATTTAACACCACATCTAGCCGTAATTTTTTAGAGTGTCCTTAAAGGTCAGCACGGCCTGTTTTTCGATAGTGGAGAGAAATGAAATTCCCCAGGGAAACTTCTCTTGTAAATATGTAGTAGGGCATTGATCATCAATTAGCGTGAATCACTGCCTTGACACAATCACTAGGATAACTTGACAGTTGTAATGGGATGACTGAAGGAAATAAAAATATTGCTTCAAAAATACAAATCAAGTAAATAATTTTAAGGAATTGCCTGTAAATATTAGAGCTAATGTTCTCTTAACTTTATTGTTCTTTCAACCTTAATTCAGCAACAAATGTAAACATGGGTGAACAGATTAAGTTAGCAGTCTTCATAACTTAGATTATTTTATTTTTGGGGTGATTATGATTTTAACAGTGTCAAATTCATTCTCTCATGGGTCTACTCATTAAAGCTACAAGTTGTTTCGATAGCCCAGCTGTAGGAATGTACAGTAAATGGATGTCGGTGAATTTTAGAGGATGTCTGTGCAGTAGAGGCCCTGTGCAGACACCAATTTTGGACCTGGCTGAGTCTATTCAGAAAAACTGCCACAACATGGGAATGTGCATGAATGTTGCTGTTGTCCCCTGGGCCTTGAGAAGATTATGCTTCCCCTCCCAAATTTTATCCCTCGGCAGCAACCTCCCATCAACTCTCAGTCAATTTGTCCATCATCAAGGGGCCATTGGCATTCAAGACTATTTGTACATCACTTGCTTCACGTCCACATCTCATTGTCTGTGACCTCATAATCTTAAAGATTGTATATATCATGTATTTAGAGAAATTGCATACCAATTGACTTGCAGCTTTAAGAAATAGTTCCCCAAAGCACTGTTTCATATGTGATTGATATACACATTATTTCTCCATATTTACCAAATCAAAACTTAAGCATAAAATATTCATAATATATGTCTACATGTTACGCAATGATTTAAATTAATCTACATCATTGCATACTACAATGATCATCAAAGTAAGAAATTGAGATGTGTAACACATATTTTTTCATTCAGAATATGCATAAGTGAATCTAAATTAAAGGCTCGGTGGTTCCAAGGGGCATGCTTAAAGATACAGGTGTACCTCACCTTACGTTGTTAATTGGTTTATGTGGGGCATGATGCAAGTAGATCTAGCTTCCCTATAAACCACCAAGATGCACACTATCTTACCCTATCATGAATATATAATATGACATATTTAGTTAAAAAATCTTTTAAAATTAGTAAATTATTAACGTACTTGTACACAAAAGCAAAAAAATAGAAACTCGAAAGATGACAAAACGTAATCGCCATCCTAATCAATACAACATATGGCCAACGCATTTCCATTTGCTCCAGTGCCCTGCTCACTTTCTTTCTATTTGTTTCACGCTCTGTGCTCTGCAAAAAGGGAGGAATCAGGCAAGATGTTGTGGAATACGAACATAATTAATTAACGGGTCGATTAAAACTTTATCTGTGGAAAATTGTAATATCTTAGTTCTTATTACTCTGTGCTCTACGCAGCACCCTTCAAAACAGATTGGGAGTAGACTTAATAACAGAGTACCAGACGTTAAAGAACTTCAATTATTAAATCCGCCATGGTTTTTAACTACTCTACCATAAAAAGCTTACGTTTTTAAATACATATTGTGAACAAATCATTTTGTGGAAAAAAGCTCTAGTTTTCAAATACGTATCTTGAATTAATTCAATAACTAGACACAAACCATTTGGCTGTGACCATTATGAACCTAAAGAATGCTACCTACCAGGATTGAATGTTTGATGATTGATTGATTGGGTGGGCAAGGGGCTTCTGGAGCCCTCCTGGCTTTCAGACCACTTTGGGTCCATTGTACCGTCCCACATTTAACCTGCCTGCCACTTGCAGACAGGGGACAAGAGCACCACGGCAGAGGTGTGGAGGAAGCTCACCCCTCCAACCCCCATCTGGGTCCAATATTGCTTAACTTCAGTGATCTGACGGGAACCGGTGTTTCAACGTGGCTAGGCCCCAGCCCTAAGATTGAATGATACTGCTGCTCTCATCATTTGCCGTTCATGTGCACTGATGTGTTCCGATCAGTGCTAACTTCCTTGTTTTCATTTCCTTATCATTCTATTGCAATTAACTTTTAACTATTTTGTTTTAAAATGATGTGTTATTTCATTTTAATGTGATTTCTTATATTTTTATCATTTTGTCTTTTTGATTTCAATATTTTCATCCCAACTCTGTAATCTTGACCTATTTCATCCATTAATTAGCCACAAAAACTGATGTATCTGTGAGATCAAAGAAACTAAAAATGCCGTAAGTTGAGGTATATTATATTATAAAAACATATACCTGTATATTGAAGTAACACGCTCTGCCCAATGTAAATTGAGAAGAATGTCAAAATAGATTTTATTCAGCTAAAGTAAAATTTCTTTGTCTTTTTCTATCACACTCACTCATACCAGGTCCTAAGACTTTCAGCCAACATAAGTTCATTTTTAACATATAAATATCACACAGGCCTTACAGACCATCTTAGTAGGTATATCATAAAAATTAATTACTCTTTAATTACTATAAAATACAAATCTCATGTCATCAGTCTCACTGACTGCTGTTCAAGCACAAAGGCACAACACATCAATCACAATCAGATACTCTCCTCCCATGGATCTATTGCAGAGTTGATTATTACAGCTATATAAAACAAATGGAAAGTCTACAGCTATGAGAGGAATGCAGCTTAAAATAAATTAAAATTAAAAAAAAGAGGTGAGCAGTCATTTTCCTCTTGCACTCGGAAACAATGTGGCACTGATAGTCACGAATGAGGTATCAAAAGAATTCTCTAATGGACATTTTTTCACATTCTGGTGAATTGAGGTTAATTGAATATGAACTAACCAGAAAAACTGGAGGGTTCTTGAAAACCTTACATTTAAAGGATTATTTAACTGTCACTACTTATGCCATTGAATTAGCATTTCAGTTAACTCTTCAGTTAAGCTCACTTGAACTAAAGCCCATTTCACACAATACTTGATCCAGCACAAGGTCGAGGATACTCGCTAGTATGAAAGCTTTCCAGTACCGTGTGATATAGAACTAGCATGCTGGCTAACAAGCATGATAGCTATTATACTTGTTTGAACTACTTGATTTAGTAATTGATGCTGTACTAGTTTGCCAGTAGGACCTAGTAGCCGTTGACCAATCACGTTAGGTTATACAGTCGCAGTGCGGTCTTCAATTTTTTTAATCAGCGCCTCACTATCGCTGGTGGTACACACTCTTTGCCAGTGAAATTAATGTGCGGTAAAAATGTGACGACAATCCCTGCTTTTACTGCAGCAGCCAAAATTCACCTTCTTTCATGGATATTTTCCATTTTCTTTTAACAGTTCCTAACAGAGGACGACAGTACTGCTTCATTGAAAACACAAGTTCAATGATCGTGTGAAACCTTCTATCACGATTTCTATCATACTGGGTTCCGTCCTCAATATCAAGTACCAGCTAGAATACTAGGTCTTGTGCTGAATCAAGTATCGTGTGAAATGGGCTTAAGAGTTCCAAAGTTGGCTTTAACATGGGTACTGGCCATCAGTTGCACGTAATTCCGCTACCATGCATTTCACTGGTAGTGACTGATTTCCTCACACTCCTGGAAGACCATTAAATGGATCATAAAGTCTTTCTGACTGGACGATGTGATATGGGATCAATGTTTCTTCAGTGCAGGATGCCACCATTTAAAACGGAAAATCCCAACTCTTGAACTGCTGTTCATTCAAGCTCCCTGAAACGGAAATTTGGCAGACATTTAGAGATTGAAATTGATTGAAAGAATAAAACAATCTAAAAATACTAATGGATTCCACCAAAATTAGGACATAAATAAATAAACATGGATACCATTAACAAGAGACCTAAAAATCTATCATAGACTACAACACCATTATGTGACAACAAACAAAATTTAAACTCTATGATGTGAGAGTTTGTAGAGGACCTTGCTGCGGTAGTGACCATTATCTTTTAAAAACAAAAAACCAATTTCCTTTTCAAGGCAAAAGATATTACATTACGAAGATAAAACAAAAGAAAAATGAATCTTGGGAAAAGAATTGCAAAAAAATGAATACTTATTTGGGTGGAGAGCAAAATAGAGAAAGCTGGGAACTGATTAAAAACATATTAAAAGTAAAAATACAGATATAATATCACTAATATCTATAGAGCAATGGAAAAAAACACTTTATAGACCTATTAACAGAAAACAGACTAGAATATACCAATGAGAGTATCAAATAAATTTAATAGCTTCTCATCATTAAGTTCACTTATTATCATTTGTGGCAAAATTAAGGCATTTTGTTACTGCCTAAAAATGCCTATTTTACCTGTCTATGCCTTTTTCTGCTGATATCGCCTATTTAAGGGCCTAAAAAAGTAATATTCATCTCAATGTTACCAAACCTCTTTATTGCGGAGCTAGTCTGTTATTTCAGTTTCTTTTTTAATCTATCAAGGTTGAAATAATGTCATTAAACATGCATAAAGAAAAATCATCCAAAGTATTATTATACAAAGAGTAGAATAAAAACTATGGTAATTTTACGTGATGCGTACATGCGATGGTTTCAATTGCCAAAAACTGGCTTTTGAAGGCACCACTCAGTATTACTGAGTTTATAGGTTTAACGCCCGAAGTTGCTCTGCCTTCACGGCCTGTATTGATAGTATGGGCAACAGAATATCTGGATGAAGAAGAAGCAAACTGCATTCTTGAATCCAAAGCTGCAGAGTTGAATCTCGATTTCGACGCAGATCCTACGTTTATCAGATGCAATTTTGGTTAACTACCATCAATCATGTCATTGCTGGAGGCAAGAGAACTACTCCTTACTACGGCTACAGAGAAAATCTGAAATGTGGAGGGTGACCTTTTTGATATACCAAGTGATGTAGGAATATCCATTGCTCAAGAATTTAAGACTTCATAGAGATAAACCCTGGATGGGAATACGTTAGTAAGGTTGAAGACATTTTATGAGGAAATTATATGACTCTAATACTAAAGAAGAGTCCATAAGAACTGTCATTGTTGCTGAGATATATTACCAAAAGTTTAATTTTTCTTGGGAAATAAATTTTAACAAAGTTAGAAATCCATTCAGGGCTATTTATAATGAAAAAAATCAAGTTTTTACTGCATTTCAATGCCAATTAATCGATTTGTGCCTTTTTATGCTTATATTGCCGATGTGAAGGTCTTATTTGCAAGAATTGCCTATTGTCCCGAATTTTTATTTCCGCGTATACATAAGTTATTTTAATGTGTTAATTTGTCGCATTGTTGCCCGTTTTTATTTCTGACCGGCGCAAAAGAGCTCTTAAATTTAATTTTTTTTACTTCTAAATGAACAGTTAAATGAATCTGAGGTGTAAGTGCCGGGCTCTTCAATTTCTCGATGGGCCTCAACCCATTCTTGTTCCCTGCAATCACACTACCCGGTACAACTTTCAGTCACTAGTGTCTCGTTACCAAATAATGGTAAGCTACAACAATACCCTCCTCCGACGAGCTCATGATTACAACTGAGAGATGGAAAAAAGTCACTGTCTTATATTTTACCACTTGACATATCGCACGTCGTATCACTACAATGTGCACTCGAATGTCGTAGGGTCAAATATCGTGCCGCGCAACCTCCATCAAGTAGTTAAGTCGCGTGTTGCACCCCTCTGGTGTGCACACCGCCTCGTTGCCACTGAGAGTTCTGCCAGAACAACAAAGACCTAGTATTTATAACATACTATTTTGGTAAATAACTAACCACAATTCAATCGCTGGAGGAAAGAGAACTACTCCTTGTGGCAGCAGTGGAAAAAAAATCGAAAGGTGGAAAGTGAACTTATTAATATACCAACTGATGTGGGAGAAGCCTTGATTTGAAAATTCAAGAAAGTTATGTAAAGGAACCCTGGTTTGGAAGATGTCCATAAAATTGTAGACATTTTATCAGAGACTTCAGTGGCTCCAGGACCGAAGATGACAGCAGAAGAGCTTGCATCATTTAAGTATTGCCCTATCACCTCGTGTGGGGTTGAGAGGTCATTTTCATGCTGTAGAAATATCCTGACTGACTCTTGGCATAAGTTACAGGATAACTTTTAAAGAAATATGTTATTGTAAATTGTAATGTAACTTGAAATAAGTAAACCTTTTGAATTTTATGTTTCTTCAATTTATAAGCTAATTTTATTTGGAGTTTTATCCTCTTTCCTCTCCATCAGTTTTACCGAAAAGTAATCGTGTATTTCAGCCCAAGCTTTAAATTTTAGACACTTCTTTGTGGCAATTAGCCACATCATGTTTCTAGCCGGCCACAGTGGCGGCGGGGTAAAGTCTTTGCCTGCTAATCTTGGGATTACGGGTTCGAGTCCCGGCTGGGTGGGTATTTCACCACCCAAGGCGTAGATGTATGTCAAGTTTTGTTTGCATGGTCCCTGGAAAACCTGATTAAAGGCTTAAGTCTTTTGGGATTCCAGGACCAACAGAATCGTCCAAAATGCCAAAAATATTTTAAGCGCCTATTTTAAGTACCTATTTTGAAATTTTTAGTGCCTATTTCTTCATTTTTAGTGCCTAAATGTCCTCAGCTTAGTTATGAGATATTTTCATTTAATGCTTAAATTTCTAAAATAGGCATATTAGAAATTTTCCTCATTGTAAATTTTAAATTTTTATAGAAGGAAATTAATCAAAATATTCATAATTCATGATGAGAGAAGACAAAGTACAAAATTCCACAATTTTTTCACTGCTGTCGACCAGTTTTGACATCTTAAGTGTCATTATCAAGACAAACAAACTGTTTGTATTGATAATGACGCTTTAGACATCGAAACCAGTCGACAGCAGTAAAAAACTGTGGAATTTTGTACTTCGTTTTCTCTCATCATGAATTCTGTCTATAATTTCCACAAAGTATCCCCACAATCGATTAATTTAATTCAAAATATTTATGCTTAGCTGATTATATTTTGAAATCTACATCTGCAGAACTTTGCAACTACCGTATTGCTTGCAAAGAATACTATGTATAATTTAATTAGTGTTTGACAAGGCTATACATGCACCAATGTTTTAACACATTCGCAACATAGATCTTTATTGTACACAATTCCCAAGCACCTAAATTTTCATGAAAAATGACAATTAATTTTTCAATTTAAAAAAAATAGAAGTTTCCCTATGCTAGAGCATCATATTTGGATACTTTCGGGGAGTGGAAAGCATTTGTAAATGATAGAGTGATAATTTTTTAAACAACACCCCTAGTAGGTATGCAACCACAAAGATCAAATTTGACTGTAACTTTTGTGAGAATAATTTTTCTTTTACATGCTTTTCAAGGACAGTGATCCGTAGCTGTGAAAGACAAATATTTTTGGATACTCTCGAAACATCTTTCTAAAAGTTATACAAAATAAAAAAAAAAACAAAAAAAACTTTGGACGAATTTATATTTTTTTTCTCCTATGGTATATGCAACCAAGCCTAGTAAAATTTCAAATGCCGAACTTTGGAATCTGATTAGCCAAAGACTCATCTTTCTTGAGCTTCAAATGGAAAATATCCTCTCACTTGATTTCTTCTGTGTATGAAGGCTCTCAGCATTTATGAGTGTTTTCAACTTCTGCTTTCCCAGCCAAGTGTTTGTTGAGCATGTCAGCAATTCGTGGCATCCGCGATGCTGTGACAGCCTATGTTACTTCGCCCTAACTTGTGCCCAATATATTTTTCCATAAGTATGTTATTTTTGGGAGTTCGTCATTATTTCGCCAGCAGCTATTGTTCATTCATGGCCATGGAAAATTTCCAGGAAGTCTTTCTCAATTTTTCAAATCCTAGGCCGTAAGTACACCAGAATAATCTGCAGCGGACCCTTGTCGGTCTTCCCCACTATGCATTCCATACAGGGTATTGACACTAGAGCTAATCACCGGTCATCTAGGTCCTTTGTAACAAATCCTGGGATACTCTCAGTGGAAAATGCCAGGACTGTGGCAGCCTAATATCTTAGGGAAAAAATAGCTGAAATTTCCACTGGTCGGGTCGCCAGACTAAGTTGAAGACAACCTGTGTCTCGGCATCGGCAACCACCTAGGAACAATGGAGACCTTCGGACATCACCCCTTCCCCCCTGAGGATTCCAGCCACAAAAGCGTTGGGACAGGAAGCCAGGTAGCAATGGATACTTCTGTAGGTGTGTGTGAAGATCTGGAGATCCCAAGTTGCATAATGTGGGAGGGGGGACCTGGCAGCCAGGGTAAACTCCCAGTGAGAGGAGTAAGGACTGGGATATGCAGTTTGGCCACGCATGTAGTCGGCTGTGGCTGCGACACTCCTGTTAAGGGTGGGTAGGGAGGGAATCCCTATCCTTTTGAGGACAATGCTTCCGGCGGAAAACCTGTGAAGAAGATGGAGTGGAAAAACTGAACCTGGAGGGAACATTGAACTTCTGATAATCTTCATAGGAAAGCGAATAAACCCTATGCAGTACCGAGGCATGACTTTGACATTCAAACCTTAACCTGAGTTAATGCTAAAACTTTTGGGATTAGTGTGGGTGTTTATTGGGAGGAGGTGAGGAAGGATAAGGAAGAAAGTGGCCTTTCAAGCTCCCAGCTAACACTTTGGATAACCCTTTCCCACTCCCCATCTCTTGCAGCTGCTATTCTGAGAAATTATGTACATAAGTTTTCCTAATGCTGACGGGAAACTAGTATTTATTACTGCTTGGTACTTAGTACTTTTCTCAACTACGTGCTAGAGGCTTTTTATTTTATAAGAAGGGTGTTGTTTTCTCTGTGTGGCCATCTACATGCTGAAACAGCATCCTAAAATATATTTTAGATGAATGCATCTCATTGGCCAATTTTTACGGCTTTGCTTTCTACATGCAGTGGAACTGTGTTGGTACGAGTATGGCCTGTTACGAGACCCCCGCCAATACGAGAGATTGCAGGGGCACCGTCAATTGATCCTATGATTGCCATGTAAAAAATACTGTTTTTACGAGGCCCTTATGGTGTTGGCACCCGTCATTGCGAGAGTTTCCATCACTGGTAAACATACACACCAGGAGTGGCCAACCTCTTGCAATTGCTTGCGATCTGTTAGCAATACGATTTATATGGGGTGTTAAGTATCAACTGCACATTGTAAATCGCCTCCCATTAATTTATTGTTAATTTTGGTGGAAATACTTTGGCATTATTAGTTGCAATTTCTGATCTTCTTTTATTCCCTGAGCGGTTGAGGGCACACTTGCACGTCAGTGAGTTGAGAGCATTTCAAAGATAGACACTATGGTCTGTGTATCTAGTCTGGTATATAGATCCCTGATAAATTATGCCTCCAGCCCACAATAGAGAGATAAAGATACTGAGGACCCTGAAGGTTGGGAAGGGATAGAGGGTCATTTTGGTCCGTGTTCTTTTAAAAGTTTTGCGGAAGTTGATGACTCTGCCCCCTCTCATGAGGAGCTGACGGATGATGCAATTCTGCTTGCCGTGCGCAATAACAGCGTGGAATCGAGTTCCGATTCACAGGATCCAGAGGACAATGTGGTTTACCTCTCACCGAAACAAGATGTACTAAAGGCACTTGAAGTAATAAGCAATGTGTACAGGGCAAGCAGTGTGTCAGCCGACGACCTAACTTAATTTTCCACCATTTAAAAGTATGTCATGCGTGCAACTGGAAGAAAACTAAAACAAACAACATTAGACTTTTTGCACATAATTAATGGTTTTCATTGAAACAATATGCATTTATGCTGTGTTTTCGCATATTAATGTCAAAACTTAATTGAGTATCTAAGTCTGTCGGAATGGAAAAACGGCACGCTACTCTAATTATTTTCTTTCACTTATTTTTATCAATGTTGGACATTTGCGTGAGTTAATTTTATAAGTTATGAGATTATTGAAGGTCGCAAATTATTATTTTTTATCTATACTTGATGCAATTTGATGACTACGGTGCCAAAAAAGTTGCTCTTTTAGTTTATTTACTTTCAATATGTCTACATTCCCCGACATAGAATTATTGTAATTAAATCGAGGGCCTAATTAAATCTTTAATAAGAACTTCTTGTGATACAATCGCTTCTTCAATGAAATTGTCATGGATGTTAAAGCAGATTGTTTTACAATGTGGACATTACATCAGATGGGAGGAAACGTTCTCCAAGGCAGGATCCCTTCCAGTGTTTCATTTTGTCTGCAGAAACAAATGAAATACGTTATTCCAAATGGCTTCTACGAAATGTCACGAACAACGTGTATATACTCATCATAAACATTAAGATCAACCAAAGGAAAGAGTAAAGGCAAGTAATATATGCGAAACAATTTTGATTTATCAATCACGGTTTACATTTGTGGTGAAAATAATCAAAATGATGGAATGAAAATTTTAATGCACTAGAAAAGTGTAGCTTGGCCAGTTGTGCAATTGGGAAAATTACCGACAATTCGAGGCTTTTAGTGTCTTTTGGAGTGGTTACGGTGGTTTTTGATTGAGTGGTTAGTTAGTAAATTAACAGGGTGGCTACTGATATCCAATTTTTAAATTCCCTGACTTTTCCCTGATGGATTCACCAATTTCCCTGACAGATCGCCATAAGGTCACCTATTATTGGAATATTTTATTTCTGCTGAATTAAATTTTCGTCAAAACTCAGAAAATTTTAACAGCTGAAATCAATACATTAAAAGCTACAAAGTACATCCTAATGAAAAAACACATTGAGGAGGATCCATTCTACCCCCGAATGTTCTGTCAAGGCGAAGGACACTACTATCTCTCCCCCAACCGCTACCCCAAAGATGCTGGCATTTTTCGAAGATTTTTTCAGAAAAATCTTAAGAAGTCTTCAAGTTAAACTCTGTACAAATATCTTGGTGGACATATTCGTGAAACCAATTAAAACGACTACTTCATGTGAAATTTTGCCTGAAAAAACGTCCGCCATTTAGTGACGTAATAGTACCCAAATATCGACCATAATCTCTTAAACTTATGCATAGGACAGGAAGAGTACAATTATCACAAATGGTATTGTTTTTTTATTTAATTAAAATCCTTCCACACCTCTACTATCTACTTAACTTTTAAGATTTTTGAAGAAAAATCAAAACAGGTGTTTTTTTGGAATGTTGGTCATGTTTGAGCCTCCGTATACAAGTAATGGCTAGGACCTAATAAAAATGACTCACTATTTCATAATAAGCAATCATTTGTGAGTATAAATGCCATGTTTCAAGTCTTTATCTAAAAAAAGCAATTTTGGATTGTGTCCGGCTATTTTCGATTTACGACCACTGTGCGCCGTCGCAGCGGCCGTTTTATTGTCTACAAAGTTGCAACATTTCCCTACACACAAGGTTTTCCTACAGCAGGGTATTGAATTACGCATACAACAGTTTTGCATTATGGTGAGTCCACTGAACCATTGCAAGCGTTGGGGCGACCCAGGCGAGCGAGCTATATTCCTTCCACGGCCGCGTATAAGCAGCCGTGTATCGTATTTCAGTGCCCATGTAGGTTTCCTACGGTAAAATTACAAATTGACAATGTCTAATTCTTCAAGAAAGAGGTAGCGAATCGTGGTAGTTCAGGGAAGTTGAGGATTACTGAAAAGACATCGAAGGGAAAGTTAATGGCTAATTTACTGGCGGACTCCGGCACAGGTATCACTAAGGTGCGTGAAAAATACAAACAAAAGAAAATTTGTTAGACTAGATCAAAATCGGATGGCGCGAATGACCTTCAGAAGCAAATAACAATTTGATTCACGTGAATCAGGGAACAAAAAAATGTAAAAAATTTTGGATAAAAAACCTAAGCGCGCCACTGAGAGCGAGGACAACAGGAGGCAATTAGCAACGGCAGCGTCATGTTCAGGAATATCATATTTGAGGTGGTTTGTAACCTGACTCAATTGCTTCGAGAGGGAGCTTAAGGGGGCCATTCAATAATTACGTCGAGTGTGAAAGATGGGGAGGGGAGGAGGGCTCTTCTTACTGTCTCACGAAGGGGGGTATGAGAATCAAAGACATCCAAGATGATCTTGCGTAAGACTTCGTTTGCACGTGAGATCGTACTTGTGTTACCATTTTAATAATCATCGTCTCTTATTTTTAACCCTGTTAGCAATTATTTACTACGAGCTAGTGTGCTCCAGCTACCTCTCGACCTGAGTCTCGGAAGTTAAAAAAAAACATGAGGTAAAATTTTCCGAACAACATATCCTCGGATTCCTTGTGATGAGCGTAATACATTATGATCATGAATTTTAACACTACTAGGCAAATATCGCAATACGGATATACAAAAGGGATACATTGTACATCTGATTCACAACTAAATAATTAAGATTCACAACTGATAAGATTCACCACTGAATGTCCCTCAAATTGATGGGGCTTATTCCATGCATGTCAGCAACAGACATTAGTTTTAGTTGGTGTAATATTTTGGTGAAACAAATGATAAGAATGACTGGCCAATAAACGTAATGGTAGAAAAATAACGAGAATTTCCTATCTCAGTTTTTCCCTGACTATTACAAGAATTCCTTGACAATTCCCTGACTTTTCCAGAAATTCAAAATTCCCTGACAATTCCAGGTTTTCCGGTTTTCCCTGACGATTGCCACCCTGATTAAGTAGGGATATGAATTACTGCGAAAAATTTCAATTTTTTCAGGATTTGAGCTCAGGCTCTCTGGATAGAAATACTTCGGGCACCACACCAACCCGATTCCTAGAAAAGTGTCGACAATAGGTTTAATGGAAATTATTAGCTCCACCCCCGGTTAGATGATAATACACCATTGCAAGGGTTTTCTTGGGCACCGTGAGGTCTCGTTTTATTGAGGTTTCACTGTATTTTTGTGTGTGATAGCAAGGAAATCAATTGTTTGCAGTTCCTAAAGTGGTATAGAGCTCAGGTTGATATTTTCAATATTTGTTTCAGTGTTTTGGTTGACGAATCTTCTCATACCATGGGTGACTCAGACATTTCCATGTCAAGATGTGATTTTGATTCTTTGTACAAGCCATGAGATGGGGAAAGCAGCTAGGTATTACCCTAAAGTGTAGAAGAATTTTCTTCCAGTCCAGAACAAGACATGGATGAGTTGAGAGACTGCACCAATGCTCAGCATTCCTTTCCTCTGGCGTAAAAGGCTTTAAATTTTAAAAAAGTTGAAGAGGGGAGTGTGGTGGTGCCAAAAAATAAAGTGTGCGAGTTATGAAGTGGGAAGACAGAAGACCAGTGATGATGACTTCCTCAGATCCCACCCACACCTCTGATTTTGTACTGTCTAGAGATGGGAAATCTACTGTAATTTTCATCTAAGGTGAATTACCAAGGTAAATTACAGTAATTTTCGAAAATTAACATAATTTTCCAGTATTTTTTAGTTTTAAGCATTGAACAGGAAATTATGGTTAAATAAGAAAGCAATAGGAAAGGAATGACAATGTTTAAACCACACTTTATACAATATTATAATCTATTAGTTATTTTTAAAATTGTAAAAATAAATACGGCAGCAACATGCAATCTGGCTTTCATTTGTCAAAGTATGAGAAATTTTCAAGAAGAATATTCTGATGCATTACTCTATTGTGTTATAATTTAAGTAAAATATTCAAAAAATGAGTTGTACATGCCTCAATTCATTATTAAACACGTAGGAAATGTGAACCTGGCATAAAAGAACATGTAGGGAATATATATGTATGGAAAATTATCTCAAACACAGGTGAATTATCTAGAAAATTACGGTAATTTTCAAGGGGTGCAGTAAATTAAGAAAAATACCGCGGTAATTTACGAAAATTACCGAGGTAATTTCCAGAGTGGCCCATCTCTAGTATGTACCGTCTACATCCAAGACAAGAACTGGTGTACAAAATGAAACTATTATCCATGATTGATTATAATTTTGCATAAAAGGGTAAACTCTGGACACAAGTAATAATTTAGCATCTGTAAATTTGTTCATCCAATTCATTTCTGTTTTCTAACTGGACTACTTAGGCCAAATATAGCAAAAAAAAACTGACAAGAAACATAGGAAAGTGAAGTGATTAGAACTTTAACCTGCTATCTTAAAGGTATGAGGCATGTGGTGCACCTTTTACGATTTAATCAAATTATTAGTCAGGGCCACTGCTTGAACTGAAAAAAGCAGGGCATTTTGAGTTCATTTCACACAGAAATCTGATTCTGTTCCAATCCTAACTTTACTTTGTGGAACCAGTCAATTTAACCAGTTTTACCTTAAGCATATCCTTCAACGTCTTGAATTGCCATATCTACAGTCATTAGAGGTTTAGTCAAAAGTCTCTTTCCAAGCAGTACAGGCAGTATCCGCTCACACTGGTCTTCTATTTCTGCAAGACTCTTTTCAGCATTGATAACCAAAACAGGAGGCATGCCTTGCTGTAGTTTTTGCTCCACAAGCCATTTTTCATAGGCCTCATGAATTTTTCTCATGTAGTTCAAGGGAATTCGATGTTTTTCTTCGGACCGTCCCCTATTAATCATTCTTTTGTATGCAACTTCTGGTGAACATTGCAGGTACACTGTAAAGAGAGAGGCATTTAATAAGGAAGAGTTTCAACGAAAAGTACTGATTTTAAATGTGGATTAATTCTTGCAGTAGGAACATAACTTCCATATGAATCCATGAGAAAGATGTGAGAAAAAACAAAATCTCAAGGATGAACTGAAGTGTGTCAGCGGAGTCTACGATAATGAGTCTTGACAAGAGGCTGGATTTCTAAGTCTTTTGTAACCTATGAAGGTCTCACTATTAGCATTTATTCAATACATGAAAAAATAAAGTAAGCTAAGAGCTGGGTGACAGATGAGGTAAGGACTGCCAGTAAGGCATTTAGGGAATTAAGCTAACTGAGAAAAGGGCAGGAGAGCTCTGACTTCATTAACTACAATCAGAGTTATAAAAAAGGGTACAAGTCTCTTCCGATTAAAGGAAAGAAAGCTTTTTACAACAGAGTTATCAGTCAAGCTGAAAATGTGACTAAATTATCATGGCAAGTAGTAAAAAAAGTAACTGAGACAAAGGTAATCAGGAGCGGAAATTTAACGTTTAAAAATGAAGATGGGATCAGCTTAACTGACCCTGAGCAAGTGGCTGTGTTTGCCAATAAGTAGGTACATTGCTAAAGTGCCTCTGCGCTTACAAAATTTAATAGTAAGTAGTAACAAGTTTAATGCAGAGCACTGTCTGAGTATGAGGTCTTCCATGATCCTCTTTCCCGTAACAGAAAATGAGGTCTTGAAGTGCATAAATAACCTCAAAAGCAAACCACCAGTACGAATTGATGATATTCCTACTTCAATCCTAAAAAGATGTTCAAAGGCAATAATTAAGCCCTTAACTTTCATAATTAATGAGTCTTTCAGAAATGGTGAGTTTGCTTAAAACTTAAAAATCGCAAAAATAAAACTGATACACAAAAAAGGGGATGTGGACAGCATAGATAATTACCGTCCGGTATCCTTGTTAACTAATCTATCTAAAATCTTTGAACAATTGATGAAAGACAGGATTATGAATTATATCATTAATAATAAAATATTTAACACGGAACAATTTGGATTCCAAAAGAGTAGAAGCACCAATGATGCCATTGCAAGTTTTTTGAAAAAAATTATGACTGCCTGGGATAGGAATGAATACTCGGGGTATTTAATGATCTTTCATGGGCTTTTGAAACGGTGGACCATGAAATACTTCCGAGTAAATGTGAAAGATATGGGATCAGGGGAATTACTCATAAATGGCTACAGTGTTATCTAAAGGGTAGGCAGCAGATAGTGGAGGTTTAGGGCATAGAAGCCAACAACATTGTTGCTAACCACTTATCACCCATTGAAATGATAAATATTGGGGTACCTCAGGGTAGCATCCTAGCAGGGGTCCCTCTTATTCCTAATATATATCAATGATTTGCCTTGACATATTTCAGAAACAACAACGTTGTATTATACATATGCAGATGATATGTCTCTAGCGATGAGCCATAGGGACCTTAAGCTGCTGCAAGCCAAGCTGTAGAGCTCCTAGAAAATTGGTTTAACTTAAATAAACTATCAGTGAATGTTAAGAATACCAATTTCATTCAATTAAAAAAAAGAGGGAAGTGTCTCAGTTAGACATATGCTTAAATGGTCAGCCAATGGAAAGGGTAAACAGTACCAAGTTTCTAGATTTGGCTATTGAAGAGTCCTTAAATTGGGAGACCCATATCAATGTACTAAGCTCGACCCTAGCAAAAAGTGGTTATATTCTGAGGAACCTTGTGGAAATTGTGGATATAAATGTTCTAAAAATGATTTATTACGGAAACTTTCAGCCTCATTTGTGTTACGGAATTATTTTCTGGGGATCAGAAACTAGTTTTTGTAGAGTTTTTGAAATGCAAAAATAAGGTTTTAGGTATATGGCAAAAATACCACCTTGGAAATCATGCACACCTTATTTTAAGAAATTTCATTTCCTATCTTTACCCTCTTTGTATATCTATTTCTTATATATGTTTATCAAGGATAACATGAATCAACTCACCACAAATGCCCAAGTAATTACATGGGCGTATCACCCGCCATAGTGGGGATGTACAATTGTACATATGTACTGCCATTCTACAGCAATGTATAACAAGAGCCCCTATCATATGGCCACAAATGTTGTATTCAGCAGCAAAAATAGAATTTTCACATTTTTAAGGCTTAAGTCTGAGTGGGATGAGGTATCGTCCAAAAACAAGATAACATTTCCTCTCTCTCCCCATTTTTCGGGCAAAGCGTAGTCTGCCATAATCTCTTGTGCCATCCAAGATTTTTTTTATTTCTTGCTAATGCAGCACAAGATTATTTACATAAACATTTTATGAAACAACTTGGTTTATGATGATTCCTCAATACCAGGACGTGTCTAATTTTGATGAGACTAAAACCGTGACAAAATTAGGACTTTAGAATAGAAAGGTATACAGTTATTTTATTCTTTGAGAGCAATTATAAAATAAAATCATTACTTGCAGCAGCGGTGGCTTGTTTTAGTACCAAACTCTCACCCAGTATCCAGTTCAAATCCTGCCCCAGGTGAACAATTCCTCTGGGCTCCCAAGGAAAAGTTGACATATAGGATTGGTCAGTTCAGCTTCTATCTCTGGGATTATTCTGCTCAACCAAGTGGTAAACACTCAATATTTAGCCTAAAGCCTTTGAGGTAACTTAATGCAATGTTTTTTATTTACAATTTTACCATGCATCTCTCTGTGCATTGGACATTAGACTTAAATGGAGACATTACAGGACACAGCAGTGTCGGCCAGGACAAATTTAGCACTGGACTAAACAATGGGACGGACCCTTCAAACCGGAATTGTCCCAGTCAAAGTGGGATGTATGGAGAGCCTAAGATTTATTGCAAGACCTTCACTTCATAGAAACACACTCTTTACATTTCCACTTCCATTACTGGAGTAGAGATGAGCAAAAGTGTGCATTGCGATAAATGTGTACACGCTTGTTATTCAGGCCACATATTAGCTGTGAACAATTTTATCGATTTCAATTAATATCTTCATTCCACGCAACGGCCTTGAAGTTTCGGCAATTTCGCACAAATAATCGTGTATGGCGGGTTGCATTCTTCCATTCCCCAACACGTGCCCGGGAGATAATGGTGGCTATTGAAGGCTATAGAATTGTTTAACTTTACATTTATTCGTTTATTCTATTTGAGATGGAATTTGTAGCAACTAATAGGCTATAAAAATTATTGAAATAGTGTAAGTTTTAGGTTGAAAGACGATGCAGTCTGGCATATTGGGATGTTGTGAATACATACAATTTGAAGCTCTTTGACGATTAATTTATTTAGTTACTTTGTTAACATTATACATAGTGTAGTTCTTAATTACTCATTGTTGCTATGTTTTTCTTGGTCAACAGTGTCTCATGGTTAGTCCTTATCTATCCCCTTTCTATACTTTTGCAGTTGTTTGCGTTCATCAGTAGTCGGTTGCAAATTTGTGTTATGTTTGATGAGTGCAAGGAGCTTTATGATGGCGAAAACGAGGAAGCAAGTGGAATGCCCGATATTAGGAAGTCCACATCCATTGATCTTCACTGCATTGCAAGCTCACATCAATGTTCTACAGCATTATATCTGGGTTAGATGGGAAAAAGAAATAAACGGCGAGTGCAAGCCAAAACATAACATTCCATATGAAGATGTTTGTACCAAAGTTGATGAAATATGGAAGCGTACGTCAATACCCACAGTTTGTCATTGCATATCTTCAAGATGATAAAAATTGACCACGATACTTTGCAAATACTAAGAACATCGTGTAGGAGTAGACTTGGAGTAGAACGTTTTCGGAAGAAAGTTGAAGATTTCATGGCAGAAGGAGACCATCTCTTTGAGATAGCCTCCTCTAAATGCATGGATTATATTGCGTGTAGTGGTAAAAAAGATCGGAAAAATCCCATGGTGGAACAAAACTTTTTATTTGATTGAAGGACGGATCGACATATGGTCATGGGACACGTTGATGGTAATACGACTTTTTCTTTAGTCTTTACGAAAGTGAAGTATCAAAAGGGATATGCTAGAAGCAAAAAAGACAAGACGCTCTATAAAGATGAGAGCTACACAAGAATCCACTTTTTCGAGACAGTTTTTGGAGAAAGGAAAGAAGGAAAACTCTAATATCAGCAACCAGACAAAAGTCGCACTCCCGAATTTTTCTAGGGTCTGTGATCGACAAGAAATTTCAGACAGGCTTGCGGCCGCTCTTGCTACCGCTATTTAGAGGACGCGGGTAATAGCCAAAGGGCGGGAGATTTAGTCATAATTGATATGAACAAGATTCGAAGGGAGCAGCGGCAAAAAAGCAGAACTCAAAAAGCAAGAGAACTACAAACTCGTCGGGATATAGTTCGATGGACGAAAAGACAAAACGCATGCATACACCATTTGACTATAATGAAGGAGCATATTACCTTAATTATAGAGCCCGGTGGAACTTTTTTTGGGCATTCAACTCCCAAGTCCGGCGGAAGATATTAAACACTCAATTTTGGAACTATTCTTAATGAAAAATCTGGATCAATCCAAAATTAAAGCAATTGGTTGTGTTGACACTGTGCCCAACACATGACATACAAGGGGAGTAATAACATGCCTAGAACTTTAGATGGGGCGCCAATTGCAATGGGTGATATGCCTGTTGGATTTCAACAAACTTCCTCTGCGCCATATCATCGCATATCTTGACGGACCTCCTGCAGGCTCTCGAAAATACTCTGGGTCCACAGGCAAACGATTGCTTAACTATGTAAAATTTCCAGTCGTAATATTTGAGCCAGTGTATGTATTTTTACTTTCATCCCATTGATCAAAAATGCCTCTCCAGCATCCAGAAATATCTCTTAGAGATATGCTGAGCCATTTCTGATGGGGTTATTCCTTCAAGTTTAGCTGTGCGGAGCCCTGGAGCATTATCTGATGCACGATGGTTAACAGCAGCAAACCGGGTATTCAGACTTGATGTGGGCACATCAGATCCATATTCCACACTACGCAGGATTGTTAACTTCATCATGTTGGTCTATGCTCCAATGTGGTTCCCTATTAAGTGCAAGCCTGAAATAAAAAATGCACCAAAGCACCTATGGTGTGACGTCTTCATCAGTCGGAATCTTGATATGGGCCTGAAGAGAGTGGTAGATGCTACAATTCAAAGCAATGCATATTATGCTCATCCAGAGCGACTCCTTGTAGTGATGTTAGTTGATGAAAGGGAGCATATCAGGGAGCTAGCTGTGCGACGAATACAAAACATCAGAAAATCTCCTCCGTTAACAAGATATCAGGGGTTTAAAATACCGACCCTGAACCTCCTCGCTGAGGACTACGTTGATCTTATAAAATGGAATAAAGAAGTAATAATGGAACCACCTATTACATTCCAATTATCTAAGGAAGATCTCTGGGGATTGGCAGGTGGAAGCATTATGCCACCAACGCTTCAAGAGCTGTTCAGCATACCTTGCCATACTCAGGCAGTATAAAAGGCATATTAAAATGGTGACAGAAGTATCCCTACAAGTTTGTGGCCCTGAGGCAAGAGATGGAATTTTGAGATCATGGACAGTAAACTACAACCGAAATTAGACACGAAGTGCCAGTACAGGCAAAACAATTCCAATGTAAATATTACTGTGTACAAATGGTTGGGTGGTTGGGTGGGGGCACGGGTGGAACTCATAGTGCAGCCCCCTCCTCTTGGTGAGTTCTGGGTAGTTTCAGCCGGGAACTAGCAAAGAGCTGCACGTATTCGCAAAAGCCCAATATGCCAGATTGCATCGTCTTTCAAGCTAAAACTTACGCTATTTCAATAATTTTTATAGGTTTTAAGTCGCTACAAATTCCATCTCAAATGGCATATACGAATAAATGCCAAGCCACCGCCACGCCAAATACGCCACCATTATCTCCCGGGCACATGTTGGGGAATGGAAGAATGCAACCCGCCATACATGATTATATACACGTGTGCAAAAATGCCGAAACTTCAAGGCCGTTGCGCAGAGTGAAGATATTAATTGAAATCAATAAAATTGTGCACAGCTAATATGTGGCCCAAAATACAACTTTTGCCACCGGTATGAACTTCGTCCGACGAAAATCAGTTTTTTCACTCCACCCTAGTGTACACGTCATACCTGTCCCGACGCATACAATAGTTGTCTCTGGCCCCACATTCCTTTCTGCGGTGGGCCTACAGGTATGTATGCCTAGAGTGCTGGAGTCCCGTCGCCGGTCTTTGTAGCCCCCATCCCCTACCGCACCGCTGCTTGCAGAACGGCAACCCGCTAAGGTCAAACTGTGTCACAGGGATAAGGAGGTGACTGTAGGCGGATCGTAGTCGGTGACAGTAGTCACCGACTGCGATCCAGGTTCCAGGAAGTACCGTACACACTGATTCATAACGATGTTCGTTTCCTCAACTGATATGTAGTATGTTAGTACATCGTTAATACCTACACGCCGTACACACTTGCTGATCACAGTTTATATTTTTTATAACCAGAACAATAACAATTTTCCTGTCTAATTACAGAAGTACGCTCATAATTTATGCACCCTAATTTTCTACACAAAAAGATTGATACAAGATACATAAATTACGCACGTCGTTGAAGATCCTTCTTTTCTGTTATTTTCAACATGAATGTTTCCGATTAAGACAAAATGCAGATGGACTGCAAGCTCTATTTTTATTGTCAATGGAAATTTACAATTATAAACCACATTCATTTGTAAACAAGCTTTTAATTGCCATTATATATCCAATCACAAGCATGTCAGCATTATAAGCATGACATTCTATGAATGACCATAATTCACATATGTCCGTGAAAGGTTGTAATGTGAATGACATATAGACCTATACGAGAAAGAATATAAGAGTATAACAAAATAATAATACATATATAATATACTAGGGAACTTGGAATGTTAATAAAATAGTAAAAACAGTAAAGAAATCGTGAACAAATGTTTCCTAAATTGAAACAACTAAGAAAATGTTAACGAGAACAGTTCATTACTTCACTCTTTGTCATTATTTAGAAATAAAATCACGTTTAAATTCTTCGCTGTCAAGTGACTTCTGTCTTTGGTTACCACTCGTCCAGCAGCCGAAAACAAACGCTCGAAAGAAACAGACGATGCCGGCAGAGCAAGATACGCTCACGCTAATTTGGTGAGTCGAGGATAATCTTCTTTATGGTTGAACCATCATAACAAAGGATTGTTGTTTGTTGGTACTTTGGGCAGGGCAGCATATCGCTGGACTTGATTCAGGCAATCTTCAAGTGATGAATGTTCTCTATACGTTTCTCTTATAAGGATCGCCATGGCATCTTCAGATGGGCCCTCTAATAATGGACGTTTTTCTTTTTCATGCTCGGCGTCAGGTTCATTCGAGACAATTTTCTCTGACAATGGCTTGAACTTGCAGTTTTGCTTCCTCAGAGGACAGAAATGGTGTTTATGTCACGGATCTAGGAACGATGCAATTTGAGACCTAACTACATCAAGATCTTTCATAAACACGTAGTCAAATCTTTTTGTCAAATTTTCTGACACCATTGTTTTGAACTGTGATACGGTCTCGGAGTTATCATCTTTCACTGCTAGGTGTTGATGGATGAGAGCATTCACGAGTGGAGCAACGACGGAGGATGTGACACTTTTCTGCACCGAGGGCATTTGTGGTTAGTTTGAGAGTGTGGAGAGTGGACAGCATTTGATCCATGATGAGCCAATGACTGTCGGGTAGCCATAGCGTGCAAGCATCGGATACCTTAGTGAATGCACAGTCACTCAACAATGCAGACACTGCCCAACGCTGAGGCGCTCGAACATAACACAAACACTGTTCCACCATGTGGCCACACTTTGTACCAACTTGTGTTCTGGTAAACTGAACTGTTTTTGTTTACCTGCTAAACCTACTGTTGCCTTCGAACTGTGCTTGATATGGGCTACAAGGCGACTTGGAGCAGCAACAGTTTTCCTCAACGATACAGTGTTGTTGAGGCCATGATTTATGCTTAGTTGTAAGGTATGAACAGCACACCCTTGATGCTCCTTTACTACATTACAGTCTTTGAGTGTGCGCACAACGTTTGCTGCAATGTCAGACACAGCCTAAAACTATACATTGCAGATCAAACTCGCAAATCACATGCTCAAGTTCATGGCCGAGATTGATTGCGGTGTGGGTTTCTTCTAGTACTCTTGCACATAGTACGTAATTCTCCAGTTTCCAGTCGTTGGTTATGAAGTGACAAGTCACTGTTATAAATGAAGCAGCTGTCATTGATGTCCAACAGTCTGTTGCTAGTGACAAACTTTCTGAATTTGTAGCCAACTTGTTACTGAAATCCTCGTGTTTAGTCATACTTCCGCTCAATCACGGCAGTGATGGTCTTTTTGGACGGCACTACATACTTCGGTTCAAGAAAATTTATAAGATTTTTGAAAGCTTCACCTTCTACCAACTTCAACGGCAAAACACTTGAAATGAGAAGGTCAGCAATAAGAGAGGTGATTTTATCAGACTTTGCTTTTTGACACGTTGCTTTCGATTGAAGAAAATATTATGTAACCTTTGTTATTTTGCAGCCAATTGTCCAGTAGCAGAATCTGAATACTGCATAGGGTGCACACATGTTTTAGATGATTGATCATTGTCATTCCAGTGCTGCCTGAATTGTGTAACAACACTTTCGCACACAGTCGGCACTTAACTTTATCGTCATTTTTGTCAAAGTATTTCCATACCGCAGACATGGCGACTATTACTGGTAACGAACGCAACCAAGCGGGACGAGACTGACCGATATGATGAAATGCTACGACTACGACTCCCGAGTTTGCTCTTGCTCATTTTTCCATGGTGAAGACCAGGGAAGGGGAACAACAATCTTGCAAACACAAGACACGAGATGTTTCCCATTCTTTTGACTTTCGCGTCACATAGCAAAGAAGGGTTACACAGAAAAAGGATCTTCGGGATTTCCCCAGCGCTGAGTTCACTGCCCCCACGGCACCGACCACCCCCGCAGTCCTCGGTGCACACCTCCCCTACCGCCCACCCCACCCCATCTTCATGGTGCAGATCCATCTAGGGGAAAAACTACGAACTACTTCCATCCTATCTAAGAATGGTGGTGTCGTCTATGATACGCACGTTTAAGTTTTTGTACGAAGAAAACAGCATACCACATAGTGCCGTAATTGCCCTGGTGAAGACCCCAGTAGAGGGAAGGGGGGTTGCGGCAAGGATACAAACCTCACACAAATTGCACTGTCATGACCTCTGAGTTGTACATGGTCTGTGAGTTGATAGTGGTATTGGATGTCTCCGTTGTCAGCGGCACAACCAGACGTGTACACATTTACACGTCCCATCCCTATACTGGAGCAATCCATAAACCTCCCCTTATGTTTCCAATTGGCTTTACAAGAGAATTGCTTCAGTAGGGGGAGTAATGTGAGCAGTTCATTGTCAGAGGTCAAGTGAGGCTCTCTTAGCCAATGCAAAAATGATAAGTTACATTGATTCCCAATAGGAATGGAAAGTATAAGCAATAGGTGAAGTTCCATTTTGGCAGAATGAGAAGACAGCTTTGCTTGTCGTGTGGACTGGAATTTGAAACTGATGGTACACCGTAGAAGTGACATTAGAATGCTCAGGAGCAATAATTATTGCTCAGTTCACCTGTACTCATAACTAGTCAATGGTGATTGGAGCTTACCAAATAATAAATCATAAACACCACCAATTGTTCTAAAATGGGAGATTTGGTTGTGCTATGTGAATAACTCACAACTGCCTGTTCGTGTTGCAGTGATTATCAAGTGAATCATATCATATTAATCAAGGGATATGGGAATTTGGATTCCCAGCAATTTGGAACAATAAGGTTTTATTAAGCACATACCGATTAAATCCAAAGAAATGTCCATGTTTGAAGTCATCCATTCATAATATTTACACAAAACTGCATACTCAGGCCCAGTGAGTAAATTATCCTTGTGAGCTTCTTCAATAAAAACAAACCTGTAGACAAAGAAATATATGTCAGTTGATGAAAGTAATTCCACCGATGTCACTAAGTAATTGTCTGTATTTCATATTAATCTAACTTGGATTGAAATAAATGACTTAATGGCTATGCCAATGTCAATAACAGGACTATTACTCAATTTCAGCCCTGACTAGACAAAATATTTTCATCTTGAAGGAACAAAGGAACAAAAACCAGGTAATTCTACATTAAACTTTAAAATTGTTAATGTGAGGAATAAAGTCATGCATGAGGACGCCAGCAAGAAGGGGGAAAGCAGTGAAGCCCTCAAGGTAATGGAAATATTTTCCATTGAACAAGAAACTGTTATGTTGTACGCTGGTTTCTAGTACTAAATGCAATTATTCATTATTCCACTGCTGCTGGCATTCTTGATATCACTCTGTGTGCTTCAGTGTGTTTTGTGTGGAATTACAGTTTTTGTTACACTTTGTTCCATTTTACTCAAAATTTTTATGGACATAAGTAAATTCAAAATCTAATACTAAACATCATCAAGGTCAGATGGCCAACTGTTCAAGGTCAGGTTCTGTCATGCAACTTCTTTTACCCTATGGCACACTTACTGTTAAAAATGTCTTTCATGCATTGAGTTGTTACCAACCCTAATCAGGCACAGTAACTCTTTGGACCCAGCCTTCCACACAGAAGTCATGATAGTTTGATCACTTGAGGACTCTGCACCCACCTCCTTTCTCCTACACTGAATCCCTATAGAAACGGCTCAGAAGTTAAATGACAGTTCATCTGCACTGACCGGCCAATTGCAGTACAAGGGAATGTGACTATCTGGCCCTGCCATCACAGCAATGAATAACAGTCCATCTGCAAGAACTACCAAATGCAAGAGAAGAAAACCAACAGACCACAGCTTTCTGACAACATAATAAATCCCATTACCTCTTGCATTTATATCTCCCATTCACTAGCCTTCATAAAAGCATAACATTTGAGTTATATTATAGAGTAATGCAGAGGCCTCCCCCTCAAGAAGAAATGTTATGCCTTTTTTTCGGTTTACTTTGCTCCCCTTGATGGTTTCTCTTGTTCCTTTCCTTAGCTACATTATTCCTGTGATGGGCCAAGACGAAAACATAACTGTGGCCATCTTGCTTTCAGTGCAGAGTTGTCATAAAGATCAATTGGGCAAGACAAAATATCCCTAGTGAATGACATCCCTTGAGAAGAAACCAAACTTTCATAGAATATGTGAATGACTCAAATATTCGGCCTATGGCACACTTTCCTCCTGTGGAGTCTCTTTTTGGGCAAAGAATAAAATCCTGAAACTGGCTACTGCACTCTCCCTGAAGGGTTAGTTGTAAATCCAGGAAAGAGTTTGAAAACTAAAAATGATGTTGTCACCGTTGTACATGTACGGTATTGGGCTTCTTACGTTGTTTCCGAAACATTTCACAAAAAAAATGCCGCAGAGGAGCTGTGAACCCTATAAACAGACTCATACTATCCTACTTGCACCTTAACCCACTTGGCCATGGTGGTAAGAAAGAGAGTAATGCAAAGAATTTACACGGAACAAAATTATATGCTAGCAATTTTCTTGCAAACCCAGGCCCATGGGAGAGAAAGTCATGACACTTCTTCTACACTCTCTCTCTGGTTTCAGAAAAACATTGTGTCGTTAGCAACCTCGACATTGGTCTCGCGATGTCTCCTTGTAAGAGCCATGTCACGGGTGTCCAACTCAACGTTATTTTTCATTGCAAAAGCATGTGACATCAATAATGTTTGCATGCCTCAAATTTAGGTGGCAGCTAAGGCGCGCCCCAGTTGCGGCGCGCGATTCCATTTTTCGATACAATTTTCCTTAGGTACTACGAATGGTAAATGTGGTGAATAACACAATACAAAGCAAGTTATCATTGTAAAATTTTAATATTTACTTAAACATCAAAATCAGATTACATAGGAACACTGGAAACTATTGTTGAAACGAGTACTGACAAATACTTAGTAAAGAACTTTTGATAAAAGTTGTTTACTAAAATGTGAAAATATTTGTAATGGGAGTAACGTGAAAATATTTCAAAATGGCATTAACGACGATGGAAACACAATTTCTAATGATATAACAGAAAAAACTATTTAAAAATATAAAAAAATATCTTCCGCAGCAGAGAATCAAACCTCAGACCTTCCGTTCTTCATTCCTCCATGTCCACCGATCTCTTGTAGTAAGTAGGCTGTCACAGGGGTATTTGTAGTTTTTCATTATGTCTGACTTTGAACGATTGGTCGGTAGTACTATTCCTGCGATGGTTATAATTAACCCTTAATCGGTCGAACTGAAATGCACATCTGTGAGCGGTAAAGGGTAGTATTGAAAGTCAGCAAATTGCATTCCAAGCCCGCGCGCAACATGATTTGGCGAGGTGGAGAGGCGAGGCAGATGGGCCATGGTGGACATAGATGGTTTGAAATAATAATTTTAAAACAAAATTACAATACCTAAATGTTCACGAAATGGATTTAAATATTTCAATCAAGACACTATTAACATTATTGTTTGAAAGTATTACTTAATAAAGTTTTGTGTCGTGCCTCAGCTATAGGTGGCGCTGTTAAGCAATTAGTAATGATTTTGTATTCCAGTTGGATGCCCGTGGCCCTGTTACAGATGGTATAAAAAAGGATACCAGTGCATAGTATCCTTAACAGTAAAATTCCATATGGTGAAATGGAAAAATTTTTGGTTCCATCACTTTCACTATCAATAGACTTTACTGTACACAAAATAAAGTACATAAGTTTGAAATCCAAGGGTCCAACTTACCTGTTATTTTGAAGTGACCTTTCAATAACCTGAACTTCAAAGGAGTTCTTGTGACTCTGCAATCCTAATCTACAGAGTTGGACATAGCTTTCAAAAAGGAAGTTTCTTCCCGATAAATCTTCATATAAAAGCTCTAGTAAATTGTGGCCTGAAACATTACGCCATACCTCTACCGGTTCCTGAAGAAAACCAGAGAAAAATTAATATATCATGTGATGAAAGAGTTCGCTAATAGAAGAAACAAAAGGAATTACTGCTGTACTGAAATCTCAGCCAAAATATTTTGGAAACATCCACAAAATATTTTCCCAAAAATACTCGTAAAAATCACATTTTAAGTATTCCTATTACATACCGCAATCTCACAGTTTTCAAATGAAAGAGATTATACTATAATGAAAGAGATTATATATTATGAATGTCATTACCATTTGTTTTTCAGTACACCTTGGACTCCTACTTCAAAACAAGTCCAGTGCACTTGATCTCAATCATTCTCTTTAGCTGCCTTGGTAATTCTCCGCTACAACTGGAACTACTCCTATTTTCACAAGTAACACGGATCATTGGACCAAGGTTATGAAATGGTACTACAATTGGGGATCAGAACAGCTATTTTCCAACACTAGAAAATTGTGGGACCATTGATTGTGGAATATTGAGCCGATATCATTGGATAATGTGGCATAGGCAAAATAGACATTAATAATGGTTACTCAACCATTATACACGTTGATTCCCCTATGTTGGCCCCACCGTGCTTCATGGAAAATTCTTTCATTTACAACAAGACTGGAAATTTTTACAGAATTGGAGGTACTAACACTCAACGTTTGTTATAATGTAATATGTATGTCTCTGGAAGCATTGGCTGACAGAGGAGGAACGTGGACTTTATCCCCTTCCTGGTTATAAAATGGTCACACATTTTAGCCGTACGAAGTACAAAAATGGTGGTGTATGTATATACTTGTCTGATAAATATGCAGCCAAGGTGATTGATGTTAGCTATCATTGCTTAGAAATTAATTTTGACATTGTGTGCATAACTATTCAGGATCTGAATCTTACAATAGCAACACTGTATCATTCCACCAATGGTGATTTCAGTATATTTTGTAAACAGCTTGAATTTGTACTAAATAGATTGTCAGTCCAATTTAAAACTTGTGCTAACTGGTGATTTCAATGTGGATATATGTGCAAAGAGTACTGATAGCGTACTCCTAGTCAGTCTACTTGGTTCTTTTGGCCTGGCTTGTGCAAACCATAGTGAAACTCAGGGGAGATCATGGCTTAATAATGTAGCTACAAACTTTAATCCAGATAATTATTCATATACTGCTGTTGAGTATGGTATATCAGACCACCTTGCTCTTGTTCTATCGGTAGATAGGGGTCAAAACCAAAGTGGTCGAAATAAGGTTGAACAATATGAAAGAAGTTCTATATATAGACCAATTACCACACAATGAATTAAATTGGGAGAATATTTTTCTGTCTAGTAAAAATTGCTCAAACTTCCTCACATTACATAAATTGCTAGTTTTGCATCATGAGGAGTGTTTTCCTACAAAAGTTTTGAACAGAGGTAGTCACTCTTAAAAAAAAGCTAAATAGCTGGTTTAACGATGATTTGGAGTTAATGAGAACACAAGTCTTACATCTGCAGACTATGATTACGGTTAATACAGCTCCACTCTTAATAAGTACAAAGATTTAAAAAATAATAAATAGATCTAAAATAATAAACGAGAAAAGGAAAGACAACATAACTTATATGAAATTTAGAAATTGTGATATGCATATATTTCCAAATAATAGTGCTCAACATGAGAAAAGTCCCACATACAGGCTCTCAACAGTCTACAATAATCTTCCTAGCAAAATAAAGAAAATTGATAATGTAATAAAATTTAAGAAAGAATTATGTACATTTCTGGTAAAGGAGAAGTAGGTATTATTCCTTGACAGAGTTTGAAACACATGTAAAATTTGTTTAAAATCACATCTATGTATGACGTGTTCTATGATTTTTAGAAATCCCACAGAAAAATAAAAAAATATTAATATTATTAATTATTATTGAAAACTCTAGCAGTCAATATTAGGCAGGGTGGAAGGTGATCAAAAATGTAGCCCAAAAATGCGTCGATCCGGTGAAAATAGATGTATCCCCAGATCAATTTAATAATTATTACATCTCCACTATTGATAATATTTTAAGCAGTGTAGATACATACTTCCGATGTCAAATATGAGGATTTTGTCAAACATCTAACTCTAAACCACTCCACTTTTCACTGGAAATAAATATTACCTCATGACATTGTAAAAGCTGTCAGGACATTCAAACAGTGAAATAGTCGAGATATATATGGCTTTTCGGACAATTTAATAAAGGAAATTGTTGAATATATTGCATATCCATTGTCCATTGTTGTAAATGAATGCCTCAGGTTTGGGGAATTTCCTGATTTCTTTAAGTATACCGAGTCATTCCTACATACAAAAAAGGTGATAATAATATCATGGCTAGTTATAGACCAATTTCTTTGGTACCTATACTATCTAAAATCCTTGAGACTACTATGAAATCACAATTGAATAACTATTTTGAATACAACAATTTTTTCTCAAACTCCCAGTTTGGTTTTCGTGCTGGCAAATTAACCACACCAGCCTTAGAAAATGTAATCTTAAACATACTCAATGCATTTGAAGAACGCAAATATATCAAACTAACTTTGTGTGACCTAACCAAAGCATTCAATTTTGTCTCTCACACTTTGTTGATTAATAAGTTCCAACATTATGGTGTGGTGGGAACCCCTCTCCATCTGATAAAATTATATTTAATGAACAGGAAGCAATGTGTGCATTATGGTGAAAAGTGTTCAAAATTCTGTGAGGTAACAAATGGTGTGCCCCAAGGATCTGTATTGGGCCCTTTTTTATTCCTCATAATGATTAATAATTTACCCAGCAATGCCAAATGTGCAACTACACTTTTTGCAGATGACACTACGTTTATACATCCTTCAAATGATTTGGAACAAGTTAAAGAACTTGCTAATAAAACTTTCCTTTCGTCTCAAAAATAGTTCTCCTCTAACAAATTGTTCTTAAATACAGAGAAGACCCAGAACCTAATTTGCAGCATTCACAATGTAATCCACGACATGAATGAGCCTGTAAAATTGTTGGGTTTTCTATTAGACTCTAAGTTAACTTGGAAAGAACATACCATAAATGTTTGCAGCAAACTGTCTATTGCACTGTATTTTATGAGGAAAATTAAACAACTTCTACCTAATACTTATCTTTATGATGTATACAATGCATATTTTCATTCTCAAATATTGTATGGCCTTAAATTGTGGGGAACCTCAAGTGGTGTAAAAAGTATTTTTGTGCTACAAAAAAAGGCAGTGATATTAATCACAAGTGGTGCTGCTAGAGATCACTGTCGACCACTATTTGTTAGAAGTGGTATTATGACCATATACAGTGAATATTTATTTCAAGTGTTAATACATATGAAAGAAAATTTTAATAATTTACCCGTAAGATCAAATGTACACCAATATAGTACTAGAAATAGTTCAAAAAAAGATGCATCTTTTCATAGACTGGCAAAATCACAAAAGTCCTTCACCTACTTGGGATACAAGCTGTTTAATAGGCTGCCTGGGACAGCCAGAAATGTGGACATGCAAATGCTTAAAAATAGATAGTGAAAATGGTTTATTGTGACCCACCCGCGTGGCAGGGGACCCGAGAGCATACTATTTTACGTGGGTTCTTGCCCTTGGTGTTGGGAGACAAATAATCACACACAAATATTTTAAAGTCTTTTACCCTGGTTTATTTTATTTAAAAGGACAAAATAATCAATTCACTGAACAAATATCAAGTAATGAATTTGTGTGTCTAGAATAGCCAAAAGTTAACATGTTACCAATTTCTCGGGAAGGAGAGGAGCTGCTGGTTATGGCACGGATGGTAAGCGAGGCGCTTCGGCAGCATGGGCCGTAACACCGTCGGCAGCGCAGTCAGTAGGAGTCGAAGCGTGGGCCGTATGCCCTCGTTTCGACTCCAACTGACGACTACATTGTGACTGTACCGTCAGTGAATGGTTGCAGAGTAACCAATAGCCGATTACTGTCCGATGAGAGACTAGTGAATCACTTTCTGACTGCCTGCCTGACGAGTGTCGAGTGTACTCCCCCATAAAGTCTCCACCGTGCCATTATATAGGAAAGGTGAAACTAGGATGTTTTCGACAAAATGGCAAGGGTGGGAGGGGAAGAAGAAGAGGAAGGTTAGCCGTTCTTGAAAGTGAAAGGTACAGTTCCCAAGGTATAGTTTGAAATAGCTGGCTATTCTGAGACGTCACACAACAACACATTTATGGATACTTTGGGAAATGTATTTCTTCCATTTCTGGATCATTACAATTGATCACGCCTTTGGAGGAATATTTTGAATCGGATGTCGTATATATCTTCGCATGACACATGTATAAAATGTATTTTATTATTATAACCTTTCTGACGATGTCCATTGTGGCCATTTATGTGACAAATAAAATTATTATTATTATTATAAAATGTATGCATAAAAATACAGGGATAATGAACATTTTCCTGGACGACACACAAGTTGAGGCAACTGGATAATACTCTGAAACAAATGCTCTTTTAACAATTTACCAATAGGAGCTCTGATATCTAATTCATTCAAAAGTTTTACCTATAATTCTTGTCGTTAGGCTTGAGTTCCATATAGTTTCTCCAAATTGAAGTTAGATAAACATTGAAATGCCTAATATTGTTCACTGGCTAGGTTTAAAACAGTCTTGACTAGATGATATCAAAATTTTCCGGTAATGGTCCGTTGTTTAGGTTCACAAAAGTTCTGCCAGCTATCCTGCGGGCATCCTCAGGTGAACGAGAGCAAGAAGGTTTTTCGTTGTGTTCGAAACCATTATGAACCTACACAACATACACGGACATCACCTGAAAAGTGTTGATATCACCTGATCAACGCCGCAGAAACCTGCGAACGAACAGTCTTGACTATCTTCTACTCACATATGGACAAAGGGGTCAAAATCACACCATTGCAAAACTAAATGATGTAGCACAAAAAAGCCAAGCTTCCTGCCAAGCTTCCACTTTCAAAACGTTTTAAATCCAGCAGGGAAACAAAATTACGAAAATGACACCTAACAACTAACAGCAACTAGTGAGAAAAGAAACTAACTCTGAGGCTGGAAAACTGGCAAAAATTAAGTGGGTCTGAGAATTTTCATAGAATTTGCCAGATTATGAATCAGATTCTTCGATGACGAAAACAAATACAGGGAGGAAATAAAGTCAAAATGTAACTATTATCACTTAATTATTCTGGAATCAAGAGCAAAACTATAATAATAATAATAATATTTATAGATGAAAAGCCAATGACAATGAGTGGAATGGATGGCATCACAAATAATACTCAACACACAATAACATGTAAAAAATTTCACATATAGATATAATTAATATGTCTTTCTTGATATGAGCTTCCATTCACATTACTATGTCCATATGTATCAAAGTGTTACACTTTTTACTCAACGAACATCCAGGGAAAGGTTAAACCTGACAACAGGTAATGCATGAAATATCCATGTACATATAAGCAGTACACAAGGTATTTACCCTCAACCAATACCTGATTCTATTTAAAAAATTGTCTATGGCAATTTTTTCTGCACCACTCAGGGCACGTTCCAAAATTCACTGCCAGTATTACCAGTGCTGCCAAACCATTCCGTAATCAACTGGCAGTACTGCACAGTGACCAATGACGTCAGTCGATTGATGACGTTTCTCACTGTGAATTCTACTACAGCTACTGCTGCTCTCAGGCTGCAGTAGCAGCAGTAAAGCCGTTGCTATGACAACCATTACAAACAAATAGTGGAAAAAATAAAATCTACAATGTTAATTAATGAAATCTGAAGAGTTTCGAGAAACTACTTCGCACATTTTAATGTCGGCAAGAGCAAAAAGTCTCAATGCACTTAAATAGGTAAAGGCACCTGATTAGCATATAATAGTTTATGAAAGACATTTATTTCTCAAGTAAGTAAGTTAATGAAGTACAGTGAAACCTGCCTTAAGCGGAACCTGAGGTAAACGGAAACCTGTCTTATCCGGAAAAATATGTTGGTCCCGGCGATCGTAATAGGGTTTAACATGCTTTGGTACCCTGTGTTAAACGGAAACTGTCAAACGCGGAAACGGAATTGATTTCCAGCACATGAACGGAATTGCAAAAAACAATTTAATGCACAATTTTTAACATAAGGAAAATTTTTCCCCCTTTCACTTTCTTGACCATTGCACCAACCCACGCTTGCACACTTACCTCCCCTCATACTAAGTACGTAAGACCACACCAGTGAACGCTAAGGACCTTAAGAGACCTGCTGATTGATCAAAGTCATTTTTATTAGATCAAACCTTAGTTAGCTAACCAGGAAAAAATTGTGAAAATGACCTCCTATGGAAACCGCTAAAAGTGAAGCTTCATACCGCATTTGGCGAAGCCTGGTGCCAAATGTTAAATGGCATAAATTAGAATCCAAATTACGGGAAACCACATTCAGGTAAGTTTCACTGTGCCTCGGATAATCGAGACTGGACTGAACTGAAAAACAACTTGAATTTATAAATGAAGAAGAAGATTGGAAGAAGTAAGGGCAAGTAAATTGTTGCAATCAACACACTGCCATAGCCAACAAACCTGTATTGTAATGGTCCCAGGATACCTTTTAAAAATATTCAATACTGATGATTTACCACTTGCAATGTTTCCATCTACAGATACACGGAACTGCTTTGGAGAGTAGTCCTAGAAGAAAAAAAGGTTAATTATAAAAAAATAAAAATACAGTACAAACTGAGTTAAGGAGTGTCATTTATTTTAAAAATATTGTGCATTCATCTTTAAAGTCAATATTCTTCAATTACTACACCATTTTACTTTAATTTAACACCGACTAGAATCATTCAAGGCCGGCAAAAATAATTCAGGCTTGAAAAAATTATTAATGGCCGGAAAAAATCATTCATGTCCGGCCACAATCATTTATAGCCGGCAAAAATCATTAAGGGTCGGCTAAAATCGTTCGGAAATCATTTAGGGCTGGCAAAAATCATTCATGGCCGGCAAAAATAATAAATAATTGGGCTGACTACAATCATTCTGGGCTGCCAAATGCAATAAATTATTGTTAAAAATAAGTTTTTTGCAAGCTCAATGCATGATAACCTGAAGTATTTACGGTCCAGCACATTTTCAAGAATGTACGACCTAAAAAAATTATTCATGGCCGGAAAATGGAATAGATAGTATTTAATTAGCTGGCCTCGGTGGTGGTGTGGTAGAGTCCTTGCCTGCTAATTCGAAGGTCGTGGGTTCGAGTCCCGCTTGGGTGGGTTTTCTTCCACTAAGGGCATGGGTGTTAATGTAATGTCTATGGTTAAATGTAATAGAGGGCTACATAGCCCTAATTTCACCCTAAAGAAAGGCAATAAATAAAATAAATAATTAGACAACTTGAAAGTTATTCATTATGAAACCCTAAAATCATAAAATCAAAAATCAGGACAGGAAAATTTTAACAAAAGAACCAAAAAAATTATTCAGGGTCGAGAAATAGAACTGAAGATGGATAAATGGACGGATGGATGAAAGATGGATACTGAAGATCATGATATAAAGGGAAATCTTTGGGTAAGCTTGGAGGTTGAAAGAAATGGATGAGTTACATACGATGCCATGAAAGTAAGTATGTATAATAATGCACAGAGTAATACAAAAAGTTTTTTAGTTTAGTCTATTCATTGACAAATGGTTTCCTGATATATGATTCTAACCTTTCTTAACCAGTAGAATACTTCCAGGGCTTCAAAATTTACCAAATAAAAATTATGAGGAAATCTTGTCATAACATTATTTGTTAAAGTGTAAAGGCACATTTCATGCCCCCTTGCATTTACGTTATAACAAGGTTCTACTGTACATACACATCAAATTCCTTGGATCAATTAGTAACGAGATCGAGCAGAGGAAAAAAGGTTCCAGATCTTTTGGAGACTAGCTTACCTGAAAGCATCCTTAACCCATTAGTGCCCAGTGGCTATTTGGGTTGGCTAAAATTTTGGCCCCATTCAAAAATTAATTTCTCTTCCTGCACTTCTTTTAGTCTCCTTTTTCAGCTTTAGAGTCGTTACCATTTACTTTGTAAAGGAGGGGGGGTATGCCACCATAAAACCTAATGGTTACAAAAATACAAATCTGCTCGTCCTACACTGCATGCCATTTCTAAGCTTCATACCATCATATTCATTTCTCCTTCTGCTAACAGATTCAGCATATCAGGCCGTGATTTTGTGAGAGATAGTTGCAGAAGGTATAAGGTATACAGTGTAACAGAGTACTTCCTTCTTCTTCTCGGATTTGCAATTTAGAACGCGACGAATTGTAGAGGCAACTAAAGTGGTCACTGAGCTTTTGCATGCTTTTTTGACTAATGCACTCAGTTTCCAAGAACCAATCATGTGTGTCATTTCTGTGAGCTCTGAAATGAATGGAAGTATCATTTTCTGGTTAACTGACTGTGATATACGTAGTAAATTCTGAGTTTATGCTTGAGACACTAAGGGCCGAATTTATAGTCATTAACCAGCAGTCCCACAGCCCCTAGCAGGCCCCTTCATCAAAAACGGTATTTATAGTCAAATTTCCACCCCTAACAGCCCCATTAGCCTCTCCTAATTCTGGCAGGAGATGCATGCTCCACCAGGGGCCCCCTTATCGAAAAAATAACACAACAGATATAACTAAACTGACTAATGAACGTGCATAGCCTTAAATTAATGATTTCAAAGATTTAGTGTTAATAAAACAATGGTGAGATTTGCTCTTAATCGATAAATATCTGATGTGACACCAGACTCAATCCAAGGATGTTCATATACACTCGCAACATATTTTTTCCCACTATTTCTTCTTCTTATGGCAGGAAACTACATCCGTTTTCTTACTTTCCACAATATCTTTACGCTTCTACACCAGGTCACACAAAATCTTCTTCCCCACACCGTTGATGCTATTTGCGAGTCGAGCGGCCATCTTAACAGTTTTCATGCTGCGTCTGGCTCTTTATTTATCTGTATCCACGTTGATCCCGAGCGTCACCACTGAAACATTTGAGCTGCGAATTCCATTTCCCGCCGTTTGTAGTCCTTAGTTATCAGATCTAACCCCCAACCATCCCCTACCTAGCAGCTACCTTAATTTTGACTATAGGACGCACAATTCAAGGGGCCTGCTGGGTAGGGGATGGATAAGGGGACTGCTAGGTAATGACTATAAATACGGCCCTAAGATTTGAGTTTCTGTGACATTTTCAGACAGCCAACACATATTCTGTGAATGAGTTCGTCGAGCTTTTAAAAAATGTTGACGATGAGCTGGCACAAAAGCCAATTATATTTATACCTCCTTTAGAATCATGAGATGTGGTGACTGATGAAGATACTGATGTCTCACAATCAGACAGAGAGGTGACCATTTACCCAACCCATACTCCGAGGGCAATCGTTAATATGGCAGTAGATGCTGAGAAATCTTCTGACGTGGAAGAAGATGACGGCGAAAAGCCAATCACTACCAAAGTGTATTCAGCTCCAAAAATGGCAAGCATAGTTTAATGAACACCTTTGAAACACTGCCCTAGGAAATGTGATCCTAAGAAGGTACAAATTAATTTCTCCTCATTTCTCCCCACGTTTTGGCCCACCATAGAAACTTTTTCAGGCAGGCTGTGAATAGTACTTTCCGTGCATTTAGTGCTACACATTAGTCCTGACCTTGTTCACTGATTACTTCAACAGTAAAGAGAATGGGTCTGGGAATGGGAGAAAGGAACTGGGTCAAAGTGATGCTATTACTTTAATTAAGTCTGAAAGTAGATGTACTCTGCTATTAGTATATTGTTTTTCTTGGGATATCATTCCCTACTCAATAGATAGCTGTGCTGGAATGGTGTCAGCAGTGTCAATGTCAAGGTGAGTAGCAAGCATACATATTAAAGGTGCAGCCATTGACTTTGGCACTTCGTGCAACGTTGGGACAATCTTCACTAAAAATAGCCATAACAGATTCTAAATAGTTAAAGGCCTCAGCGAATCTCCTAGTTGCGATGGTTTTGAGAGGTAGAACTTCTTTTGTTCCAAATTGTTTTCTTCTCTCCATTCTGCTAGCCTGAGCAGATCTCAGTTGATCAGTTTTTCAGTATGAGAATCTAGTAGCTTTTGAACACCTTTAGGTTCCACTTCAAAGGTCCATGTTATACTCTATGCTATGCAAATAGAATCTGATTTAAAGTCTGTTTAACCAACCTTGATTTGCCTGAAAAGTGTCAAATTGAGAGACTTTACTATAATCTTCTTTGATGTCTGCAAATAATTTTGTTGTCTTGTCCTGGATAGCTGCTGGACTCAAGAGGTAAGCGGCATGGATTTTTATTCTTCATCCTAAAAATTAAAAGTTCCTCCTCCCTACCTTCCTTCACTTAAAATCCAAGCTTTATCCCTAATTATACTACCGTCAGTAGTATGAGGCAAAACAAACTTGCGAGTTATTTAGGTGACTAATATGCCCTCATCACACATTTTGATAATTTTGAACTTCTTTCCTAACAGACGGAATGATTCAAGTACCTTTTTGCTAAAAGAAATCTTTCACTCTCCGTTTTGTCTGCCAATGTTTAAGACAATATTGCAAAACCTCTAGGGCACAAAAACACAAACTTTGGCCTGAAGATGTCCTCTGGGATGAGGACGAAACTGTTGTCATCACCAGACAAACAACATGGTGGAACATCAGAAGCCCTTCACCACCTCATCAGTGGAAAGACTGTTAGACAAAGAGGTGAGAGTATGGCAAAGATGCATGCTGAGGAAATGCTACTTTCATAGCAGAGAGAATAGGATGATTATATCGGTAGTGGGAGTGTGAATGATACATGGATGAGTTTGAAAGGAATAATTGTAGAGTGTGAAGAAAGTGAATGTGGAAAAGGAGCAATGAGGTAAATGAAAGGCGATGCATGGTGGAATGAAGAAGTGAAAATTCCAGAGAGTGAAAAGAAAGGTGTATAAGAGATTGATAGCATCTGAGGAAGAGCAAAAGAAGGCATACGAAGGACATAAGAGAGAAAAAGGATGAATGTAAATTCATTGTGAAAGGGAAAAATGCATGCGGATGAGCCTGGCAAAATGCAGAGATAGTATGAAGTTTTTACAGAGATGGAAAAAAGGGAAAAACAACGTAAGGGTAGGGGAATGAATACAATAAAGAACAAAAGTGGTGAGACAGTGGGGGAAGAAATCAATGTCAGGGATTTTTGGAGGGAGTATTTTTAAGGATCATATAACAATGGAGCAGGCCATGAATGTAAGGCCTGCAAATTACCACGTACAGTAAACCCCCATTAGTTCGAACCCTCTTAATTCAAAGTTGTGAGCAGTCCCCAGCAAATGGCATAGAAAATTGCGTACTTGATGGTACGGATAATCCGAAATACGCTTAATATGTCATTCTAAGTGTTTTCATGTTTATTTTCTTTGTTTTTCCTTCGTGGAGTTCTATGTTAACATCTAATTTTTACTTTTCTATTCAAAGTTTATTTTTATCGAGTGGAAATATTTTTTTCCCGAATACCATAGGGCTTATTATTTTTCTTTCCCGCGAAGTCAACGTAATTTCTTTGTTTCCCCATTCTTTCACCACGCAAACTTCACTTGTTCCTTCATTTGCATGACCGCCTGTTGATATCATAATTATACAATAGTCTAAATAATTGTTACATCATTATTTATAAGACCCACGATCAAAGATCCCCGTTTTCTTGTTTTGTCGTTCATTGAAAAAAGGAGGGGAAAATGTGATCGGCTTATCTACTAATTTCTGTAATCGAATCACCATTTCACGATCTAAAGACATACAAATAAATACATTGTAATAAGGCTTGTCGAGAAAGGCTTGTGTTATAAATGGCGAGAGTGACCTCTTGCAGAAAATTTTCATTATTGTATAATTATGATATCAACAGGACGTCTTGCAAATGAAGGAACAAATCAAGTTTGCGTGGTGAAAGAATGGGGAAACAAAGAAATTTCGCGGGAAAGAAAAAAAATAATACCTATGGTATTCGGGAAAAAAATATTTCCACTCGTTAAAAATAAACTTTGAATAGAAAAGTAAAAATTAGATGTTATCATAGAATTCCACGAAGGAAAAACAAAGAAAATAAAGATGAAAAAATTTATCGCCAACGGGAATCGAACACGGTCCCTCCGCACCGCAGACCAGTACGCTGATCAATGGACCACACCACCCTTGATGCCGGAGGCTGATAAATAGAGTTTTTATAACATCTATAAATGTTTAAACGCCTTTTTTGTTTAAACTATTGGATTTATACGCCCATATGTAGGGTGATTCGTGAAATGCATTCGGAGCTCTATATGCATATGAATTTTCATCAAGATCTGCGACCCGTTTATCGGACACTCCCCTTGTTAGGAGGGCGAAGTATTCAAAACTTCATTGGTTGGTGTTAAACCAATGAAGCGAGCGAATGAGAGCGAATTTTTATCTACTCTGTCCCCATCCCAAAGGAAAATCTGGAGTAACCTCTCTACTCTATCCAAATATTGCTATTGCCATCTTAACCTTGATGGATGTGGTCTGTTAATCGGCAAGTGGTGCGTTTCCTCGAGATCGCCCTAATATTTGCTCGATTGCTTGAGGATACCTTTTTTCCCAGAAATCGCAGCCGAAAATGAGGGTGCGCCTCTTACACAAATTTTTTATCTGCCAGCCTTCGAGCCTCGGTCATGATATGAGCGGCGGGCGGCAGAGCAGTATCGCGGCAGGGCGGTAGTGGCCACGAAACGAGCAGTGATTCGACCTAAGATAAGTTTATTATATTCGATCTAAGATAAGTTTGTATGTTCATTTATGTATCACTCTCCCAGTTTCCGGTTGGACTGCGCACTGTTTTCCTGACTGCTTTTGGCCTACGCCTAGCGCCAGGGGGAGCGTGCGAGGTCCTGATTTGTTCTGGGACGAGTGCTGCATGCCTGGTGTGGAATCACCCCATGCCACATACCCTAGTGGTGGCTTGCACGGTACATCGTAGATGTAGATGACGTTCAGAATCAGAAATGGCAGTATATACTATCAGAAGACAGAACGTTCTCGGCTGACATTTTGCCACAAAATGAGTAGAACGGCACAAGAAAAATTTAATATCTGGGATTGATGGCGAGTGGCACCTATGCTGCTCACGTCTATCATGGCTGGGTTCGAGTGTGTTCCATGTCAAACATTAGGAACATGAAACAGCGTTGCCACTCTATCGCTCGCCTACCACCGCGCCGCTCGTATCGTGGCCGAGGCAAGCCCCTGGAGAGCTGAGTGACCTTGGTGATTAGCGTGAGTCATCAAGGGGAGGGTATCATTCGCTCGCTTGTTTACGGGGGACGGAGTTGCCTAATAACTTTAAAAACTTGTTGTATGACAAGGCAAGGGTGTGGGGTGCAATTGGGGGACAGCGATTGGCCGCGCGACAAGTGCAAGCACTGGAAATTTCCACCCCCCTAACTTTCTCATTTTCTGTCACCGGACAACTTTGAGTGACTCAACTGTATGCACCTGCCTTAAGCTCAACTGAGAGAATTCTGTGAATATTAACAGTTGTGCATGCGTCAACATAGGTCAGTGTTGTTCCAAAATGAACAAGGGCAAAAAGTTGTGGTCTTTCACGGTATTTGACAAAATTAAAGTGCTTTAAGTCATCAAAGACGCTGAGGATGAAGGAAACCGCGCTGCCGGACTAAGGCATGATGTGCCAGAATCGTGCATTAGAAGATGGAGGAAGGATAAGGTTGCACTATTCCATACCAATAGGGACAGAAGGTCTTTTCGGGGAAAATCTACGAGCTGTGACAGGACATGCGCACGTGTGCCGCCGTACTGCGACGCCCTTCTCACTAGTAAGTCAGCCATTTTTATGTAAATCATGAAATTTTTTTATTTTGTCATTCATTGAAGATTTTTGTTGTACAATATTGAAATAATAAATGCTTTAAATTCCATAGACAGTTATGATTTCTTTCAAAGCTTGATTTTTTTCAAGTTTTGATGTCGTATCTACGCCTTATCGTTCGTTTTTTACGCAGCTGACGCTTGGGTATTTAGCATTTAACGTGTTTGCATTCCCACTCGTCATCGTTTACAGCGAAATATAATTTGTAAAAGTTTACCACGTTTAAAAAGGTGACCTACAGCGACTATGACTTGTGCATTAGGAAAACGGTGGGGGGATTTGGATTTATAAATCAGAGCTCGGTGCGACTGTCTGCACTTAAGAACTAAACACGAATTGTAGCGAGGTCGGATTTGTTTTGTTTTAATGAATATCAATTACTCCACTCATTCCAAAGGACAATAAACAATGTAAGCATTGTAGGGCTAAGGCCACAAGTGAATACTTGCCTCCGAGGTCCATACATGCCTATGAAAAATGCCGCGTAAATTGTAAGAGAATATCGCAAGCGGCTTTGATAATGGCCGAAAATTCGAAGTTAGGCCCGCAACACCTCACAATAGGAGAAAAAAAGCCTGAAAATTTTTTATTCAACTTCGACGCATAAAAAGAGGGGTGTGCCTCTTACACGCGTTAACGGCTTCGTCAATGCATTATCATCTGAGATTGCCATTGTGACCTCAGTGCATTGCAGACTGCCAAGTTTTTACTCGTGGTAACTAACTCGCCCCACCTAACTTCCATCGTCGTTTATCGATATCTAGTATATTCTGGTCACGAACATAGATATTTACCGGTATTTCAATGGGATTCCAACAGTGCATTTTATTTTGGAAGTCTAAATGGCAATATGTTCTCTTTCAAGCAAAATTGCTGCATAAAACTGCCAATTGATATTGACTTAAATTATTGCACACTAAGAATAATATCAAGTAGATACTACAATTATGGAGCACTTTAAAATACGTAATCCTTAGGCATTAATTTTGGCACTCCTTTACTTTCAGACCGTAACTAAAGTAAGCGATGAGGCGTAGAGCAGAATTGACGAAAAAAACAATAATTTCAATTAGAAATACGCAGATTGAAAATAACGCGGTGATAGCCACGGTATTTGATGGTAAATAAAAAAAATTTTTTATCATCACTCTAGGAAAGGTTTTAATGGTGAATAAATCAAGATTGAGATATTTACTCGACTTGCATCGTAAAGCACGCGGAACACTTGGATGCCCCCGTGGAGTCGCAACCCGCGCACCACCTCCATACATCGAAAACATGATTTTTCCGGTCACAACAAATTCGTTGTATGGGGGTTTTACTGTAATAGTTCCGTTTAAAATTTGGACATGCACAGAAAAAAACATAATAATATAATTCTGGGCTTATATTTTCCCAGCATGCTACAAATACAAATATTGTTATAGTATATCCACTGAGTATGTAAACAAATGCTTGGCCACGGACACACACAGTGAAGGCATCTATCACTGAGATGAAAGGTTGGAGATTACCCCCCCCCCCCCCCCCCCCCCCCCCCCCCGCAGGCCACGGAAGGGTCCGGTGACCAGCAGGTTGGGGAAATGATGAAGTTGTCATTTTTAGGGTCGATCCCTCAGTTGGGTCTACATAATTGACGCATCTACACTGGTTTTCCCCAAAAGACTCCCTCACTCACAGCATGACGAAATTCATCTGCGCATGACTTATTCAGCAAGAAAGAGAAGGGAGCAACCTGAGAAGATCACTCCTTCTTCATATCTGTTTTTGTCTACCCCCGCCCAGCTTCGCTTCGACACAGGTGGCTTCCACTAGTGGCGGAGGGCCTCTCTTTGGGGGCTTCCTCAGCCAACACTGGGTTGATGCTCAAACAAAATAAGGGGAGCCTTTATTTTGGTCAATTCATATCAGAACCTTACCCCTTAATTACCCCTGGGACTTTTTTTGCTTGCTTGCATCTCGCTTAGCCACTGCGCTGCGTTGACATGCCGTTCGCTCTCTTGGGTGGAAAGATTTACACCGTTTATAAATGGCATTCTTATGCCTCCATTGAAAAATCTACGTGTGAGCAAAGTTAAATTCCTAGCAAGAGGGTGGAATACAAAAGTTTATTTATAATGTCACTTGGATCTATTTGTAATTCCTTCTCTTAGACGAAATTTAATATATGAAAATAGTGAATCTTCCTCATTGAAACAGAAACCACTGAATCTCAAATACTGGGCTTAGCCAGTGATGTTGCCAACTATTTTAATCGTTCGGGAGCACCACAGACTCCAAGTCTAGAGTACATAGGACTGGATGATGACACCCTGAAAAGTTCTCATGGACAAAAAAATGAAGGAAATGGATGTAGCCATGAAATGTTGAGTGACAATGAAGGAGATATGATGAGGTCATCCCTGAACCCAAAAAAGAAGATATCCTCCAGGCATTAAATACCCTGCATCATTTCTCATTACTTCATGAAGTCGATTATTTTAAAGAGAATTTGAGAAAAATTGAAAAAGTAATCCACTCAAAAATGGAACAATTATAAGTGCAAAAAACATCACATAATATTTTAAAAAGACGTAATTCTGTAAATGAAATAGTACTTTCAGAGGGGCTTTTCTTATTTTTCATTATTCCCAGGCAGTCTATTAGTTTGCTATGCAATGTTATTTAACTTTCACCGCGAGTGGTATACCTTTCTAATTAATATCTTGGATAACTTTTTTTAAATGTCTTATTTTCAAATATATTGAAAAAATTTACTAGAACTTTGTATTTCCACAGAATATTTTATTCGAACACGACCATGGTTTCGACGGTTAACGTCATCTTCTGGTGAGGAATACATTGATACACCTTCTTAAATACTCGGATGACACGTGACATAGACATAAAATCAAATCTGAGAAAGTGGAGGGGGAAGCGGTAGAGGAGAGTGGGAGTTGGGAGGTTGGGTCTTCCCCAGGGTGTAGGAGTCGAGGAATGTGGGGTGGTAGGTAGGGCTGACGCATCTCAAGCTGACTAACTGCAGTGACGGTTGGGCAAGGATTAGGGTGAACCGAGGGTGTAGGAAGGGGTTGGGGAAGGAGAGAAAGTCAATAACAGAAATACTAGCGTGCTCAAGTGCGTCAGCGGGGGTGAAGGCAGGTGACGGTTAAGGATTAGGGAGAAGGGGAGGAAAGGGGAAAAAACCGAAGTGTGCGAAGGTAAGGGGTTAATGGAAGAGGGGGAGGTTGAGGAGTGGAGAGCGGGAAGTATACAACATATCATTTACAATTTCACAATTTGCATTCAACGATTTTAAAATTTCCACTTGCTCAAGAGCGTCAAGCCTGAGGCCTTTCTTCTCGAAATGTAAAATTTCCAATGAGAAGTCACTTGTGTGATTATTGTCCAGCAGGTGTTTTGCGAAGTTAGAATTGGAATTTTGATGTTTGAAACAAGCAATGTGTTCTTTTTGTCTCTCTTTGAATTTGCGTCCAGTCTGCCCAATATAGGTTGCCGAACATTCGCACTTGAGTCCTATATGTTCGGCAACCTATATTGGGCAGACTGGACGCAAATTCAAAGAGAGACAAAAAGAACACATTGCTTGTTTCAAACATCAAAATTCCAATTCTAACTTCGCAAAACACCTGCTGGACAATAATCACACAAGTGACTTCTCATTGGAAATTTTACATTTCGAGAAGAAAGGCCTCAGGCTTGACGCTCTTGAGCAAGTGGAAATTTTAAAATCGTTGAATGCAAATTGTGAAATTGTAAATGATATGTTGTATACTTCCCGCTCTCCACTCCTCAACCTCCCCCTCTTCCATTAACCCCTTACCTTCGCACACTTCGGTTTTTTCCCCTTTCCTCCCCTTCTCCCTAATCCTTAACCGTCACCCGCCTTCACCCCCGCTGACGCACTTGAGCACGCTAGTATTTCTGTTATTGACTTTCTCTCCTTCCCCAACCCCTTCCTACACCCTCGGTTCACCCTAATCCTTGCCCAACCGTCACTGCAGTTAGTCAGCTTGAGATGCGTCAGCCCTACCTACCACCCCACATTCCTCGACTCCTACACCCTGGGGAAGACCCAACCTCCCAACTCCCACTCTCCTCTACCGCTTCCCCCTCCACTTTCTCAGATTTGATTTTATGTCTATGTCACGTGTCATCCGAGTATTTAAGAAGGTGTATCAATGTATTCCTCACCAGAAGATGACGTTAACCGTCGAAACCATGGTCGTGTTCGAATAAAATATTCTGTGGAAATACAAAGTTCTAGTAAATTTTTTCAATATGTCTAGTAAATTCCACAAAGTTACGCCGGAAACCATCAATTTTTCTTATTTTCAAATTTTATCCCTCAGTACAATTCACACTCTCCCATAGGCATAATTATCTTATTATGAACACACATGATTTAGCCACATGTTTAAATAATTTACCTATACTTTAGCCTGAGCAGCCAAAAGGCTATGACTGTTCTGAAATTCTATTGTACATTTTGGTTTAAAATATAATTACATCTCCAACACAATTAAAAGTTTAGTTTCTACAGCGGAATATAATATATAACGATCTCTTTGTAGTGAAAATAGTTTCAACATCATTGTGTTCTCATATCTTGTGATATCTCAGCATTTTTTTCAAAATTCGCTAATATGAAATTCGCTAAAATTTTTACATACTTTGATTTTACATAGCACCCCATTTTTGGGTCCCAAGGTGTTAAGTACGTAAAATCAAGACTAAACTGTATCACTTCCACGAAGTCAATCCTGAAACGATCAAATTTATATAGGGACTACTTCTGGGTGGTGTCTGTATGACGCTGCGTCAGAGATTTTTGTCTTGGGTTTCCTCGTGCTTCTTTTGGAGGGCTAAGGGATGCTAATGTTTTCAAAAGATGGAAGGATAGATGAAGAGATTATATGGGGTGCGAATGCAGGTAGGAAAGTAGAGCCATGGAGAGCATACCTAGGAATTTCAAGGGAAGAGAAAACAGGAGTGTGCAAAAGTGTTCTCCTCCCGATGTTATTATGTGGTATCGAAGCCTGGGTATGCCAGCATAAGCATAAAGAGTGGGGATGGGCAAGTGTTTATTGCAGGAAACGTGTACATGCTTGTTATTCAGGCGTGTACACATCTTACCTGCCCCGACCCATACTATAGTTAGTCTCTGACCCCACATTCCATTCTGCGGTGGGCAGACAGGCATGTACGCCTCGAGTGTTCGAGTCCTGCACCGATGCTTGCAGTACGGCAGCCTGCTAAGGTCAAACTGTGTCACAGGGGGTAAGATGTGACTGCAGGCGGTGACAGTAGTCACCGATTGCGATCCAGATTGAAGGAAGGGTAAAGGTATCATAGGGTCCAGTCTGGGAGAAATTTTTGTGTGAGAATCGTAGAAAAGTAAGGGGTATTCGATGAATGGGAAAGGAAAGTGAAAGGACTGCGCAGTTATAAAATGTAAGAAGAAAAGGCGTGAGATTCGTAGTTTTTGAGAAAATAAAGTTTGAAGATGACGAAAATCATGTAATTTTCGAGATATTTTGACGCCATATTCCGAGATGTTGGGAAGTCCCGCTAGAGGGATAGAGAGTAATTTCACGTCTACAATATGGCCTTTACCCACCCCCCCAACAAGGTTGCGGGCCAAAGTTGTAGCGTATTTTTCTAATGAAAAATATCCCCCGAGAGGGTGGACGATTGGAGGGGGGTGTCAAAGTTGTAGCGTATTTTTCTAAAGAAAAATATCCCCCGAGAGGGTAGATGATTGGAGGGGGGTGTATTTGTAGTCTCTTCCAAGTTGTAGCGTATTTTTCTAAAGAAAAATATCCCCCGAGAGGGTAGATGATTGGAGGGGGTTGTAGTTGTAGTCTCTTCAAAGTTGTAACGCGTCGTAAAGCGCGGCTAGTTTAGGTTCAAGGCGGGTATACTCATGGGTGGGGGGTGGGTATAGAAAATGAAGAAACTGCTCGACCGCTGCGCCGTCTGGAGGAAATAGGAGGAAAAGGGCAGTTTTTCCAATATGGCGTTGATGAAGAGACTCACATCACAGGTTTAAGTGAATGCTTTACGAAATAAAAAGGTTTTATGAAGTAAATGAAAGGTTAGTACCAATGCGCAGATGTAGCGTGGCAATATAAGTGAAATAGGTGGTATAAAATGACTGGGAAGCAGGTGAAATTAATTTTCTCCCAGACTGGACACTATGATACATATACCGAAGGAAGTACCGTACACACTGATTCATAACGATTCACCTTGACTCGAGTCATTTTAAGTGACCAGGGGAGTGGGGGGGATGTGGCGTCAATTCGTGATCAAAGGCGGACGATGCTAAAGTGTATTATTTTGCAAGAAAAAGAAAACGTGTGCACACCTCCAGACGTGTACACGTCTCATCCCTAATAAAGAGTAGGCTAAATGCAGTGGGAGTGGGGTACCTGAGAAGTGTTTGTGGAAAATGTAGGATGGATAGGGTTAGGGATGAGTGGTTGATGAAAGAATGTGGGTTTGATGCTCCAGTAATCGTCATGTATGAAAAGGGGTGCACTTTGTTGGTTTGGCCATGTCGACAGAATGGAAGCGAGTTGAATAATGAGACAGGTAGAGTAGTACAGTGAAAGGTAGATATAGTAGAGTGAATGGTGTGAAAGGAAAGGGTAGACCGTGAAAGTCATGGGTAAATGTGGTGGAAGAGACTGTGAAGAGGAGGAATATTACGAATAGGAGATGAAGTAATGCACATGTGTTAAGAGTTAAGTGAGAGAGGTTTCTAAAGATAGGGCATTGAGGGGGAAATAATAAAAGAGAGCCAGTTTTCTAGGCTTAACATTAATAGGTAACTAATTTCTCTTACTTTGCCTACCCCAAAAGGGAATAGCGTGATAGGTATGTATGTACGTTAAAAATACAAACTTGCATTGGGCTTGAAGTGAGATATTATAAAATGTCACCATTCAAACCTAGACTGATCTTCTTGTCAAAGAAATCCCTTGCTATATCTGATGTACCAACATTTGATTAAGGGCCCATCTAGAAATTCTACCTATTGCTTTCTGTAGCCCACCAGAAACATCCTACTGTATTCAGTAGCTGAACCAAATACCTACTGTACTCAACCGGGTTAAGTAGCTAACCAAAATCCTACTGTAATCAGCTGGGTTCAGTAGCCAACTAACATTAATGAGTAGAGCCACTTCTTGGAGTCTACCGAGCTCATGGAAGAAATTTAAACATTACGTCACAAGGCCTGCCAGATAACTCTAATGATTTGAGTCATACCTCGTAAGATTTCTCATTAAAGTGAATACCCACTAAAAGAAAGCCATGTCTACTTTTATACGCAAAACTAACAGAGGGAGCTATTCCTAATTAACATGGGTATTTAAAAAATACCCTCAAAGCTACCTATGTTGAGAATTGGTCTCTAAACTCCTGCTTGTTTGGCAAATTGAAGAATGTGAGTTAGATGATGATGAAATTCTCTCTTACATCAGTGAAGTGCAAGCTCATTGGTATGTCTGAAATAGAAACAAGTTGAACTTCAGAAGGCTACTGAGCTATAGATAGCAACCGGTTGGGAAAGACTAGTGTTCAGTAGAGTATAGTTTGGTGATGTACAGAGGAGTAGAGATGGATGGATTCAGATGGAAAGCCCAACCGAGCCCAGTGACAATGAAATGTCATGCCAACATTTTAAATTTTTCAGGTGAAAATGTTTCTTTAGTTTGTATTTTATAGAAGGGAGGGTTCAAAAATGGGAGCAACACACATTAATGCATGTTCAATAGGGTTAAATAACGCACGTTCCACAAACGCAGCACCGCCATTATCACTCTTCAAAGGAAAATCGGCTGACTTTCTTATGGCATATTAATCTTAGGTCCTGGCCACAGTGAGGACCACGAATTACTCGTACAAAATCAGAGAAGAAATAAAATTCCATCACCCTCAGCACGAGAGTAAAGAAAAGGACCTTTAAATTTATTTTAGGGGCACCATTAATACCTTAACACCAAATAAGAGCTTCGATGTCTTATCCAGGCAACAAAATAACATACCCAAGTCCACAGACCTAAAGACGGTGCCTAAAGTAGTCGTCCTGACTAAAAGAAAAAAATCAGATTGTGACTTGAACAAGCACATTTCCAAGCTGATTTCTCATTTCCCAGGTCTTAAATAGGGCCACTTTCAATTTACGTAAATTGTGCAGGTATTCGTCTGTATAGCAACCATCAGCTCACATTTAACAGTATCCCAGACATTCGAGCCGCAAGAGTCATCACTATTGAAAACCTCTTATGAGATAATAAATCATAACTCACCCCATTAGAAATTACCCGCTGGCTGCACATCATTCTTCCTAAATTCAATTGAGCTCGAAATTGACCAGAACAGCCTCTCTTGACAAGGTTCAATGATGGCATTACCTCATTTTCGCTGAAGCACGGGAATAGACGAACACCTACTTCCTATACAACAATATGAAAGCCAAATCCGCGGTATTTTCATGTATTGGTACCAACATACACGTATCGAACTTTGTTTTTCACATTGATTGGCGCGAATGAATTATTCTCAATTAAATATCCTATTTTACTTTATTATCCTTAGGAAATATCTCAAATGAAAAACAATCACAGTTTTAACTGCAAGCACTCTTACGTGCCCTCATATAACGACCATGGTACTACCAGTGCTACTAATACACGACGTTTGCAACGATAAAGCCTTAGCTGCATTTGTATCCTACGTATTCCTTGTGTAGTTGGTGTTCTTTATGAATCTGCGATACATCGACTAAAACCGACTGCGATACATCGTTTCGTATCGACACTAACTTAGCAGACTACTATCGTGACAATTTTTTGCTAAAATGAGTTTTTCCTTGTTTGATTTCAGAGGCATAATGCGAGTAATTAAGCATGTTCATAATCTGTAGTCGTTCTAGATGTTATATTCCAACTGCAACAGTTTGACCGTACAATCAAGGGTTTCTTTGACGCAGGCGGCTAACGGGAGTAGTCTGCGTAATGTATGTCAGTCTAGCAATAGTGTAAACATTCAAATTTAATTGAGGTATTTATGATAATTTGCTCTTTTCTGGTTCACCTTTTGGCAAAGTTAAAGTGTTTTACTTCTCATCTTGTTGATCGGTTAACGCCTTCCTAATTTAAGGTAATTAATACAATAATTATGCGGTAATATAAATACGGAAAGCAGCTTGTTAACCTCCACAATGGCCAACTTTGATCAGCTCTCTATTGTACAGAGCAAACTGTCTTCTGGAGAACAAGTAACTGCTGTATCCTTTAATAATCTTCTATCTTATTATCATATAGATTTCTATTTAGTGGTTAAGTCATATCGACACTTGTCTGGAGTGCTCTGTGGGAGTTAAATTCCTTAACGTCATAGGTTCATGAGGCAAGCCTACTGCAGGAATTCGTTCGTGCACCTCGTGTTTTGGCTTTGGCCGAGCATCAGGGGAATCATGCCTTTTTTGTATTCATCAGTTCACGGTTTCCTGTGCAGTTATTCTCAGATTTGACCCTTGAGAGGGTCATACCAATCGATTCAGATTTTAGGTGTGAATTGGGTGAGTACCGGGTATTTTCTCGGTTATGATGCGTATGCGATAAACTGTATTGGTCTCTTTTAATGCTTGAAATTTTCTTGAAAATGTTAACGTTCTTACTATGGTCAAGACTTTTTTCCAATTCAGTCATTGTAGTTATTTTAAAAGAGAATTTATATAATAAATTTTATTTTTCCTTGTGGATGTCATTTTATTCCATCCTGCTGATAAATTATTCTTGGAATTATATTCTTACAGATAATATTTGAAGTGTTTTGTAGTGCTAATTTGGAGTAAACAGTATTTTGATTAATGCATTATGTCACTTGCCTCTCAAATACAAATTTCAATTGTTATATTCCTCTTTTTAAGACACTGGAGCCCAGCATCAATTGGCGAGTGATGTTTTTGTCAATATTTCCTCAAGAAAGCTTAAGCTTTTGTTTGAGATGCCTTCTGGAAGCCGGACTGGAGAATTTGTCAGTGAAGTTTTTCGAGCCATTGAAGGTGAATAATATTCAGAGTTGTTTAAATGGTCGCTGCCTCACTAATGGTATTCATAGTTTATAACAAGTGTATTTGCTCTCATGTTCCAGTATCAACGAAAAGACGTGGTCCTCCACCAGAGTTCAAATGGCTGCATAAGTACATTCCCCCCAGTAACAGAAATAGTGGTACGTTTAATATGGATGGTTCAATTGTGGAAGTGGTGAGCAAGAGTCCAACGAGTCAACCAGGAGATGCAGATGATTTTTTGACAAAGGTGTATGGCGTAGAAACGGTATGTTTTACCTTTTCTTAAAATGGTATTTAAGGATAGTTTTAGAGCTATGAAAACTTAACTTCCTTCCTTTCTCAAGATCATTTTTTCTATTATTCCTTCGTACTCCGGCTTGCTCAGACTCCTTCTGCAATGCCATGCTTGTTCTTAGTGGCATAGCCAGGTTTTGGGTCTAGAGGGGCAGACAATTTTTAAGGGGCGCCGACTCGTAAATTAATCAGTTTACTAAACTTTACAAATTTTGGTGATGAAATAGGCGGATTGGTCCACTGTCTGCAAGTGGCAGGAAGGTTGAACTTGAGATTGCACAATGGACCAAAAGGTCTGAGTGCCAGGAGGGCTCCAGAAGGCCCACCCATACAATCTACATCTATGGGCGCCAGAACACAGATGGATTACAGACTTTTACCGGTGGCACTTGATTGTTTCCTTTTCTCATAGAAAATGGGGATCTGTTTTGCCATCCTATCTGTCTCCATCCTTTTTTAGGTGTCCTTAGAAACTCATTCAAATTTTCTTCATCATCATAGAGGTGTTCTTAAACTTTGTGTAAGTACTTGGTCATATCTAAAGTGGAATATAATCTTGAAAACTTCAGGTATTCAACTTGATTTGGACATAATTTGGCTGTATCTCCTTGATATTTTCCTGTTTTTATTCTTCCACGGAATGTTTCTCTGAAAATTATGCAGACATGAACTCAGACCTGCTTAATCCTTCAAGTGTGACTTTAAACTGGGTATTTATATCCCTTAAGCCTGAATCACACGATCATTTTTCAGGGATAGCTCCAATGATAGCTTAAGGGATAGCTTAAATGACAGCTCAAGGGATAGCTCAAATGATAGCTCGAGCTGTCATTTTTCTGGTCACACGATCATTTTTTCTGTAGGTGCTCGCATCATTGCCGGGAAATTTGTCCTACCACTTTTACGTTTACCGAGCTAGTTCGACCAGAAGTCACTTGCGGCGACACAATCGCGTTTTGCTTCCCTTCGCTCTGATTGGCTGAACTTCAGATTCATGTAGGTGTTCAGGGACGGAAAAAGGGACAGGACCAAATGATGGAAAAAGGGATGGCAATCCCTATCATTGCCGCTATCCCTGAAAAATGATGACGTCAGAGCTGTAGGGAAAGCTATCCCTTGAGCTATCACTGGAGCTATCCCTTAAAAATGATAGAAAAAATGATCGTGTGATTCAGGCTTTAGCATGCATTTATTCTCACCTAATTCTTGAAGATGATGTGGATCTAGAACCTAAATATTGTTAGTGTCATAATTTCTCTTTAAATCATTCTAAAAAATTGTATGCCTTTGAAAAATGTTAATGCTTAATTAAAAAAAAAGTTGCACTTCCATTTTTTCGAACGATTTTTCAGCACTTTCTTCTCCTTTCCTTTATTTAGTACCTAATTTAGCTGTGTGGTAATGCTCAAAACAGGGGTCTAGGCAGAGGGATGGTGCTCCTGGGCAGTTTTTATGCCTGTATCTTGTTTCTCATCTCTTTCCATTTTTGGTACACCCATTACACTTTCTCCTACCAACCTTGAAAGTTTCTGTTTAGGATTCTCTTGAATAAAATGCTGTCCTATGAGCGGTAAAATGTAGAAATTTATTGGGCAAGCAGGGTTCCCACGAGTCTGGAAAACCTGGAAAGTCAGGGGAAAAAAATTGGTCATGGAAAGTCATTGAAAGTCCTGGAAATTTTTGGCCAGTCCTGGAAAAATTGAAAGTGTTCTCATTTCATCTGCCAGCCGTAGGGGACGATCCCCGCCCACTTGTCATTCTTTCCTTCCATGAGCTCGCATCCACCGCTGCCGCCACCACTGCTCATGGCGGTGGGCTAGGGTGGAGGTTGAGGAGAGGTCCCCTCGCCAGCAAGTGTGGTAGTGGCGGTGAAGGTGCCTGAGGACCGACGCACAGTGGTCTGAAATCGCTAAAAGATTGGCAAAACTCCAATTATTGAACAATATTAATGAAATTAAGTGTTTTCGAGGTCGCTGAATCCGAAAATGACATTAGTCTTCACTAAAAACAAAAACACTCAGAAAAACATTAATTAACAATGAGAAAATATTATACTTTTTAACAAAAATCTGTAAAAATACTTTTACTGTCTAATATACTCACATAAATCATCGTATACGTTCCAAGGCGGCATGGAGTGAAATTAACTTATTCTCCAGATCTTTGTTGTCGTTGATGATTTCGAGTGTAGTTGCAGTATTTTCATAGAGATATTGAATTTTTGTTGGACGACAAAAACAAGGAGATGAGGGACAAGGATTCTTCCATACAATTTTTTGTATATTAGTTGCTGAATTTACAGCTGTCAATAGCAACGGAACTAAAGATGTGAACAAAATATTTGCATCCGTTTTAACGTTTACATCAGAAAATTTTTGATTGTATTCACTGTGACCAGAGCTAACGTCACTGCCCAATTTGCAAATTATGGTCATTTTTTCAAGCTCTTCTGCAAGCAAAGTAGCGAGAATTTCTTCTTGATATAGCATGATTCTGTAAGCCGTATGATTAAACAATGATTGCAGTTGAACTTTGGCAATCTCACCTCTAATTTTTATGCTTGCTTTATCAGAATAGGGTCTAGCTGTAGCTAGTAGCTGTAACTATTAGGTATGCAGGATACATTTCATGATTCGATGGTCATGCTGTTTTCGCATTTGATTGTATAAATCTGGTCGACCACTTCTTTTTCTATCTTGGCATTCAGTAGGTTAACCATCACTATCAGAAGACACAGTCGCAAGTGAAATCTTTATTAATATTCAGCCATGAATGAAACTTGGAAAGAAAAAGCTTTCTGTTTGTCAAGTTTGTTGCCACCTTTGACGTAAATTGCTCTGCAATCTTCTTATTACCAATTTCTTGCACTCCAGAAGTATTAATAAAGGACATTATTTTTTTTCGACAAATGATCTGCAACTTCTTGATTAGCTGCTAGTGCTTCAGAGTGTAAATATGGTTTTAATCAAATGAAAATTTCCTTTCACGATAGGGACAGTGAACCCATAGTATTACGCTCTTCTAAAACAAAATTAAGAAACATTGACAAAATAATGTGAGTTAACGGAATGGCGCTTTAACTCATGCATTAACGTGCACATAATAAAATATAATAGTATCAATATTTATACATTTACGTGCTACCCTGAGATCTGCCTCACCGTGAGTTGAGTGGAGTGTAGGCCACGACTCACTCACGAGACTAAAACCCTTTGTAAAAACTAAAATGATACTTAAAGGCAGCTAATTTTTATATCACCACACAGAGAAAACTTTTTTCTTAAACATAGTGTAAAAAAATAATGCCGGACAAGATTTTTCAATAAATTTTCTTCAAATTTGTTGCCTCTTTTGTATTGAAAATAAGTGGCTATTGCTAATAAAATTCATTAAATTCCACAAGTAAAAGTAGTTAATAGTATTTTTCATACCACAAGAAGGATTATCCATTTTACAGAATCAAAATCGGTTGATTTTATTCGATTTGGCGACCTTTTGAAGTCTAAGCATGATTTTAATACATGGTAGAATGTTTTCTTTTAATGACTGATTTTTGTTTTGAATTTAAGTAATAAACATTTTAGTTTCAATTATACATGTTTTTCTATTGATTTAAGCCATACTGATAGTATTAAACCATTTGGCAAAAGTCATGGAAAATGCCAAGGGAAAATTTGTGGGAACCCTGGCAAGGAAAACCTTTCTACGCTCAATACATTAGGAAAAATGGTGTTTCTAACGAGTGTTTCCCACTAAAATACATTCTAAGTGTTGGTTTCTGAATGATTCCCATTAACATTAGCAAAGCTAAGAATACCCTAATTTTGTCCAGAGTGTTCAGCATAACACTTTGTTTCATTCATTTTGAATGCAATTAGAACATCATAAAAAGATAACTCAAAATGTTTCTGGGGATCATCTGCAGATACAACTGGCACTAGTTGTTTCCCAATAATATCACGCACAAAAGGCCGAGGGGCCCTGTCGACCTCTTCCTAAGTATTATCATGGATATTCTCGACGATCTGAGATTCTTCTATTTCCTGTTCAGAACTATGATCGAGAATGTATCCATTTGAATCTTCTGATTTTGAATCATAGGTAATAACACTCCTTTCCTCCAAAACATTAAGGACTTCATAGCCAGACAACTCATGAGAACAAGAAGCCGTGGCAAACCATAGATGTTCTCCATTGACATTCTCAAGATGGAAAAAAATACTGATGCTAGAGTAGGCATCAAGGAACCTTAATCCTCAGCTTGTGGCATCATCAATAAGGCCCCAGGTGACAAGGACTCTCATAAGAGACCGAGCTTATTCAGGCATGAATGACCACCCCTGAGTAAGCAAAGTAATTATGAGATAGGGAAAAAAACTGACAAGAAACTGCTGGGAAGGGTAAAGCAGAGGCAATAGTGAAACGCAGAACAAAAACAGGAATCGCTAGCTTACACATACACTTCCTAACTGCACATAAAAGAGAGCTTGAGCTCTAAAAATTTGAAATTAAAAGCTGGACGCAGGCGGTGTGTCGCCTATGCTTGAGGCATGAATATATATGATGCATATGCTGCATTGCACACACTGGAGGGGTTAAAGTTTTTGAGATGAAAAAGTATTATGTGTGCTACTTTTTCAAGAAAAAGTATGCAATAATAACAGGCTGATATTTAATCACCTCTGCTTTGAACCTATTAACTTCTTCTCATAGCATGCCATTTAATTGTGCTCATGTCTATTCTCCTAGAAAATCTTCTACTCTTCTTCATAGGAGTGGAACAGGAATCCAGCTTCCACCCTGATGAACTCATATTCTGCTGCTTTTTTGTCCATTTTCTTTCTCTGAAACTCTTTCTTGGAGCCCCTTTCTAGCTCCGCTGCATATAAGCATTCTAGTTTAACTACTGTATTGCAGTGTGTTTTTAGCTTTATAAGATAGAGGTTTGGATTTGTGTGCCTTCTGGTCATAGTAGGACACCTCCAAACTTATTCTCCTCCAAAAGTTTATCCGATTTACATGAGAAAGCTTGGCTAATGACTGATGAGATGCTACAATGGTGTAGTATAAATAATATAGTTTTAAATGATTCCAATACTGCTTATATACAAAGTTTCACCTCAGGAATGCTCAACATGCTCTAAATTTTTCTAATCTCCCCATGTCTTCTTCAATGAAATTTCTTGGCATCCATCTTTCAAATACTCTTGATTGGTCACTGCAAGTTTCTGAACTTGAGAATAAACTATCGGTCAGCGTATTCACAATTTGGCAAATCTCTTCAATTGTTTCTATTAATTTAGTTAAGCAATTGAATTATGACAAATTTCATTCTATTCTACCACATAATAATATTTTTATTCGACATTAATCACAATACAATATAATAGTAGGTATATCTTATGGTATCATGTTTGGAGGAAGCACAACTCACTCATTTAGGTTTATTTCATTACAAAAACAAGCCATTAAGGCTATCTGCAGAGTTTGCAGGCTAAAGTGTGTGTTGGTTAAAAAAAAACAATTATGACTTATGTACCAAAAGTTAACAAGCTTGTCTTTTGCTCTACCAAAACTGAATACAAAAGATTATTTATTTTAATGGAATCGCAACAATGTAGAAGAGGACTTGTTGGAGCAAAAATTTCCTACATATTTACAGTCAGAAAGAAGTATGAGGAAAAAAGTAAATACACACTTTAGTAAATGCTTTTGCATGATATGCCCTCTATGGATGCACATCAAGCATGAAAAGGGAAAACTATTTATCCAGGACTGGACATACGTAATCTTTTGGACGGGTCCTATATATGTATATGCATATCCTCTGTGGCCAATACATTTATTTATTTTACATAGTCATTCTTTGATTCTCAGCCTTACTCTGCCTTTAACCTTTCCTCTTGGATTTTCATGCCCTGTCTTTCTCACTGTCGCGGTCGAAGTTTGTACAATTATCAATGTTTGTTTCCTCATTTATTGTGGTTTGGAATTAATTCCCTCATTCTCCTTAGCAGAAAGTGCGTAGATTTTAAGTGCAATTATCATTTTTCCATTTTATTTGTTGCCTGGCAGAGATTTTCAGGAAACTTTTTATTCTTTAGAACCTCAGCCTACTGTATCAAGTAGCATAGAGGTGAGTTTATCCTTTCTTATGTACAATAAGTGATCCTACCACAAGAGGGCTTTTCCTTTCCCATTTAAGCATCAAAAATTTATGCCATTTGTCTATGTGATTCCCCAGGCTTTTAAGGGAAGCCACAGAAATAGCAAAAATATCTAATAGCATGTACTAAGAATGTGGATGTATGCTTGAAAATAGGTTCTTCAAAACTTGTTTTCAAGCTTAAAAAACAGAGGGTCAATTAGAGTTCACGTAGTCATATGGAGGAGATATGTAAGACTAAAAAACTGAATACCTACAAAACTTCACCAAAAGCTATTTATGTTTTTCTTTTCTCTGAAATAACCAGTAATGATTAATTTTTAATTAATTTCTCTTTAGCTGTATGACTTGGAAAGCCCTGATATTGCTGTTCCTCGTCAAAGTATTGCAAAGGGAGCAACCCCAATAGCAGCTCGGGAAACTGTCATCAGGCATCAGATGACAATGAAAGAAGACGATTATACCTACACTCAAGTTTTCAGGTAAATTTGGTGGATGTCATTAAGTGATTCTAACTGTGACTACTAAAATAATTCATGCTTTTTAATGATGAATTGGTTCCAGTTTTGTATCCTACTTCAGTTTTCGTTCAGAATGAACTTAATGTTCTACTTCACATAATTTTCAACTTCAAGCATAAGTTTCCTTGAGTTTAAATATTATTGTTTGAACTCACAGTATTGTGTCTAACACTACTTTATTTCAACTTTTTTCTTTTAAATGTAGGTAAATGCATAAACACATACCAGCCTGTGATAAAATTAATTCAACTTTTTCTAAAACTTCAAAATAAAGGCTTTGTAGTTACGCTTCCCACATTATCATGATAATGATTTTGTGGGAAGGCAAGTGATGCCGTTCATTGCTTGTTCAGCTGTTATTGTCATCAAGTGAGAGGGTACTCATTTTTGTATCTCAGCTAGCACCGAAGGCATCACATTGTGGAATAATTGTATCTCCATAACAAACAATAAATACTCACAGAGTATACATCTTTGTATACTTCCTATGCTGTCACAAGCAGTGCCGTCCCTAGGGTAGGGCGACAGGTGCCGCTGCACTGGGCCCCGCGAATATGGGGGGCCCCTCCGGGCTTGCCTCTTGCAGATGGCGCGGGGAAACCCACCTATTACCCAAAATTATCTACTACTTAGTACATATGTGAATTTCTTGAAATAATTAGCCAGCTTGAGGGGTAATTTCCCTCTTTCAATGAAATATGCTTAAAAGATGCTACTACGTCAATAAGGGAATGCAAAGTTAAGGGGGCCCCCGAATTTTGTTTGCACTGGGCCTCTCAATCCCCAGGGATGGCACTGGTCTCAAGTATACATCCCGGTATTCTTCTTCCTAGAAACTGAGAGAGAAGGAAAGTTAAGAAATGCTGATAAAACAGGAAATTGGGCGGAAAGATAGATGTGCAATTGAGACTTGCGTTCTAGTAAGTAAGGTGGAAAAACCAATTACGTTGTTCTGAGAGTCTGTTGCCCAGGCTTTGCTCATTGAAGAACGGTGATCGTACCACTGATGGTAGAGTGGGGAGGTTCCCTCGATTTGGCTTGAAGTTTAAAGTAGGGTGCCAGGTGCATACTCTGGATGCACCACCAAAAAAAGGTACGACACTCAATGGATAGGCATTAAAAACATTATACAGACACTGGTTCAGAATAGATCACATATATTTCATGTTCCGACAAAGAGTACTAGATTTTACAAACACGTGGCACACATCACGTTGCTATCTTTTAGGTGAATGGTCTTCAACTCTTCTCACACCGACGGTCTCATCCCAAAGATAATGCGATTCAAGCACTCACACACAAAAAAAGATATGAATGACAAACTTCTGTCATAATTACAGCTGCTGGTTAGCACATTTTGGGAGAGGAGAAATCCGCCCCTCTACAACCACATGGTCACATTCTCCATCGAAACAGATTGTAAAAAAAATCTAAACCTGTGAAATATCCCGGTAGCGGGAACAACGGGAATCTCGTGGGAGACCTTACTCAGGGAGTGGGAGACGTGTGTGCAAAAGGCACCTCTCAAAGCACTCCTCCTCATCGAGGGGAGGACGTACGGCTGGAGGGGAGCGGGAGGAGAGGTGGGTACCAAAAAGTGAAAGCTCCACGATGCGATTAGCGGACAGACTCCGAACTAAAATACTCGGTCAGCTGATAGGGAGCGCTGGAGTCGCGGAACCATGACACAATGTGCCTTAACCCTAAAGTAACTTGAGGTCAAAAATGAAAAGTAATCAATATAGTACTGTCCACTTTATTTTAAATTTACAACACGTGTTGCAGCTTTTTTACTTAGCCATCTTCTGGTAAAATGTTCAAATTCCAGTTTGAAGTGGGTATTTGTACATCATTTTCAATGGAATGGGGTGGTAGGGGGAAGGAAGGGGCGGGAGGGTTTGGGAAGATTTTGATTTCCCAGTATTGAGGCAGAGTGGAGGGGGGGAGGAAATCGAAGTATGAGGGTCAACATAATGGTAGGGTGATTACTGTCCGACACAAAATTATGTGCACTCGAGTTTGAAGCTAAATGACAAAATAACCAATGATTGTACATAAAAATGAATTACATTATATTTTTCTTTGGTTTATTCTCTGTGTAATGACTATAAATAATATTTTATTACATTTATAATTATATTTTTTCTTGAGGCAAGAACATAAAAGGTGCCCGTTTTTAGGTGTATTTCAAGAAGGAGTCACGTTTTAAATTTGTTTTCTTAAAACGCGCTGTAGTATGGGCACCAAATTTTATATACTGATAGATAATATTGTTGTTTATGTATGTAATAAACTATAGAATTATATCTTATAAGTAAAACTTCTTGTTTTGATTTTTATACACAACATTTTTCTCCTGAGTGGTACGCCGTAGAACAGCGTTCTTGGCTTCGCTATCATAAGTAAAGCATGAGTAATTTATTTTTTTATGCCAGTATGAGGCATAATAAGTAGCTGATTTTATATTGATTGATATTTATATCATTTTACTGAGGCTGCGCTCGGCAGCGATCCGCCTCGACCACCCTTATGGCATTGCCACGACCATGCGTCGGTTGGCCAGGCCGAGTGCGAGGCTTATCCCGGGCGGTTATTTGCAGTAGAAACATTCCAAACATGGCGTGGCCGAGCAGGGTAATACGACCTTTACTCCCTCAAGTCATAGCTCATAATGCAATGGAATTTCCTGTGACTCATGTTGAGCTACTTCTTTTGAAGATCCCTATTCGCTTCAGTCTCTTTTAGCATTTCGTTCAGTGTAGACATCTTCAACATGCCACCAAGGTCACCATTTTGAAATTTCAAAATTCGGATGATTTTAAGTGCTATTTGTATTTTCATAGTTGAGGGGGATGAGTTGAGTGAAAAACAGTATCCTGTGTGTCAGCGTGCCGCCGTCTGCCTCGGTCTGTACATGATTTTTTCTTAGCAATAATGTTTCCTACAATTGAAAAGCTTAAGAAAAAACTAGATGAAAGCATGCCGGACTTCCTGGCTCCATAGATTGTTGAACAGCAGTGGATTTCCTTTTAAGAAACTCAATAGAAAACCAGTTTTAATGGAGTCAGTTTCTCAGCCTCAAGATGCTAGTTTTTAAGGAAAATTAAGTATTTCAGAGAAAAGGGCTTCAAAATTTATTATACTGATGAAACTTGGTGTGGACAAAATCTTCAAAAAATGTCTTATGCTTCGCAGGAATGCGTAACTTAAGTATCAAACTGTGGCTACACAAATTTTGATCTATACCGTCTTCAAGAAGTTTTCGGTTGAAGGGTTGGATTTAAGATGCCATCAGGTGCGGGAAAATGTGTAATCATTGTGCACATAGGAAGTGAGGATGGATTTTTGGAGGGCGCTGAGCTGTGTTTTGTCGGAAGAAAGGAACAGGAGATTACCACAAGGAAATGAATGCCCGCCATTTTGAGGAATGGTTTCCACATATTCTGACAATTCTCCCAACAAATTCTGCAGTAGTCATTGATAAGGCACTGTACCATACTATGTTAGATCCTGACACAAAGAATCCACCATTGGCTTGGAAAAAAGAAGCAATCATCGATTGGATTATTGAAAAGGACATCTCCCTTCTGCCATACACATCTAACTTTCAATCGTTGACAAAGAAATCCTTAATTAACCTAGCTTGACCTTACTTTGGAGCCCACAAGAGGAAATTCAATTTAATTACCAAAGAGCTGAGAGAAGACGTGGAACTTATTTGTCTGCCAGTTTCACTCTGTGAATTGAATGCCATTGAACTAATTTGGGTATATGTGAAAAATAATATTGCAAAATTAAATAGACAAAATTTGGAGAAAAAAAGAAACGCCAAAGGAGTGATTAGGGACCTATGTCAATCAGCCTTACGCTCTGTCACGCCTGAGTTGTGGAAAAGCTGTATTAATAACACAGTAGAAAAACTGGAGAGAACTATTGTGAATAGGATCACCTGAGTGAGCTATTTCCAGAAGTGGAGCCAGTTGTTTTCAATTTAGAGAGCTCTGATTCTGAAAGCGACCCGGAACACTTTGAGGTAAATGATGGCTTATCAGATTTCAAAGAATAAAAGTAGTATATATTGTTGTAATACTTAGTTGAATATAATTTCTCAACTACATCTTTCGTTTGTAATCGACATATATTAAGACACAAAAGTACATAGATACACATAGATACATACATAACATAACAACCAATAATATACTATGAACGCAATACAACAAAAATATGAATGCAATGATAATAAAAATCACACACTCCAACACTTCCCCTTGATTTTTATTGAATCAAATCACACACTCCAAAACTTCCCCTTGATTTTATTGAATTAACCCTTTCAACGCTGAGCCTTATTTGTTAAGTCTTACCCCTGGCTGAATGCATTTTTTTGGTGTTTTTACTGATTCGTTACTTAAGAAACATATATCCTTCATTAATTAAAAAAAATCTTTAAAAAAAATTAATTTAAAAAAAGTTTTAAAAATGACGTGAATTCACGTCGTCAGCCGTTCGTTAGAGCCTGGTGTGTGTTATGCTCGGTAGTATCCCTTCCCCTGAAATTATTTTTTTGCTTCCAAAATGTTTATTTTTTTCTCTTCACTTTAAGTACGGGAAAATACCTCAAAAATATTCATAATTGCCAAACAGAACGAATTCATTATTTCATACCCATACCGGTTAGTTAGGTATCGATTTAAATTTTTTTACTGTACTACTTTTCGTTGCAATTTTCTGAGCAAACTTTTCTGCCGGCCAGATGGACGTTATGCCGATGTGCTTAATCTACGTATTGTACGCTTTCAAGGAGATGGTTCGTAATAGAATATATTTATGAAAAACCCTTATAACACAACCTTTCACTACATTTTTCAATGTTTATGGGAAGTTCACGATGTCTAATCATGAAATTTTATTGAAAAAAATTTCATTTACTAATTTTAATTTCGAGTATTTATTAAAAATTACATAAAATATAAATAATACTTTACAAATAAACATAATATTTGCAGCCACTACATACGTACACTAAAGATACAAAATTATTATAAAAAATTACCAATTTTTTATAACAATTTATGTATTAGACAAGTAACGTACAATAACTTAACTACCTTCTCTCTCTATCTTTGCATTTTATTTACATATTCATATTTTTATACCTTAATATTTTCATGAAATTTAACGTCGCACGGATAAATTTGGAGGGGACGGTGTCCCACGCATACAGGGCAAAAGAAATTGTCTTTACGTATCCCCATCTTCTGGCATTCTCGGAACCATTTTTGCACTGTTCGCTTCCTCTTTGCTTGGTCATCTGTTGGGAGGGATTGAAGGAAATTCCTTTGCCTCTGGAAGGGACTGAAGGGTAAGGGCGAATAATTAATAATTAAAAGAAGAGATTTAATAACCGAAAGCCGAAAGTCGTATAGAGGATCTTGGGTGGGATTTATTGTAAAGGTAGTAGCTGTTCAGGAGAAGAAGGTGGAAGATGTGGATGCCCAACTTTATATACTATTTGAGCGTTTTTCACTCCATCGGATAGTATGACATCATCAGATCAGTGTGATCGATGCCACCCATTGCCTCATTGTATCTGACAATTACCTCAAGTTTCGGTGAAGGTTTCACTCCCCTTCGGTGGGGGACATCAACCATTTCACCACCATACTGCGAACTGATCATCAGTACCTCCTTCCTGTCTTTCGCTTCCATGACGCAGACACCATCTTCAATGCAGGCATTCACAACTTCCCCCTTCTTTAATTTTTTTGAAACAATGTGGGGAGGATTACCCTTCCGGTTAGTTCTCAGAGTCGTGGTACAATTGGTATTCCACTCTAGTAGTTGGTGGGCCAAATTTACGCTATTGTATTACCTAATTTTCCATAAACAATGAATGCCTGACATCAAGCTGACCCTCCATTATTTTACCTACAACAGAGTCAAGGTGGCCTCGCCCTCCTACATCAGCGTCACTAAACCCAGTGTACATTATAAATCTGAGAACTAAACCAGAGGGTTCTGTATGTGTATATATTTTTATACCGTATTTATGTTTTTTCCCCTTCAAAAACGTCCGAAAAAATATTGGTTCCCTCCAGAGAAGCATGGACATATCAATGCAGAGTTTCTGCATTGGGGTCACAGCATTGGTCATTGAGTCATGGAAGAGGTCAATTATATCGGGGCGTATTTTATGGAGTCGATCAGTTGGCTGAGGCTGACCGGGTTCCAGGTTTTTTGCAAAGTGTAAACTTTCCCTAATACAAATGAAAATGCAAAATAACCTAGAACCTGTCACGGCTCATGCAGTTCCACAAGCAGGGAAAGTTAAATAGAAGGTCCGGGCTCCAAAAATCGGCTATCCTGCTCAAAGAAATGGTTCCCGCATGAAACAGGATACCAAGGCAATCAGTCAGTAAAAGGCCGAAAAAGTATTGGGGTTCGTCTCCTTGGGGTGGGGCAGTCATGCCAAGGGTCTTTGTGAATAGGATTGGGTCTTTTGTCGGTCTGTCGGAAGTCCAAGAGTACGTGGTCTCTCTCAGTCTGGAAGTGGTGGTATGCAAAGAAAGGCCGGGGAGGCCAGACTCAGGGAATAACGGTAAATTACCCTGCGAGGGATCCCCTTCCTCTTCTAACTCATCCTCGACGCTCTCTCCCCACTCCGTCTCCCCGAGAACTGACTCCCTTTTTCGTCATCACTCCCGCTGCCGTCGTCTTCCTCCTCAAGAAGCTTCTACAGTTCCACTACATGAGTTATGACATAGGAACCCTCATGCCTCGGAGACCTTTGAGGTGTGTTCATCGGAACACCTAGAGGCTCTAAAAGAAACAACGGCTGGGATCTACCTAATGATGTTGAGGGTTGAGGGCTCTAAAAGAATGTGAAATACCTATCACCCTAGTAATCGTTTCAGGCTTAACTTTGTGGAAGTTGGTAACATCCATGATTAAAACCAAGTTGTTCTATCATGGACCTATCACCCTGCTGGTTACCATTCCCCAACCTCCAAAACAACCCTCCCTCAACGGCTGCATGTATGACAGGTACTTCAATACGTAGATCGACAGTTCTTTATCTCACATTTCCCAACCATGCAAGTCGCGGAAACCAAATGTATAATTCATTGGAGAAATTTTAATATGGCCACAAAGTAAGCGAATTACATTTTTTGAGAGGTTAGCACAAAAATATTAAAACGTTCGTTGAGATCGTGCGGCAGTTTTTTAAAAATGCCTTCGCATGCCCTGAAACATTTCATTGGAAGCACTTTATTACAAACAATGGCATACCTTAACAAGTCAGCAACAATCACTAATATTAGTAATACTGACGAGTTTACTAAGTATACTTAACTATGTTATATGCATTTTTTATGTTCACTGACCGAAGGATTAGCTGCACAAAAATTCAAGAGAGGAAAACTAGACGTAAAAAAATAACAATGTGATTACTCACCAAAACAGGAAAGAAACTTGACTTGGAAAAGATTGACAATGTTGCAATTATTGATAGATTGGAAAAATTATAAAGTGTTATGTTTTTCATAAACACATCTTATAAACAAGTACAAAAACAAAAATCACTTTATAATCCACTGGTTCATTTACCAAAACTGACGGGAGAAGAAGGAATCTGATAAAGTTGAAAATATCAGGGGTGAGGTTGCATACCAATACAGGATTTTCGGCTGTTATATTTTCACATGTATGAAGTAATGATTGGAATAAAAAAAACGTGTACGATTTTAACGGCTCATAAGATGCGCGTTTAATGAAAGACAAATGAAACCTAATTCCATAACTCATATCCACAGTGATCACAAAAATAATTGAAATATTACGAAAAAATTAGAAAAAAACTTACGTTTATCTCGATTAAATAATATAAATGTCTTCATATAAGTCTGAATACTACGGATTTTCAGTGAATTACCTATATTACAAAAGATATTAACACATTTTATGCTATAAATAAAAGTGAAATGGCGTTTAATTACAAAATTCAACGAAATACCATGCGAAAAAGTGGCATTTACGCATCTCCAATACAAAACAACGACACTCGCAAGAAACACTGGAGTAAGAAAAACTGACCTTCCCCAAGTGATGGGTGGACTCTCGCTGATGACTGAGAGCCCGCTCGAGCTCTTAGGAACGACTGAGACGCAGTGGTACCGCTATATAAGGAGCTGAGCGCTGGGCGTGAATTCACGTCATGGCGCCAGCGGCTAGGGTAGTCGGGACGTGAATTCACGTCATGCCGCGCGGAAAGGGTTAAATACATTATCAACACTAATGTTCATGGTCCCCATTAACAAAAATTAAATTAACAGAAGCAAAAAATTATGTCGTACCATGAAAACTTTTAAAACAAAAATCATCGTCTTACTTAGGGAACAGTTAACCCGATCCTTACTGATAATTCTTGAGTCTTCCTGCTGGTCAGGGACTTGGTAAGTAGGCCAGCTAGGTTGTCGCGGGACATGACATACTGCACCTTCATCAGTCCTCTCTTGACGCAGTCCTTGATGAAGTGGTACTTTATGTCTATTGCCTTGGATCTCTCATCGACCTCATCCTTTTCAGCCAGGGATAGGGCACCGATGTTGTCAGCAAATATACAAGGCTGGGAACACTTCTCACCAGCCCCGACATCATGTAGAGCATTCTTCAGCCACAGGCACTCTTGGGCAGCGACAGCCATTGCCACATACTCTGCATGCTTGGTAGATGTAGCAACAACTGTTTGTTTTTTGCACCTCCACTCAATAGGACCACCAGCTAGCAGTACCACCAAACCACTGAAGGACTTTCTATCAGCTTTGTTGTTGGCAAAATCAGCATCAGAGTACAAAACAATTGGACTTCCTGATTTTCTGTAGACAAGACAGTAATCTCGAGTATGCTTGAGGTATCTCATCAGGTGCTTGACCGCGGCCTCATGTCTTTTCTTAGGTGCTGACAGGAACTGGCTTAGGTAGCTCACAGCAAAACTTAGATCCGGTCTGGCACCATTTGCCACGTACAGCAGCATACCAATGGCCCTCCTGTATTTGTCTTGGTCAGCATCACAATCTTCGTCTCCTTTGTTATTAAACAAGTTTTCACTTAATGGACAATCAGTCCCTTTTGAGTCAGTCAGTCCAAACTCATGCAGGATCTTTTCAATGTAAGCACATTGGTCAATACTCATGCAATGGTCACCAAGTCTCAGTATACGGAGTGATAGGAAGTCTGAGATCTCTCCAAGCTCTCTTATCTCTACATTGTTGTTGAGATTTTCTTTAAACTTTTTTAAGATCATCCTCTTTCTCCACCCAAATTGCCAGGTCATCCACATATAATCCCACGTAAACCTTGCTTTCATGGTCAATGAATAAACATGGATCGGCATGTGATGATTTGAATCCCATAGCAATGAGAATTCCTCTGATCTTCTTGTACCATTCCATCCCAGATTGTTTGAGACCGTACAAACATTTCATTTGTTTGCACACCATGGAACGTGGCTTGTCCACATCAAACTCTTCTGGTTGTTCAATGTATATTTCTTCCTTTATGTCGCTGTTGATGTATGCTGATACGACATCAACATGTTCACACCTCCAACCCTTCTCAGTACCCAAAGCTAACATCAACCTTATGGTTTTTCTCTTCACTACGGGTGAGTATGTCTCATGGTAATCGATGCCATATCTCTGTGCGAACCCTTGAGCCACTAGTCTAGCCTTGTATTTTTTTGGGTTTCCACTTGAGTCGGTCTTGATTTTGAATTTCCAAGTGGATCCGATAACAGTCTTCCCCTGAGGTCTGGGTACAACCTCCCATGTGTTAAGCTCCTTGAGTCTTGCTAGTTCTTCATCCATGGCTGCTTTCCACTTTGACTTGCTCGGACTAGCCTTGGCTTCCTTCAAACTTAAAGGTTCTTCCTCATTGCATTTGAAGGCTGATGCTGCTGCAAACGTTGAACAAATTAAGCATGACTTATCACTGCAGTTATCATCTTCACATGCACATTTCTTCGGTTTTGGTCTTCTTTGTGACCGCCTTGGCACTTGGGGTGCCACTTCCTCCACTTCTAGTTCATGCTGGTCATCAGGTAGCTCAGGGATGCGATGAATCACAGGGTCCTCTTGGTTTCTTAAGTCATCCTGTGATATACTCTCCTCTTCACTTTCTTCAGAATCTGTGCCAAGCAATTCAGGGCAATGATTGATTTTCTTGACAGCACTTTCTTGGGTCGCCTTCCATGGAAATTGTCTTTCATGAAAAACAGCATCCCTCCTTATAATGACCTTGCTTGTTTCAAGATTGAATAAGCGATACCCATTCTTAGTGTTTTCTTCATAGCCAATCATGACACACTCTATAGCCTTGTTGTCAAGTTTCCCACGTAATTCCCTCATGGCTTGAACTCTACATCCAAACGGCCTTATGCGCTCATAATCTTCTAGTGTCAGAGGTAACTTGGTTATCAGCTCTAAGGGGATCTGGAATCCTATGGCTCTGCTGGGAGTTCTGTTCCTGTTGTAAGCAGCTGTGGACATTGCCTCTGCCCACATTCTCTTCTCAGCTCCGGATTCAGCTAGCATGCACCTTGCCATCTCACACACGGTTCGGTTCTGCCTTTCCCCTCTTCCATTTTGCTGTTTGCAATATGGCATGCTCTTCTCATGGATAATGCCATGCTGGTCCAGATATTGTTCGAGCTCCGCATTTACATACTCTGCTCCAAAATCCGACCTGATTTTTGCTAGCCTTTCGCCTGATAGGGCCTCCATCTTTGTCTTGTACTTGCGCAGCTTCGCCAATACCTAGTCCTTGGTCTTCATGGTTATCACCGACACATGTCTTGAGTAGTCATCTGTGAACACAATGACGTACTGTGCTCCTCCGCATGATGGTGGGTCAAACTTTCCCATCAAGTCAGTGTGAACCAACTCGAGAGGCCTGCTCGCTCTTGAGTTGCTCACAGGGAAAGGCTTCCTTGTAAACTTCCCCTGGACACATACTTCGCATCTGTCGCTGTCTTCTTTCTTTATTCCACTCAGCACATGAATCTTGCTTATCGTGTCCTTACTCGCATGACCGAGCCTCTTGTGCCACGTTTCCATGGACTTTGCTTGCAGTGCGACAGAAGGGAGTGCGTTTTCTTGCCTCGTTGGTATGTTTACTTCCATAACATACATTTTCTTAACCTTCAATGCCCGAAATATGGTCTTCCCCTCCATCATCGCTATGGCAGTTCTTCCTTCAAAAATGATTTTTCCACCTTTCTCTGTCAGTCGGTACACGGATAGTAGATTGCAGTAGAGCTTAGGCACATACATAACTTCAGTCAAGATGATTGTCCTCTCTGATTTCACCTCAACAGTGCCGACACCTTCAACATGTAACTTGAATCCATCACCAATTTTCACGGATCCCTTTCTTGATATGTCTAGCTCCTTAAATGCATTTATATCGCTGCACATGTGGTCAGAAGCTCCAGAGTCGACAAACCATTTTCCCTCTGATCCTCTGCTTACATATGCATGGGCATCACCCTCAGCGCAAAGGAGTACGGCTTCCACTTTCTCGTCTTGCTCATTACAGCTTGCCACTGATGCTTTGCCATTGGCGTCTTTCTTCGTCTGTTGCTCCTTGAAAGCAAGCCACACAGGACACTGCCTTGCCATGTGACCAAGTCCCTTGCATGAGTAGCACTTCATCTGACTTAGGCTGTGTTCTCCTTTCCATTTACTTTGGGAACTGTTGCCACCTTGATTGTCGTGCTTGTACTTACCACCGTCTTGCCTACTATTTTTCTGATTGGATGTCACCTTCAGGGCTATTGTGTCCTCCGTGCTTGAGGACGGCGCCACCAGCTTTGACCTCCTTTCTTCCATTAGAAGCCTTCCTTTGACATTCCTGGACGTAAGTTCGCCAATGTTTCCTTCAAATGATCTCACGAACGAGTCATACTCGGACAATGGTAGCCCCATTAGAAGAAATGCCGCAAAGCACCGATCGTCGATAGGGATTCCTCCCATTCTCACCTTTTGGATTAGCTCATGCATCGTCGATATGTACTTGGACATGGACATACCAGCCGTCTTATCTAACCTCGCCATTTGCTTGAAGAATAGCATTGTGTGAATAATGCCAAACTCCCCGTACATTTGGCGTAGCGTGTCCCATGCTTTCTTCGCGAGCTTAAATTCACCGACATCATAAATTGTGGAGCTGTTCAAAGCATCAAATATGATACCACGTGCCTTTCGGTTGATTCTTAGTTGCTCAGCATTGAGATTGCCTATCGCCTCATCTTCATCGTCGGTGTCGTGAATCACGTCACCAAACCCCGGGTCGATAGCATTCCAACAATTTTTGTCAATCAGTTTGGCCTCAAGTCTCTTTGACCACGGGTAGTAGTTAGAACCATCGGCATTCAAAAGCACCTTTGATTCCCTCGTCTCTTCAGCGGCCATCTAGACTTCGGTATCTTACTCTTTGTCGTCTTAAATTTCTTATTTGTCGTCTTAAATTTCTTATCTGTCGTCTTAAATTTCTTAACTTCTCACTTACTTCGCACGGTTTTAGGGTGTTCTGGGCCCATAACCTGTTGTAATACTTAATTGAATATAATTTCTCAACTACATCTTTCGTTTGTAATCGACATATATTAAGACACAAAAGTACATAGATACACATAGATACATACATAACATAACAACCAATAATATACTATGAATGCAATACAACAAAAATATGAATGCAATGATAATAAAAATCACACACTCCAACATATATGCCCGGAAAAAGATATGTAAAAATCACTAAAAATAGAAATTCAAAAAAGTTGAAAAGAAAAACACGAAAAAAATATTTTTAAAGTGGCCGTTGGAGGTCCAAAGCCCTCATGTGAAACACTGATGGAAAACGTTTAAAATATTACTGATAAAAGCCAATTGAGCCGAGCGTGATCCTTGGCCAGGCCCACCGACGCAAGGTCTCGGCAACGCCATAAGGGTAGTCGAGGCGGATCGCCGCCGAGCGCAGCCTCAGTATAATGATATAAATATCAATCAATATAAAATTAGCTACTTACCTTATACTGGCATAAAAAAATAAATTACTCATGATTTGCCTTTGAAAGCGAAGCCAAGAATGCTGTTGTTCTACGACGTCCCGCTCCGGAGAAAAATTTCGTGTATAAAACTCACAACAAAAACCTTTACTTATAAGATACAATTCTATAATTTATCGCATGCATAAACAACAATACATATTATCTATCAGTGTGTAAAATTTGGTGCCCATATTACAGCGCATTTTTAAGAAAACAAATTTTAAACATGACTCCTTGAAATACACCTAAAAACGGGCACTTTTTACGTTCTTGCCTCAGTAAAATATATAATTATAAATGTAATAAAATCTTATTCATAGCCGTTAAACGCAGAATAAACCAAAGAAAAATGTAATGTAATTGATTTTTATGTACAATCATCGGTTATTTTAGTATTGAGCTTCAAACTCGAGTGCACATAATTTTGTGTCAGGCAGTAGGTCATCCAACGCTGTTTGTCGTGTAGATGGGGGAAGGAATTTAAGGTAGTTAGGTGGTGTCATGTTTTGGGTCCTCTCCAAAAGGTAAGAGGGGTTTAGGATGGGGGAGTGGTATTCAAATTCAATGTAGTTTAACAATTTGATTTTCTTCCTCTTCCTCTTCCTCTTAATAATTTCCCACTGCTCCAAAGCATCCAGGCGACGTCCTTTGTTTTGTAATGTTCACTCGAAACTCCGTGAGTTGGGAATCTTCCATGACATGTTTTGCCAAATGGGATCTAGTGTCTCCTTTGGCCAGGCACTTTTTGTATTCACTCACGAGTTGTAAAGTGTCTCCGTGTTTGACCCACGTGCACTCACTTTTTGTTGCATGACTGTCTCACTTGACTGTCTGTCACACCCCCACAGTCTGACCCACACCCCCAAATTTTAAATGAATTGTGGTATGTTCTGCACTTATTTCACCCAAATATCCTAAGTACACATTTTTGTTAAACATTAGTATTGTTTTTACAACAGCATCGATTAAATTTACCTTAAAAGTCATAATTATTGTAAATGTCCACATTTTGCGCATATGTAATTTCATAGAGTTCTAATAAATTGCGTACAATAACCTATTAAAACAATTTTTTTTCTTTTCTCGCAAAAAATAGCCTCTAGATCAGGGTTGTCCAACTTACAAGGCTTAACCTTTAATATGGTTGTGGGCCATATAGTATTAAATTATTATTTTTAAAGTAACAATAAGAAGCAACGTAAGGTATAAAAATAAATTTCTGAATTTTTGTTTGATAACCTTTCGGGGGCTGCCAGTTGGACAGCCCTGCTCTAGATAATGAATTTTTAAAGTTTGGTTCATTTAACTATGGAATTATAGCATATGGTAAATACATGGTAGGGTTAAGAAGTTTACGTAGCTCCTTATATAAAACATCATTGAAGAGTGTGGAGAAGAAACAGAGTTGTACTTCTCAGTGCCAAGGTACGATTTATCAGTTTTTTTGATGCTGTGCAGAGTGACTGGAAGGATTTTGTATTGGATCTGAGATGTCGTTGGCCTCAGGACTCATTGGAGTAAATAAAGTATTTGCCTGTCTACCCCAAGGGAGTGGAATTAGATAACACCTTAGAGGGATTTTCACCTCACAGGGCATGGTTGTGTTTGTTTATCAGTTTTTGGCTGTTAAAATGCCTAACGCCTAAAATGCCTTTAAAAAAAATAACAGCCCCGAGGCTGTGTTCAGGTTAATGTATAAATACATAAGTATTTTTCAGTGAGTGTTGCATTACTTTACAAAGTTTGTCACATAAATACATACTGATTTGTTTTCGGTTTCTATGCTGGTTTGTGCTCTTTACTCAGCAGCAGTTGACATTGAGAACTAAACTATGTAACCTGATTCAAAAGAGAGTACTGAAGGTAATAGCTAATTCCAATTTTGATTCTCATTGTACACCTGTGTTTGTCAGTGAGGCCATTATAACTGTAATAAACCTATATGTGTACTTATGAGATATTGGTGCATACAAGAAATAACTTGTCTAATTTTAAGACCAGGGGTAATATTCACTCCTACTGCACTAGATATAAGCATACTCTCGATAACCCCTGCTGTTGCCTGAGAAAGTCAGCTGACAGTTTTCTGGTGATGGGAAGGAAATGTCATAATAAACAGCCTTTGAATATTCAAATTGCACCTCTATGTATGTTTAAATCAAAGACGTACTCTTGGCTTCTCCGAAACCCTTTTGATTCACTTAATGAGTTCTTCAGTGTTACGATTGTTGATGTATGATTTGTGTCATCTGTTGCTCAGTAATTCCCTTTTATTGATTATGCTTATACATATTATGTTTCTAAACACATTGTAATCTTGACGAGATCTACAGCTGTACCTGGCTCCTGGGTCAATAAAAGTTATTATTGTTATAACCAATCTGTTGTTCATATTGGCAGAATTGTAGTTCTTGGGTCATTATACGTGTTTAATAGGTAATTTTCAAATTCTGAAAGCATTAATGAATTTACAATTCACATTTTAGGGTTTATGTTGGCACTTGGAATGTGAATGGGCAACCCCCTTCAGTGAATTTATCTGATTGGCTGGCTCATGACCCTGAGCCACCAGACATCTACGCCGTTGGTTTTCAAGAATTAGACCTCAGCAAGGAAGCTTTCCTTTTCAATGACACCCCTCGTGAGGAAGAGTGGCAGTAAGTTAAAATTAACTGTTGTGGTCTAGTAAATAACACTTGAGGTTGTTTTGTTGTTGTTTATTTATAACAAATGGATGAATAGGAAAGAAAACACTTTGCTATTCCACACAATATAAAAAAATGAATAATGTGTGGAATAGAAGAGTATTTTCTTTCATACTCATCATGACGGAGTTTCACAAAGTAACGGCATCCACCACTGCATATATAATAAATAGAATTGTTTAAGAAAGGTAAATAAGCAGTCCATGACTGTGTGTGTGCCAAATAGTGTGAACACTGCTCATACAGCAGAGAGTGCTTACTAACGTACCAAAATGTTTTGCTCGTTGAGAGCGCTGTCAATTCGGAGTGCTCATGAGTGCGTAAGTAAATGCAGACAAAGGCCAGTGCGCCAATAGTTTTTTGTAACTCCCATGGATTTTCAAAAAAGAGCTCTGTTGGAAGAGGATTGCCTTTCCGATAGTGATGAGGATGAAAAGGTAGTTGATATGATATTAGACTTGGCGTCATCCAGTAGCGAAGAAGATGAAATTGACGATGTAAAATAATTGTATGCCGCAATTATGGCTGCTGGGCTACGGGGAGAAACCCAAAGCGCTCTTCATATCCAAAACTATATGGAAAGATTGTTCCCTCAGTGCACATCGATGCAATTCAAACTTCATTTACCGTAATTATGTTTGCCTATGAAGTGAACCCTGAATTAGTATTTACTTTCTTAGTGGGATGCCAGGTAAATTTAATGATTGCGAAAATGGGATATTCTCAAACATTTATATGACTAATTAATGGCGAAATATCCAACTTGCAAATGATTGTACTGTGTAAATATGTGGCCCTGGGCTTCAAATCCCTTAAAATCCTCAGGGATATGCCATATATTCTTAGGTTACATTAAGCATTAACTTTTAAACTAAGAGGTAATAGATTTTTTCACATGCTTGGTCTTCATCAAAAACCAGAGATTTTTCCATCATCAAAAGTGAATCACTGACTCTTGAGGCAAAATGTGTATTAATCGTTGAAATTGCATCTTTATTATGATAAAGCCAAGTTGACTGAAATATCTGGCATTGTCAAAATAATTCAGACCCAACTTCATAACTAATTTTGTGGCACTGTATGTTGTCTTGCAACACCTTGAAATCATTTAAACTTTAAATAAAAGATACTGTTTCCCCTGGGGCACATTTATTACTGAATTCTGTTGTAAATTCTTAAAGAAAACCTCCAAATTTACTGATATTTTCATCGTAAAGTTGCTTAAATACTTTGTCTGCCAGCTCCCACTTTTTTGAGCAATGCTCCGTAGCAATGCTCAAGGTGCCCTACCTCCCAGTTGTAAGTGCCGTGAGTGATGAATTATTTACATCAGCTACTCAAAAGCCTTCGGTACTGAGCTCTTTAGGCATGATTCGGACCGTGCCTGAGTCTGCTGTCTGCTCCAAAAGTGCGATTCTGACCGCGGCCTATTTAACATTTTTTTCCTGATTTTGTAAATACAGTCATGTCTTGTTTAGTATAACCTCCGTTAGCACAAATTTGTCTCTCATTGGAGCTTTCCCAGTGCCGCCAACCCGAATCCCTTTACTTCCTTGCACCACCCTTGAGGAGAACTAGTCACAAGTACTATAAACACTAAAAGTTCTCTGACGTAGGTTTTCGCGATGTTCAGGTTTGCAGTTAGGCAGGTTTCCGGGATTCGTCCGCGTTGTCATCTTTGGTAGCGACGTTTCACCTACTGTGCTTTGCCATACAACATGAATAGGGAAGATGGCTACACCCTTTCCAACACTTGGAAACGTGTATTCCCTGGCCCCAAAAAGGACCTTTTCCACTTCCCGCGTTTTATGGATGTGAGCCATGGACCAATCAGTGAAGAACTGGTGGGAAGACATCCCCACTGAACTACAGAAATACCGGCGCTTTCGATGCATTTTCCACTTCAGCCTGGCCTGAAGACGCCTACAGCACAGTTGGTGAAATGTTGCCACCAAAGATGACAACGTAGACGAATCCCTGAAACCTGCCTAACTGCAAACTAAAATTTCTTGGGCTAGGGCTAGAACATAAATAATGACAGCTTTCAACAGATATTGTGAGAATGATCCAAACTTCAAGTGCAGCAGCACAGTGGAATGTCAAGGCTTGGTAAGTTTATCCTTCCTCAAAGAACTATTTCCCTGGATTGACACAGCTGTAAGCAAGGCAACTTAGTATGTTCTAGATTTTACAAAATCAAACCCTTGGAAATAATATTTTGTATACTCTTAGTGTCTGTGTCAGAGCGTTGTCATTTATACTTATGATCTTTGTGTTCATATGTAGAGGCATAAATATTTACGCATTTTATTTCTTACTCTGATTATTTTTTGAGGTTTTCATCCTATTTTTGCTAATGGCGAAAACTATTTTCAACCATGCCATTTATGGCAATCAGTGACACACCCAATGTAGCCCTAGAGTAAATAGTACTACCCATTTGCCGCTTGATGTCAGCTCACGCAAACAAAAGAGAAATGGAATTTGCTTCTGGGAGGGATATTAAAGCTGTGTCCAAAACCGCACCTTAGGCCCCTTGAAGGGCACATCGGTGGTTGCGGTGATCGTGCGAGGGGTATCCAAAACGTTAGGGGCCACGCGAAGGGCCCTTTGGAAGGGGTCAGAACAAAGGGCGCAAGTGATGCACACTGTCGACCCCTTGTCGTTCTGCTCCGTGCCATCTTCTACATCTACATCTACATATTACCCCGCAAGCCGCCTCAATAGGCGTGTGGCAGGGGGTGTTAGGACACCAGCCGTTTACATATAAAATGGACACGCTCTAATGAAATTACGCCTAGCATTTATTATAGTCCCTTATTGTTCGGGGGAAAAACGAATTCCCATACCTATCCGTTCGGCAAAATATCTCTCTTAATTTATCGTTTCTGTCGGACCTGGATATATAGTGGGGTTCTAATAGGATGTTCTCCGTGTCGCTCTGAAAGATATCTATTCTCAATTGTTCAAGTAATCTAAGCCTAGCGCGCAGCCTCCGAGTCTCTAGCGGCTCCCAGCCTAATTCGTTTAACATCTGTGTAACGCTGTCTGTACGCCCGTAGCTGTTTTTGATGAATCGTGCAGCTTTCCTTTGTATTTTATTAAGTTCCCGGACTAAGTCTTTCTGCACCGGATCCCATATGCTCGCTGCATATTCAAGGTGTGGCCGGACGAGTGCGAAATAGCACCTCTCTTTTACTTTTTCATCCGAAAATCTTCCCACAATACGCTTGACGAATCCTAGCTTCTTCAGAGCTCTACCACAAATATTTCTTATATGTGTTCCCCACGATAGGTCCGAAGTTATCGTAACTCCTAGATACTTCACTTCATCTGTCGCCTTTATGTTAACACCATCCACAGCATATACATGGGAATAGTTGGACGACCTCCGCAAGAAATGTACCGCCGTGCATTTGCTCAGATTAAGTTCAAGTCCCCCTCTTGGCTCCACACATGAACGTTGTTTAAATCAGTTGATAGAGTTTCAAAGTCAGAGTGATCACTAATTTCACGATAGATGACAGCGTCGTCGGCAAATAGACGTATTTTACTGCTAATTCGAGAGCATAGATCATTTATGTATATAATGAACAAAAGGGGTCCGATCACGCTTCCTTGCGGGACACCTGATGTCACTTTAACTACATCAGAGCTAATTCCGTCAAGAACTACCTTTTGCTTACGATCACTCAGAAAGTCGCTTATCCAGTTTACTACTGTTTCGTTTAGGCCGCATGACTGTAATTTGTATAAAAGTTTATTATGAGGTACCGTGTCGAAAGCTTTCTTAAAATCTAGAAATAATGCGTCATCTTGAGGAAGAAAATCATGGGACTTGTTTTGTGATTGGTGCTTTTGTGCTGGGCTTCAAAGTGCGGTGGGATAACTTTTATTATGTTCATATATTGCTATGGTGATCCCTTCTGCTGAAAATTTGACATCATTTCCATTTGAATACAACATAATCACTCAGTAACAAGCATCTAATGAATATTTGTTTTCAGACCTACTTCATTAGAAATTTACCAAACATATCAAATTAGGTATAATACATAAAATATTACTATCTATGTTTTACATGGAATGTTTATCACTCAAAATTTATAGTTAATATATTTTTCTCAAAATGCTTATGAATTGTTATAGTGCCAATTAAAAGCATTTGATTCTAAGGTCTGTTGTTGTAATGGCTGGTTTACGTTAACCACAAGTTGACATTGATTTTCCATTTTCCTTAAATTAACTTAACACATTCAGCACGGAACACGTCTATTGACATGGTCCCGTCTATGCCGATCTACGGGACCACGTCAATAGACGTGGACCTTTAACTTTAGGCCCTTTAAAAAATGGGTTCCGTTTCTAGTGTCTCCCTTAAATTCGCGACCCGCATTGAATGTGTTAAGTGTTTGAATTTTGTACAGCACATAAGCATGTCGGTTAGTTGACAGGAGCTTTATCGAAGGGAGGAGTACTAACATTGTTTTTTGTAGTGAGATAATGAAACGGCCTGAATTAGGTACTAAATAAATGACAATTCATACTTCCTTAGGTAAGCTAGACAACCTAGAGTGCATTAGACAAATTTCAACTTGTGAAATCTCAAATAGTAATTATTATTGTAACACATACCTATTTATGTATGTGTTTTCACTTTTTATTATTTGAGATTCATACTTATACCAGAAATCTTGCAATACTTAAAGAAAATGCAGAATTTAATTTTGTCTTTTAGATGTTATAATATATCTCTCTACAAGTCATCAAGAAGCTGGTAGGACGAGAAGAAAAATAAAAGTTTTCAAATGTGGAAGTAACTCTAATTGACATAGGTATTCCACGAATGATCACAACATATACCTATGCAAAATATTAAAGTACGGAATGAAGACAGCAGAGAAGTATGTATAGCAATTACTTTGAGCGACATAAAAGCTGTTATTTGAAAGAAAATTGCATAATTCTGCAAAATTCGGACTTTGGGAGAACAGAGTAGACACAACGACTTCAAGTATTGAGTAAAACTGTGTTATTATAACAATAATGGCTATAAGATCAACGATGAATACCCTAATTACACAATTAATTAGTGTTTTTATTTGCATTAGAAGATGATAAAACAACAAATAACTAAATGGAAAAGAGTGATGCAAAAGTTGAATACTTTGCCAAGAACTTATTCAAATTTCATTTGTTCTCAGTACATTTTTTTGCCAAAGATGGCTCTAGTGTCGATTTGGGGCTTGAGAAGTCCCCTTCCAAATGGGGCAGAAGGGCGCACTTGCCCCTTCTGCCCTTCGTTTTGGATACTGCTAATAACTGCGATCAAAGAATGATGACAGATGTAGATGAAAGAAGTGTTGTACATGAGAGAAAACGACATAAAGCAGAGTGAAGTTTAAGCCCTTTGAAAGGACTGATGCGCCTCGCTCTGTATCTCTGGAACTGATCAGAGTGAAAAAATGAGAGAGATACCCTACTAAACTGACAGGTACAAAAATAACTTTCCACACACCATTATTGATAATATCTAAAATAGCGTGACAGTAACTAAAGACACATTGTTAGGATACAATTCACCTCCATCCTCTCCCCTTCCTTTTCCCTTTTCCTTCCTGTTTCATGGCTACTATTCTAAAACCCCATGCCACACACAATTGGTGGTGTCTCACAGGACAGCATGTAGATGTAGATGAAGTCTGCTTATTAGTTTGCATTGTGCTACCCCTCGAGCTAGATTTTTAGGGCTACCAGCTGCAATATTTGGTAAGGCTTCGGCTGCCTATGAAAAAGAGGATGTTCGCTCAAGGTCACCCTTGTGCTGCCAAAGCATGCTTTGTGTCCATAAAGCACCTATTTCGGTGATAGCTAATATTTATGGGCCCGCCATTTGCACATTCTATTTTGTTTGTGCGTCGGCCTCGGTGGCGGCGGGGAAACGTCCTCGCCTGCCAACCCAAAGGTCGCGGGTTCGAATCCCGCCAGGGGAGGATTTTTCTCCTCCCAGGACTTGGATGTTTGTGATTGTTCAAGTTTATTGTAAGAGAGGACCAAATGGTCCTAAATACACTTGATTAAATAAAGACGCAATTATTATTATTATTATTATTATAAATGTGTATTTCATTGCAGGGAGGCTGTTATCAACGGGCTTCATCCAAAAGCCAAGTACAGTAAGGTGAAACTGGTTCGGTTGGTTGGGATGATGCTGATTGTGTTCGTTCAAGAGCAGCATTTGGCTTATGTTCAAGGTGTTGCCGTGGAGACTGTTGGCACTGGCATCATGGGTAAAATGGTTGGTTTTGGTGATAGTTTCTTTTTTATTTATCTGCTTTCTAATTGTATGAAAGGTTTATTTTTTGTGGAAAACTACAACCTGGTCAATGCCTATAATTCATCTAGTGTCTATTGTGATCCTAAACCATAAGTTGATGATGAAGGAACTTTTTCCTGGTGGTACTCTCAATGGAGAGTTATTGGGTTTCCCACTGTGTTAATTCAATGGTTATCACTGGGTGCATTCAGCCGATGGAGCTGCTCCGGAGCCGATCCGGAGTGTTTCGGCAAAATGCATAGGCTCAGTGAGAGTGGTTGGCCATCTTTGTGAGCGGGATAAATTCTCGCTCACTGCTCACTGAGCGGTAAAATATGGCGGCAATTTAAAAGCAGAAACGTAAGTAAACGAGGGAAAAGTGAAAATTAAGGGAAGTAGGAAATAGTAATGGATTCAAACCGTATTTATTTTATTTCAAAATTACGTTTCCTTTTTCCACGATGTTTAGTCTGGTAATTATTAGTAACATTTCTTTGCACTCAATGCACTCTATGTACATAAGCATATCGAATGTATCTAATTGCTTTGAAAGATGATGAGTAGAGTAAGTAAAGTAAAAGGTCTTGACAAAAATTGAAGTTATATTTAATCATGAATTTTAAAACTTCATCACGGAGTCTGAAGAGTAAGAAGTTTGTAAGAAGCCAGTTTATCAATTGATTAGGAATGGCATTTGCTACTTCAGGGTAATTCATGTCTTCGCCTAATATTCCAATCTCAGCTACTAGTGCCTGGTTATCCATTTTTATTATGCGCAATTCTAAAGTTAATATATTATAATGCACGTATTTATGTATGTAGTCGATCGTTGATTGCAGGACTTGCAATAAGTTGCATCGGGGGAAAAAAATAGCCAAATGAAACTTCCTGCTCTGGATCGTAACATTCAGCAGAATGAGAGTGCTCTCTCGGAGCACTCCGAAAACTTAACCTGAGCAGTCTCGGAGCTGCTCCGTCAGCTCGATGCACCCATTGGCAGTGAAGATGATGGCTGAGTCTATTATCGTCTTTAGGGTGAACTGTCAATAGATTAGGATTTTGCTGGTAGTTATACTGTTGTGCCATGAGTCAGGTGATTGGTTCATTACTATCCAGTAATGTCTATGCTCCTACTCAAAGTCAGTTTATCATTAGCTTTCAAGCATCACTCAATTGAAAGTAGCCAACTCTGTTAAGGTTTTTCATCAACACTCTTATTTCCATGGCTTTTTTGCAAGATCCCTATTCTCACATTTATGACAATGTAACTTTTATGCAAGTAAAGCCAACTTTTATATTTAATGTTGAGGCTGTTTGTGGATTCTTTTAGTGCTTATCTAAGGATAAACCTTGTGGTAACAGCTGATGTAGAGTGAGTTATGTTCAGTGCAGCATGGAAAATCAGTAGTAAATGATCATCATCATCATTAGTGTACTCTACCGGTTAGAGGTAGGTTATGACGAAAGTCAGAGAATATCCAACGGACTCTTACACGTGCCGTACCCTATCTACCTCTAGTATTTCTTTCTTCATCTCATCATAAGTCCTACCTTTCTTCATCCGGTCCATAAAACCTATTCTCTTTCTTCTCCTTCCCTGCTTGCCCAAAATCCTTCCCTCCATCACCGCCTTCAGAAAACCATCGCCCCTCATTACCCCTTCCAGCCACCTACCCTGCCTTACCCTAATCTCATCTTTAAGTTTCCTCTCCTCGCCCACCATGTCAAGCACTTCCTAATTTGTCTTCCTTTCCGTCCAACGCATCTCCATCATTTCTCCATCCTCCTCCATACCCACATCTCGAAAGCCTTCAGCCTATTTTCGTATTCCTTTCTCAAGGCCCACGTTCTATCCCCATACAACGCCACACTCCATATCAAGCTCTTTGCCAGCCTCTTTTTTACATCCTTTCTTAAGGTCCCCGTCATCAGCTCCCTTCTATTATTGAATGGTTCCTTTGCTAGTGCTATTCTCCTTCTAATGACTTTTCTACTATGTCCTGTTTCTTCTATTGTGCTACCCAAGTAATTAAATTGTTCTACTTGCTCCAGTTTGTGACTTCCTACTCTTATCACCAACCTCGCTTCCTTTGTCCTAGAGAATCTCATTACTTTTGTTTTCTTATTTTTAATCTTCATCCCGTATTTCTCGCACTGCTTTTCCAATGCATCTACAAAAGTTTGCAATCCTTTCGATGACCGACTAACCAACGCCTGGTCATCTGCAAATCTAACCGACTGGCCTCCTACTTTCATTCCCACAACTAGCTCATCCCATGCCTCTCTTACCATTTCCTCAGCATAGATGCTAAAAAGCAAATGCGACAACGGGCACCCTTGCCGCAACTCGTGACCTATAACTGCCCACCCTGATTTACCCTCAGCTACCCTCACCTTAGCCCTCTGCCCCATATATAAGTTTCGGATGAGTCTCCTATCACGCCAATCTATTCCTATTTTTCTCAATATCTGCATTAGTTTCTCCCAGTTTACTCTGCCAAATGCCTTTTCGAAATCCACATAGAAAGTGAAAACATCCTGATTATGCTCTATTTCTTTCTATAAGTGTCCTCATTACTGCAATCGCATCTCTTGTGGCCCTTCCCTTCTAGAACCCAAATTGGTCTTCGCCTAAATAGTAGTTGCTCTGCTCTTCAAAGTTCTATTTATTATTCTGAGTAAAACTTTTGCTGCGTGGGAAATTAAACTGATTGTTCTATACTCCTCGCATTCTGATGCATTCTTCTTCTTTGGGATTGGTATTAATACTGTTTTCACAAAATTTTCTGGCCATACTCCTTCCTCCTAGATCCTGCGAATAAGTTCGAAATACGATTTTCTCCCCTTACTACCTAGATTCTTCAGTAGCTCCAAAGGTAGGTTATCGGTTCCCACGGCTTTTCTACCCTTCATCTCTCTTAATGCCCTATTTCGCTGTCAAGTAACTCTGGTCCAAGGTTATCCTTATCTATTGATCCTTCATTCTCTAGATCTAGGCTAAAGGGTGTATTCTCGCTGTCATATAGCTCCTCAACGTATTCTCTCCACCTATCCTGGATATCTTCCTGTTCGATTAATATCTTCCCTGTTTTGTCCTTAACCTTTGGTCTCGTTTGCCCTCTCTTACCACCCGATAACATTTTCACCTTAGCATACAAAGTGCCCACTTCCCCCCCTCCTGCAGCTTTTCCATTTCCTCGTATTGTCCCTTCCACCAGTTTCCTTTTGCCCGATTGGTCTCTCGTCGGAGTTTATTATTCAATTCCTTGTACTTCCTCTTGCTTACGTCGGTGTTGATGTTTTTTCGTATCCTTCTCTCCCCCATTTTCTTAATCATTTCTTCCGTAACCCATTGCTTCTTAACCCTCTTCTTTTCCACCGCTCCTATTGTTTTCTCTGCCGCTCCTATGATGCCTATTTTTATAATCTCCCATCTTCTCTCTATTGTTCCCATTCGCTTTGCTTCACCTATGTTCTTTTCTATGAGCTCTAGGTATTCCCTCCTTTTCAACCCTTTTAGTTCTTCAAGGTTCCACCTCTTTATCTTCCTACCTTTACAAAGCCTTTTGAATTATACTTCATATTTCATCATCACCAAGTTATGATCTGAGTGCGCATCTGCCCCTGGATAGCTACGCGAGTTTTTTACACTTCCTAAATCTCTGCCTTATCGTTATATAATCAATTTGGTATCTCCCAGTATCACCCGGCATTTTCCATGTGTACCTATGCCTGGGGTGATGTTTAAACCAAGCGTTTGTCACTACAAATTTATTTCTTCTACAAAATTCAACTGCCTTTTCACCGCGATCATTTCTTCTTCCTAGCCCAAACCCTCACACTTCTTATCCGTTCTCCCTTCCCCCACCACTGCATTCCAGTCACCCATCACTATCAGGTTTTTCTTTCCCGGTACTTCTCTAATTATTTCTTCTACTTGCTCGTACACCTCTTCCACCACTTCCTCCCTATGGTTGCTTGTAGGCATGTGTACCTGGACCAGTATGAAATTCTTCAGGCATACTTTTATTTCTACCATTAGTATTCTGTCGCTCACCTGTTCAATGTTTACCAACCTCAGCCCCAATTTTGTGTTCAGTACCATGCCTACTCTACGTTGACTCTCATCTCCACCACTATAGATTACCCTCTAGTTATCACTCCAATAGTCCCCGCTATCCTTCCATCTCACCTCGCACAATCCCAAAGCATCTATTTATCCATTTCCTGTTTAATATTTTCAAGCTTCCTGGCCCTCATCATGGTCCTTATGTTCCGAGTTCCTATTTTTACAGCTGTTTCGTCCTCCTCTATCTCTTTTTCTTCTTCTTCTCCCTCCTATCCCTTGTATCCGCCAATGATGATGCTGTAGTGCATGGATTTCGTGTGCTGACGACCGCGGAGGCCTTGCCTCCCCTGCTGCTGGGCACGACACCCACCCTAGTTTGCGGCATCCCGTAGTTGCCAGGAGTCAATTCTCTGTGAATGACTTTCATATTCTAGGAAGTGATAGTTTAGAGGTACTCCCACACCACTCAACGGTATTTTTAATGTGACACCAAAACGGAACTACCTTTCGTCTGGCTCCTACCCTTCGACTAATCTGGCATGGGTGGCCCTACCAGTAGCAATAGTACTTGCTCCTGCCAGTCCAGCTCTAGCGGTCATTGGAACGCACAAACCCTTCCACCACCTTAAGGTCGTAGTTCAAGGAAGAGTAGTAAGTGATATAAAAACAAAATATATTTCAGTTTCGACCTTTGAAAATGGTAGTCAATATTTGTGACATCTATCAGCAGTTCTCAGAACCATTTGCTCATGAGCTAAGCCACCAGTAGAATGTTACAGGCCACCAATAGAATGTTGGAAAAATGTTTCAGGAGGGGTGACGTGACCCACCGGTGGGTCACACTAAGTGGCACATAGAAGTCTATTATTTGACATGTGACTACACTCTGGGTGAAGTCACTTGAGAAGTTCTCGATTCTTACTCTCACAATACTCCCTGCAAGTTACGATAATTCAATGAATTTCACGGCAGCATCACTTGTTGGGTTTGCGTGGCCCACCGGTGGGCCATGCTGCAGTAAACGTGTTAAGACATCTTGATAACGTTAGTGATGACATAATCAATTCCTCTTCAGAACTTAATTTGAGCATAGTGAAAATTAATTATTCTGCAAACTTCTATTATTTCTCTGATCACTATGCTTAATGTCGATGTTTATCAGCTGTCCTTTGGTGGCCAAGTGAGGTTTTTAATTACTCTGTGGTTAAAAGCTTGGGTTGTAATGTACATATTTTACATGAATTCAACAACTTAAAACTAAACATTCGGCCGTGACGGCTGTTCTCCCACGTAACGCTACCTACGGCAGGTTACAAAACACTTAGCCAGTGCACATTGTTCCATTCAACATCGTTCGTGTGTTTCGCTAAAGTGTGCTGCTGATGTGTTCCGATGTGCACTGGCTTCACTAACTTCAACACCTTGAATTGGAAGGCTCCCGACATCAGATGATCTTATTAATTGTTGCAAGAATGCCAAATCTTTTCAACTAGATAGGATAAGGATTATTTGATTGTAGAAACAGTTTTAGGTAAACATTTAACTTTGCCAAAATATCAACCTGATATTAATTTATTAAAATTACTCCTCTCAGTTAATGCATTAAATGTATTTTCTCAACCTACTCATCCCTGAATATCATGATCATGAATAAAATGTTTAATGCAGAATGTTGGGTTGGTAATTTTCTACTCAAATGCAAGTTTAGGATCGGAAGTAAGTTGGATTTTAGGGAGGTAGATGAGGAAATATAGGTAGATATTCATTCTAGAGAATAACTCTCAATATTTTATAATCAGAGACTACCTCCTTATGATGCACATGAATAAGCATTATTTTACAATTTTTCACAGAAAATCTTGTAAGCAATAACTTTTGACTGCGGATTGGTACCTTTGATGATATAGCTTTACATTACATCAAAATTGTACAAAATGTGAATCGGCATATACATAGTGTATAGATAGTATAGATAAAGTAGGTTTTTTACCATGGTCTTGACAGTTTTTCAACCATCTAAAAGATAACTTTTTGACATCTTTTTGATCTATGAAAAGACGTCTTACTTCAGAAAATGTAGATGACAACATAATGTGCGAGGAAAGTATCGAAAAGGGCATTGCAGGAACTTTTGAGGTGCACAGTAGATCAAAGGTTTTTAGTGAAGTGAACAGATTTGAAGAAGAGGAAAGGCCAGAAAACAAGAGACAAAAAATGGGGGTGAAAAATATTGAAATCAAGTCAGTGTGGAGAAAAAATGGAATGGTTCATTTCCCAAAAGTGCCCCTTAGCAAGGAAGATGAATATTGTGAAAGTATTGAGCGAAACTTACAAGGTAAATCACCAATTGATGTATTCATGTTGTTATTTAGCAAATAAGTCATGGGTCAAATTGTAGAGTTTACTAAGTCATATGCCATTCAACGAAACATTCATAACTTCGAGTTTTCTCTGGGTGAGCTTAAAGATTCTTGGGCATTCTGATTTTATCAGGCTATCATAAACTGCCGCAGTGTGATATGTATTCGTCTCGTGATTAGGACAAGGGGTTATATTTGATGAGGAACTGCATGAGCCCCAATAGATACCGCACCATAAAGCAAAACCTCCATTTCTGTGATAATTCTAAATTAGACAAAAATTTAGGTTCACAAAATTACGACCAATTTTTGACATGTTGAATGAAAGCTATTTGCAGTTCGGAATATTTCTCATAATATATCTGTAGATGAGCAGATGGTCCCATATTATGGTCATCATTCAGTGAAAATGTTTATCAAGGGAAAACCAGTTAGATTTGGATTCAAGTTGTGGTGTTTATGTTCTTCAACGGGGTATTTGTATCAATTTATTCCTTATGGTGGAGAATTGTCTTCTTCTGGGGAGCAACCAAAATATGGTTTGGGAGCACAGGTAGTTTTAGATTTGCTCAGTGTTGTGAAATTTCCATCAGAGCACAGGGTATTTGATGATTATTTTTTTCATCTCACACTCTCTTTCAACTTCTAACTGAATGATGTTTTTTGCCACCCAAACAATTCGTGATAACCAAACTGGGAAGTGCCCCTTGGAAGATACAAAGTGTATGAGAAAAAAAGAAAGAGGAAAATATGATTATGCATTTGATGAGAACTCAAACATTCTTACTGTGTGATAGCATGATTATGCAGTAGTAACAGTAGCTAGCAATGAAATTGAAATACTTCCATTGGGAAACACAAAAAGATAAAGTCGTAAATAAAAAAAGATGTAATAATAACACAACCTCAAGTAATTTCCGAATACAATAAACACATGTGAGGAGTAGATTTGCATGATAATGCTGTTGCTAACTATCGCATTCATGTCAGGGGAAAGAAATAGTGGTGGCCTCTTTTCATCAATGTTATTGACTCTGTAGTGGTGAATTCTTGGAAGATCTATAAATTAGCAAACAATAATCACATTTCACATATTGAATTTAGATCTTACATTGCCGTTGATTTAATGAAATGTGAATCCGAAATAACTCGAGAAGAAAAGAAATCGGAGTGTAGTCCACTAAGTCTAGAAGTTAGCGAGTTATTATGTACCTCGTAAGATAAGAACAAATAGAGTTGGACATCTAGTGCTAAAACATAAAAACAAAGCGAGAAGAAGTTGCAGGCTTTGCCACAATCACACCATGTATATGTGCCAGAAGTGTGAGGTTCATCTACACCCCAACTGTTTTCAGAGCTACCATGAATTGACCTAGTGTGTGTAATTTGCAGTGTAGCCTAATTTACACACTCTTGGCACGCAGCATTTTGTTTAACAATGTAAACATTGGAAAATAATGTATCTGATTTATAAACTGTCTACAGTGTGTCCTCGATTAACGCTGTCCCGCTTAACGTTTTTTCACGATACCATTGTCCAACAATTAAAACCCTAATCGTTCAACGTCGTTAGTGCTTCATGATAACGTTGTTCAAATTATACGCGACCAAAATAAAATTAATAACAAATAGGACTTTGGCAGGTCTGATGTGTAATTTCTATTCGGCGGAAAAGTTTGGCGCTACTCTCCATAGCGTGTTTAAAAGGTTCACATGATCGAATAATAATTGTGTTATTTGTTTTATATCTGTTATTTATTACGCTGTTATTGGGGGGCAATGAATCGGGTGATTTTTTCACTCAAACCAATGTTAGTGTACCATTCTGAATGGTAGATCCAGGGCAGATATCTACCTGAAAAAATTCCTGAAAATCCCGTGCCGCTATAAGGTAGAAGAAATTGATTCACCGCTGTTTGAGGTGAATCGAAAACGTGTTTTTCATCTTAAATTAGTGTGTAAGAGGAAGTTTTCTAAACCCGCCCTATAGCATTAAAGCGTCGAGGGTGATACTGTTCCTGAAAAATTGTGACGAAATAACAAAAATTTTGTACACAGCACCGGGATTCCCTCCTTCACTCACTATTTTAATTGATTTCCTATGTTTTCACGAGCGCAGAGAGCGAAATTTTTGCCCTTCACGCGCGCGCTCCCACAGTGAAAGGTAAAAATTTCTATTTACTCGGAGGGAAACCGGTGCTAACAGCACTAAATATAAAAAATATAGGAGGGAAACCCGGTGCTCATTGTTTTTAAAAATTCCTTTTTAGTTTGTCTCATCTACGATATGAAGCTCTCTGACTAGTGGTGCCATCTGTTCGGCTGCCCGTGTAACTAAAATACGCCGTAAATCAGCGTAGGATGACGTGAAGTAGTCCATAAAAATACATCAATTTTTAAGGAAATGGGCCATTATTGAGCAATATTCCATTGATAACGTCTTTCAACCAGGTCCCCTGTATATTTAAATGTCAACAGTAAGTTCCTATCACCTGTAGTTTCGAGTTAACAACGTTAAACGAGGACACACTGTATTTTAATCCATAAACAACCAAGTTAATTTTTTAAACTATTAAAATATTGTTGTTTTCCCTGCTTGGTCGGAAATGGGTTAATGTACATATTTATCTCTTCAGTATGCTAGGCGTATCACGTATGCTTAAAAAAACTTGCAGCACAGCTCTATCTTTATTATCTCGAATCATGAAAACCAAAGTTTGTTATCTGACAACAATGTATCGTAGCAGGGCAAAAGCCAATAATAATAATAATTTTTATTTGTTCTGTGGGATTTCTACAATTCATAGAACACGTCATAAATACATGTAATTTAAACATATTTTACATGTGCTTCAAACTCAGTCAAGGAATAATATCTCTTCTTTACCAGAAATGTACATAATTCTTTCTTAAATTTTATAACATTATCAATTTTCTTTATTTTGATAGGAAGATTATTGTAGACTGTTGAGAGCCTGTATGTGGGACTTTTCTTATGCTGAGCACTATTATTGGGAAATATATGCATATCACAATTTCTTCTTGTTCCATAGGAATGCACATTATCATTCTTTACAAAACATTCAGAGTGTGTTTTTACAAATAAGGCACAATACAATACATAAATACATGGAAGAGTCAGAAAGCCATTTTCAGCAAAGACAGGCTTGCAACTAACTCTAGGTTTTAAATTGAAAATAACTCTCAGAGCACTTTTTTGTAAGGCAAAAATCCGTTTAGAGAGGGTGGAATGACCCCAGAAGATAACATTGTTGCACAAATGAGTATATATATAACTAAAATACACCATTTTTAATGTATTAAATGAGACAGTGTTTCTCAAGGATCTGAGAATGTATATACCACGAGACAATTTGTGCGAGATAAAGTTAATATGATCCCTCCAATCAAGAGTTTCATTTAATTTTAAGCCTAAGAAAGAGATGTAGTCAGGATGTCTGATAGTGGAGTTGTTAATATAGAGGAGAGGTAACTGGTCATGTTTAGTATATGCTGAATGAAATAGTAGAAAATTTGATTTGGCCTCATTGATTAGGAATCCAATCCAATGGACTGCAACTTCATTTTTTTAGGGAGGTAGCTTGTCTTCTTAAAGAAAAAATATGGTAATATAACTATGATAGAAGGGCAAGCACAGGAAGAACAAAAATAACTCCAAGGGGCCATTCAAGTATGTATTAAGTAAAGAGATTTTGACCACTTTGCCCCATGTAAGGTTTCATGAAATCCTCCCTGCCCTCCCAATCCTATGCAAGTAAGTCAAAGATTTTTAGAAGCATGTGCAGAGGACTTTTCCAACAATGATGATTTGTGCAAAAATGGGAATACTGGGCAGAAGATAAGAAATATATTTTTTTAGAGCTGTGTGTCAATGAATCATATGTTTACCTTCTGCCAACATGAAAAGATATGGCTGCCGGGAGTGAGCCGATCAACTCATTCACTTGACAGCATTTGGTCCTGGGGGCAGTTTTATAAAATAAGCGAAAACTATCAGAAGTTCTTTTCATTCACATAGTTTTCAGGAATTGAGAGTATGCCAAGTCAAGAAACACTGAGAATACAGTGGTTATTATCATTGGATATCATTTGTACTGCTTTCATTGATGGCATGCCTTAGCTATTAAAAAACAACATCAAGTTATTTAATGATACATATGTGTTATCTTATAAATTATTATGCATAAGAAGTCAATGCTAAAACAAAATATGTATGTTTATAAAGTGATGAAAATCATTTTAATGAATAGGTACCTACTAGCCATAAGAGCAGACTGCAGAGCTATTTCCTTTGAATTAATGCATTTTCACTTCAATTATTACTGCCATTGAGGTGAACCTAAAAACTCAAAATGTGTGGTGTGATGCTGCATGTCATTTAACGTTCAATTCCCTGGGAGAATTTGCTTCTTACTGACAGTTTTTTTGTATGGAAATAGCAATTATATTTTATAGGAAAATACTATTGTTCTTCACATTTCTCCTATTCACACTGTTAACATCATGTAATTTCAGGTTCAATTTATAAAATAAAATAGCTTTGAAAGGTAGGATTTAATTGTTCATATGAAACAGAGGACATTTTTAAATAAGTTGCAAGTATGTGAATTGAATGGCATGACAGTCATTTTATTGTGGAACCACCTTAATCATTCAAATCATGAAGCATCTTAATGAGTTCATTGTTTTATATGCTAAAGTATTAATCTATAGCTTTTACAGGTAACTAGGACGCTCTCTTCTCATTTTGTGTGTTTTCATTTGTTAGGGCAACAAAGGAGGCGTGGCTATCCGTTTCAAACTCCATAGCACTTCATTCTGCTTTGTGAACTCGCATTTAGCAGCCCACGTGGAGGAATATGAAAGAAGAAATCAGGATTATCATGACATTTGCTCCCGCTTGAGTTTCAGCCAATCTCTGCCACCCAAAGGCATCAAAGACCACGAGTAAGTAATGTTTTTCTTAGTAATGCAGGTTCTGTTTCAAAGGTGGTGACGTTGTATGGGTTCGAACGTCTCAATTTTATGTGTATTGTTATTCTCATATGGCTATTGGGTCCACCGGCATTTCATTAATGCCGTGATTCTGATTTTAAAACCTTTTATGTTTAGTGCTCAAGATTATTTTATATGAGCAGTTATTATTATGATTTGGGACAGATGTGTGGTAGACATGGGTATAATTTCAGCTTTTTAACTGGGTTAGGGTATGGAATACCCCCGAGGTGGAAGGGGGTCCTCCTAAATAAGGCCAATCAAGATAGTGCCGTACATGTAGAATTGTATTTTCTAATTGTTTGTAAATTATTGAGATTTTTACTTCAAAATTCTGGGGTGACAAAGTACTGGGTTGGACAATTCTGGAGTGGCAACTGCCACCTTTTGCCACCCCCGAATTACAGCACTGGTGGTAGATGTACTTATGAATTAACAGTGTCCCATGCTTTTAATTATGAACTATCCCTTTTAATTCTACCCAGCATTTTCTGCTGATATAAACAACACATTGAGAACCACCGTTACAGAATAAGTAGCAGTAGTTTTTTTCATGAACCACATTTGTGTGCTAACAGGTGATTTTCAAATGTACATATTAAAATGTGTTTTTGATTGATGGTGATATAGTGAACCTTTTTGGCATATGTATCAAGTGAAGAGTAAGGCCTGTATGCATAGTTGCGTCTTAAGCATTTGTGTGGTAAAGATCATGTCAAGCTTGAGCTCAACTTTTGTTTCATAGTTTTCAAATAAGGTGGTCTCAAGATTAAGCGAATAAGCTCGCCTTCATCAAGTTGATCTTGTCTCAAGCACACTAGTTAGTTGATTTTCTGCTGTAGATATTCTTGTCAATTGAAATTGAACCGTTAATATGTATATTGTATCTCTTGATTGAATCGATCATCTGTGATATTTATTTATTGGATGATTTCATCACAAAGTAAATATTATGCAAACTGAATTCAATTAAACTGGAATATAACAGATTAGATGAGGAACGAATGGAATAATTTTCCAAATGAGGAGAACATGATGGGAGATGCCTTTTCTTATGTATCTTGCAAGTTATGCATTCAATTTCATGTATGTACTTTGCCAGCAGTGCTAACTTCACAACCACCATAAATCCCTCACAGAGTGTCGCAAAAGGCTATTGAAACAACAAGTTTACTGTGATTTCAGGGAAAAGAAAATGCACCATTTAAGTTGCGTCTTGGGGTTATTATGTTTTGTTTGATAGTGAGTGCTACACAAGAAATTTGGCTATATGTGGTGAGTTTCATATGTGTTGTGCAAAGCTTCTGATCAAAGGATATATACAATAACATGTCATAAGAGGTTAACTGTATTCGGAGTGCTCTATCAGAATTCCTTGAAACCCTTCTATTTAATTTCTAGTGCTAGAATTTAATTTTAGCTGGTGTTCTATGTTTGCTATTTATTTGACATTTTGCATTGACTACCACTGTGTGATGAAGTGAAGCTTATGACCAATGATGCGGTGGTGAATGAAATTGGTGATATGTGTGGAATCCATGCACCCTAGCTGATTGCAATCTGTTTATCCTCCTGATCCATCTCATTTCCTTATATTTTACAGCCAAGTGTATTGGTTAGGGGACCTGAACTATCGGATCACAGAATTAGATCCCAAATCTGTGAAGGAGTTGATCGACCAAGAGAACTACCTGAGAATACTATCATATGATCAGTTCCATCAGCAAAGGGCTCAGAAGCAGGTTTTTGTTGGCTATGAAGAAGGACCAATAACATTCAGGCCAACTTACAAGTATGACCCGGGCACGGATGACTGGGATTCAAGGTGTGTATTTTGTCCATGTGCAATTGGTCACTGTGATGTTTCATGGCATGAGTCCTCCCACATCTGCTTTCTGATTAATTTTTTTCTTTATTGTGAAAAAGTGGTTTGACTGACATGAAGCAGATGAAGTTGCTCTTAAAAATATCATTCAAATTCTTTTTGTTTAGTTTTCTGTGGATGTAATTGTGTGGTCCCTCACTTACCATGAATCCGTTCAACATGGTTTTTGCTGTAATACCACGAGCCAATTATGAAATTAATTATAATTAATTATATTCAAATAGCATGACCAAATGTTCATATTTTAACACAATTGCTGGGGTCTATGATTGTGTGAGCTTTAATTGCAATTCATTCAAGTTTTGAGTGCAGTAAAACTTGCAGATAATATTGAAAAATGATCCAAAGTTATCTTTAGTTAGCAATTTAAATACAATGACGCTTTAAATTCCAGCTCTAGACGAGGGATGGATTGCAACAATGGAAGCAACTATTGCAAATCCTTTAATCCAGTGATGGGTCGAATCCAAAATGTATCTAGTCCGAGCCTCTCTTTTTTATTGAATCTCGAATTTCTAATCCCAAATTCAAATGCTTTTTTTACCTCATTACGAATCTCAGTTCCCTTGTGATTACTAATTCATTTAAACTGTATTTGACGGCATATAAGATGCACTTGTTTCCCCAAAAGTATCTCTCTAAAATCACCCCCAGGGCTTATATGCCAAGGTGACTCCTCATTCAGGCTAGAACATCCCCGATACTCACTCCTGTAGACAAATTTTTCACCAGATGGTCCCTACTCCCCAGCCCTTCTCAAAGTATTATTATTCATAACCGGTATTGTGATTAAAAACAGTACTATGGTTGTTACATACTGTCGCAGGGGTCGACGACATAGTGGGTATGATTTATGCACTAAAATGACAAGGCTTCATGGCTTTTACATGACTTGACTATTAATATAGGTAGGTTGATTGCACTTACAATTGCCTGGGTGAACCTTGGCCTGGGAAGGAACTTGTGCAGGTGGGTGGATTCTGGATGACAGGAAGGGGGCTTCGGGCAGCGATGGATGTCAGTGAAGCAATGATCATGGTCATGTCTCGCATAACCATCCTGAAGGCATGCTCATCGCTGGTCTTTGTGGGTTCCGGGTGACAGGAAGGGCAGGTTAGGGCAGCGACAAATATCAGCAAATGATTAGCGTGGTCATGACCAGCATAACCCTCCCAAAGGCACGCTCATCGCCGGTCACCTTACGATAACCCAGTCAGGGAGTCAGCAAAACAAAGTGCGTGGTCACCTTGCCGATAACCTTGCCGTAGCGTACGCACCCCGAGTGGTCACCTTATGGTAACCGTGCCAACTGCCTCCAAGCAAGAACATCTTCCCTTTTATATACTGGGGAAGGGTAAGGGATGAGGTAAGAAAGGGGTGGTCCTCGCCAGCTTCCCACGATTTTCTGGGCCACCTTATCAGGAGCCCTGGCCTCCATTTGGAGTATGCGCTATGACATCATGGCGCGGCATTTCCTGCTGACTCCGCGGCACCAAGATGTCCAGCTCTCCGATTTAATTAATTTGGGAAGGAGAAGTGGCCATATGATAGTGCTCCGCCGCTAATGGTAGGGGAGGAGAAGGGCTATTTGTGCCCCGCGGGTTAGTCGGTGTTCCAACAATACCTTATTTGTCTGAATATTGCCCCCTCCGAATATAAGCCCCTCCACCTAAACTTGTCATCTCTATTTATGGAAATGAGTACCTAATTTCTATCCGTATTACTCTCATACCACGCATTTCCTTCGTATTAATCTTCTTTAAATTCCAAGTAACCGTGGTCGTCTCTCTTGTGTATTTCCAGATCTAGTGAGAAGTATAATATTCTAGAGGAAATTGTATTGCGGGTTGCATACAAGGACTTTTCCATGGCCATGTAGGGCTATACTAATAAAACTTATTATTATTATAGAAACAATGTGATGATGGAAAATGAATGAGAAATTAAAAATTGTTTGCAAATTATTAGAGTTATTGTTAAATACGTGAGTAAAGTTCCTTGTCTCTTTGCATCTACTTTGGTTCTATTGAAACATCTTTATGACACCATTGCATTGTGGGTTGCGTACAGTCTTTCCTTAGCTAATGCCATTTGGCCATAACAACATAAACGTGAAAAAAGTTTAATTAAATGATAAAAAACTTTTCGTTGATATTTCAAAATATAGTTCGTAATTTACTGATATGAATTTTATCAGTGCATTACTAGTACTTATTTTTCACTGTTATTTTAGACACAGAATTTCAGCGTACTTATCTCTTTTCATGCTCCTTTCGCACTTTTGATGACGATTTTGGACAAAAATGAAGGACTTACATTTGTACATACGGCCGTGGCGTAGACAAGAGTTTTTATGGAGGAGGAATCAATCAATGTTATAAGAATTAATATTGCCTATTTCACAAGGGGTATTAAAATTTTGTATCAAACTGCTTTGAGACGTGGGTGTAGCCAAATTCATCAAAAAAATACAGGGATGGCTGTTGATGTTATTGCGATTCCAGTACTTCAATTCCTCACATTTACAGAACCAATGAGCTAAATTCCTTATAAAAAAGCCAGGAAAACAATTATTCTCGGTCAACCATGACATGCAAGCAAAATAAACTGGCCAAATGGGGTGGGATTGATCACATCTTCGTACCTACATCCCTGATTCACGATCTATCATTTTGATTGCTTCTGCGATTTGGGAGAGCAATATATTTTACGTCATTGTTAGTTATGTATGTATTAAGTATTATGTATTATATCGTCTTATTTATGTTGCATGTTTCGTTACGTCTTTGTTTTGCGTGTTTATTTTCCCAACCATTGCGATTGTTATGTGATTTTGTAAAGTAGCCATTTTGGAAAGAGTGAGATTGTAATAGTTGTGATATTAAAAGGCAGTTTTTGTTCCTGAAACGAATTGATCACTTACTGAAAGACCTTCACAAGAAGGTAAAAGAACCCAATTTCCAAGAGTCATATCATCGTCATACATGACTTTGAAATACCATGCCCCTAACTATGGTAAAACCAGACAAAACTGTTGAAAACAGTCGCCAAATGTAAGACATATTATTCCAACATGAATTATGACCTACTTGTACTATTTTTTCCGAAAATATTTCATGTATTTTGGTTATTACAAAAATGTTTCCACATTGAAAAATAAATATTTTCTAAAATATAACCTTCAAGTCCCAAAATTCCTTATACCGTTTCTAAATTGCCTCTCTTTCGAGTGGACAGTAAAACGTATTTTTTGTGAATATAACCCACAAAATGAGGTGTGTCTTATACAGTGGCGTACGCAGGATTTCCTTCTTTGGAATTAATATTTATGTGCATAATCATAAAATGATATTTAGATTATTTTTCACTAAAACAATAATTAAATTAACATTCTATTTCTGTGAAGACAATTCAACTATATTTTGCAGCCCAATAAGCAAAATTCTAAACATTAGTTCAGGTAAACGAACGAAAATGAATTCAGGTAAACATGTTTGGGGGGGGAGGTTTAAACCCTAAACCACCCCATACATACGCCACTGGTCTTATATGCCATCAAATACTGTAATCCTATTCAATTTTTACATTTACTTTCAAGTTTATGAACCTCTGAGTAGTTCTAGGTTTTCCCTCATGCTCAAGTCTTGTTAATTACCTTGAAAATAAAAATGAAATTGGTCAGCAATTTCAGTGTCACAAATAAATAAATTTATTCTGAAATTAAGGTTCTCAGTGAGCAAAAGAGATTTATTATTATTTACTGATGAAACAGGATTTCTCACTTTGTCTGGATATAATCTGTTTTTTTTGTTTATGAACCAAATTGTTGAAAGTACTCGAGGCTCTATTTAAAAATACTATTGCTAGCATATTGCAAAGGTGTTTTTTTCCTAGACATTTCAAAAATTTTCCATATATATTTTGGGATTAATTTGCAGGCCTGCAAATCATCACAGCCTGAATTTGAAAGTTATTTTACATGCTTCCACAGTGAGTTGGTGGCTTTGGAAACCTCACCATATTATGTTATAATAAATGCAAATCATGACTTTATGATCATCAATTTTCTGTGGAAAATAATACCCAATTTAACTCTTGGGAAATTCCACACAAATGGCCTTACACTGGTTGCTTAACCAGCTTTGATTCTCATGATTTTTGACACGATGGAGCCACAAAAATGGCAAGGAGAAAAATTTGCAGCATGGAGGAAGAGGAATTTTTGAGCTTATCAGACAAAAACATAATAAAATAGGCAAATCAAGGTCAGCGGCTTTGAAGGTGTCTCACTGGGAGGTTATAAAGGTGATGATCTGTGCATGTGCCGAATATTTAGTTGAAACGTTACCTGACTAATTACCTCTCTGATAATCTCTGCTCACATTTATGCCACAATGAATTTTCAGCAAATTATTTACGCTTTTGAAGAAAATGACGTGTAGTCATAGATAATTATTCTGCCGCCAGATATTGAATCTTTGGGTTTACTGAGACATAGTACAAGTGCATGTGCCACCTGCACAGCTGGGGTTGGAATATTTTTGGGAGGATTCAATCTAATCTTGTCTCTATGGGTTCAATAAGACTTGTTCATATCCTCAAATCCTGACCACGTCACTACTTTCAACAACTCGGAGGAATAATTCTATGATAACTTGAAAACCAACTTTGTAGCATTCTGTATACTTTATTACTTTGCTGATCAGGGTTTTAGAACCTAAGTATCGCTGTCATGGGCACAAGTATTGGCCTGTATTATATCGATTTGATGAAGAAGTATGTGGAAATAAAACTACAAAGTTTTATTTCATAATGAAATAAGTCCCTCAGGCTAATCAATTCACCAGCGTTAATGTGATATTCTGTCATTTGGAGGTCTCTGCAACATTTTCCTGTAAGGAAACAAGCAAGAATTGTCCAAATTACACACAGAATAAGATTTACCGTTGTCACTTGGTGACATTGTGAGAGGGTAACTGGGCTTTTAATTCCTCATCACATTTCCCTGACAGTGGTTTTAAGGTATTAAGTAAAATTTCTTACTCAGTAAACCCCTTGCCAGCATAAGTGCAAAATGGGTTAATCAGCCAAGAATGACAGGCCAAGGAAAAGACAAAGAAACTATTTTGTCGGAGACAGAAATGAAAGTGATATAATACTTCAAATTCAAAGAGATGTCTTAAGATGTTTGAGAAATATGTAAGGAAAATATCTCTAAAGCAACTCTTCATGAATGCCGACTTTGAAAAAGTTGAATTTTCAGAGAATTTTTGTTTCACAACCCTTGTTGAGGAATGCGCATCTGATGCAATGCATCCTCAATTTCAAAATTTGAGAAGAATGTACTGATGATGTAATGTAGAATGATGGTATCATCATGTCCAGAAGAACTCACTTATGAACATGTTAGTCCATCATGTCTACAGCATCTCAAATGCAGAATTACTTAGAAATGGCACCTCATCTCAACACTACCGAAGATTGCACACACTATTGACAAATGGCAGTAAAGAGGACTGCAAAGAAAGAGGAAGCCTTCTGCATATTCCACCATCCCGTTTTTCGCAGTAACAGTTGAGAAAGCAACCAGGCTGCTATGGAAACAGAGTGTAGTGACCAGGTCCATCAGGTCTCCACCTCCAAGAAAATCTGCATATTTATCCCTAAGAATAATGTCAGGATTTCCAATCTCGTGGGCAAAGAAGTCAATGAGATCATGTGTTGATGTGGGAAATCCTATATTAGCCAAACAGGAAGATTCATAACGTGCAGAGTAATGGCCACCAGAGGGCCACAGTGAAGAAACGTTTTAGCCTCTCTACAATCATGGAATTTGTGTGGTCTGAACCAGGAAACCGCATTGATTTTGACCAAAATTAAGTGCTTCCAAGGGAGAATAATTGAAGCAGCCGTGGAGGTGATGAAGAATCTGAACAATCCTCATTTGGAGGATGGATACACACTTACCTTAGCAGGAAAAGAATTATTCCACCTCATCAGGGGCCAGCCAACCACCTTTAACCACTCGCCCGTTAGTAGCAGCCAAAATGCTGCACAAAATACTTTGAGCTAAAGACATGTGCAGTACTGAAACAGAAACTGTTTACACAGAAACGACAAACATAAAGAAAAGTCCAGGAAGCAGAATGGAGTCAGTTTGTCGTTGTTTACCTTTTATCATTTCCTTATCTCCCAGAAGTGTTGTCATAACATAACAGGAAGTTTTTTAAATATACCTAATCATTTTCCTAATACATAATGGTAAACATCTTTGGCAGTCCAGTCATATTGCTTGGCTTGCTGTGAATGAAAACATTTTATTTTCCAGTGAAAAGAACAGAGCGCCTGCATGGTGTGATAGGATCCTGTGGAAGGGAGAAGGAATGAACCAAGTGGCTTACAGAAGCCACCAAGTTCTCAAAATAAGTGACCACAAGCCAGTTAGTGCTCTCTTTGATGCTGAGGTAATTTTGCATTTTTCAGTTTATTTTTCAAATACTTTTGCCCATTAATACTTCTGTGACTGCGAAGAGTTTACTTGATAGTCCAAATATTTCAATATAATTTCAATTAAATTATTCAACCAGTTATAGTTTTCTTTAATATTATGTATAATTATAAAGCTCCTTTAAGCTTAATGTTTTCCTATTACATCATTTCTCACATTAACCTCCTTTGCCCCAGCTTACCCAACATTCTCAAGCCTGTCTTTGCCTTTGACACCACATTTCCTGTAATACCCTGCTCTTTCTACCCTATCTGAATAATTGTAATTAACTCCAGCAATCTCCTTCCTTTCCTACTGTCAATCATGCTTCATTTTTCATTCTTCTGACAGTCAGTCTTGTTGTCTTTATTATTATCCAGATTGTTACCCTAAGTGTATCCAGTCTATTGGTATCCTAAATCTGTAATATGTATTCAGGTTACATACCTTGCTATTGAAAAAGTACTATAATGTGCATGTTGCTCCTTGCTTGCTGAGGGTCCCCGTCATCAGTCCTCTCCCGCTGGTAAACAACTCTCTGCCAATACATCTACTACTAATTTCAGTGGCATTACGTTCTTAAGTATATTGTGTTATGAATAACTTCAGTACAGAATTGACTCATGTTACCTCTTCTTGTGCTGGTGATATATTTAATCATCATCAATATTTTACAAATATTGCATAACATTATCAAGTAAAATTGTCAAGTGGTACTGTCAAGGTATAAATGAAAATTAGAGGACTGAGTTCACAAAACTACCTCTTGATGGAAGTGGGGTAATAATTATAATTTCATTGATCCAGATATAGACAATGTATGTATATAAAGGACAAGTCTGAATTATATAAATTAGCCTCTCCATGGCAATTTTTGACCTCATTTGATGTAGCTCATTCTTCCGGAGCAGCTGGATGTGTCAATATTCATTTGACGACAGTTTCTCCTCCGTTTCACAAGGTGTCTTCCGGTCAAAGTCAGGTCACTTTGTCAAATGAATATTGACACACACAGATGCTCTGGAAGAATGAGCTCCAGTAAATTATAAAGCCACTGCGGAACCCTTCGCTCCAATTGTCAACCTCATTCATTAAATTTTTCCTGACAGAGTATAACAATTATTGGAGGTACCTAAAAGCAAGCCTCTTAAAATTCTGTAATTTAGAGATTTCTTTAATTTGTGCCAGTGACTTATCTTAGACATGGATTCCCACAGTGTTTTTGACCCTTACTGTGGGCTCTGGATGTAAATCTCTCTCTTATTGCGTAATGGTGATGGAAAACGACTCATTTAAAGCAAAGTCCATAATATTCCTTTTGACTAACATTAGCAACAATACAAATATTCTTGCTGGCTTTCCTACTTTAGATTAAATTACTTTTATTATAATTTTACCCAATTTCCATTTCCATCATTTATTATTTCTCATGTCTTTATCATTAGGTGAAGGTGATTGATATTGCCAAGTATCGGAAAATACACGAAGAAGTGATGAAGAAGCTGGATAAATTGGAAAATGAGTTCTTGCCTCAAGTCATGGTGGACAACACAGAAATTATTTTAGATACTGTTTACTACAATGAAGCTCAAACCAAAGATTTAATCATAGCCAATACAGGCCAGGTAACATGATTTTGATGTATTAAAATTATGCATTTGTTCCCATTGTTGCATTCGAAAATGTATTTTGGTGAGTGAAATACCTTGATTTTACATGTTATGATGGATCAGAAAAGAGGGAATGTTTAAAATCAAGAGTTGATAATAATATGTGATAGTTCTCAGGTTTCGTTATGCGTTTAGAATCAAGCCTTGGGTCTTATGCATTTGTTTTGATGAATTATTAAGAACATGTTACACATATGTTTAATTGAAATTTCATGTAAACTAGGGATGTGCGAGTAGTACTTTTTGATCTCGAGTCGAGTATCAAGTCGAGTTGCAGTTATTCACGAGTAACGAGTCGAGTCATATGAACTATGGCAATTTCCCAACCAGGCAATATAATAATGCATGCACCAACATATTCTCATTTTCCCAATCCCCTAGTGCATTTTCTCTTCTGAACATATGGCCTGATATAAAAGGGAAAAGGTGATAAGGACTGTTTATTGTAATCGTGACAGAATTAGGAGATTAATTAAAATTAATGTGTCTTGAACAGTTCCTATAGGACAATTGAAATGAACTAACCTCTTGTAATTTGTCCACAGTTTTATTTAATGACTGCATTGGGTTGAAAACTTGTGTATCCAAAATTCTTAGGAAGAGCCCAGAGTAGTTGTAGCAATTAAAGTTAGACAACAAGCTGACTATCAATATCTGATACAATAGAAGTCCATCATTACAAGTGTGGTATATATGGTATATTACGAGTGTGGCTGTAGCGAGTGATTTTTTACCAATGGTTGGTCTCATGGTAATAACATACGAAGTTGGACGGTTTTAGCGAGTGGTTATCTCTCTCGTATAGCCATAATGAGTACGATTTTTCATTTATGTCATCAAGGTTGCATAATTTACAGGCACATTCTGCTACAAGTGATAAAGTTATTCAAATAGAAATTACTTTGCGGAAATGTATCACCTTGAAAAGAAAATGTACCTAATTTGAGATCAGAGTTACGATCCTCTCTTCACATGCTCCAATGATCTAGGTACTTTACTTGTCCTATTGATGTGACGATGCATTTCAAAGTGCTCTTGGGCGCTACACAATATAATTTCAGATTGTGGAAAAATCACGAGGAAGTGCGAAATCTTCCTCACTGCTACCACTGTGGTAAAGTTACAATTTGAATCGACTGAAATCTCCTCCCTCTCTCCACGCTCCCCTCGATTCGTTCAAGCACCAGCCGTATCAACCTAGTGTTGGCTTTCGCCCTATTTCCGAATCATCCGTAAATATTATTATGCAAGTAAGCAATAAACATTGCAAATTGATATTGGCAATATTCATTGTTTACGTAAGGCAAAGGAGTGATCTTCTCGCATGAATTCCATATCATTCTCGCAGAATGTGTCTTCTCACAGAAATTTCTTCATGTCAAAAAATTAGTGGTGATGTTTTCTCATCCTAAGTGAGAGGGCAGCCTAGGGAGGTGTGAGAGGGGCACGTGGGGGAATCAGCTGTCAATGCTTTTTGAGTCAGCGAGCCTCGGAGCAGCAGGATTTGACCCCCAGTAGATCCTGGGTGGTGTCAAAGAATCACCCGAGCCGAAATATGAGCCGAGAGGGGGAAGACACTGTCAGCCTGTGCTCATCATGGAATGATTTACCACCATCCTCCCTAAGTGAACCCGATAAAAGTATCTGGTGTCGGAAGGGGTGGGGGGAGAGAGCAAAGACGAAGAAGTTCACTGAATCGGAGGCCCAGGTTGGCCTTGGCGCTACCATCTCAGCGAACCATCAATGAAGAAGTGTGACATGCTTCACGCCTTGAGGGGTGTGGATACCATTCAAATCGTCCTCCATAAAAGTCATCCTGTGTTACGGCCGATGTTGGAACTATGTAGTTGGAACCATGGAAGTTGGCTGCTGAGGCTCCCGAAAGGGCGCCTCTCCCCACAACTAGTGGAAGCCACCTGAAAAGTTAGGGCGTGGGAAAGCGATCAGTGAAATATGATACTTTTGATGAAATGTGATGCTGACTCAAGAAAAAACTATCGCTTCACTCCGACCCTCCGATGAGCGCCGAGGCGAAGGTGGGGGGAGAGAGAGACCCGGGGTGGTGGAGGGGAGAGCGAGAGGCAGGGCAAGGACACGTAGCCGTTCGCTGGACTGCCGAAAGCACTCGGCACGAAGGTCTGAGGAAAAAAGCACTGGGCATCCTCTTTGCTCTACACTACTACAGTACTTGTATTAAACTTAGGTAGATTTGTAGATTTGTTAGTCGGGGGGGCCTTCGTCAGGAGCCCGGGCACTTAGACCTTTCTTGGTCCATTGTGCCAACCCCATACCTGTCTGCCACTTGCAGACAGGGGACAAGAGCACCACGGTAGAGGTATGGAGGGTTGGCCTCCCCCTGCCCCCCCAGTTCCAGGTATAGAGGGTGTCCTCCCTCTCACCTTCCCGGTCTGGGTATATCTCCCACCGGCCTCCCGGTGGTCTGGAGGGAGTATCACCTCTCCATTAAACTTATGTACTTGTATCATATTATGATACAAGTACATAAGTTTATCCATAGTAGTATCCTTATCGAAAGTATCCATATTGAAAGATAAAGGATGTATCCATATTGAAAGAAAAAGGATGCAGCTATAACTTATATCAAAGCTCATTTTCATATCACTTCTCATAGCTGAGGAACATTTCCGTGAAATGATCAATTTTAGGCAAATTTACTATGATTGTGCTTCCTGTCGGCAGATTTCTGAACTTATTGGCCTCAGCGGCTCCGTCAACTCGACTTGACTTTCGTAAAAATACTTGAAGTACTCGAGTCGAGTACCAACTACTCGACTCGAATTTTCAAGTAATTGCACATCCCTAATGAAAACTCATTTAATAGTCATGTGAGAACAAAGCAGGCCTTTCTAATGATGTATACATCATAAAGCATTGGTTCTCTAGCTACAAACAGTACAATCAAAGATGAAATGACTCTGCACTGAGTCAATTACTAACCTTGTCTGAAGATAAGTTTGATGTACTAAGTATCGCTTGTCTCAATTCATAATAGTTCTTAGCCTAAAATGTCGACGTAATGGAGAATTAAAAGGAACCTGAATGCTTCATTGCATATGCGTGTATTTTGAGTCAGTAATGAGCAAATGTTGACTCAAAGTTGCAGTTTCAACGAAGTTTGAAGGCCGTAGTTGTCCTTATTGATGTGATAATCTCTAAAAGTAACATAATTATGTGCCATTCTTAGTTCTTATGCATCATCCCTTTTGCAATACTCAGTCATGGTCGCACATTTCTCCTCTCGTGGCTCAAAAATACAATGATTATTGCACCATGTCACTGTGTAAACTTAAAATACTCTGTAAGTAAAATGTAGTTATAAACAGATTACTGTCTTTCAGGTACCTGTTCAGTTTGAATTTGTGAAGAAACTGGATGACACCACTTACTGCAAGGATTGGTTACACATTGAGCCATATATGGGTTTCATCAAGCCTGGTAAGGATATTCTCTTACACTTTAATGTGTAGTTTCCTTGTACGTTGACGATTCAAGCTTTTTGTTTGGCATTGGGGTCATTTACTCGGACAAAAATCAATAATTCATTCATTAATTTTCTTTAGGAACCGTAAGAATGTATATTGGTGACCTTTATATGTATTGATAGATCTCAGGCTTTCCCGGCGAAGATGTATTTCAGTGATCTTAAACCCCGAAAGATCACTGACATTAATATGTATTCATCATAACTCATCCACACACTCAAAAGTTAAAATTAAAGTACCCAAAAGTTACTGCTCACTCAATCCAGTTAATGATTAGATAGATGGTTACCTACCTGACTAGGAATACAAGTACATTTTGGGAAACTTCCCCCAAAGCGGGTTTTTTTGCAAATATAGAATTTGGAATATCAAGGAAACTGAAGTAATATAAGCCTGATTTAGCTATTAAATACCTTATTGTCTTTCTAGGTGAAAAATGTGATGTCAAGTTAAAAGTATTGGTGGATAAGAAGTCGGCATGTAAAATGAACTCTGGCGAGGACAAGCTGTATGATATTCTTGTGCTTCATTTAGATGGTGGGAAAGATATTTTTATTACAATAACTGGCAAGTATTTCACACTCAATCATGTTTCTCTCGCTCTCATATACTGAACTAAATGTGAAAACAGACCTCTTTTCCCATGCTTATTTCAGCATTTTTAATTCTAGGTACATATGAGTGGAGTTGTTTTGGATCTTCAATTGAAGCCTTGGTTCATATAAGTGTGCCTCTCAGGGATATTCCTGTGGGAAAATTAATGGAACTTGTGAGGATTATAAATTATTTTTGGAAAATATAATTTTGGTAATGTCTATTTGTATAGAATATATCATTTTTAGCTGCTATATTTGCTGGGGTATTTCTGTTTATCTGTAGGAGAAAGGATGTTTAAAGGATGTGCCTTCAACTCAGGAGCCTTATCCCATTCCCAAAGAAATTTGGTTCTTGGTGGATCATCTGTATTGCCACGGTCTTCGCCAGCAACATCTTTTTATCCAACCGGGCCTCCCCCATGAGTTGGTGTTAATACGGACATGGCTGGATTATGGCTCATCTGAGCCTCTCCGTATCCTTAAAAACTCTTTAGCAAACATATTTTATATTTATTTCTCTGCTTAAAACATTGGTGTATGTATATTCTCATCAAAAACTAATTAAATTATTCATAGTATACATTACAAGCAATACAGCAGTTGCAAAGTCCTGCAGATGCAGATTTCAAAATATAATCAGCTAGGCATAAATATTTTTACTAATTTTCTTCTATAAAAGTTTTGCTGCTGTTAGTGGTGAATAGAGATGGGAAAATTACCATAATTTTCATCTGAGGTAAATTACGGTAATTTTTGAAAATAACCATAATTTACAGTATTTTTTAATCTTAAGCATTTTACAGCAAATATATGGTTAAATAAGAAAGCCAATAGCAATAGGAAGGGAATTACAATGTTTAAACCATACTAATACAACATGAATCTATTAGAAATTTTTTAAATTGTAAAAAGAACTATGGCAGCAACACGCAATCTGGCTTTATTTAGTCAAAGTATGAGAAATTTTCAAAAAGAATATTCTAATGCTTTACTCTTATAATTTAAGTGAAATATTCCAAAAACGAGTCGTACATGCCTCAATTTATAATTAAACACGTAGGAAATGTGAACTTGGCTTAAAAGAGAATGTTGGGAATTTATCTGTATGAAAAATTATCTCTAACATAGGTGAATTATCTAGATAATTACGGTTATTTTCAAGGGGTGCGGTAAATTACGAAAAATACTGCAGCAATTTACGAAAATTACCGGGATAATTTTCAAAGTGGCCTATCTCTAGTGGTGAATAGGGACCCTTCAGCCCACTTTTCTTGTGCAACTTTTAAGCTAAGCCTATGACAGGTTTGGGATAAAGAAAATAGTTGTTGTTCTGCCCAAGAAAATTATGAATTATACCTTGATGTCATTTACCAATTGATTAAAAATATGAACTCACGCTTCATCTTTTTTGTGCTTGTGAAATTTTGTACTTACAAAGTTCTATACTTTTACATGTGAATTTCAATTTAATTATGAGGGAGTTCATTATATGGTGGTTCTAATTTCTTGTAGGTTTTGAGTAAAGTGCCCATTATAAGTGGCTTATCCGATTAAGTAACATATATTTCAACTCTTATTAATGAATATCTTGTAACTTTCCTTAATTAATACAGCTGGGAGTGTTCATTCTGTAGCTGAAGCATTAGTTCTTCTTCTAGAATCTACTGTAGAGCCAATAGTCCCTTTTAATTTGCACAAATTCTGTTTTAAGGAATGTGGAAATTACAAAGCTTGCAAACAGGTAAATTTAAGTTTAAAATTTTTCTTACTTATTGTTAGTCCTTCAATTTATTTTTAGATCTTGAAGTTGGTTTTCTTATCTCATCATAAAAGAGTGGATTCTAGGGCTTTCTTGTTTCCTCATTGTCAAGACTATAATTCCCTGGTCTCAGTGGCAGTAGAGCAAAGTCCCTGCATTATATCCTGACGTCCTGAGTTCAAATCCCACTTTAGTGGTTTTTCACCAATCAGAGAATGGTTTTGGGTGGTTGGCTAAGTGTAAACAAATGGTCTTAATTGGCACAAGCTTTGGTCAATGAATTGATACTAATACATAACATCATTGCAATAACATGTGTATGTATTTAAATGGATTCAAAGATTACTTTCAATACATAAGTAATAAGTGTATTGAAGCTCCTCAACCATCTGTAATATAGGAGTCATTGTGTGTTAAATAAAATTACAGTGAGACCTCTCGCATATGATCATCTATGTTCCTGAAGAATATGTCCTTACACTAAGGGTGTCCTTTCATTATAGGTGAGACTGTCGTATCTGTATGTATACTTAATTCACATTTAAGTTGGCATCCCCAGATTGCTCTAGGTTCATTTGAGAGTAGGTATCTGAAGAGTTGTGAGAAGAGAGTTTTGTGTGAATTGTTTTATTTATGCTTTAAAACTTCTGTTGTGCCAAATGTTTGGAAGAATGCAATAGCAGTACCTTTTTATGAAGGGAAGCATGGGACCCCTGCAACCCTGATGAGTATTCCAGGAAAAGTGTGGGTTGAAATAATAATAATAAGTTTTATTGGTCAGAAGTATTCAGAAGTATTCATACTCAGACCTCGTCAGGAAAAAGTTGTACCTACACAACACAACAAATATACAAGATAAAGTACACATAATTACAGTTTATCAGCTGCATGTTAGAATACAATATCACAAGTGTTATGCGTAAGAAAACTCAACAACAGAATACAATGCACGTGAGGCTAGCCATGCGTGAATCATGCCCTTGAATTTAGTCAAGCTAGTAATTCTGGCTGAAATGGGTTGATGAATAAAAAGCCTGATACCTAAATTAGGCAGAGAATATTGGGTTTTAGTTAACCTGCATTGGTTAAGGGATAGGAGATTATTATTTCTTGCGCTGTAGTTGTGAGTTGCACGTCTTGTAGGGAAGAGATCAAGGTTTTCTTTCACATGTATCAAAACTCTGTACACATACATAATATACCGTATTTGTCCGAATATAGCCCCCGTGCGAATATAAGCCCCCCCCCCCCCTAACTTTCAAGCCTCACTTTTGGAAAAAATTAACATCTACTATTAACATATTTCTTTGCAAGTAAAATACACTTTTTAGGTCAAAAATGGAATAAGTCCTTACCTAAATTAGGTACTTAGTAGTTTAACTTGAATTTTTTTAAATATCTAGGCAAGAGAATGAAATACTTAACCAACTTAACTTTTACAATCTTTTAATGATTCTGAACCTTCATTACACACTTTTGGCGTATATTCTTTTCTGAGAAACACATTAGTATCTTCCTTCGAAATACAACTTCAGACTAATAAATATAATAAAATGCACATTTTTCTATCTTCTGTTCTATGTCTCTGATTCATCATCTTCTGATTCCCTATCATCTGACACATCACTTTCTTCTTGACCACAAGGAGACCAGTCTTGATCATCCTCATCATCAGAGTCCATTCAAACAATATCATCCTCTGTTCCATCAAATTCATTAGATATACAACATTTTTTTTAAACTCTTTATCACAATTTTTTCAGGAATGCTATTCCAGAAGTTTAGCATTGAGTGATGAGGGCAGGAGAAGGTTTCTTTATTTTTCCTGATGGAGTTTATTCCTTTTCCTCTTGCAGCATCCACTCAGCAGTTGCCTTCAACCTGTCCTTAAAGGGTTTGTTTATCGACACATCGAGTGGCTGAAGCAGGCTTGTCATTCCTCCAGGGATTACAACCATGTCTGAATTTCCTGCCCTGATATCCTTTTTTACATCCTCAGTAAGATGTCCCTTAAAGGAATCTAGCACAAGCATATATGGCATGTTGAGGAGAGAGTTCCTGGTCTTCTCTGCCAAACCACTTTCACCCAGTCTCTCACTAACTCTTCGGTCATCCACCCTTTCTCTTGAACTCGTACATGAATCCCAGGAGGAAACTTATCTTTTGGCTGAGTCTTTCTCCTAAATATCACGTAAGGTGATAGCTTCCTTCCATCAGCTGTGATGCCCAGTATGCACGTAATTCTTGCCTTTTCATTTCCCGTTGTTTTAATAGATACTGATTTGGAACCCCTCTCTTCCACAGTAGTAGAACTGGGCATGTTAAAATAGATTGGTGTCTGGTCAGCATTGCCCATTTGCCCCAACAGGTATCGTTGCCTCTGTCGTATGTGAATGATGAAACACTGGTAACTTAGCATCTTCTCTTTGTAGAATTGTGGTAGACCCTGGGCAACTGTTGTTCGTCTTCGCAAGGAAAACCCATTCCTCTTCATCATCCTCCGTAACCACCCAGAACTCGCTTGGAAATCTGCCCTTGGTATCGCCATTTCACTCGCAATCTTTCTAGCTTCTGTACAGATCATATGATTTGTCACAGCGAAACCATTCTTTCTATATTCACGTACAAATCTGACAACATGCTCTTCCAATTCCGTGTGTCTACCGGTAGTTGGACCATGAAATGCACAAGTTTTGAGAAGTAGAGGAAGCTGTGTTTGCCAAAGTCTGACACTTTTTCTGTCCACACCGTATTTTCCATTGTCTCTGGCATATTTTGCTTCAGCAATTTTAAAATTTGCATTGTGGCTCCTACACTGGTGGGTCTTTCATTGCTGTATCGTAGACCCCCTTCTCTCCACTGGATTCATATTTATTACTTATATGGAGCAGACAACAATTTTGAAGTAAACGTGGTAAACGCCTCGGAAACAAGCATAATGGTACCCTATCCTAATTTTATTGCCTCAAGCACATCAACAATCAACAAATGTGAAAGAATTCTCTTTGTTGGTTTGTACATAGAGTCCATTCCATAGAGTCCGGTTTCCATTTTTTTCTAAGATGTGGGCATTCAACAAATGTTTTATATTTTCCGTGATATTTTCATTGGGATGATGACGATGCATCTCACGCTAGTGTTGGCACCCATGTTATTCGTTCAGTGATTATAACCTGCAATGTCTTCATTATTTCTTCAAGTTCATCATCATGTATTTTATCCGTATTTAACATTAATCACGTTGACTGGGTCGCCAATTGATATGCGCTATGTGCGTCAGCCGCCATCTTTATCGCCAGGGGGGGGGCATATATTCGCCACTGCCTGCCAGGAAGACTGAACCCATGTCTTCAATATTTCTTCAAGTTCATCATCCTTGGAGTATTTAATGTATTTTCGCCTTTTACCAATAGGGCCGCAGTCCTTAGCACTTTTCTCTATACATTTACAGGTTTTTACCATTGTGTTCCACGTTGAACTTGGTATATCAAGTTTTTCGGCCAGGGACACGCGAGTGCTCGTATTAGAGTCAATCTCTTCGCAAAATGTTGATTTTTTTCTTCGAATGATAACGATTATCTCGAACGCTTGTTTGCCATTTTAAAATACGTTTGCTTACGACTGCCGTAAGTAATTGCACATAAAATAAAAGGTGAAGTAACTAAAAACGCAAGATAAACGGCATTAGTGCGCGATTTCCGAGAAATATGAAAATGATCGCTGCGAAGTATGAGTAAAAGAGTTAACATAAATTTTAACCTTTTCGCCACAATGACAGCGGTAGTTCGCCAAATAACATTTAATTAAATATATTTATGACATCCTACATTTTACAGGTACTGTTTAAAAAGCTAGCACGGCTCTTTAGTACCATTCTACGTTCCATTCGATAACAATTCCGATCGCAAGCATTACAAGATTCGGTATAAATACTTTTCAGCAATGCTATCAAAGTAATGTGCTATCATCAAACGAATGATTGTTTTTTTTTAGAAAACCAAATAAATCAGCATTAATACATCATGTTTAGGCATTTATTTTATCCGTATTTAACAGTAATCACGCTCGCAGGGTCGCCAAATGAAGTGCGCCAGCCGCCATGTTTCTTGCCTTCTAATGTCGTAAATGGCGGGATTTGAAAGTGTAAATACCGGGAAGGGAATATATTGGAAGAATACAAATTTTTTTGGGACCGGAAGAAAATGTTGTAAATCACGGGAAAACGTAAATTCCGGGAACGTAAAAGCGTGGTGTCGTACTATTTTCGTACTGTACGTACTATTTCCCAATAGCCTTATAATTTTTTGGATGCATATGCATAATGAAACTTCGTAGTGCCCGAAAATAGCCCCCCCCCTCACTTTTTTTGGCCGATATTTTGTCAAAAAAGGGGGGCTTATATTCGGACAATTACGGTAAACAGTTAAAATTTTCAATTTTATAAACAGTTTGTGATAGTGTTCCCGAGATGGGGATTTAGTGAGTTTTCTAATTGAAAGGTTGAGAAATATTACTATTGAGAGAAACTGAGTTGTGTAGTGTGGGCTTATGCCTGGGAGGGGATGTAGTGATCAACTGTTTTCTTCTTCAGCCAGCACTAGAGAAATGTATGGATGTCCGAAAGAAAGTCAAGGATGTTACAAGTCAGAGAAATGTCAGGGAATTTGAAACCCGCCAGGGAAATGTCAGGGAAATTCGTCGAGCTGTCAGGGAAAAATTGGGTAAGGGCGAAGGTCGATGGATTGGTCAGTGGTCGACGCACCCCAAATATACATTCGTTTGTTGTTGCCGGAGTTGATGTTCCATCTTTTGATTTTGTCTTTGTTTCTTAAATTTGTCAATAAATTTGATGAGTAAAAGTAACATTGGTTTGTTTTCTCAACTTTCATTTGCACTTAAAACTTTCACTGCTCTCTGAACATCATATTGCTTACGGAGAATGTCAGGGAAAATGACAATTTTTGTCAGGGAATTTCTTTCGCAGAATCTTGTAACAACCCTGAAAGTTTATTGTGCATTTGTGGATGTGTGACAGATATATACAGGCTGCGTGAAGAGAAATGAGTTGTGGAAGGTTTAAGTAGTCATGCAATGAATGAGCAGTTACTGAATGCTATGAAGACAATTTATAATATGCAGTGAGAGAGTGAATGGGGGCTTAAGTGACTGGTTTGAAGTAAAACAGAGTGTAAAGAAAATACATGTAATGACTCTGAGACTCTTCAGTGTGTTTATGGATATGTGAGAGATGCTTGCAGCAATGAAATTGGCATAATGGTGTAAATGTGCGAGTTCTACTATTTGGGAATGATCCTGTATTTCTGTCTGAGAGATCACAGGAATTACAGAGGCTCTTGGATAGGTTCTGTGAAGCAGCCGGGAGACTTGGATTGAGGGTAATAAAGACCAAAATAATATTGGTTTGTGATAAGGAGAATGGGAAGAATTATTGTATGATGAGGTTGAGTAGTGAAATAATTAAGCAAAATGATGGTTTAGTGTACCTTAGCCAAATTTTGTGAAAGGTGGGAGGGAGTGGATGGAGTGAAATGAGTGGGAGTGCTGGAAGGAAAGTTGTTGGTGTTATGTGGAAGCATATTGAGAAATGAATGTAAGTTTAAGGAAGCCAAAAAGCAGTTTACAAAATGTACTCCCTTCCACTTTATAGTATGGCAGTGGGGTATGTTAGGATAAACATAAGAGGGATGTAAATGCTGTGAGTACGGGATATCTGAGAAGTGTTTGCGGTGAAAGCATGAGGGACTTTGTTGGAAATGAGTGGGTGACGAAAGAATGTGTATTGGATGCTCTGGTAATGGACATGCAGGAAGAGAGCGTGCTTCATCGGTTTGGCCACATTGAGAGAACGGATGAGAAATGAATAATTAAGCAGATTAATGTTTAGGGAGGAGATAATGGTGTGAGAGGAAGGGGTAGATCGAGAGTGTCATGGGTGAATGTGGGGACTCGGAAGAGGAGGAGGAATATTACGAGCCTTTAGAACAGGAGGGTGCGTATGAAGCAATTCGTGAGTGTAAATGAAACAAAAGAAGAATTCAAGGATAGGGTGGCATGGGAAAAATTTTGGAAGCAGAGAGCCAGTTTTACAGGCATAACACAGAGGATTAAACTTCTTTGGTTGTGCCTACCCATAAAGGGAATGGCATGGTGGCAATTTATGTGTGTAAAAAATAAGTTGAGCACTCGAGTAATTTCAACAAACTTTAATGTTGCAGGAGATGATATTCACAAATTATGAATTTTCTTTGATTTAAATGAACCTTATTTGTATAAACCCTTCAAAACTCTGTATGGGAAGAAATATATTTCAATATACCAATATTTCCTAAAAGGTGTTAATGTCCTTCAGTCGGAGTGTTCATGAAAAAAGTTTCTTCCATGTATAGCTCCACGGAACATTAAAGCCTGTGAATTATGTCTGTAAGATAAAAATTTGAATTAAAATTGAACTGAATTGAAATTGTATACAACTCAGCTAGGGAATGAAAAAAGGTCCATTAGTCGGAAGAGTCTGAATATCAGAGATGTCCATGTACAGAAGTTTCACTGTGTGTATTTGGGTTGTGAATTTCCACTTGGTGGTGGGATATTTGATATTGCATTATAAGAAAAAGGCTTGATATCATTCTTGTGAGCTAACACTATATTATCAACTTGCTTGTATTGCTTTTAAAAAGGAAATATTTCCAAGTGTTGGAAAACAAAAAGGTTGTTACTCAGGTTTATGAACTATTTTTATCTCATCTGGTTTTCATGAATCCAACAAAATGCATAATGCTAAATGTGATTCTGGTCTGGGGTTTTCAAGAAACATCCCAAAACATTAGTGGGTTCCACGTTTTCACTTTACTGCAGTGCTTATGGATAAACAGTGTTGCTGGTTCTATGTTGGTTTCTCTCTCACTCTCCCCCCCCCCATCACCCTCTATTTCCCCCTTCCTGTTATTAGCATCCGAACCTGTTAGATATGGACTAATAGTCTATGTGGAAGTATTAACGTTTATACACTCACTGTAGTGTTATGATAAATATGAATCTTATAGTGTTTACAAGAAAAATTAAACATTCTTTGAGTGCCTGTCATACCCATATGGAGACGAAAGAAGTTGTCACTCGGTGCTGGCCTCTGCATACGGGCAGTCAAAGTTTGAAAGCCTATTACAGCTGCACTTTGTGTGATGGAGTCATGAATTTTTCGAGGCCTGTAGCTTTTTGACTCACGAGTATAGTAATGCTATCTATTCTGGTTTAAAGCAGTTTTTTTTATTTCATAGACTTGAGCCTGATTATGCATGGTGCAATGAGGAACCACTTACATGTATCTCTCTTTTGGAGCCATATATTTTTGATCTGAATTTCAAAGGAGAGCCGCCCAAGGTGTGCAAGAATGTGCAAAAGAAGATCCTTCCTGGTGGGGACATTTTCCCAAAGATTTTTGTACCACTTCGTACATCTTCCTGTTCATTGTGGACGTTCAAACTATTTCCCACTCTGATAAAAAGGTCTTGTGCCCTTGTTAAAAGCCTATCTCATTTTCGGCATCTGCCCTTGGTGTCAGCATACCTCAACCCTTTCCACGATGGAGCCTTGAAGCCCATTCTGAAACCCATCAGAAATTCCTCTCTTGGGGACGGAATCTTTCCAAACTTAACTGAAACAATGAATCACATTAACCCATGTTTCATTGTTGTAAACACTGCTGCATTTATTCCTAGATCTCTCAATTAATAATAGCTAGTCTCATCCTTACAATCTCATCACTCTATATTGCTGTGGGTCACTTGTCTGTACTCAAATCCCATTTCCTTTAGAATTTTATAAAGAGCATTTTGCTAGAAGTCAGACAAATCCAGACACATATTAAGAGCAGCAGAAATGGAATTAATCATTGGCTGGACATTTTGTAAAAAGAAAGTGAACGACTCGCTTTATTTCATTTATCACAAAATCATCACATGTTACTGCTTATGAATTTTTTTGGGAGCCAGCCATTCTTGGTACCTTTTTTATTGATGGATTGGGCAGTTTTTGCAGCCACATCTGATGCCCATCTGATAGGTGGCTACACTGCTGCTTCGGGCCATGCATACACAGATGGAGTGACCCCAGGATGACGGCCACTGAGCACACCTATGATGAGAACTAATAGTTTCACAGTGTGTTCAGGGTACAATTACTGAAGTTTAAAAAGTAGGTGTTGATATTTCATCCGTTTTTCCACCTCCTTCGCATCCATGTTTGTTTCAGCCGGTGCCGAAAACTCAATCACAAACATGGAATGTGTGGGGTGGTCGAGGAGAATGATACAAGGCTTGGTTGCCTCCAACTGCCAAGATTTATTTAACATTCATGGGCTCAGCAATAATTGTTAGCTTTGTCAAGTGATACTCTTTGATGCACGAGTTTGTTTATTTGAAAAAAAATTAAGTTCGTATATTGTACTGATATTGTGAAAAATTTTCTAATACAATTCCTCCTGGAATATTTTCAGATTGTGATGGAATTGCCAGAATTCCGCAAGAATGTATTCCTCTACCTCTGTGCTTTTCTGCAGGAAGTCCTTAGTCACATGAATGAAAATGGCCTCGATGCCAATGTCCTAGGTGAGATCAACTTTTTTAAATGCCCTTCCTTTTTCACTTAGATTTTCAGTCATCATCGTCATTGCAGCTATCAACTCCTTTCGCTTGTGTGGTTACCAGTTTATCCCTACATGATTCCTAATTTAAATTCCCTAATTATTGGCTTGGTGCCATGAGTTATTTTGGTTGTGTGTGTAGTCATTTGTGGACAGCTTTCTGAAAATTCCTTGCCTGTATTCCTACAACCGACAATTTGATGATTTTTGAAGTATTTTGATTGCTATGTATCTATAATTTGTTATCCATTCATTTGTGCCTTCTAATCATTTAGGGTACCTAACTTAGAGATAAAATTACCACGGTAATTTTCGTAAATTACCGTGGTATTTTTCGTAATTTACCACGCCCCTTACGCACGTAAATTACGGTAATTTTCAAGATAATTCACCCATGTTTGAGATAATTTTTCATACAGATAAATTCCCAAGATGTTCTTTTAAGCTAAGTCCACATTTCTGACGTGTTTAATTATAAATTTAGGAATGTTCAACTCATTTTTGGCACATTTTACTTAAATTAAAACATTATTGAGTAATTATTAGTCGAATATTCTTCTTTAAAATTTCTCATACTTTGACAAAAGAAAGCCAGATTGCGTGTTGCTGCCGTATTTCTTTTTACAACTTTGAAAATTTTTAATAGATTAATGTTGCATCAGGTATGGTTTAAACATTGTATCATCACCCTTTTGCTATTGGCATTCTTATTTAACCATACATTTTCTGTTTAATGCTTAAAACTGAAAATTACTGGAAAATTACGGTAATTTTCCCATCTCTAACCTTACTTCCCTGCAAAAAATTATTCTCCCTGGGTTGTTAAATTTATAATTTGGAGAATGATTTAAATAGAGATGGGAAAATTACTGTAATTTTCATCTGAGGTAAATTACCACGGTAAATTACAGTAATTTTCGGAAATTACCGTAATTTTCCAGTATTTTTTAGTTTTACGTATTAAACAACAAAGGTATGGTTAAATAAGAAAGCCAATAGCAATAGGAAGGGAATAACCATGTTTAAACCATACCTTATACAACATTAATGAATTAGAAATTTTTTAAATTGTAAAAAGGACTACGGCAGCAACACGCAATCTGGCTTTCTTTTGTCAAAGTATGAGAAATTTTCAAGAAGAATATTCTAATGCATTATTCTATTATGTTATAATTTAAGTAAAATATTCCAAAAATGAGTTGTACATGCCTCAATTTATTATTAAACATGTAGGAAATGTGAACTTGGTTTAAAAGAACATGTTGGGAATTTATCTGTATGAAAAATTATCTCAAACATAGATGAATTATCTATTACGGTAAATTACAAGGGACGTGGTAAATTACGAAAAATACCGTGGTAATTTACGAAAATTACCAAGGTAATTTTCAGAGTGGCCCATCTCTAGATTTAAAGAGACCACCATATTTTAAACCACCTGAACTGTGTCTGTTTAGAAAGATTTGTCTGCCCACTTAGTTTTCTCTGTACTTGCATGGTTTATATGACATGTTATGTCAAATAATGTGAATGTCTCTCTCCCAACAGCAATGCTTTTCGGGGGCATCTTTTTGAGGGACCCACCTCGAAGGCGAGGCGACAACATGGGCTCCGGCAAAGGAGGTGATCCAGTCATTGATCGCAAGAAGGCAAACTTTGTTCATCATTTCCTCGTGAACGATCAAAGTGATTTCTTGCTTGGGCACTGATTTTTAATATATATGTTGTTATAAACCCTTTAGAATCCATATGTGCTGTATACAGCTTGAAGTTGTATACAGCATATTTTTCTCATTAGTGTTGTACATTACCCAAACGCATCCATAAAATGGCGCAATAATAATAATAATATGTATGTATATTGTTACCAATGCTTGAAATTGTAATTGTGAAGTTTCATGTTACACTTATTTATTTGTGTGTGAGGAAAGTATCATGTAAATGTTTCACATGGCCATAACAGTTTTATGGAAGACTAGATTTCAACACCATATTAGAGGAAGGAGGATTGTGTGTTTTATCAGTCTTTGTTGATCATGTTCTTGATGCCAGTGATGACACAAATCTTATGACTTTTGGAGGTAAAATTTCCTCAAGCTTCTTATAGGTTCAGCTGAAATCATTTTCCAAAAAAAATGACGGGCAATTTTAATGTCACTCAAAGTTCTGTACTGTGGTGAACACAATGGGAGGAGGAACATTCTTGATTTTATTTTATAGATTTCACTAGCAGCTCTGTTTCACCAAGCTTGAAGTATCTGTGTCGTACATTCCGGATCTATATGGGATCATTTAGGTATTTATTTTTTCCCACTTTCTTTTAGGTTTTTTAAATTTTACTTTTTCATTTATTTAGGTATTCTCCACTTAATTAATTTTCTCATTGTTCACTATAAACACTTAGAGAGTTCATACTGCCTTTTAATATTAAATATCATTTCTTTTACAAGTAAATTTTTGTGATTTTTTAGTGAATGAGCCAATTATATTGTTATTTTCAAAATTCATTTCACATAAGAACCAATTTGCTGTAATCTCACTATCGAAAACCATGCATTTAACATGCTTGTACTTTTATTTCTTCTGTTATTTTACCTAATTTTTTTAACGTTGTAACTATTTCCTTGTAATTTTAAAGATTTTAAATTGGATAAGTTGGTTCAAGTTGGGGTGTTTAGACAAAAGTAATGTTGTGTCAGAAGTGGCATCACAATTTGCATTGATCTATCAAAATACCTAATGTAAATCAAATATTTTTTCAACATATCTATGCAAGAACATTTTTCACTAGCGGTGTATGTGTTAATGGTGGCCATTCCTGGTCAATGAGAGACTGTCTTTCTTGTAATTTTCTTCTTAACTGATAAAAAGCCTAGTCATTGTAATTAAAGGTTGTGTAAAAATTTGTAAACTGCCAGTACAATTCATTATTTTGTGATTGAATAAGTAAAGGGGAGGAGGATTTATGCTGAATGTGAAATGGAGCACAAGTGTATACTTTTTTACTCTGTGTATTTTCATTAGAAGAGATTTTGGAAAGGTGACAGCATGATTTTGAAAGATGAACCCAAATGGAAACAAGCTTCCCCATGATTCACTGCTTGTCACTCAGTTCCATTCAAGAAGAAAAACAATTTATTTTCATACAAATGCGAGCAAAACAATTACCTTTAACATGTGAATGTAGGAGATATACAAATTCACCACATTTTTATGAATGTTAACAAAGTCAAAGAAAGGTTATTTTAAAATTATCTAGGTTTTTGTGTTGTGATTAATAACTTATCTCAGTTTTCCAATGACAGTCATGATATCAGACCCTTAAAATATGCAATGTGATTGACATCAGGCAATGAATTCAGCTACCTAATTCATTTGTCAAATTCTTTATTTTTTTAATCAAAAACTATTAACCTGAAATAGCTGCCAGTCTAATGACCACTCTAATAGAGTGGATAAACATGCTCAAAGAAATGTTTAGAGCTCCAAAATTAAGTTGACATTGATTGCTTCCGAATGGACTTTGTAATTACCTACTGGGCTGTTGAGATTATAAATAATATTTATCTTTGTGACGAAACTTTATAACACCAATATCAATAACACTGTGGATTAGGACTTAATGTTGAAACCTAATTATTAATAATGTCATTAGAGTAGAAAAATCTTCAATTTCTTTATGCAATAAGGATTAAATTTTGGATCCAGTAGGTGAACGCAAATGTTGACGCTAGTTGATCTGTTATTATTCCCTAAACACATGATTTGTTGAACTAACATAATCGTGAGGAAAATTGTTTTTCCTTCTGAAATTTCAATGTTATGATGCTTCCTCTTTGATATTATAGTTTAATCTCTATGTTCAGTAGTTTCTGGATAGTGTTTCTTTGCAATTGTATAAATAGTGTCATCTGGAGATTAATAAATTGTGTGAGAAAACCCTTGGCTTGACTGAGGTAGCACTTTGAAGTATCCTTTTGTATTCTGTGTAATCATGGAAATGCTTCATGTGGTCACATTTCTAAATCCACAAACTACATGCTTTGCTAGCCACTGCAAGGAATGTCTCGCTCTGTTTTTGTTGTAGTTTTTAATGGTACACATGGTAGAAAATATTTTAGCACCTATCTGTTCATCAGAGTGTCTCTCTTATTTTGTCATTTCTGTCAGTTCTATAGATGTAATGCAGGGTTAAAATATTATCCTCCAACATCAGTATGGAACTCATGTGATCAAGAACTTGTGTGGCCTCTGATTAAGTAATGGCTACCAACGTAGTCCCTCCATCGGCTATGTTAGGTATGCACTCTCCTCGGTTGTACTAATTTAATGCAGAGTGCACCTTACTTGTGTATTTTTTTTAGTTTGGGAATTAAATCCTTCTGTGCAATATTTTCTTGGAATCTGGCCTGATTACCGATATTTCAACGGACCTGAAAGTGAACATTATGAGTAATGTGCTTTTTATTACTTTCAGGGTCCATCACATTTGGTTGCAAATGCACAACGTTTCACCTATCATCCTGGAGGTGTCTTCGGGTAGAGGTATTTTTGTTGAAATTCGGTCGCTATATATGATAGTAGCTGGTTGCTGAGGAGTATTGTCAATGGCTGCTGTATTTAGAATTTGAAACAGTGCCCTGATTGGTTGTTTTGTGATGTGGAGTAATTACTCTCTTCCACGTCACTGTGAGGGTGTATAACATTCTTCCCAGTTGAAGTTTTCTGGGTTCTTAATTATTTTCTTGGCATCGCCTATGACTCTTGGGAAAATTTTGGTTATCTCTTGCCAGCACCTTGATGTTTTCAAAGTCCATTAAAAATTCAGCAGCTGTAGACAATGCTCCTTAGGAACCAGCCACAATACAAAAAGTGGCTTAGTTAAAAAAAAACACCTTTACCCGAAGACTCCTCTAGGAAGATGGGTGAAGCATTGTACATAAGCAACCTAATGCAATGGACCCTGAAAGAAATATAAAGCAAATTATTACAAAACACCAAAATCTGCAGAATAATCATGAGTTATGTCATTGTTTTCTGTGTAAGCTACTTAGAAATAGCAGCTTCATAATGGGTGCTTTCCAATTAACAATGCGAGTCGACTCAGAGCGACTTTTCTGCTTTCCAATTGTTCCATGTCGCTGGTAGTCGCTGACGCGTATTGACTCAAAACGACTCGCTGGAAGAGGAGAGAGTTTGCTATTGTCATGATACAAAGTAGAGTAGTTTCCAGTTATTTGGGACACATTGGGCCAGAACAATTCGCTGCAACAATGGCTGTGCTAGTTATGCGAAATATCACGTAAATACATATGTATGTGTACTAATTTTAATTCAGAAAGGCCTTGTTTGGTTTCCCTGCACGTAGGCATTTATTCGCACATATATAAATCGAAAAATACATTGGTAATAGAAATAAAAATGCAAGCATTTTTCCATAATTGATCATTCTTTTTTCCGATTGAAAATATTTTCCCTCATCCTTAGAAAACCCACTCAACGCAGATTAAATATTCGTTTAATACAATCATAGTTTATGGCAATTCACGTTATATTAGATAAAAGTGCGTGATTCATAAGCATTAAATTAATCTAAAAATCTTTAAATTTATTATCGACATTCTTTGATTGAACCTGCAGCATTCTTTTTACTCAGTGAATTGTTAACCAAATGAAATTGGAAACCAAACCTCTTTTATGGAACTTATAGTTTATAAATAAAACATGATTTAGAACATTGGTGAATGAAATGCATTCGCCGCCCCCCCCGTTTTTGATGAAGTGTAATTAAGGAAAACTTAATTGGCATTAGATTGTATTTCTCCTTTATTGTGTCAAGAGTTATGTTGTTATATTTCACGGAAAAACCAATAAGCAAACTGTCTTTAAATGGCTAACAGGAGTCTAGCACTACAGAAGAATGAATTATATTATTTCTATAAATATACGTTACATCTTGGCGGCCATTGCATAACATTAATGCGCCAAACTATAATTATTAATAATGAATCCACTGGTAAAGTTTCTGTCTACAGTTGAGACTCCTTTCAAAAGAAAATAATCTGATTAACTTTGTCATATACTTGAACGTCCGGTTTCAAACAATTGTGACTGCGCATGGATATCTGCTTTCCAAATAGCCACAGTGGAAGTCGACACAAGTTGACTCAAAGCGACGCATGAGTCGCTGGGAGTCACTTAATTGGAAAGCACCCAATCAAAAGACAGCATACCTATTGTATAGCCTCTATGGGTTCTTTCATTCAAAAGAGAATCTTTTTGAATAAGTTATGTCACATGATACAAGGAGGTACCTAACACTTAAATGACTAAAAATTTCTGTGAGAAATGCATCCACCACAGTGAGGATTCCCCATTTAAAATAATTTGAATTGACTAGGGATGGAGCCTGTATATCCAAAGCTACTATACCGAAACATGCTTTTTAATGTGTTTCCCATGCATTTCCCATTCAAGTAAATGATTTTTTCGATGGAAAATTTCATCACTTAAAAGAGTGTTTTGTATGGAATACCACTTGATTTTCCATGTAAAGAAAGCCAGAAATGAATTTCACTTATGTAACCACAGCTGGCATTGCACTCATGATGCATGCACCGAAACTAGAGAGAAGTTCTCTATTCTACTAGGTTGAAACGAAATGATTCCAAGAGGTGATAGCGTGAGAATTTTAATTTGTATTTATAATCGTTTGTTGGTTACGGTTGTAACTAGCCACAGTAATGTGTTACAGTGCTGCCTGGACGATGCTCCAGAACCTCTACGTACGAGTTGCAAAACTACAATCTCCTTCTTCCACCAAATCCCTCTCCATCCTCCACCCTAGCTCCTACATTCACACGCTGCTCAGGAGACTTCATCATAACTCTTAAAAACAAGACATTTTCTCATATATGTTGCAATTTGAATAAATAATACTAAAGGCTGATTTGAAACCAACTTTTGGTTGATGAATGACAAGATCTCAGATAAAAATCCATGAATGGCATGCAATGGAATATTGTGTAGAAAATGGAATGGTAGTTATTAGGTATGGTATTTAAGGATTATTAATCCAGATCTGGTGCAAATATTCCAGTTGCTAGGCAGACATAATTTTTTATATAAATTAATATTTTTATACTTAGTCTATATTCTATACATAATTCTGTCAAGTTGGCAATTATAGTTTGCGTATTGCTGAGCGTGGGCCACAAAATTCGATGTCTTCACATTTTTTTTGCCGTCCCCTATTTCGATGGCAAATGACAGCAATATGTCTTTGTGCAAAATATAAACTCCATATGTTCATAGTTATTATTATTATAGTTGCCCTTACCCCATACATTTCCTCCCGGTACGGACGCCCCTTTGTGGTAGGCAGCATGAGTGAGAACCTTTGTTTTTCCAAGCATTTTTTTGCATCCTCCAAGGATCCCTATACACCAAGGCAATTACAGAGACACTTTCTAATTGGTAACATAACCTCAGTGACAAGAATCGACACTCAGGTAGATAAGGAAATTAATGAACATACGGTATGCAAGTCCAGCATTCCAGTAGGGTGCAATGCTGAGAGAGAAACTACCATAATAATAAATAGCCAACTTGAATAAAAATTTTTGACTAACTGTGATGGGCTAGTTGTCCACTGAGATGAGAACTTAATGGAAGAGGATAGAGAGTAGATGGTCTACCAAAAACAACGTATCCATCTAAGGAGTGCCCCTTTATTATGACAGGCAACATGAGCAAGGAATGTTGGCTTTTTTGCTTCCTCCAAGGTTCCCTATGTGGGTTGGGATTCAGTGGAGCAATTGTGAAGATACCTTGCCTTAGCAATGAACAAATGATTTATTCTAGATATATATTATTTTTGCCTTACATGAACAAATCAAAGACATATTGCATGATTGATCACTATTGAGTCCTTAGTTCTTTAACAACACAGGCTGGGGCGTTATCTGTAACATTGCTCAACTTGAAAAACTGTCTATTTCTCTAACTTGTTTCTAGATTATATTTTATAAAAACATTATTATTTTGACAGCACACCTAATCTCCTTAACATTTGCTACAGGCAATCATAAATTCCTAGTGATCTCATATATCTTCGTAACTTTTTGTTTAAATCCTTCCTTTAGGTCCATTATTTAAAAAATTAATAGTAAATCATGAGCCAAAAAAATGCCCTTTTACCTATTGAGCCATTCTATGTCAATTGGTCTACTTTTTAACAAGTGCCCCACTCCATCATCTCGGATTTTGGTGAAATTTTCTGTGTTGAGTTCCACGTGTCTCATGTGAAATTGTGTAATCACGACCACCTGCAAGATGACAACCACTTCATCGGTGAGGGAAGTTTAAAGAGCATTTGTGATATATAATGGAGTAGCGAGTGGCTGTGGCATTATTTGAACTTCACATCCCAATTACTATAAGCAATAAAGATGCAGAGAGCTCTAAAAAAAACTATAAATCAGGGAGTGGGACTATATAAGAGTAATAATTTGGATGCTATAAACCTCATAGCATGAAAAGAACTATAGTTAATCCTCTGGCCATACAGTTTTCTACTGTGCAATATCCCCATCTCCGCATCCGCCGAATACAAATGAGGGACATAAAAAGAACAGGTGACGCAACTAATGTGACCACTATGTTGATATAGACAAGTTATCATCTGTATTTTCCAGCTTAGCCTTTATCTGCTGGATTTAAACCCCAGTATTTTCGCCTGGATGCCAGATTTAAATGGATGCATACCCAGAGCCGGGATGTTTTGGGCTCTCTCAGCATGCAGCAAAAACATTTAAAGGGACTTTTTAGACACGCTAGGCATTTAAAGGTTAATAGACGTGCTGTTTTTCCCCAAAAAACCATCCTAGGTCTAACATGGTCAGATTTTGCCTAGAGACAATTTCACTGTAATTCATGAAAATGCATGATGAGAAAACCACCTTTATTATTTCCACAAAACTTTATTACGCTGGCACACGTGCAGATTTGGCACTTCCAATCACAGGTTGGGTCCTATATCTCATCTTCTTGTTTGTAACCTTTACATAGCCATTCTCTTCTCCGATCTCGAGGTCTTCTGTCGAACGTTTTTCTCGCTCATCAGAACTGGTTGCCTCCGGCATATTCACCTTGCTCTCTGCCATTTGCTGTTGCCATGGCTGTTGCTGTTTAATTACTGTTTGTAGCCACATGTTTTATTTGTAGCCCTAGTTGTCTTCAATTTTCTGAGTTGATGATTTCAAACTTTTAGTATTCCCAGCAGCAGGAGCAGTTTTTTCACAGGATGAAACCGAATTGGCTGAAGTTTTCTCCTTCAAAACTTCGCTTAGAATATCCACACGTTCGTGTAGATATATGACATCACCACTTAAAGTGTTTATTCTAGCTGCCCGATCGAGGATGCAATTAACACATGCCCAAAGTATTGACGAAATCTCACTAACAACTTTATACACTATCTCATTCAAATCCGTACATTTTAAATGAGAAGGCAAATGACAAAAGCTACAAAGAGTGAATTTTTCTCGTCTTTTTATAGAATCATCACAGGATGCACAATTTCGTGAATGGCCAAGGACCGCCATCTTGAATTTCTGAATATACAAGTGCATCGAGCAAATCATGAAGAACATCAAAGTAAATACATAATTATGCAAGAATGAAGCGGTTGGCAAAGGAGAGAGTGGAATGAAGAGCTGCTGCAAACCAATCTTTGGAATGATGACTACTGATTATGATTCTTCTACCTGTTACGGAACTCCGCACTTATCCTGAATTTCTTCTGGTTCTGTTACTACCTTCCTTACATGGTCCTTAATTTTTAGTATCATTTGCCCTCTTTAACCATCCGGAAACATATTCAACTTGCAGCATACCATTTTCCTCCTGACCAATGTAACTTCTCTATTTAATTTGACCTGATCTCTCTACAATGTCTACTTTGCCATATTTTTTCGGCATTTGTTTTCCATTTACATATTAAACCATAATTTATCTCAAAATTCCATTTATCACGTGTTTTGCCTGGCCAAGGGCATTCTTTTGAGCCTTATAGGCATCTGTTTTATCTTAAGAGTGTTCATCGTTGCCTATGCAAGCATCTGCCTTTTCATTAACTCCTATCAAGTTTGGTGTTTATTTATTTATTCTTTGTTACACCTGATCTGTATTTATACAATTTTCATTTCCTACTCAACGTAATTGCCGCCTTATGTTCTTATCCACATGGCACTAAGGGTGCTGACGCCTATCAAAATAATCTTGAATGAGTTGAACTTCTTCAACTCAAACTACTTTTACGTCAGATTTAAAATAAAGTGAATTAAATCGATACAAATTATCTGATATTTGTACGCAGCATAGGTTAATAAATTGTTTAACCCTCGAAATTTAGACAAATCCAAGTATTTTTCAGTTTCTCACATCGACTCAATAAGTGATTGACTGTATTTACCTTCAGATATTGCTGTATCCTACAGTATATGCAATTTTGTATCATATAAGTTTCGTTGGGTAGTCTGTAAAGAAGGATACGATCCTGTCATATTTTTCTGATACATATGTAGTAGGTAGAATTCATCGCGAGGCACCCGTGGTTGCATGCTGACTCACAATCTGTGGTGTATACCGGCATTTGTTTTCCATTTACATATTAAACCATAATTTATCTCAAAATTCCATTTATCACGTGTTTTGCCTGGCCAAGGGCATTCTTTTGAGCCTTATAAGCATCTGTTTTATCTTAAGAGTGTTCATCGTTGCCTATGCAAGCATCTGCCTTTTCATTAACTCCTATCAGTTGAAACAGAGCCCCATTGTCTCTGCCACGAAACCCAAAAGAGCCTGAAATCTATTTGGGTGTTTGGGCTAGCGTATTATCACAGCGAAGTGATGAGAGAATATTCTTGAGTCATCATGAAAGTCCTTTTCGAAGAGGCTTTATTCGTAGCGAGCAGATGAGCCATGGTTTCACGAGTGGGTTGTAAGTGACAGTTTATGGGACCAAAAAAGAAGATGAAAACCCTGCCTTGGCATGTTTAGGAGTGACTCTCATATACTGAGTTTTCTTCTTGGGTGACCACCATCACTAACTCATATGCTTCGTAATGAGATAAAGCACAGCCCTAATGAAAAAAAAATATCTTCCCAAATGCCCCCCAGGACTAACCATGGCTTCTTTGAGTGAGGACGCTTTAGCGCGAGAAGTGGACAGAGACAATTCCCTTGGAAATACAGGGTGTTTGAGTTCTTCTGATGAAGCGAAGGAATTGCTTGAAAGTGCCAGTTCAGGTGATAGTGACATAGAAGAGGATTATACTCCCAGTTTCGGGCAAGGGCCTAGCCACGTTGAAACACCGGTTCCCATCAGAACACCGAAGTTAAGCAACGTTGGGCCCGGACGGTGGTTGGATGGGTGACCCTCCTCCATACCTCAACCAGGCGTGGATGGAGAGATGATACTCCCTCCATACCTATACCGGCAGGCCTGAGAGGCCAGGCCAGGCCATACCGGGCCGGTTGGAGGGAGGACATCCTCTATACCTGGTACTGGGGTGAGGTAGGGGGAGGCCAATCCTCCATACCTCTACCGAGGTGCTCTTGTCCCCTGTCTGCAAGTGGCAGACAGGCATGGGGTTGGCACAATGGACCAAGAAAGGTCTAAGTGCCCGGGCTCCTGACGAAGGCCCCCCCAACAACAATCTAATCTAATACCCCCAGTGTCAGTGATGCAACAGGTGAAAGTGTACTCCCCTCTAAATGGGAATATTCATTACTTTATAAAGTTCCTTGGGGTTTTGATGGAGGAAAGGGACCCAAGCACGACTTGCCCGGTGGATCAAGTGAATTAGATTATTTAATGTGCATGTTAAGCAGTGAGAAGTTTTTTCACAGACTAGTAGAAAATGTAAATATATATGCAGAATATCTCCAGCGACGTTCAGGAAAGAATGATAGGCAATGGGTTGACGTTACCTAGGGGAAATCAGAGCATATTTGGGTGTCTTGGTATATATGGGGGTGTTCGATCTGCCTGAAAGTGAAGACTACTGGAGAAGTGAGGACTGCCCTCTGATTCGAAAATGTATGACTTACAGTAGATTTATGGACATAACAAAATATTTTCATGAAAGTGATATCAGAAAAGAGAAGAAAGAAAAAGAAAGTGATGTTGGTTTTGATATCCTTCAAAAGGTGAGACCAGTACTAGACGTTTTAGATACTTTCCATGAAAAGTACCAGCCTGGACGTGATTTAGCTGTCGACGAAGTGATGGTGGCACTTAAAGGACGCCACCATATAAAACAGTACATAAAATAAAAGCCAACAAAATGGGGTATTGGCGAGTTCCAGTGGTTATGTTTTAGAAGGAAATGTATATTTGGACAAAAAAGAGAGTAAAAATAAAGAAATGCTGCTAGGAAGCCAAATTGTGATGAATTTACTTGAAAAGCATCGGTTAGAACCATCATGTTTATTTCGACAGTTTTTTTTTCAAGCGTTTCTCTAATGAAAGAACTTTATAAAAACAAAATTTTTTCTTGCACTACTACTTGACCAACACGTAAAGAATGGCCAGTTGTATTTAATCATCCCAAGAGCCTAAAACTTAAATGAGGTGAAAGTAAAATTTTACAATTAGCAGAAGTGACAGCCACTGTCTGGCACAATAGACAAGACATTTGTATTCTATCGACAAACTGCGATCCAAAAGTGAGTTTGATGCTTCCCAGGAAAATGGGGATTGGTAATAAACAAATTTTGATTCCATGCCCAGAATCAATAGTAAGATACAACGGATTTATGGGTGGAGCTGCTAGAGCCGATCAGAACAGGTCTTACAATGATTTCAGAAGGAAGACCAAGAAATGGTGGAAATATATTTTTGCATTTGTAATGAACACAGCCATTGTAAATATGTAGTTACATACTTTATAAAGAAACAAATGCTCCCTCAACCTTGAAGCATGGGACAACACAAAAAGACTTTTGCCTAGCTCCATACAGACAGACGATAGGGAACTACTCCTCCCACAAGATATGTATTAGGTCACAAAAGACATTATGCTGGTGCGGTAAGTTTTCTGGTGACCCTCCACCATCTCGTGAAAATTGACGGAAGAAAAAGAGTGTGTGCTTGCTGTAGCATGAGCTATAAACCTGGAGATAGGTCTAATAGTTGATAAAAACTATTTATTATAAAAATATTTTATGATTTTACCAAAACTGTTTCACAATTTGAGGGTTAAATTTAAAAAGGAAACTTACGAACACGGCTGGTCTCACTTGCGAATTAATAGGGTGAAAACTGGGGATACTGGGCATTTATCTTTCCCGAGCGGCCAGAGGATGCCATACGGCCGGTTTCGGCCAATCTAGGAGGGAGAAGGCTGAACTTATTTTTAGGACTCTCATTACTTATTTATAAAGTTCTTGTGAGGGCTATTATTAGTTTTATCATCCTTATTCCCACCACAGCCCCATTTCCTTTGCCCACCTCCTGATTTCCTTTCCATATTTTACCCTTTAATTACCCCTGGGACTTTTTTTGCCTGCTTGCATCTCGCTTAGCCGCTGAGCTATGTTGACATGCCGTTCACTCTCTTAAGTGGAAAGATTTACACCGTTTATATATGGCATTCTTATGCCTGCATTGAAAAATCTACATGTGAGCAATGATTTTTTGCAAAAGGGTGGTATACGAAATTTTACCATTAATAATGTTGCTTGGATTTATTTGTAATTCCTTCTCTTAGACGAAATGCAATATGAGAATAGTGAATCTTCCTCGTAAAAACGGAAACCACTGCATCTCAAAGAATGGGCTTAGCCATTGATTTTGCTGATTATTATAAACGATAGGGAGCACCACAAACTTCAAGTCTAGAGTACATAGGGCTGGATGATGAAACCCTGAAAAGTTCTCATGGACAAAAAAATGAAGGAGATGGCTGCAGCCATTAAATGTTGAGTGACAATGAAGGAGATGGTAAATGAGTGCTTTCGTACCGCTGGAACTAAAATTTTACATCACATAATATTTTTTAACCACGTAATTCTATAAATTAAATTGTACTTTCAGAGGGGTTTTTCTTAATTTTCATTTTGCCCAGGCAGTTCATTAGTTTTCTATGCAATGTTATTTAACTTTCATTCAGTATTCATTGAGTAGTAACATTCATACTTTTCTAATTAATATCTTTGATAACTTTTTTTAAATGTCTTATTTTCAAATTTTATCTCTCAGTACAATTCACACTCCCACAGGCATGATTGTCTAATTATGAACACACTTGATTTAGCCATACGTTTAAATGCTTTACCTATACTTTAGCCTGAGCAGCCAAAAAGCTATGATTATGTTCTAAAATTCTATTGCACATTTTGGTTTGACATATAATTATATCACCAACACAATTAAAAGTTTTATTTTCTACAGCAGAATATAATATATAATGATCTCTTTGTAGTGAAAATAGTTTCAACGTTAATGTGTTCTCATATGTTGTGAAATCTCAGCACATTTTTCATAATTCGCTAATTACTTGATTTTACATACCGTATTTATTCGTGTAAGCTGCGCCCTCGTGTATCCCGTGCATCCCCATTTTCGGGCAGGCTCGTGAAGAAAAAAATTATTTTTATCAAAAAATAAATTTTTTGCCATTGAGCCTGCATCATTTTGTCATAACATGAATGAACGTTCTTTAATAGAAATTCTGTGCCAAAGTTAAGTGTTGATGTGCATCTTTCTCATGAATTTATTGCGTTACTTTTTAATATCGTCACGATACACAGCCCATTTCATTGTGCATATTTTTCTCCTAACATCACACAGTAATCACAGTTGTTTACAATCACATCATCCAGCTATAAAAATGGCATCTGTTCAAAATAAAATATCCAACTAAAATAATTGCAGAACTATATACAATTTCAACCTGTGATTAGTCAATTATGGAAATCCGTTGGTGAATCAACAAATAAAAGCAAAATGCCGTCCATACCTGATAGCTTGTCTGCTTTCTTCGCAGTAGCTGTGGGCTGGGATGATTTAACAACCCCGGGAACGTCTTGGAAACACACGGAAAAACTAAACTCAATGTAATAGCAGTTATCATTCTATTAAACTAAAGAAAAAAACATTCATGGAAAAAGAATCATGAATCACTAATGAAAATTTATATCATAATAGTTCTCATTTTTAGTTTTCGTCACTGCTACTAAGATCTGAGAAAATCACGTCCTCACTTTCACTGTCCCACACCTCACTGTCTTCATTGCCGTCCATGTCATTTGAAATGCAAAATTTCTTAAAGCTATTTTTGACTAAATCCTCTGGAATCATCTTCCATGATGCCAAAATCCACTGACAAATCTGCATCAACTCTGGATTTTTTATTTTTCCCGTGGGAGTTTCTTCATGCACAGTGCTTGCCATCCACTCTCTGTACAGGCTCTTCATGTTCACTTTGAATGCTCTAATTATTCAAACGTCTAATGGCTACAACATAGACATCATGCCACCTGGAATTGTCACCTGGTCAGTCTTTCCCTCCTGCAGCCTTTGTTTTACAGGTTCTTTAAGATGCCCACGAAAACTGTCGAGTACTAACATGCTCCGCAGCCGTAGTAAGGCACCATGATGGGATTCCCACACAAATTTAATCCAATCTAAGACCATGTTACTGTCCATCCAACCATTTTCTTGCACTCTTACTATTACACCGGCTGGAAGTATCACTTTCTTGGGTAGAGTTTTTCGTTTAAAAATAACATAAGGTGGGAGTTTTTTTCCCATCTGCCAGTACTGTCAACATCACTGTACAACGCTGTTTTTCATAACCACCACTTCGTACTTGCATAGATTTCTGGCCAATTTCATTCACAGTTGTTTCTGACGGCATCTCAAAGTACACTGGTGTTTGGTCTGCATTTCCAATTTGTCCCAATAAGTAGCAATATTTTTTCCTCAGCTGAATTACATACCTCTGAAAGCTCTCCAGCTTATCTTCATATGCATCAGGTAAGCACTGGGAAATCATCGTACTTCTCCTAATTGATATTCCATTTCTAATAAAAAATCATTGTAACCATCCTCTGTTTGCCTTTGAGTCTGCCGGAGCAACACCTAATTCTCTCACTTTCACCTGGCACATTTCTGTTGACACTGCATAAGCATACTGTCGTCAATCAAAGATCTATGAAGCCAGTCGCTTTTCTAGTTCAGGGTATTTTGCACTTTTACCCCTAAAAGCTCTCATCCTTATTTTTGCAGATTGCAGTTTTTCCTTCATCTTCCTCCAGTCTCTGATACACGATTCAGATACACCATATTTCCTTCCTGCAGCTCGATTTCCTATTTTTTCGGCATCGCTTATGATATGTAGTTTTGTACTCACAGGATACGATTGCAATTTCACTTCAGAATTTATTTTTAGGGTGGTAACTGCAAATTATTTTAAAGTGCCAAATGACTCAAACTCGTTTACTCCTCTCACGCATGGAGCGGATAGCACGGAGAGAAAAGCACGTATAGTAAGAAGGTGCCGGGCTGTCCATGCTTCATGTGACATCCACACTTCCACTGTTTTTTGTCTTATTTTGACTCAGACTGTGGAGGGTGGGTAGAAGTTTTTTTCATTTTTGTGACATTATTAAAAGGGGGGAGGGGGTGTGACACTATTTGTGACTGTGACAGGGGGGGTGGTTTAGTTTGGTCCAAAATTGTGTGACATCATTTATGGATAGCCCCTACAATCTCTGAGCATACGAGTCTTGCCACTACGTAACAAATACTTTGTCATGTTTTTACAATGTAGCTTTAATATGTACACAAAAGTGGCTATCTATTACGTGAGAAATGCTGCTACAGATACGTGATACCGAAAATGTAGATACAGATTAGAATATGTACATATCAATCCTATAATATGTTATCTTAGGTACGATCTATACACGGTAAGTGCTTTGTCATGTGGCGTTTCTGATATAGCCTTTCTTCAAGTATCGTTGTACACTCAAGACTTTGATAAACGATGATTTGTATTTCTAATTACTTTAAATACTTTACGGGTTTACTAACACACCATACTTACCAATTCACATTGATATATTCACCCTGGAGAAACTAATGATTTTGGAGAAACTAACAACATGAATTTGAGGTAAAATGGTGCACGGCTTACATGAAAATCTGGAGGATTCGTGTAAGCCATGCACCCATTTTTTCACCGGCATTTTTGGAAAAACGGTGCACGGCTTACACGAGTAAATATGGTAATTTGATTTTACATAACACCCCATTTTTGGGTCCCAAGGTGTTACGTAAAATCAAGATTCTACTATAATCGTTCTTACTTTTCACAAAACCCACTTCTGGAAACAGAAATTTTCTCCAAAACTATGTCCCAGGACAGATTCAAATGTATCTCAAAGTTTTTACATTTTGTTGATAATGATAATATCCATCACTATAGTGGTAACAAAAAAGTTTCAAAATTCAGCCTATCACAGATTACTTGATGAATAAATTTGAAAAAATATATCTACCAAAAGAAAATATTGCTGTTGATGAATGTCTTGCTCTATCATTCAGGCAATATATTCCTTTGAAGTCATCTAAATTTGGCATAAAAACCTTTGAGCTTTGCGAGTCTGATACAGGCTACTTATGGAATTTTATTGTTTACTTAGGAGCTGATGAAACATTTTCAATCACAGAAACTCCTGGTGGACTCAAGACATCAGCAATAGTGATAAAGCTAGTAGAACCCTTATTTGAAAAAGGCTATTCGTTATGGTTAGACAATTATTATAATTCATCTGCTTTGGCAAAGTTTTTATTGGATCACGGTAAAAATGTAGCGGGAACTATATGATTATCTCGAAAAAATGTTCCAAAAGAAGTAAAATTACCAAAGTTGAAAAAAGGAGAACACATTGCAAAAGTTTGCGACGGAATAATGGTTATGAAGTGGAAAGACAAAAACTATTTTCACTTATTTCCAGCTTCCATTGCAATAATTTTCATGAAAAAGATGGAAAAACTAAACCAGTGTGTATTTTAGAATACAACACCGCAATAGGTGGTGTTGACCTAAAGGACTAAAAGCTTCAGCCATATTTATTAGAACGCAAAAAGACTAAGAAATCTATATATATAAAAATGGATGTTTGTATGTTTGTTTGTCTGTCCGAGATTAATAGACTCGGACACCGTTTCACCGATCATCATGAAAGTTGGCACATATATGTATTTTTTCAAGGAGAAGGTTTTTATGCTATTTTAAAATACCTCAGGGCCCCAAAAGGTCCCAAAAAGGGCCCTTTGGTGGTTTAAGCTACGAATTGGGTATTGTGCAGTGGTTTAATTTTTAGTTTTTTTAAACTACTTCCGCTCAAGATAGAGGGTTGGGATTTTTTTTATCAAATGGCTAAAAGAATGAAGTTTATAATTCTTTCAATCAATTATCTTTTCCTGTTCGTATTTGTCAGAAAACCACGTTTTAAGCAGCAAAAATGCACATTTTTCTCAGAAATCAACAATAGCATATTTCCTTGACAACCAGATTTTGGTCTTTAACACATTTTAAATTGATTTAGTTTAGTTAAGCTGATTAGGAATGCTAAGCATTGGGTTTTGTGCAATTATTAAAGTTTTTTGCTTTTAAAAAATACTTTCACTCAAGATAGAGAGATAAAAATTATTTTATCGGATACCCGAAATAATGAAATTTTTCATTTTCTTCAATCTATTCTCCTCTTATATGATAACTTATTAAGGAAGTGTTATCCCGAAATTCGAAGGGGTAATTCTGCTATACATATATAAAAATGTTATGGTGTCAGTATGTCCGTCTGTCTGTTGCTCCATCACTCAAAAACTACTGGACCGAATGAGCTGAAAATTGTTATGTAGATAGAAAATATAGGTATCTGGCTGTAACATATGCTATATTGAAAAGCCCTTGGGGACCCCAAAGGCCCCCCCTGGTGGTCCATGCTAAGCATTGTGCAGTGGTTTCATTTTTTGCTTTTTAAAAGTACTTTCACTCAAGATAGAGACCCGGGATTTTTTTATCGGATGGCTGAATAAATAAAGTTTTTATCTATTGATTTCTTTAGGCTTCATATTTGTCTGACATTTAAATTTTAGCTGAAAAATCTCATATTTTTCTCTAAAATCAGCAATAGCAAATTTAATTGACAACCAGAGATTTTATTTCAAAAGATATTCATGCCTCTAGCATTTAAATATCATGTTCTCCTGCAGGCTCATCATAACACGTAGAAAGGAAATCTGTATAAGACGGGTCCAGTGTCCCAAAGGCCCCATGATAGATTGCTTCGGGGGGTAATCGATAATTCAATGCACATTTACAACAAGTTTACTCTTCAAAGTCTATTCTCAAAGTAGCTCTCATAGGGGCACTGCATGTATATGAGAGAACACTTACGTAGTAAATGATACACATAAAGTAATTAAAGAGGCTACGCAAGCAATTAAACGTGCAAGAATATTTATGTGCATTGAATATAGTAATGGTAATAATGCCTCTCTGGCTACAACAAACAAAGCTTTGTTTATTACTGTTTAATACTGAGATGTATTACATGTAGTGGAACCGCCTGCCTCTCATTACGATTGTGAACTGTTTTTTAGACCAATTCCCACATCATAAACGTTACAAAATATTTATATATGTTTAAAAGTGTTATAGAGCAATTAACTTACATTCACTCAATCATCGAGTTGCCTATTAAAGAGTCTCACTCGCCACTGTGTTTCCCCTCCTTGGACTTAAAAATATATCCATCAACATGCTTAATTAAAATAAAGAGTAACCTTTCGAATACATTTTCTAAAGCTAGAGGAATGTGCTATTTGCGAGAAAATGAGCCCTTGCAAAAAGAAACGACAAAGGTTAGAGTTGGATGCTCAAATACATGTCCACCAGCGATCGCATAAGTATCTCCCCGTGGTTTTTCTCGGGTTACGCTAAGAACCGCACAAATTTCATCTCAACCGTACTTACGGTCGGGTAACCAACTATAAATCTGGTTCAAATAAAGATTCATCTGTTTCGAAACTTAACTCTGTTTTAAGATAGGGGAAACTATAATGACGTCACTACATGCTTCTTACCCGAAAGAAGAGCGGAAATTCTGCACAATGAACGACATCCGTGCGTGAAAACCAGCAAGTCCAATTAAGAATCACCATAGATTTTTTATTTAGCAATCATAACCAATGATAATGGCTACTCTTTACCCCGAAGGCGCAGTCCGGGTGACGGTGGATTGATAGGTCAAATAAACATGGCTGCCGCTACAAATTCTCCTATTGACATTTTCAACCGCTGGATTGTACCCTACTATCCAATCCTGACGATACTAAACACACATATCAAAGTTAAATAGGGCTACTCAATTAAGTCATTGAATGCATATATATGTATGTAAACAAGGGAAGCCATGAAGCAGTCAGTCACTCAAAAGACGGCTCAAGAGAACCGTAGGGACTATTTAAGTAATAATGAGTCTGCGTGGCCCATTTTTGGGTTTTCAGTCATGAAAGAGGACCAACAGTAACTCATCTCTCCGTGCATCTGGAAAATGTTCAGCGTGTCTACTACAATGAACACAACGTACAAGATAGGTTACAAACTCCTTAAATGACCACGCTGACACTATTCTTCAGGATTTGTGGTTTTCTTATAAAATAAGTTAAATGTTTTTCGCACGCGTTGAATTTCAACTGGTATCTTCCGCTTTCCACTACGTTTTGATTTAATTATAAACCATCATCTATGTATTATCAGCATACCATTATTTGGTTTTCGTTTTTTTATCTTTTTGATATAAATTTAAAAGCGATTTCATACATTTTTTCTACTCGAAATCATTTCTCTTTTGTATATTCAGCACTACTACATTATTTTCAAATTTTTTCTCTCCCGTTGAGAATCAACGGGTATTTTCGCTAGTGGTATATAAATCTATTTAGAAGGTTATTGAATGTTTCCTTTCACAACGCATTGGTAATATTCAATAGCGGTCAAAATAAGGTTGATCATCTAAACTTTCGTCTTCAGCTAATTCAGCAGCTCTTTGAAAAATACGGAGCTAGCTCAAATACATCGACCACTAAGAGGCCTCCCACACATCCATCACCACGCCGTTTAGTTGAGAGACATTTCATTGCAAACATACCGCCTGCCGGGAAGAAGTCCAGGCCACAGAGAAGATGCCAAGTGTGCTCCGTTAGAGGCAAAAGGAGGGAAACAGTGTACTGGTGCCCTGACTGCAATGCTGGCTTATGTTTAGAGGAGTGCTTCAAACTTTATCACACTAAAGTTAACTTTTAGGACTCAAGTTTTCCAATTTGAAGTAAATGCACAAGCTAAATTATAAAGAAATACGTTAAGTAAAATTTTTATTACGTTAATACAACATTGTAGTATACCATACTAAATTTTTTCGATTGAAACAATTTTTATTGAATTTACAATTGAAACTAACAAAGATATAAATATTTGTTTGCAAAGGTGCACAAAATGAGATTTTAAAAAAAATTAAATACCACGAGTAGGGCCTGGCTATTTAAATGCATTGACCAGCTGGAAGGGTTAGAGGACAATGGGCAAAATCAGCACGCTTTAAAATTTCTAGCAAGCAGATCGTAAAGTGAATCCATCGTAAAGTGCAGGGGATCCACTGTATATTTGAGCACCATACTATAGTTCATTCAAAATTTTATTTTTATTTCAAAGCATTCCTCAGATACATTATTTTTCTACCTCACACGAGATTTATAGCTGTCCCTGATTCTTCCAATTTTCCATCACAAAGACTAATAGACAAAATATTACTTCCCCATGAGTAATCATTGGTATCTTTAAACAGCATCTGATAAATAGAAATGTCATTAAAAAACAATAAACTGCAATAATAATACGTTTTCTATATCACGAAGAATCGTTATCATTCAAAGAGGGTGAAAAGCCTATTCTTACCCATTTATGAGTGACAATTGGAGTGGCCTGGAGTGGGGTCAAAAATATAATTTATGCAAACATGGCCGTGCATCAAAAAAGCAAATTATTGATGTCATATATTTGTTTTTAAAATGTTAAAATGATTCATTGCACCAGTATTGCCTCTTTAACTTATAAGTTATATTCCATGACTTTGTTATCACACAATTGTAAAATAAGCGAAATACAGCAACAAAAGATTCAAAGAAACATAAATGATTAGTCTGCAACTTTCTTGTGTCATGAGGGACTATATTATGTCACATAATTGTTCAAGTCTGGCAGAGTGATATACTTATATTTTTAAACTTTTACAAATAACATTTTCAAATTCGAAATATAAAAAATGTTTACAATTACAATTATTAAATGAACACATTCATCGGTTATTAATAAATAAAACAAGGTATGTGCTCTAGAATGAAATGAAGCACATCAAATGAACTATGATTTTAAACAAAGAGATTCATATTTAGTTAACACAAAAAACCATATTTATAAGAAAAAAAACATCAATCCACCTTTGTATATAGGTAAACTATATTAAATATAGCATACAATATTCCAACAAATATATCTATTTAAATACAATAAAAAATCATTTATCTCAAGGGAATAATAAATTCAATCAAAATATGTACCTACCTATATTTTCAACTGAATGCAATGCGATCAATTATTGACTCTACCATTGCAATATTTTGGATATTTTTCCTCTGCTTTCAACACCCAGATGGAGTGAAAGTATACTAAAATAATTAAAAAAATCTCGGATTTTGAACAATTCTCTTTTTTTAACACACAGATGAAATAAACTTTTGAACTTAAAGATGGTCCTTAGAAATCATTACATATAATATATATATTTTTTTTTTCATGCATAATTTCTGAGATGATAAAAAAAACACCAAATAAAACACATCATAATGAAGAGGAGAAAAACATCAATAGTTCATACTTGATAAACATTTAACTTTCACAATCAGTATTACTTAGATGCAGAACTGAACAAATACCTAACAAAGAGCCAAAGTTTATAGAATGAAAGTCTCTGATTTGAGGGAAGCACGAATACAAAAGGTCATGAAATGATATTAATTTTAGACAACTGTGCATCAACATAATATCAAATTAAAGATTATTATTAATATTTCACATGAGCTTACTGGTTAGTAACATAAGAACACACATTACAACATAATGTTAATACCAGTAATATTACAAAGATGCAAATTCACTAATATTCAGCCAAAACTAAAGACTGTCTCAACTTTTTCATTGTGATTTTGTCAAAGTTTAGGCAATTTACTCTTCAAATTTTCAGAAGAAATGGTCCACAATGCAGTAGGGCATACTCGGGCATCTTAGTGACACTCAATATCTCGAGAAAAAGTAATTTAATAAATATATTTAATAATGACAAAATTTTTTGACATGTTGCAATCACGTTACCTTAATTTTGTATTAAATGGCATTTTTCAAGATGTCTAGAAACTTTAAGAGGTAAAAATGTATTCACTATTGATCAATTACTAACAGGAAGAATGAATGTGTGCATTCAAGTCCTTCCATCATTTTTGCACAAGGCTATTGTGCATTAGTTTCATCCCTTTAAAACATTTTTTTCCATTCTTAGAAATGGTATGATCTAAGGTAACAGTAAAGTTAAATTACTATTAACTTACTAAAACACTAATGAAATATCTCTCTTAAATAAAAAATTGTCAAAAAGCTAAGGGCTGTCATTTGAACTTACGTTATATTTGAACACCTGCTTTCAAATTTTTTCATTAATACTTTAATATCCAGCCCATGCTCGCTTTTTCTAGCTCAAATCAACAAAGGCCCAAACTGCTCTGATTCCTGCAAGTAGGTAATTTACCTAATACCTTAAGGCATTGAATAACAGCATCTCAAGGCATCCAGGAATTCACACAATCCTACCTAAAATGGTAGGAATATCAATGCAGGAAGGATCTGTGATCTTCACAGCAAATTAATCTAAGAAACTATACTTTTAGTGATCCTCTTCACATTTACATCCATAAATGATGTTCATATACGTATGTAATTATAAAATAAGGCAATAAGCCTCATTGTCCCGGAATGCCAGTGGAACTCCAGATATGGCTCCAAAAAAGACCACTCAATGAAGACTACGAGAATATTCCCAAGCAAAGCAAGTGGCATAAAGATACATTGAAAACCATATTCTTCCTTGTTAAAAAAATCCTGGCCTAAATACTTCTATAGAGTATAAGAAGGTAGGGTAACAACAACAATTTGAATGCTCAAGACTGGAAGGATAAACTTCAATTGCTATAGCTGCAATTTAATATAAAAAATGGTCAAGAAACCATTTCTGACAACTAAATAAAACAATCCCAAATAACAAAAGAATGGAATTGTATCGATTATAAACTGAGGTTGATGACTGTGACTAATTTGGGTGAATAAAAACGCAATCACTTGTTAATGAAACTGTTTGATGCTCTAATCATTAAAAATATATTCATATAACCATTAAAAAGAGAGGGTGAGATACTACGTAAGCCTAATGTGCTAAATCGTGCATTTGTAAATGCCGCCAATGACTCGGCATTTAAAAACGAAGAATCAAATGCATTTTGAATGAAAAAATTCAGTGTATTTTCCTAATAAATTGATCATAACTTACTTTCGTGATAAATATTAAATAAGTCACCAGTTCATCACTTCGCCTTCACTCTGGCTCTACTGGGATATGTTTTAATATGCACGAAAGAAAAACGGACTAAATGATCTCTGAGAAATGAAACCATCATCCATAAACACAGCTCATCAAGTTTGTAAATGACAGTGAAGTCCCTGAGCCCTTTTCCCAGTACATTAGCCTCAAAGGAAAAGATAATTTTTGGCTAAGGACTTACTTTCACATTCCTTGGTGACATATGAATGTAACTGAACAAACTATTAAGATTATGGTAAACAATAATACCACTTACATGATGTTGATTGAAATATCAGTGACCTAAGTCTCTAAAAACAATAAAACAGTACCGAAGCCACTCTGAACAAACATTCTGAAGAGGTGCAACCAATCCTCTGTGATGCTTTCATGGCTGGCAACGTCCAACCAGTTCATTGATTCTCATCACATCTTGGAGGAAAAGGAAGAGAATACCTAAAACAAAAGCACCTACTGACACATGTGAATAGCCTTATTTCAGGCTAATATGCACTGCTGGAAGACTTGACACTGACGACCAAGTCTACAGTATGACACTGGACCATTTAAGTTGCTAAGAGGCAACGGCCTCAAACAACCACAGCTCCAGCTTCTCCCCTTGCATGAGGCAGTGATGGCATTGATGTCCACATGTCCGTAACTGGATCATACATCTCCACGGTCCTCAAGGAGACCTTCGAGAAAAAGCACTGGGACTTACTTTCAGAATAAAAGGGAATAGTAAAGATACATAACAGATATATAATGCTTATTAATCAGAGAAAGAGTAGTATGATTTATATCAATTTATTTATTAACTAAATATTAGCTAATTAACTTAACTAATTAACAATAATATGAAATAAAGATATAAGAGACATCAGTCAAAAACTCCAAATCTTATAATTAACCATCGGAATTAGCATTGGATGTCTTGAAGCAACATCAGGCTTTTAGTTTTGGTGGTCAAAACACATTCAAAACTTTGGAGGCACTGCATTAAATGGAAACATGGGAATGATCATGTGAATACATAGCTGAGTGACTTGCAGAGTTGAGATGAGGACTTGGTAACTAATTTGCTGAGTGGTAACACCAACACCAATACCCTATTCCATGACATTCTGACATTTTATAATTTCATCTTAACCTGAATATTAGACGCAACAAGTAGCAAAAAATGTAAAGAGCTTTGAAAAATCTGGATTTTGCACACTGATTTTTCCATTTACTGTCTCCTAATCAGCAAGTAACAACATCATTACAATCAGTAACTATCAGTGCTTCTCTATCAAACAATTATATCACATTCTTAAGCATTCCAAACCTATAATTTCAAGTATCGTCATCAAATGCAGTCAACCATAAAAAAGCAAAAACCCTTCTGATACCTTCTCAAAAATGTTGTGTGAGCATGCACGAAAAACCAAAATTATTATATAACACCAAAAGTCAGGAAACAAATACAATTATAAACATAACAAAATCCCCAAAAAATCTAATGAAACCCAAAAACTGAACACAACCGGATAAAACAAAAAGAAACCTCATTAAACAAAAAAAACATAAGTTGGGTAAAAAAATTGACTTTTCCCAACCCTCTTTGCAAGTGACATAGACCTAAAGCATAATGGCTAGAAAGTGTATATTTGCACATAATCTAATATATAATGCAGTATTCAGATAAAATATTTTACTAAATGTTTGTATTCACAGGACCATATAATAATGACCCTTTATTTCATTGATGATGGAATTTGAATCAGCAATACAAAAAGGTATGTTCCTTCCAATTTCATTTTTCCTCGACACATCTGTAAATCTTGAATTACACATTATTTTGACATAAGTAAAATTGAAATACAGTAAAACCCCTAAATAACACTTTTCCAGGGACCCTAGAAAATAAGTGTAAATTGCTGGAAAATGCAAATTGCGGGAAAATGCTAATTGCGGGAAAAGTAGAATTTTCACTTCTACATCCATGTTCTTTCACTGGAGTAAGGGTAAAAATAAGAAACACTGATAAACTGAAAAAGAGCAGTGTCATAATTTATTCCTTGAACTAGCACTAGCGGAGCACTACGGCAGTGGTCATGGACAGCGTCATGGACATCATTCCCGCCTCGCTCCAGATGCTAACGATGGAAACTAGGGGCAGCTGGAGCGATTCATGGTTTCATGGCGGGTATTCAAAGATGGCAGTTCGGAACATTATTCATGGATGCATACAAGATTAAGTCCACTCAATATAATTAGTGCTTTGACTATTTGAAATAGTGATCAGCCTACCAGAATATTAGATATTTCTGAATCCTTTTAATTGGGATAAATTTTACATTAATACGAGGTTGAGAAGCTCTACGTCACCAAATGTAAGAACAAGACAAATATTTCCTCCAGTGGCCCTTGGAGTAAAATATGTCTTTGTGTTCTTTATTGTGTTCTTTATTTACACATGTGAATTATTATTTCTTTTTATTATTTTTATATTTATTATATTTGTTGTGCTATAAATTTATGAACATTTCTGAACAATCTGAAATTTCAATATGTAGTGTGAGGATAGGTTTTCGTCCGTATACAAACACCGTACTTCATGAAGAGGCCATGTGAAAGTCGAATTATTCCAGACCAATAATATTCCTTGAATCTTTTGACATGGATACAATTCTGAGCTTTTTCTCAAGTATTATGAGCCAAAATTTCAGGACGATTGTTCATCATTATAGGTACGGTTATGAAATCTTATTGCAGAAAACCATCACATTATCAGCAAACTTCGGGAAATTTAAGTAAGAGTGCATGGTTTAATTTATAATTAACTTAAAAGTAATGTAGGCGTAAGTTGTTAATAGATAGCCAAATCTATGACTTCCATTTCAAAAACTTGAGTGCCAATGGTCTATTGAAAGCAGTGCCTCCCCGATTTCATCTCCTTGTTGTCATAAAAATAGTACCCATCGTCTCTGTCATTACTCTCAAAATTTCCAGAAATCTGACCTGATCATTAACAGATTACATAATTAATCATCTTGGGAAACGAGAATTTGTCTGAAAGCAGGTATATTCCGATGCAAATAGCAGATGATTCCTTCTTTCTGAACAACAACAACAAATGGTGGCTATGACACTTTGCCACAAACGTTCCGAAACTGGTCCACTGGCAGAAAGTTGGGAATGTCTGTAGCAACTTTGGACCGCTGTTCGGAAGCGTTTGGAGCGTGAGCGATTGTAGCGTTCACTGGACCGCACCCCTTGACATCCTTGTGAAGCGCTGTGGCAGCTTTTTGTGTTTACAGGGATGTAACTAATAAGTATTTCTCAGTAATTTCATTAAAAAATAATTGTACACGCAATCTAAACGATTGATAAGATTAAGTTACGCACATTGCAGTTCGAAGTCCTCACTGCAGTGAGAAACATGCTGGCTGAGAAACCACGCGCTACTCAAGGTTTAGTGACTTGGCATGGCTACGCTACTTCATGGCGTGCACATTTAGCCATGCTTAAATATAATGCTTTATTGCTTATTCTCTGGCTGTAAGGCGCAAGAAACTTCATTAAAATTCTTTGCTACGTACGCACAGATATTATGACCATGTCCGATCTGAGCGGGCGGAGCGATGCCAGCAACGTGAAGCAACAGCACAAAACTATCGGTTGCAGAAAAAGAAGAAGTTTACCCTCACCAGCCTCCTGAAATTGCAATGTGGATGATGCAGACTTAACTGCTCTATTGAAATTAACCTTAATTTCTGAACTCCCGATGCAACGATAGCATCAAAAACGATGAAACAACTGATCATCAATCGCCCATGGCAAGGAGTGTTGCGTCAAGAAAATGTTTCGTAGTTTTCATTTTTATTTCGGTTCGCTCAAATTTTCCTCATTATATCAACAAATAATTTTTTTTTTTAATGATTATTTGCAAATTAAAGCTTTTGGAGTGTCCAAACAGGTGAAAGGTTCCATGTATTCTGGCGTTTCGATGTCCGACTTGGCCCTCGTCGTCAGGGGCGTCAACAGATTCGCCGGAAAAGTACTATCTTTCAGTGATTTACGAAGTTAAAACCAGATATTTATTATCATTTTTATGCATAGAAACAGTAAAAGAACGATATTATAGAAGTATCGCTAACTGGATTGAAAATGCCTTGCATAAAAAAGACTACACTTCATTTTATAGCTAGAATCATATCAGGCAGATTGTGAGTGGATGTAGTTCAAATTTCTGTTACTAGTGGCGCTGTATACTATTCCCGCTACATTCAAATTCTTCCTTGAAACGGGTCGTATTGCTGCACTTTTTCATATTTTTTCCGCATATATGTACAAGACAAAGTCAAAAAGTGTTTTACAAAGGATGATATGCATGAGTAATGGACTTTAAAGAAGTGAATTTTATTTTTTGAAAGAGCGCGTTGTGGTGCAAATTGTGGGAAAACTGGAAAATGTATAGTCTAAATTCGGGGTTCTGCACATGTTGGAAACATAGGAAATTAAATGGGACTTTGCAAAAGTGGTGTAAATTGTGGGAAAACATAATTTCCGATAACACAAATGCGAAGCTTCACCGTAATATATATGGTTTTACTGCATTACAATTATGTACTACACATTGGATGTTAACAAAAGTTACATAATAAGAATTTATTTAAGAAACACTAATTATATCATAGGATTTTCTCCATTCCTCGATTAGGAAACAGTGAGAGAGTATTCACTGCAGGAGGATTAAAGCAGAGTGAAGCATTGGGATGCTACCTCAATGATACATAGATTTGTCATATCAAGACTTTTGAAATGGTTTTCCCCGAATAACTGCAGGAGCTACATGACCTTAAATCATGGTGCTTCAGATTGACAGATTGAAATTTGAATGATGCAAAAATGGAGTAAGGAGAATAACAAATTCCTCCATTAGACACCCCTGTACACTGATTTCTACCAAATATTAAATTGTTCCTGCGCTTTGTATTTATATCTAAAATATATTACTCTTTATAGCAGGAAATTTCTTACAATTCCCATTAAATGAGTCCTTCCATTACCACAACATAAGAGCCAAAAGATATTTACACATTCCCAGATCATATATTTAAGCCTGCTTCAAAGGTCCTCAAAATATGGGAGCTCATGCAAGCAATGAATTGCCCTCCAAATACAAAGAAATTAAAAAAAATAGAAATGAGATGGTGAAGTATGTAATCTCTATTTTTTTAAATTCTTTTCAAGAATATTTAAATGAAGGAATGTGTTCTTGGAATTATGATCTAACATGGTACTCTTTACTTGTAATATGCATACTTACTTTATTTTTGAATCATTTGGATTTGCATTAATAAATATGTAACGTAATGTTATAACGGTGAGTCAGAAGTGCACTTTTTTAACAGCCACAACCACTACCAGAGTGGAGAGAACAGCTATTTTTTGCATGACCATTACATGCACTTAAGGGTTCATAAGGGTCATGTCTCACATTCAACAATATTATAAGAATATGAATTTCAAACCTATCCTCACAATATTCGAAGGAGTAAGCTCACTCTTAGGTAACTATTTGTATGCACTATAATTAACCTGGATCATGCTCGGTCAATTAACTTCCATGCCTTAGCTTACCTGAGCTTGATAATGGTACATATGGAATGAGCTAGTTCCACCAATAGCATACAGCCTTCCATCCAAGGCTACGACAGCAGGTGTTGAACGGCCTTCACGTAAGGGAGCCACATCATACCATTTGTTCTGAAATAGTTGATTCAGTACATTAGGAATACCCCCACACAGAAATAAAAATCTAATAAATATTTAATAACCGTACCAAATATCCAACAATAATATGCCTTTGGTTCTATATTTCCCAGATGTTCATCAACGCTGTTTAAGATACTTTTATGTCACGTGGAAACTCCACAAGTGGTCGTCCGATGTCCTACTGCTTAGCTTTGCATTTACATTTTTTTCATGAACTTGGGTTGCTTCAATCGGCATCCATTCACATTTAATTATACAGGAGGAGGCTGCTATGTTTTTGTTTCTAAATAACTTTTACATTAGCACCTGCTACATACAGATACTCCCAGACTTACAACCATCTGACCGATAGCCATCTAAAGTTACAGCCAATATTATTTTAAAACTAATTTTGAACTGCTTAAATATGTGATTCCTATTTGACATGTTACGAAATGCGCACACAAAGTGTGGTAATGCCAAACTATCACAATACCTAACTTGGCTGATACAACAAAGTCAGACAGAAAATCCGGAGGCAGAGGAGTTTACACAATATAAAGCTTAAAAAAATCACCAAATATGGAGACAAAACAATATATGTAACTAGAGAAAACTACATTACTCATTGCTCAAAAATAAAGAAAACAATGGTCCACAAAACTTAAAGAAAAAAGTGCTAAGTGAATTCTTAGATGAAAACCATAAAACATTTTGGTCTCCTGCAAGAGAACTGCAGAGAAATGTCCAAATGTAGAGTTTTGACACATAAAAATGGCTAAGTAGTCACTAACAGTATTGGCATAGCCAAAAATTGAACTACTTCTTTAATCATAATAACAATAATAGCAATAATTTTCATTACTCTCAAATAATAATACACAGAAAGAAAGAAAAATGGGGTTTAGAATAGGGAGCTTTAGGTAACCTCATGGGAAAAACCTGTAGTTCTTTGAAAGTATATACACTCAGGATGACACCATGCAGGTTGCAGACATCCCTATCATTAGAGAACTGATAGGAGGCATAATTATACAGCATGGTGGGATAATTAAACAATTATGTTCGATTAAAAGTAAAAAGTCCCATGGTCCGGTAAGGATACCGGCACACATGATCAAGAAGTTGACCCCACACATCGCACCAAGAAATCATATTTAACGCCATTATTCAAAATTAAAGTACTACAAGACTGTAAAATAGCCAATGTCACCCCAATATTTAAAAAAGATACAAACAATACCCAGGAAACTAACGGCCTACATCGTTAATATTGCTATCATGCAAGATTCGCAAGCACATAATTGTTAGTAATATCATGACCTTCTTGGATAACTAAAACTTCTTCCATAACAGTCAGCACAGCTTACGGAAGAGTAGGTATATCTTGCAAAATCCAGATTGAACTCTTCCTCCATGATATTCTAAATTCAGGAGAAGTGAAAAAGCAAGTCGAAGCGTTATTCCTGGGGGGTTATTACAGAACTCATGAGGACGGCATTATGAGGTGAAAGTCTTTTCAGCACAAATCGCAATGCATTAGCAAACATTAGTGCAAACGAGTGATGATGAATGATGTTCGATAACCTGTCGGTAGCTAGCATTCTGTAGGCTCAAAATAGTCACAGTCGTATGTTTTGCGTGTAGCAATCTAATTAACTCAAAATAAATGTTTAAATAGACAAAAGTTTATACCACAGAGTACATAAAAATTTACATGCTGTAAATGTACAACATTTAAAATTTATTGTGAGAGTACAAACACAAGTGTGATACCTCTACTGAAAAACAACAACCATGGGTGCAGTTATCAAAGTTCTTTTATTGTCTAGCTCATAATACCTGTGCTTCTGATCAAATTTGAAGTGAGCAGTGCACAAGAGCAAATAGAAAACTCCCGTCATTGCATTCTTTGTCTCCCTTGTTATCTTCAACATTTTGCATGATTTCGTCTACAGTATCCTTGTCATTCATATTATGGAATCCAGATTCAAATTTGTCTCACTCATAGCATTCACTTAGGTTCTCAGAATCTACATCTTCCAAATCTTTCATTGACTGCAATAGTAGAGAAAAATTAGTATTCAAAGATACTTCATAAAAAAAACTGCAGAAGTTCTCCTCAAAATTAGGAAGATTTTTTTACATGATCAGCTAAGGTTGAAGGCTTCACGGTGGCCCTTGCGCAAGAGATACTTTCTATTGCATCAAGAAGTGACAGTTTTTTAAAAATTGCTGAGTATTTTCATCCTCCCTAGCAAGAGTCCCTAAAAGACCCTTGCCCGGTATAGCAGTCTCATTGCCGCGATCACACTTTGATCCATACTCTGGATGATTAAAATAACGTTTGGAGGCAAAAATTCGGTTGTAATAACGTCACAACAGAAAGCCTTAATTTGCTACAAGCTGTATCCCACAACATGACAGTGGTTCTCTCTCTATGGAAGATTTACATCCAGGAGCAGAACTTTATTCACAAAATGCCAAAGCTCTCCCTGTTGGAAGGTATTTCCCCAGCAAACCTGTCTCATCAGAATAATATCTGATCATACACCAACTTTTCTTCCTAAGCATACGTTTCAAAATCAAACCTAAAAGCATCATCAGATGATACATCGCTACTTAAACGCTACCCTTGAACTACTATTCCCACAATGCTGTGTGTTTTGCAAACCACCCAGAAGAAGCTTTAAAATAACCTCTACTCCTTGAGATTCATAAAAATCTTTGCTTGCTGAGAACACATGAGACCAGATACCAGGTATTCTACTTGCTCCTTTTGGGTTCAACCACAGAAGCATGGCAGAATCTAAATTCTGGAGGGATGATAATTTCATGGTTTGAGGGACCAAAACCACGGTCCAAAGTTGCAGCAAATTTCATCATCTTTTTCAAAATCATACCCCCAACTGTTTCTATTTCTACATCATATTCTTTTGCCAATCTATGAGGAGAGACTCCTTTTTCATTCCTCATAATCCATTCAAGTTTTTTTTAGCAATGTAAAGTACAATTTTCTTCCATTTCTATGAGGGTGTAATTACAAAACACAAGTAACAAGTATATAGCACAACTTCAGAGTCAGATTGACAAACAAATCATGTAGCAATAAAGCCAAGGAAAAAACTACTGACTGGCGAAGGACGAATATCAACAAAGGATTGCTGATACTGATTCGTACTCATCATTTGATACCGATAAAAATAAAGCTGTGAAGGTTAGGAAGTAAGTAACAAGTTATTTATATTACCAATGTAAATATTTGCTTGTCCTACATGAGGTAGAATACAGAATTGTCCAGGCTAGTGGATGCAGGGGAAACATTAATTTGATATTTCACATACCATTGAAATAACAAAAAAATCCTTGGATGAAGTGAGAAGAGACACTGTGAACCCTTGCTGGTAAAAAACTTTGGCCTAATATATTTTTTCACTTCCGAGGTTTTCCTGAAGTTGTCAAGGACTTACAGGAAATATTGCCAGGCAAATCATAGGCGTGTGATTTCGAGACATGGATGGAAGTGTGTGGTAGAAGAATTACTGGAATCATATGAAAAGAAACTGATTGTTGACAAATTGGATATAATGGGCCCAGTCTTAAAGGGAAGATAAAAACAATCAATATGATTGTGATTTGGAGCCTGGAAAGCTAAAGTTAACAGCTTCTGGAAATTTTTTGAAGCAGGTAGAAAATTTTAACGAAGTACCCTTGAAATTTGATTCATTGATTGAAAGAAGCCTGGCATTCTAAATGTGTATCTATGCAGATGTATAGCCCATTGTAGAACTCCTTAGGGAGTGGAAAAAGTCAAAGCACCTCCTGATCACAAAATTATTCCTGCCAGCTTGCACCCCAGGTCAAGATACGATCTCGTCAAAATCACCAGATGATGAGTAGGTCATTTTATTGAAATGAGTTTAGTTTTACTTTCATTAAAACCCGATTAATTTTTAGCAAAAGAAGGGTCAAATAAAAATCACTGAAAAATAAATGCAGCCATGGACCCTTTCAATGATTGCAAACCTACTCCCAGTATCTACCAACCTGATGGCATACAGAAGCTCAGGAGCCAACATTAGTGAAATGCAACAAGTTTAAAAAAATGGGATTCTTATTCTATTAATTTAATTATGTATTATTTTTCAGTTCTATGGAGAGAATTTAAGTTACAGCGGCATATGTTTATTACCATTGATGAGTGGCAAAAAATGTATCACTCACATTTATAAAATTGAGTCAACGTAGTGTAAAATCACAAACTCACAAAATTTAGATTTAATTTTATAGCTAAATGCTTTCTGTACATGAGAAGAAACTGTTGTAATTGTTTAAGCAATGTGAACTATTGTTTCTTTAAGAAATAAAAGCACACCCGCCATATTCATGGAAAAAAAGGCCTGGAAGGAGTTTTTTTTCCACCTTAGAACATAACCCCCCTTATTTCCATAAGACTAATACTTCCTCCAATGAGAATTTATGCAATGCGGCATAATTGCATAATGTAACTCCCATGTTCGGGGAAGTTTCACTGTATTGTGTTTTTTGAGGATTTTGGCAATCTTCTCTAATGTTCCCGAGACTAATGAAATATGGTGAGTCCCTTGGGTTCTATCTGTTTGTCTGTCTTGCAGGTCCTTTAGGGGACCATTGTCTCATTCTCTTCTCTTCTTTTGGCTTCCATCTTCAGTCATTCATCTCTCATCTTGAAGTCTTTTTTCAAGACCAGTTTGTAACAGTTGGCACAGAACAAAATTCTGCACCACTACATATGTAACTCATCGAGCATCTCCATCTTCATTTCTCATCTAGTTCAAACTTGAGCAAAAATTCAATTGTTGGTAGGCATTTCACACTGTCTAAGATTGTATAGACTATTGCATTGCATAGTATTTTCAAGGCTGTAAATCATCCTGAACACTTCCTCACCCACATTCACCTGGCATGTGAATTGCCGAAAAGTTTCCAGTGCTCCCTCCCTTCCCTTAGAGTCACTGGCGGACGTTCCTCAACACTATCATTTTCGCTGTCTCTTGTGTCCAAATGTTCATCCGTGCAAAGGCGGCCATGGAAAAATAATGTCCCTTCGAAGGTCGGCACAGCTGTAATCAGCGTAGAGTCGTCCAATGACTAGAACTCATTGAAATTTGCAGAAGGGTAAAAAATTAATAGAATCTTCTCCAATCTATCCATTAAACTTTGGTCAGCTTCTTCTACTGTCAGTTCTGCATCAGCAAAGTAATCCTCTTAATCAGTGACGACCTTAAACCCAGCATTTCAGAAGCAGTTATGCACCATTCACGGCATTGCTTGATCCTATGCCTCCTATTAAAAAGGAAGGGAATACGAGCAACCATGCATATTGAAAGCTGTATTCTCTCCTGCAATTACATTGTGTTTATAAAATAGCGATAATAATTGTGGAAATAAATACGGTTACTCACTGCGACAAAATGCATGGCCTGATAAATGTTGACTTTCATGTCCTTCTGTCTTCCAGTAAGCCAAATTATCATCTTCCTGTAATAATGCTTTGTCACCCTGACCCTGATTCCCATATTCAATGGCTGGAGCTTTGACGCGGCATTAGGTGGTAAGAATTCAATGCAACGTTTTTAACACTCAACCCGTTACGTCGGTCTCACAGACCGCTATGGCTCCTAAACCGTAAAATTTTCCCCCACACCCTTTTCGTGCAGACATGCACCTTTTAGCAGCTTCCTAACTTTACGCCAGGAATTTTTTGCAGAATGGGCAAGGTTCCGCTGCTTGAAGAAATAATGTATTTGTTATTTTCTGGAATTCCCGGTCTGATAGACCGACATCACTGCGTAATTTTTCAATGAAGGGAAGTTCTTGGAAATGTAATAAAAGTGCTTTATATTTTGTTGGCAATAATGAAATTTCACAGTATGTAAACCTACACAGTGTTCAGACACCACCACTTTGTTACTTTATTTCCTGAGTTAGGCACGAATGTCAAGCCTGGACCATCAAGAATTCCATCAACTGAAGTAGAACAACTCTCCACTCCTGACTTTGCCCAAAAAATCATTTTGTCTTCTAAAGTTCAGCAATCAATTAGGATCAGGAAGTGAAATAACCGATTCTGATGGGAGCAATGATGGAGATGAAGTATTTGCTTAACACAGCACAGTCTCCCCCATTGATTTACATTATAAGGATGAACAAAGTGAAATCCGTGACTGTTTGCCACACACAAGAGGTAACAACTTTTCCTGGAAAAATGGCTCTACTGGGAAAAAGAGCCCAAGAGAGCCATTGTAACACTCCATGGAACATTATCGTGCAATTGACAGCATGGTAAATACCTGTATTAATTAGCCTCATGTGAGTAGTGGAATATTTCAACCAAGTGTTCAGTGCCAAAGGGATCATCCCAAGTGTTCAAATGTCAATAGTGTTGACATGAAAGTATTGATCGGGCTCCAATTACTCCCTTCAGTTTTTAAGTATTATAGAGAAACATTCAACGGCTCATATCCTCATCTCGTATGGTTCATCCAATTTTTTGCTCAATTAGTCTACCAAAAGATTCCAAGTGTTAGGGCAATGCCTTTGTTTCAATGATCCCAATACTTCCACAGACAGGAAGAAAACAGATGCCACCGCAGCAAACAGCTAGATATTTGGATATTTTACTGTAAATTCTCAACAGTGTTTCTTTCCTGAAGTTTATGTAAACACATTGCTGGTATCATTCTGCAGAAGATTCATCTTCAAGATGTATTGAGATGGAAAAACACCACCTATTATGCATATGCCACTAATCGTTTTGAATGCTGCGGGCCGAGAGGTTCGACCATGAGTGGAGCGAGAGTGGGAAAATGGTTCAATTGTAAAATGAATTTTAGAATGTGGTATGTGTCGCCGCCGCAAAATGGGGGGCTATTTAAGGGGAAGCTCCAAGTGCAAAAAAGACGAGTTGACCACGAATGCGGGCAGGCAGACGGCCGACGTACCGAGGAGACTGCTGAGAGGACACCAACAGGTGGAGACAGCCGAGGAGACACGGGAGGAAACAGCAGAGGGGACACCAAGTTAAGACAGCCGAGGAGACACCAGGGGGGAAATCAGGTGGAGATGGCCGAGAAGACACTGGGGGAGAGACTGGAGGAGACTTTGCTCATACCAGCAGAGATAAGTAGACTGTCACTCCCTTTGGACCATAGTGCAGGAAGAAAACTATTATTTTCCCCATCCGTCCCAAGCAGTCTGGTGTCGGCTGGCTGAGTGCTCCCCAGTAATACAAGGCGGGAACATTTGTCTCACTGAGCCTGATGCCCTGAGGGTGCATCCTAACTACTCTACTCAATTCTTGCTGACGCAGTCATTTTTTGTATCACCTGGCTCCGCCGTGGGCACATGTAAAACAGGATCTATTCCCACCATTATATCATTGAAACCGGCTGGTTATTATTGTGTGTTTTATGTAGTGTCGGTCCAATTGGACACGAGGAGTTCATTTTGTTAGGTCCACTAATGAAGCACTCTTGGCACTGTTTTCCTGAATTGATTATTCGCAAGGTGGTTTTCCCTCTTCGGCCATTTTATCAGGATCATATTCGTTTCATCCGCCCCAGGTAGATCCCCATACACCCACCATTGAGGGGGTTCTCAAACTCTGCGAGCTAGGCACGAACACTGTTTCTTCTTACGGAGGAACCCGGCAGGTCCCGGGGTCCTCTATTTGTGCATAGCAAATAAACTGCGAAATATGGCATAAACTTGAAGTGTTTAGTAGATAGAGAGTTTCTACTGTACCATTATTGAAATGAGATATTCCAACAGAGGCTTATGTATAACCTAGGTGTTCACTCATATATAACTGTGAGTATATTTCAAAAATGAACATCTAGCATTCAGAAATGATTATTTTAAATGAGGAGCAATGACCCCTAAACTGGTCACCAAGGTTTCCACATCCGAAAAGGTACACTGACAAAAGAGTTGTGTCCATACCTCGGCAAACGAGTATCTCTCGACAGATCTGAGGGCATCACTGCCTCCATTTATGCCTCCGACTGCGTAGAGGGAGTCGTGAAGGATGGCCACACCCATCTGAGATCGAGGTGTCCTCATTGGTGCCAACCGCACTGGCTCTGAGCACCAGGATGAATTTGGATTTTGACGAGAATGCGAGCGAGATCCTGGCGGTGCTAAACAGAGGAGATAGGGCAAGTGCCTTCTGTGCCTTGTGCAGCCTCCAAGAACATAAATGAGGCCTAAAAAACAGACAATAATGCTTGTGACTTCAGAATACTGCTGAAGATGATGAAAAGTTAGCTTTTAGAGGTACAATTTATGAACATTTATTTAAATTAAGGATGAGTTGATTCCTAATGTCGATTCTCGATTCCACCGATTCTCAGACTTAGAATCGGTATCCAGAATCGATCGCCTAAACCCGATTCCAATTCCATCGGTTCCAAATAGAAAAATATTTTAAACATAGAGCTGAGGATATATTTGCTATTTGTCATTGAATACACTTTTTTAGCAACTTAATTGTCTTTGTTATTTTATTCCCACCAGTAATTGACTTTAAATAATAGTCATACACTACTGGCATATCAATATCCCACCTGATATTAGGAATAAGAATCGATGGAATCGGGAATCGATTTGAAAGAATTGGAACCAGATTTAAAAAAGTGGAATCGACTCATACCTAATTTAAATATTTCTTTAATAGGCTTCATATGCAAACATCTATCACAATATGAAGCTCAAAACAGGATACATTGCATTAATAAAGAGTCGGATAAATTCAAATGACTGTCTATAAGAGGGAATCATTTTTAAAATAACAAGATATTTAAAAGTGAACTTACTCTTAAAAACAAAATTATGTAAGAATATTACCTACATAATTTTTTATTAAAAATATTATCTTATCAATTTCATCAATAAAAATTTAAAATATTTTTATTGATGAAATTTTATTGTTGCTCACAGGCTGTCCTTAATCATAATTCACTTGTCAAATCCAACAAAATGAAGCACAGCTAATCAATGATGTTTATCTTCACTCGTCATGAAAAATAAATATTTTTGAAACTGTCAAAACTTCAAGCTTAAGTTCATTGGAAGACACACTACCACGATTATCAATGAAAAACATCTTACTAACTAAACTAAAGCTAAACACCTAAACTTTCACTATTTTTGAATGATGTACGTTGGCTAATCACCAATTAAATTTCATAAATACAGTGAGGATATTTTATTGCAGAAAATCACAAAGAGCTTTTAAATTTTTGCATTAAAAACAATTGGTGAATGTGAATATAAAACCCATCCATCATCTTTGAGTGAATTTTTATCGGATTCTCTCAATTCTGCACTTTCCCAGAGTATGAATTATATGGGACCCAAGCGAAGGCTGCCAACCTTCATAAGATATAGCACCAACTCCACTGCAGGATTTGGGAAGGTTTCCCTCGAGACGCCATTCATCAGCAATCGGATCATAGGACTCAACACTTGAATCCACATCTGAGCCAACCCATCCACCGATGGCATAAAGGCGGCCAGCACATGTGCACAGGCCAAATTCACACCGAGGAACCACCATGCTGCTCACTCTCTGCCACCGGATTGGATCCAAACGACGTCCTAATGGATAATTGAAAACAAAGAAAGAAACTAAGTCCTCATTCAAACTTCAATATACCTGACACGCACAGTCAATGGCATCGACCATTCCTGTGTATCAATGAAACAGTATTGCCCTAATACATTGAAATAACATATACATTGGAATCACGCAACTGCATATGCTTTCCATGTAGTATCATCACTGTCCGTACATATGAAGATTTTCACAACACAAATAGAGGACCCAAACCCCAATTAATAAATTTTGCAAAAAGTATGGAGGAATATAAATATCCAAATAAATAAATAAATAAATAAATAAATATATATATATATATATATATATATATATAAATAAAAATAAACTTTGCCACAGGTGGGGCGGAAATAAATATAGAAACACAAAAAGAAGAACACTCACACACTATACGTTCTGATATTTCGACAGCCGAAAAGCTGCCTTTCTCACAGAAGGAAGGATACAGAATGATGGATAGGCATGGGACAAGGGGTAGAGTGAGGTAGGAGGAGAGGGAGGAGAAAGGGGTAAGAAAGGGGAGAAGAGGGGGGGCGGGAGGGGGTCAGAAGAGGAGAGCGGGGTGAGGGGGGGGGAGAAGAGGGGAAGAGGTGGGAGAGGGTCGGAGAAGGAAGGGATGTGGGAGGGAGGAAAGGGGAGGGGCGGGAGGGGATAAAAGGAGGAGAAAGGGGAGAGGAGAAGGGGCGGTAGGGGTCAGTGAGCCCGATTTAATCCGGGGGGATTATAGGCAGAATAAAGCCAGATACAAGCCAATTCTAATGTACGTAATTGAAGGGGAGAGGCAGAGGGAGGGAGGGAAGACAATATGCCTGCTCGGAAACATTTGTCAAAACTGACATTGTGGGAGGAAGCATGGACCGGGACGGGGAAGGAGGCATTGGGCGAGGACGGCTTACAACTGGCTCGGTGGCCGGTCAATCTAACACTTAAGGCGTTAGTGGTGAGACCAATGTAATAGGAATCGCAAAGGTTGCAAAGGAGGATGTACACAATGTTGTGGGAAGTGCATGACCGAGAGGGGACGGAAGGAAGTGGGTGGGAGAGGAATTTAGCGGGGAGGGGGTCGGTAATAAGAATAGGGCACGTTTTGCATCTCGCGCGATGGCAGGGGTTGGGTGGGGTTTTAGAGCTAACAGTTGCTGAGCCGTAAGCTGTAGTAATCTTTCTCACTGTCCTATCACTCCTTTCACCACTGTTCCACTCCTTTGTAATCCTCCTTGTTTGCAACCTTTGCGATTCCTATTACATTGGTCTCACCACTAACGCCTTAAGTGTTAGATTGACCGGCCACCGAGCCAGTTGTAAGCCGTCCTCGCCCAATGCCTCCTTCCCCGTCCCGGTCCATGCTTCCTCCCACAATGTCAGTTTTGACAAATGTTTCCGAGCAGGCATATTGTCTTCCCTCCCTCCCTCTGCCTCTCCCCTTCAATTACGTACATTAGAATTGGCTTGTATCTGGCTTTATTCTGCCTATAATCCCCCCGGATTAAATCGGGCTCACTGACCCCTACCGCCCCTTCTCCTCTCCCCTTTCTCCTCCTTTTATCCCCTCCCGCCCCTCCCCTTTCCTCCCTCCCACATCCCTTCCTTCTCCGACCCTCTCCCGCCTCTTCCCCTCTTCTCCCCCCCCTCACCCCGCTCTCCTCTTCTGACCCCCTCCCGCCCCCCCTCTTCTCCCCTTTCTTACCCCTTTCTCCTCCCTCTCCTCCTACCTCACTCTACCCCTTGTCCCATGCCTATCCATCATTCTGTATCCTTCCTTCTGTGAGAAAGGCAGCTTTTCGGCTGTCGAAATATCAGAACGTATAGTGTGTGAGTGTTCTTCTTTTTGTGTTTCTATATTTATTTCCGCCCCACCTGTGGCAAAGTTTATTTTTATTTAAATTATCGCGTGTGTGATTTTCCACGAACTCGTATATATATATATATATATATATATATATATATATATATATATATATATATATATATATACACACTCCTCTCATGAATACATTTCAGTGCTGGTTCACTATTACCTCCAACCCAAAGTCATGTCCCTCCCCTCCTTCATTAAAGACACCCACCACTTCCTTGACCTCCCACACATGCCATCCATATCCCTAATAATAACAACCATCAGTTCATGGCCACATTAGATGTAACTTCCCTCTACACATCCATAATCAATCAATTAGGCCTGGAATCCCACAGATGTTACCTCTCAAAATGTCCACATGTACACCTACTCTCCACCAACTTCATTATATACCTAGCAGAAATGGTACTGGCAAAAAATGCCTTCTCTTTTGAAGACAAAGTTTTCCTTCAGACCAAAGGTACCACCATGGGTACTGCTATATTATATATATAAACAATACTTACACATAAAGCCAATATTTCTCTAAGTGATTCAAATACTGAGATGGAAAATAACATTGATCGTGATAGATCGTGATGAATATCAGCAAGTTTGCAACAAACGAAGATGACAAAATCCACCAATTAAAGGAACGTCGGAAGAACAGGACTCACTTTCAGGAATTCCTCGACCTTCTCACCTGCATGTGTGGAACTTCAGAAAAGATACATCTGATGAAACTAAAGGATTACATAAGAAAATGAATTCCTGAGATTAAACTTTTGTGGAAGAGGGTATAGAGCCACTGAAGTAACCCATGAGGAATATGCATCTTTTTGAATATCTGTTGATAGCAATTTTAACGATTTACTTCTAGATCCCAGCTCCTGGCCAAAGTAAATTATGGTATGAATTTATTCTTTTTGGCATCCACGCCTAACCAATTCGAAAGGGTAGTTTGGGAACAAAACTTGCTGCAAAGTGATATCCATTCCAAGAAGTGTTGTGAGCTCATTGTTTGATCTGCTTTCAAGCAGCTGGTGTTTGTTGCTTGAGATAAACGTTTGGGGGGAGGGAGCGTATTTCTTATATCAGCTTATAAATACACTTTTTTGCTGCATAAAGAAATAAATTGATTCTAATTGTCCACCATTGTGCAACATAACAAACACAAATATTACTTAAATAAAACAACTTACAAAATTCTCAAGACAAAACATTGTTTTATAAAAACAAATGTATTTTAACTCCATAGTAACATCGTAGAGGTCCGAAACATTTAAAATCTGAGGCATTTCAGAGGAAATCATAGGACTTTTTTCATAGAATTCAATCCACTTTGGGTCATTGCTATTAGTTCACTGGTGTTAACTATGAAACATAATAAGTAATGTCACATACACCAATCAATTTAGAGTGGCCATGTGAGGTTTCAACTAAGGTGCTGAAATAGCATTTTTCTGATCTTTTTCAAACCCCCCCCCAGATTTTATGAGTGGGGTTTCTATTGTTGCAATTCATGCAGGACCAAATTAAATGACAGTGGTAGTAAATACTGGTGTTCACAAGCCATAAGAAATCCTGCTTGGCTGAGCTCTAACAATTGATAGTGAATGTGGCCTGCTTTCATTGATGGGAAGTTAGAATTTACATCCATAAACTACAATTTTACTTAAGAATACAAGTCACATCCAGCTATCTCTTCCAAGGGTCTACTGTATATTGTAGGTACTTGAAAAGTTCCATTTTGCTTAGTGATATATGAAAACAAAATATTTTGAGACCAGTAGAATAATCCTGCAGAACATACATTAACACTGGGTTAAAGACTGCATCACTTTTTCCAATGTTATTTTCCTTTAAGTTTCAGGCAACTGATTCTTCAAAATATATACCTTTAACTTCTCAGCAGTAACATTCCACGATGGACGGCATAAGGGATATAAAAAAAGCATTAGAGAAACTTAAGTATAAGAAGGAATGAATGATTACACATCAAGTGGCTCTCGGAAATCAGGGAGTCCCAAAAGGCCCCCCCTCACTCACCTCTCTTGCTACCGAACCTGGAGCTCGAGTCCACTTCCTCGCTCCTGCGCTTCCCGGACCTCCCCGGCTCCCCTGCCCCCACCTCCCCACCCCCTCCTCCCCCGCCCTCCTCCCCGCCCCCCTCCTCCTCTTCCTCCCCCCCTTCCCTCTTCCCCTTCCCCTCCCCCCCACCGTCCTCCTCTTCCTCGTCATCCTCCGCTCGCATCGTGTCCACAGCCTCCGACAACCTCTCCCTCAACACACCAACATCCTCCTCTCCCTCCTTTGCCTTCAAACCTGTCAAAGAGAAATCAAAACGTCAGCACCATTCTTTAATGTCTCCAATCACCGTTTCTCATCCAAATCCCATAGCCAAGGGTAGTTGACAGAAACCTGCGAGTGGGCAGCACATATGGTTGTCCATTGACAAATTTGAGGATACCAGGACAAGCCAAGGTATAACCTTTTACGGAATCACCCGCAAGTGCACATTGGTTAGATATTCCACAGAGGAAAAATCATTCCCCTTGACCGGGATTCAAACCCGGATCCTTAGAATTCCCACCGAGTGTTTTAGCCAGTTAAGCTAGCGAGGTGTCCTCCTCCCTTGTGGATTTTTTTGAGGGCTTCATGGGAACAAGTTGTTCTGTTGGACTGCTGGACATGATGTTGCTGAAGCAGTTCAAAGTGTGCCCTTAGTGCCACAGTCCACAAAGTCAAAGTCAAACATGGAACACAGTGAGGTGTTCGCTCTTTTGACCAATTCTGAGGATACCGGGACTAGCCACGGTATTACCTTTTACGGAGTCACCCGCAAGTGCACATTAGTGCAATATTCCACAGAAAAAAAAATCATTCACCTTGACTGGGATTCGAACCTGGATCCCTCGATTTCGCACCGAGTGCTTTAGCCAGTTAAGCTACCGAGGAGTCCTCCTCCCCTGTGGATTTTTAAAAATTCTGATCAAGGCGAATAATTTTTCCTCTCTGGAATATTGCACTGGTTGTCCATTGACCAGCTGTGAGTGAGAAAGAGCAGACTGAATGGATATGACCGTGCTCGATGGGTATTTTTCAAGAGTGACAAAAATTGCCCCTTTTCTGGTTTGTGAGCCAGTGGCCTTATGGGTGACTAGGCGAACCTGAGCCAGCCTGAAATCTAACATGGAATATCGAAGTGCATATTCTCGTGCCACAGCCATTAAATTAGAATTTATTATATCCCTTTGCACTTGTCCTTGTTTTTCTAAAATCAATCTTTAATTCACCAATTCAATACAATTTCATTTGTACACATCCACCTTTTCCAAGAATTTCTCTGTCTTAACAATCCCCTATTTATTTTCCTATCACTATGACAATTTGTTGGCAAGATGCTATCAATATTGACAGCTGGTAAAATGAAGTCTTTCTTTCTTGTTCAATTGAACTCTGGCTGAATGTCTTTCAAAGTGTAGAGATACTTCACTACAGTAAAACCCCCATACAACGAATTTGTTGGGACCAGAAAAATTACTTCGATGTAGGGGGTTTTCGATGTATGGAGGTGGTGTGCGGGTTGCGTCTCCAAAGGGGCATCCAAGTGTTCCGCGTGCTTTACGATGCAAGTCGAGTAAATATCTCAATCTTGCTTTATTCACCATTAAAACCTTTCCTAGAGTGATGATAAACAATTTTTATTATTTACCATCAAATACCGTGGCTATCACCGTGTTATTTTCAATCTGCGTATTTCTAATTGAAATTATTGTTTTTTTCGTCGATTCTGCTCTACGCCTCATCGCTTTCTTTAGTTACGGTCTGAAAGTAAAGGAGCGCCAAAATTAATGCCTAAGGATTAGGTATATTTAAAGTGCTCCATAATTTTTCTGAGTATCTAGTCGATATTATTCTTAGAGTGCAATAATTTAAGTCAATATCAAATGGCAGTTTTATGCAGCAATTTTGCTTGAAAGAGCACATATTCCCATTTATACTTCCGAAATGAAACGCACTGTTGGAATCCCATTGAAATACGTACCGGTAAATATCTATGTTCGTGACCAGAATATACTAGATATCGATAAACGACGATGGAATATAGGTGGGGTGAGTTAGTTACCACGAGTAAAAACATGGCAGTCGGCAATGCATTGAGGTCACAATGGCAATCTCAGATGATAATGCATTGACGATGCCGTTAACGCGTGTAAGAGTCGCACCCCTCTTTTTATTCGTCGAAGTTGAAGAAAAATATTTGGGGCTTTTTTTTCCTATTGCGAGGTGTTGCGGGACTAACTTCGAATTTTCGGCCATTATCAAAGCCGCTAGCAATATTCTCTTATAATTTACGCGGCATTTTCCATAGGCATGTATGGACCTCGGAGGCAAGTTTTCACTTGTAGCCTAGGCCCTACAATGCTTGCATTGTTTATTGTCCTTTGGAATGTGTGGAGTAATTGATATTCATTAAAACAAAACAAATCCAACCTCGCTACAATTCGTGTTTAGTTGGTAAGTGCGGACAGTCGCACCGAGCTCTGATTTATAAATCCGAATCCCCCCACCATTTTCCTAATGCACAAGTCATAGTCGCTGTAAGTCGCCTTTTAAAACGTGGTTAACTTTTACAAATTATATTTTGCTGTAAACGATGACGAGTGGGAATAAAAACACGTTAAATTCAAAATACCCCAGCGTCAGCCGCGTAAAAAACGAACGATAAGGCGTAGATACGACATCAAAACTTGAAAAAAGTCAAACTTTGAAAGAAATCATAACTGTCTATGGAATTTAAAGCAGTTAATATTTCAATATGGTCCAACAAAAATCTTCAATGAATGACAAAATAAAAAAAATCATGATTTAGGTACATACATAAAAACCTGACTTACTAGTGAGACGGGCGTCGCAGTACGGTGGCACGCGCGCGCATGTCCTGTCACAGCTCGTAGATTTTCCCCGAAAAGACCTTCTGTCCCTATTGGTATGAATAGTGCAACCTTATCCTTCCTCCATCTTCTAATGCACGATTCCGGCACATCATGCCTTAGTCCGGCAGCGCGGTTTCCTACATCCTCAGCGTCTTTGATGACTTAATGCGCTTTTATTTTTTCAACTACCGTGAAAGACCACAACTTTTTGCCCTTGTTCATTTTGGAACAACACTGACCTATATTGACGCATGCACAAATGTTAATATTCACAGAATTCTCTCAGTTGAGCTTAAGGCAGGTGCATACAGTCACTCAAAGTTATCTGGTGACAGAAAATGAGAAAGTTAGGGGGGTGGAAAATTCCAGTGCTTGCACTTGTCGCGCGGCCAATCGCTGTCCCCCAATTGCACCCCACACGCTTGCCTTGTCAAACAACAAGTTTTTAAAGTTATTAGGCAACTGCATCCCCCGTAAACAAGCGAGCGAATGATACCCTCCCCTTGATGACTCACGCTAAGCACCAAGGTCACTCAGCTCTCGAGGGACTTGCCTCGGGCACGATACGAGCGGCGCGAGCCGCGGCCACGATACGAGCGGTGGTAGGCAAGCGATAGAGTGGCAACGATGAGTTTTATGTTCCTAATGTTTGACATGGACCGCACTCGAACCCAGCCATGATAGACGTGAGTGGCATAGGTGCCGCTCGCCACCAATCCCAGATATTAAATATTTTTTGTGCCGTTCTTCTCATTCTGTGGTAAAATGTCGGCCGAGAACGTTCTGTCTTCTGACAGTATGTACTGCCATTTCAGATTCTGAACTTATCTTAGGAAGAATCACTGCTCGTTTCGTGGCCACTACCACCCTGCCGCGTTATTTCTCTGCAGCCCACCGCTCATATCGTGATCGAGGATCGAAGGCTGGCAGATAAAAAATTCGTGTCAGAGGCGCACCCTCATTTTCGGCTGCGATTTCTGGGAAAAAAGGTATCCTCAAGCAATCGAGCAAATATTAGGGCGATCTCGAGCAAACTTGCCGGTTAACAGACCACATCCATCAAGGTTAAGACGGCAATAGCAATATTTGGATAGAGAAGAGAGGTTACTCCAGATTTTCCTTTGGGATGGGGAGAGAGTAGATAAAATTGGCTCTCATTGGTTGAACACCAACCAATGAAGTTTTGAATACTTCGCCCTCCTAACGAGGGGAGTGTCCGATAAACGGGTCGCAGATCTCGATGAAAATTCGTATGCATATAGAACTCCGAATGCTTTTCACGAGTCACTCCACATATGGGCGTATAAATCCAATAGTTAACAAAAAAGGCGTTTAAACATATATAGATGTTATAAAATCCCTATTTATCAGCCTACGGCATCAAGGGTGTGGTCCATTGATTAGCGTACGGGGCTGCGGTGCAGAGGGACCATGTTCGATTCCCGTCGGCGACAAATTTTTCATGCTTACTTTCTTTGTTTTTCCTTTCTGGAATTCTGTTAAAATCTAATTTTTACTTTTCTATTCAAAGTTTTTTTTAACGAGTGGAAATATTTTTCTTTTGCGAATAACATAGGACTTATTTTTTTTTCTTTCCCGCAAAATTTCTTTGTTTCCCCATTCTTTCACCACGCAAACTTGATTTGTTCCTTCATTTGCAAGACCTCCTGTTGATATCATAATTATACAATAATGAAAATAATCTGCAAGTGGTCACTCGCCATTTAAAACACGAGCCTTTCTCGACGAGCCTTATTACAATGTATTTATTTGTACGTCTTTAGATCGCGAAATGGTGATTCGATTACAGAAATTAGTAGATAAGCCGATCACATTTTCCCCTCCTTTTTTCAAAGCACAACAATACAAGAAAACGGGGATCTTTGATCGTGGGTCTTATAAATAATGATGTAACAATTATTTAGACTATTTTATAATTATAATATCAACAGGAGGTCTTGCAAATGAAGGAAAAAATGAAGTTTGCGTGCTGAAAGAATGGGGAAACAAAGAAATTACGTTGACTTCGCGGGAAAGAAAAAAAATAAGCCCATTGGTATTCGCGAAAAAAATATTTCCACTCATTAAAAAAAACTTTGAATAGAAAAGTAAAGATTAAATTTTAACATATAATTCCACGAAGGAAAAACAAAGAAAATAAGCATGAAAAAATGTATGGCCGACTGCCTCTCCCAAAATAAAATCGGATACCGAAAGGTAATTTGAAACCATGGAGCTCCTCCCATTCAGGGGTCCCGAGAATGTAACCCAATATGGGAAAGTAATCTGATACGATTTAAAAAGGGAAAATTGAGCTCCATCCTCACCACCTGCACCTTCGCAAAAGAGGTGGGGCGGATGAGTGAGAGTGGAGAATAGCCCCCCTGATCTGATCTTTTCAGAGTATTTTTCTGTATTGGGTTACGTCTGGCCGGCTGGAACTGACTGGTATTCCCCCTCCCCTCTTGGTGCATAACTCATCCACCCAACTGTCACCCGGCTCAGCTAACGCGGAGCAGAGCTTTGGCTTCCCTTACACGTTTTTTATTGTGGGAACCATCAGAGTTGCTGGTTCCCACCATAATAAACGTGTAAACGAGCCTTCACCGAGCGAGAGCGTCAAGTTTCCTTCATGCCCTCTGCTCTGTAGGTCTCGGATGTAAACATTTTCGAAGCCCGGAGCGGAAGGGTTAAGACGCGGTACTCTCCGCTGCGGTTCAACTTCCTGCTCATTACGTAAATGTCTATGGAAAAATTACCTGTAAATGAAGAATGCTACGTTTTTTTTCTCAATAATTCGTTCTAGAGGGGCACTTTTCATGTTTTGGGCCCAAGAAAAGACTTCGATGTATGGAGTTTTCGTAGTTAGAGAGGTTCGTTACGGGAGGTTTTTTTGCGTGTATTGTCCATTGGAAGGGTCCGGGGCCGGGCCAATGACTTCGAAATAGGGAGTTTTCCTTAAAATTTCGCTGTATGGGTGTTCGTTGTATGGGGGTTTTACTGTATATATTCAGCAAATGAGTTTTACACATAGTGCAATATAGGAGAGCCCTAATATCCACGACTTTAGGTGCGGTTCACTCGCCTCGAAAATTAGAAGAGAAAATTTCCTGAAATAATCTACCCTATAGCTGGAGTAAAAATTATGCAGACTCTAGTTTGGATTCCCACTAAAAATGATCTAGCAAAACTAATTGAAAGCAAGTAACATCAAGCTTTAGCATATTTTATGAAACATTAAACCATGCTACTTTTATCAAATGCTCCTTTGATGTTGCTGCCAGTATAAGAAAAAAACATGCTGGTTTTCTGTTTTCCAACTGGCATCTCTTAGAAATTTCAAGAGGAAAAAACTTGACATCCAATCTTCATTAAATATTCACACAGTGCAAATGAAAAGTTTTTAAATGTGATTCTCAACTATCAGCTCTTAATAATAAGGAAAAATACATTCTTATCCATTTTATGTAACAACTTTCTCTCAGGATTGGGTTGCCCCAAAAACCGATCTTGGTCTTGTTATAAAGTTCTTTGCGGCGGCAGTACATATTTCAAAACAATCACCATCCAGAAAATTTGGGAGGTCAAAATCAATGCAGCATTGCCACTCAGGGGTTGGCATGCCCCAGGTAACTCACTCATTTACTTTTCTGTTATCAGCATATTGTTTCATATTATGTGGCCCCCTAATTAATATGGCATTTATCATAATATGCTTGAAAAACAGTAAGTTTAAAAAAACACACGCGAAGTAATAATAGTGGGTTTTTCCTTTGCATGGTAATCTGACTGCATTTAAATCATGGAAACAATACTAATATTTAGTGTTCTCAAATATCCTTGAAAGGTCTCATAATTAGGGACCCTGAAATTTCGTGAATGGATTTATTCGCGAATTTTTTTTAATCGCATAAAAGTTGTTATTTTGATGTTTAAAGCCCTAATAAGTTAAAATTTGCCATTTTAACGTTAACGAAATTCACCGAAATTTCGCGAATAACTTTTTATTCGCGAAATTTAACGGTATTTGGCTGATAGTGCGATATTTTGCGCGAAATTTCACTTTTTTTTAAACCTATCGTACGAAATTTTGTGAAAATAAAACATGAAATTCTTTAAGTTTTATTTTGATATGTATGTAAAATGCGTAATGAAAGTCGCCGTCCCATTTGGTGAAAAAATGTTTGCAAACTTATGGTGTGAAATCAATACATAATTATTATTAATGTGACCACGCCACTATCATCAGTCTGATGATGCACGTGACCATGATATCTGCGTATATCTCTCTAGATCGCATTCATGGTGGCGGGGTCGGGCGCATCGTTTTCGTTGTGCCGCCGAAATATGACCTGCGTAGTATTTATCCCGATAGATTCTTCAGAAAAGTTGCCATTCAAGCAATTGCGCTTATGAAAGATGATTTCAGAAAGTCTGCGCATAGCATTAATTGGAGTAATAACTACGCTAGACAACGAGTATCTTGTGTTAGCGGTTGGGCGAAAAGACAAATAAAGTTGTCAATTGGACGTAATAATCTTATTCAAAGAGCTCTCTACCTAAGCTGTGACTGACGGGTCGTAATTACTCCTCGGGTAGACAAAATGAGTTATTTAAGGATAAACTATCGAATTCACTGAATGATGTTGAGTATATTATGTTGCCGACTTTATGAAATGACTCCGGCGCGACGGCAATCACGCCGCAGCAAACTGATTCGGCGCCCGTGGCGGAGGGTCGGCGGCTGGAGAGTCGCCGGCATGGAGGGGCGGTAAAAAGTACGAGATAGGGAAACAATATTTCCGTATGATGCGGTGCATTATTTGTCCCGAAAGAAATTTAAAAATAATTAAGTCAGGCAAGCCGGCATTAATTGTCATTTCGAATAAGTTGCGGCGTCGCCGGCGCGGCGGCGAGGTACCTACAAGAAACAAGTCTTCTCAGGCAGATATTTCCGATTCTCAGTATCTCTGGATGAACTAGTGTCATCACACGTTTATACATAGTTCGATCGGGGCTACTGTTGATCAGAAAAAGTAGCTCTGTAGACCATAATGCCGAAAACTTTCAGCATATTTGATCGCCAAAAGGAGTTTGAAAGCGATGGATTATATATATTTGACGCAAGAAGCAAAATCATGATGTGCCAATTTTGTAACATCCGAATCGACTGGAGCAGAAAAGATTCCATCATGAAGCACATAAGGGGCAGCAGCAAGCACATCAATTATGTCCAAAGATCGAAAAATGTTAAAAGACGACGACGGATGTTGAATAAGCGACAATTGTCCATATCAGACACAATCAGCAATGTAAAAAAAGTAAAGCAAGAAAAAGAGGAATTGATTTGTGACCCAGTTAGTACTCTTGACTTTTTTGTTAATGCGTTTTATGTCTATTAATTTTCCGAGGGATATCCTCCAGCACCCCTGATTCGTTGAGAGGCATTGCATATTGCATACTTTAGCAACTGAACTTTGCAAGCAGCAAGACTTTATTGTGTTGAAAATTTCGGAATAACTGCAGGACCAAGAGACATTCCAGGTGCTGATACCAGCAGCGTGAAATATGCTCCACAAGTTGCCAAGAAAAGAAAGGAGCAGATAGAGGCATCGGAGTAAAGGCCAACAAGTTTCAATATGTGTGATAAGACCACTGACAGGAATGTGTATTCATTGTCTTGCTAAGGATACTGTCCTGCTCCGTGGAGAAGAAGTTCTTCGTAGGGGCAGTTAAAATGCTACAACAGGAAAATGCAACTGAATGCTCCAGAGCTGTAATGGCTGTAATACAAGAATTTGAAATTTCTTACGACAATTCCATAGCTTTGGTAACAGATTCAGTTAGATACATGACTTTGTGTGCCCAAATGTGTAACGTTCTCTACCCTTCAATGACACATGTTTAGTGTTGGGTCCATTAGCTGAACCTTGTAGCCAATTTGTTTTCTACAGAGCTTCATGACTTGAATTTATGAGTGTCCAATGGAAAAATGTTCTTTCTCAACACTAGAAAGAGGAAACAGATATTTTTCTTTCATAAAAGAGCGCTATCCAGAAGATGAATCAAAGACAACTGCTTTTCCATCAACAGTCATGACAAGATGGAATTCTTGGTTCAAGTCAGCAATTTATATTGGGGAACATATTCAGGATATGGCACACATTTTTGCAAGACTGTGGATGAGGGAGGTGTTGCAGTGAAATACTTAGCTAAATTAGAAGAGCAAAACTTTCAAATAATCAAAGCCAGTGGAACTTTTCTCAAAGAACATGGACAACAGATAATTGACTCCATCGTCACCTTAGAGGGATCATCATTTCCTTTCATACATAAGTTGCAAAGTAGAATAAAAAATAACTGCAAAGAAGCAGTACCAAGGAAATTGGCAATAGGCAACCCACACAACACAGTTCTCAAAGGCTGGGTGGCCATTGAGTCACCTTTGTAATGGCGTGTATTTTGCGTGTAGCTGTGTATTTTGTTGACTATCAATGAAGATTTGATAGAATAAGTAAGATATATCAATTTATGTCTCTAATACAATTATTTGTTTGTTTAAATTGAGAAATACGTAAATATTTTTTTCACCGCCAGAGCATGAAATTTGCAATTTTTGCACCGCTGGGGCTATGATTTTTACACCGCTTTCCCTCGAGTTTATTCACCACTTTTCAGGGTTCCTACTCATAATGTATCTACCATGGATACAAGGGTCCTACTCTATTTATTATCCCCTGATTTCCAAAGATGCAAATGGGACTACGTCAATCTTTGAAAATGCATACATAAAATTAAGTTTTGTTGTAAGACCCTAATGGAAAACTTGCAAATTTTAATGAAAATGAAAGACTTAATGAACCAAAAGGAGATCAAGGACTTATTTACGTGACAGGAGTATGCTAAGTTTCTCTTATTAGTTTTTAATTAGTATGGAATACCCTCAAGCCTCATGTCATAGCACCTTTTATGTTTTTATATATGGTAGAGTTAACTTGATATGTTATTCTAGATATGCAAGATAATGAAACAAAAAAAAACTTATCTTGACATTTAAAAATGAAAAAAAGCAAAGTAAGGGTTAAATTCATAACCAGAAATGAGAACAAGAATTGAGAACCAAAGCTAAGAACTGAGCTGAAACTGAAAAAAAATTGAACCAAACCATCACAACTATTTTTCAATTTGGAATTTTTTTCTAGTCTTAAGGCCTGGTTATTACATGATATGCATTAACACACGCACGAGAGTTTATGTATAAATTCATGTCCCATCAAAAATGTATAATCATGTAACTACCCCAACTTGTGCGAATTAATGCATGAATGTCCAGAAAATAGAACATATTCTATTTTCATTCATTCATTCGTACAAGTCAATTTTGGGGACACCTAGCAGCAGAAAACAAATGATGTACTCCATTTGCTGACCTGTGGGATTCTGTATTTAAATGCGACTCGTCATTTTACATTAATATTTTAACCTCTGCTTCGTTTGGACTTAAATCTCATGTTTCCCCTTTGCAATTCCTGGATTATCTTTTCAGATCCTGTATTGACCTCTCGCCTTTGTTGGACCTCTCTCGTTACAGACCACTGTGCCTAACTTGGGACTACTCTCTATAATAAATAGTAAAATAATGGTACAAATGCTTTGATTAGCAGAGCTTTACTTGTATATTGTGTTCCTATATATTTCTTTGCAGAGTTACACGCTTTCTCAGTGATGTCAGGAATGCCGGGAGGGCTTGTCAAGCAGAACAGTGAATTCCACACAAAATACCTTGTTTGTGCGATAAATATATGAGAAACACCCACCACAAATTTATGATTGGCCGATAATTACTTACTTTTTTACTTAAACAACAATTTATGCTTGGATGACTGTCTCATTGATCTATTTGTTAGTTCACTGGCAGAGCATTCAAGAATCAGCTGTTTAGTTAATCATTAAGCTTCATGCTCAAACCTAGAACAACCTGTCTTAACATACAACCAAGTCTACCAGAAAAACTTAAGACGGAACCAGAGAGATAATTAACATTACCATCATGTACCTGATGCAACAATGTCCATTTAAGAGCAAATTTTTACACCTTCTTCCAATATTCTGACTTCCTTTCCCAAATGCATAAAAAATAACTTAATTGATGTTTTTACGATTCATCACGTTACTTATACATAGTCATAAAAGTTCAGGTTATTCATGATTTATTGCATTTATTTTATGCATACCCATGAAATCTTTCGTATTGAAAATACATCAATTTATCCAAGGAATAACATTAAGTGACATGGTTTACATAGCATCATATAAAAATCCATGTCAATAATAAAGCTTAAAAAGATTTATTTCACGAGAAAAGAAAAAAGAGAAGAAGAAAGAAAAAGATCTTATCGATGCAAAATACGGTAACAAGTCAAACAGTGAAGAAAAGTGCTAACTCTATTGCACAAGAGAGAGAAGATTGTGGCTTTTGGAGAGCGTTGGACTGACCTTTGCTCAGGAAGCAAGCCCGGGCATCAAGCACTTCAACATTTGCTAAAATTTGGCTCTCAAGTTCCCCACCTACAACGTAGATAATTCCTCCCATTGCAGCCACTCCGGGGAGAATACGAGGGTGGAGAAGTGGAGGTGGACCTCGAGAGTCAGCCACAGCAGACTGTGTATTGGGGGAACCTGAAAAATGGATAACAATCACGTTAATGGCAACACAGGTTTAGGGATCCTTACATATACGCATTTAACCATCCGGCAAGCACACATTTTTCAGTCACACCAGTGGGTGCATCAAGTACGCAGTACGAAGGACACTAATTAAAAATAAATTAAGTGTTTTGTTAAATTATGATAAATTTGTTTGCATCTCCCTCTTTTTGCAACATTCACGGGAGAGGTAGTTTTTAGAGGTAGCGCTTGAGGTTTGCTTCCAATTAGATGGCAAAGTAAAAACCTTCGATTTTGACAATAAATGCCCCTTTTGGAGACCCATGGCTAGATATTTTGTATATAATCTTCTCCTAAAGAGTTCTTTATCAATATTTTTATTGAAATAACAGAATCTGAGACTTTACGCCAGCTTTAAATTCAAGAAAACAAAAAATAATGCAAGTGGCCACCTTTTCGCTATGCGTGGTAAAGAAAAGGCTACGCACATGTTATCAACTGCGATTATGTGTTTACTGCACCTTTAGATTCATCATAACGTACTATAATTTTTGGTTTGTTTGTAGCTGCATTGATGTCATGTGAGTCATACACTGTAGGCATTAGAATGACAGCTTTGAGTCTTGGTACATATGACATGAGCGTCGTGTTTCTTTGGAATCCAATCAATGAAGTACATATATACTTACCTCGCTTCGTTTGGCAGAAATTGGCAGAAAAACTGTCCTGATCAATGTATTTTTTTTGTGAGAAGATATTGAGCAAAAGTTTAGTGTACCAATTGAAAGTGGTAAGAGTTCTGTTGGCATTGTGGAATGGCTGCACAGGGCTTTTGACTATATCAGGTGTTGAATTTCATACTTTTATATTTTCCATTCATATGCTGCCCATAATAGAGTTTTTTCTCATACTGTTCACCAACGTTGCGATAGCATTATTTAACGTCCCCGAAATCGGCAGAACATAGTGCGGTGGTGTTTACAGAATCGCAACAGGTGTTATTTGTAGGCAGAGAATACCGCTGGCGGTACATAGCGCTCCAAGTTACAGAATAGGCCCCTTTATATACATAAAGATTATAAGGATGTAGCTGTTCATTTGTTTTGACATCGCATTTCGTGCCCGGAACGCGGACAAGATCAAAAAATTCTATCTGCTCAATCTGTGGGCCCAAGCTCCGCCCCTTCGCATTCCGGCGACCTGTGATTGGCTTTCTGCTTTTCCGTCTCCGCATTTCCGCAGCGTTTTCCGTCCATGTGAACCCCGTTTAACTGAACATCCATGTAATTCCAAATCCGTGTAACTTGGATCTGTGTAAGTCGAGGACTTACTGACAGTGATATTATTAAGAGACATTTGTAGACTAATATGTAAGTTTTCTGATAATATATAGAGTAAACATGGGATACTTTGATGTGCCTCAATTCTATCTTTACATTTGTAGCAGTCATAATTAAGGTTATAAAGAAATCTAAAGTGCTTGAAAAAACGGAACTTAGTACATACCACCTGAGCCCAATCCATTTGATGAAAGAGATTAATGGACAATTTTGGATAACATTTAAGAATGGTAAAACTAGAAAAATAAACAGCATATGTATTGAATGTTAAACATACAAAGACAGTGCATAAGATGTAATTTCATCCTTTTGCTATCATTCCTTAATACAGTAATCTAATTTCTTTATCACCATTAATATCTTGGTGGAGTGCTTTGTATAGTATAGCTTTCTTAGTATTCAATCCCCGAGGGCCGTGTCTTGATAGTAGTCAAGAGGAGAAGGAGAGAGGAGACAGTCGCTAGTTTGGTTACAATGTTTATTCAAGACAGCAACTATGACCTGTTCTTGGAGTAAACTTTTGTTAAACCTCGAAGGTGATTTTTGGAAATTTCAGAAACTGAAGTGCACGACTCCGAGTTGGGGGGTTTAGTGGAAACCATGAAAGGATTCGAAAATGTTGATGCAGAGAACTTGGAAGAATGGCTTAAGAGACGAAAGTGTCCCGGGCTTCCAGCATGTGACTGATAGCGATATTGTTTACGCTGCAGTCAGACAAGGGGAAGAGGAAGGGAGTGGGAGTTGGAGTTGAAGTAGCAGGAGTGAAGACGAGGTGATCAGCGAACGCATGAGTCACAGCCAGGCGCTCAAAGTAGATGGTTTGCTGCAGTATACAGAAGTGGGAATACGAATACAATGGCATTATAGCTGCTAAAAAGATACGCGATCAGGTGAAGAAAACTCACAATGAGTCCATGAAACCATCTAAAATAACAGACTACGAGCGCAAATGATAGTACATAGTTTTTTTACGTATATTATGAAAATTATAAGAAAAGAAAGTTTGGATTATCTGTGTTTTCTGATTATCAGTGCATCCTCTCCCCATCATTGGCCCGGATAATCGAGAGTTCACTGTGTATATAATCTACCAGACTCATTATCAACAGATGAAATCCATTGGCTATTATAGTTATGTTTTGCATCAGAGATCATTTTTTCTGTGCTGCTTTTTTAAGATCAATGTACTGAGATTTCAGATCAAGATTGCTTGAGTGTTTACAAGTACGTGCAAGATCTTTCAGGAGCCCAGAAAAATAATGAATTTCATTGGTGATTCATGGATTACAAGGGGCAGATATAATCTTTCTTCTAGTCACAGCAAATGATAATTCAAAGAAGGCTGAGACGTTTTTATAGAAGAAATCTATGCTAAGTTGAGATCAGTTTCACAGATCAATCAAAGTCTCATTTTCAAGTGATTTCAGGAATGTAGCTGTATTTGAGACAGACCAGGTGCCACCTAAGCAAAATTCGACCGGAGAGCTAGTAAACATTGAAAAAGTAAACGCAATAGAATAATATTCTGACAGGTCAGACTTAAGAACCTTTAAATTAACTGAATTAGAGTCAAAATTGACAATAATATTATCTAGTAAAGACGAGGAGATGGTCTGTCACACACATGGGTTGATCAATGAGAAGAGATATATAATAAGAGTTATTTCCTTGTTACATTCTTGGAATACATCTTAAAAAATGAATCTTTGAGCACCGCAGGAAAATTATTCATTTAATGAACTGATTTTAATTTATGGTTTCATAACCAGAAACGAAAGCCATTCTTAGCTTTATATTTATAAATGAGGATTTCACAAACAATTAATGGTAAGTTAAATAGGATGCATACCACTCTGAGGTACGAAAGCTTACCCGAGGCATATTGTCACCGCACACCACTAACGAAAGTGGAAGTTTTGGACATAGAATCCATTCCTACCCCTAACCTCCTTGGCCTGAACTCGAGGAGGAGGACGAGGGGAAGAGGGGCAAGAAGGGGAACAAGAGTGCTCGTGGTCGGGGAAAGAGAGAGAGAGTCATGAGTGAGGAAGCAGAGGTCGGTGACAATTCGAGGAATCTCGTGGAAAAGTAAGCGGAAGGAGTGACAGGAGAGAGAGACAGGTATGAGTGGCGACCGGTGTGGAGAGATGCAGTGGGTGGGATCCCAGTGCAAAGCAGAAGTGACCGAGGCTGCAAAGACGAAACAACCTTGTTCCTTCCTGCAGCTGTGCTCTTCATGACATCATGAGACTGTGATTCCACCTCGGCTTCCAGTCACTGTATTCCTCACAATACTGTGAGACTCAGAATCCATCCTATCCCATTGTCTTTTACCAATATTCTACCTGTCATGATGTCATAAAATATCCCACTGTCTAAGATAAGTTAGTAAATGATCACTCAAGGGAAGATAACTGAAAATAAGTACATTACTTTTCTGTTTTTGCCTGTACATTTTTGGGGCACAGCACACGCAAGCATGATTTTATGCATTTTCTAACAAGTTCCCTTTTGTTCTTTCTTTCTGGGTTTCACAATGCGTCTGCAGTGTCTGGTTTCTTAATCTCATAAGAGAAGGGATTTCATTTCAAAGATCCACACGTTAAGCTTGATAGTAATAAAAGTGTTCTATTTCATTAATTCCAATATGGTTTCTTTGAGAGTCCCTCGTGTGTCCTCTCACTGCTTTGCCTGCCCATTAAAAAAGTGAAAACCTATTTCACGGCCTAATACTGCCTGCGCTAGCCTGGTATTGAAAAAGCAACAGTAGGATTGGCACTCGTACGATTACAATATATTTCACATGTGTTTGAAGTAGAATAATGGATTCATACCAAATGGAAAGTAAGAGTATGAATGGGCCTTTCGCCACTGATGCAGTTACTGACAAGCTACAGTGTATGTCAAAGCCACTTACTTCCTTGGCCATACCACTCCTTGTGGAACACATCAAATACTTCAACAGCGGCACAGAGAACTTCTCCCGGATTCGATGATGAAGAATATGAGCAGCGTCCAGCAGAACGGTATGGAGATGGCACTGGCTCCCTACGGCATCCACCAAGCACAACAATACGCTTCTTGGCACCAAGACGTGGTACATCTTCATGCCCAGTCACATGCTTTAAAGGACAGATCACAGGGTACAGCTTTTTTATCAGGGTTAATAATGTAATGTATACCATGTGTTTAAAATATCCAAAATAGCTGATTTCCATAATGAATTTCAAGACCAATATTTCTATTACTGCAAGATAAATATATGTTTGTCTTTTCCTCTAGATAAAAACTGAAAAATTGGCAAGATCACAGGTATGAGAAAAATTAAATAGCAGTTTAGAGTAAAGATTCCGTTTTCCATGGTAATGGAGGAGGAAGCCAATTTGGATGACCCAAAGTGATGGATAGTCCATTCATTTTCAATATCTTAATATTTGTGGCCATGTAGATTATGTGCATTAAACCCTTTCACGCCAGTGAACTTTTCACAGAAATATCTTAAGTATCCTGAGCTTCATGGGAGACTCAGCTCATCTCTGCACGGAGGCATTTTGAAGGGAATATCTTCTCCGGCGTACCGACCCCACCCTCCCGTCTCTTCCCTCGGCAACTGGTCTCGACCCTCCGACACATTAGCAGATCCTCTCACAGCATGGAGTCGCAGTCATTTTTTTTGTACACGCAGTGGTTTTTTTAAACAATCATTTATTGCAAACGTGAGAGAATTGATGTATGAAATGAATTCTTCATGTTTACTTGATCATTTTAAAATTTTCAATGAATTTCTAGCTGTTATATTAATGATTTTAGGATACTAATTGAAAAGTAATGACAGCTCTGTTCATATAAGAGCTAGAATTTCACTTAAAATTTGAAAACACACTGCAAAAACAAAAGGAGTACATTTCAATGGTTAATATTTTGGGATAGTCAATGAACAAAAAATCCTCGGAGTGCGAGGTGGCCCAGGGAAAGGAACTGGCCCCCCCACCCTGAATGTGTGAAATTCACATGCCTATGGCTTAGTCCGGGGTGAGCTCTACCCTCAACTATCCAAACCAACCTTCGGGTTGAATCACTGAGGGAGTGAATGAATATTTATTTAGAAAATCCACTGCACATAAAAGTAGTGATGGCGGACACATGCTGAGAGAATGGCCGCTAAAGGGCTCCAGGGTCGAGCAAAGTTGTCCAGGGAAGGGTCTTGACACCTACTGAGTAGAGACTTTAAGGGTCGAAGGAACACCCTTCCTTCCCAAATACTTCAACCGCAGTCACTTTCCCACCATCCACAGCATCTATAGGTGATGTCCATTTTTTTGCGTATAGATATCCCCGATGTCTATGGCAGACGTCCAGTCTTTTGTGTAAAGAAAACCCTGACTGCTATAGGTGACGTTCGGGGCAAAAGGGTTAACATGTCCCAACAATTCGCAGAACATTCAGTTGGGGACATTATTCTCAGACTTACAATGATCCTTTTTTGTATATCACTACTCATAGTATTTGCCTAACAGTGTGTTAAAATTCATGATCACAACATATTACACTCATCCCAAGAAATTTGCAGCTATGACTATCGGAAAAAATTGCCATGCATTTCTTCACTTCTGAGACTTGAGTCAAGTTAGCTGATGCACACTTCCATGACTGCAGATTGTCGTTCGTTTCATTCACCTAAAGCTATAACTAACCTATTAGGCACATATATTTTTAGTTGATAAGCGATTGCAAAATTTGGTCTTGGAAACTTTTTTCATGCAATGTTTATTTATGGGAACAACCCATTACACAAAAATAATAATAATATTATAAGATATTACTTGTTATATTGTAATATAATAAAATAATTACAACAAGGGAAAACAGTAAATAAACTAGATATCATCAAAAGCTATTTATAGCCACAGTTATCTACTACCGAAATAATGCACAATCCAAGCATGCTGTAAATATACCAGGCGTTTTTGTAGACTATTGTAAATCCTCACCAAACATATACGATTGGATTTGTTTTGACCCCCTGGTAGAAGGGATTAGATACGCAAATACCTTGATGGAAATCAAGTAATTTAATGTACACCTACTCATGCTTTTAAAAACCTCTCCTTCAGGGACAGGGTGTGTATGCATTTGGCAAATTAGCTATGATTTTTAAAGAGTAATTGGATCATAGAGCAACGTATGATGATAGTGAATATATGTATGTATAAAGGCATGCCTTACGACAATATGGCAGCTACCTATCAATATTTAATTGACTTAATCAAGAGATTGCATCACCAGGGCAAAATAATTTGAGGTTGTTTAGAATGTAACATTGTGTACATATATTTTAAGAATTAATTTAAAAACTAAAATTTTCAGTGTTGAGAAAGCATAAAGGGAAAGGTGCATGCCAGTGTGATAACAACAGTCACATTTAACATCATATAACAAATCCTAAAACTTTAGATTTTGGCACCATAGCTAGAAGCATAATGGGAGCAAATGAATTGTTAAATGGAAATAAGGAAGGTGCGACATAAAACATTATGAAGGGGAAAACACAAAGCTAATGCCTTTGATTCCAATCAGGGTATAAAATATCACCAGCACATAAGGGGCCATTCACGTATCCGAGAGGATGATTTGGAGGAGAAGGAAAGGGGAGTTGGGCTCTCCGTACAAGCATGTTCATGTGTGAGGACAGAGGGAGACACAGGTGAGCACCACACCGGAAGGGCATTAAAGCAAGGTCCAACAAAAAGTATTATTGGCTATAAATTTATCCATTAAAAAAATACACATATTGATGGTATTAACATGATTAATAAGAAATTAATGTTTATCAATCAGTTCGTGAGAAAGCTACATAAGAATGTTTGCTTGGAAGATGAAGTGAGGGGGGGTGGGAAAAAGCGACCTTGCCTGGGGAGAAAGTAAGTGCCACCTCTGGGTTGGGCGTCTGACATCTTCCAACAAAGGATTTTAGTTTCTTGTGAGGTGAAATTCCATCACTTCTGGAAAATTGCTACTTTAAAATGTGCGGTGGTTTTTTCAATTGCATTATGGCTCACTGAAAGTGTTAGTTCCATCAGTGAATAACATTAACCAAAACCTGCAATACATTGTTTTCAATTTATCTTAACCACCAACGGAGACAGGTGCCTTTCACTCCTTCCCTGCCACTTTCCATGTCACAACACGTTTGTTAATGTCTAGCAAGAACAACCACCCCTCCCTGCATCCTCTCCACCCAGCCTCCCTGAGAAGAGGAGCATCACCAGCTAGCACCAAGCTGAAGCACCAAGATATTTGAAATGGATAAAAACTGGGAGCTATTACGTTATTATTTTTCTGAATTGAACTGATGTGAACCACCATTCCCACGTTCATTTTTATATAATCTACCACACTCATTGTCATACTATTGAATGAAGGAAATATGTGCATAATATGTCGGCAGAAGTTAGACACAAAAAATTCTACAAGGGTGATATTAAAACCTTGGTGCATTATGTTGGTTCTTATGCCTGAGCTTATCCTTAAGAGTCTATGGCACAATGGACCAACAGGTTCCAAAGAAACTCCATCATAACTTCATAGTACAACTAAGGATGAGTCGATTCCAAATGTCGATTCTCGATTCCACCGATTCTCAGGCTTAGAATCGGTATCCAGAATCGATCGCCTAAAGTCGATTCCAATTCCATCGATTCCAGATAGATAAATATTTTAAACAAAGACTATACGCTAAGGATATATTTGCTTTTTGTTATCATACTAATATATAAAAATTGAATGGTGTCTGTCTGTCTGTTGCTCAATCACGCAAACACTACTGAACCGATTGAACTGAAATTTTGTATGTAGTTAGAAAATGTACCGGGATGAAACATAGGCTATATTAAAAATCTGTCAGGGCCCCCAAAGGCCCCCCCTGGGGATCCCTTGTGGTCCATGCTAAGCATTGGGTTTGGTGCAGTGGTTTTATTTTTTGCTTTTAAAAATTACTTTTACTCAGGATAGAGGGCTGAAATTTCTTTTATTGGATGGATGAATAAATGAAGTTTCTAATTCTTTCAATCGATTTTCTTTTACGCTCCGTAATTCTCTGAAACTTATGTTTTTAGCTTAAAAATCTCACATTTTTCTCTGAAATCAACAATAGTATATTTCCTTGGCAACCAGAGATTTGAATTTCAAAGGATATTCACGCATCTGGCATTTAAGTTTTCCTGCCGGCACATGATAGCACGTAGAAAGAAAATTTGTATAAGACGGGCCCAGAGTCCCAAGGGCCCCATGATAGATTGCTTCGGGGGGTAATCGATAAATTCAATGCATATTTACAGGTATACTCTTCAATGTCTATTCTCAAAGTAGATCTCATAGGGGAACTGCATACGAGAGAACTCTTATGTAGGAAACGATACACATAAAGGAATTAAACGTGGAAGAATATTTACGAGCAGTGAATAATAATGGTAATAATGCCTCTGTTGCTACAACAAACATGGCGTAGTTTATTATAGTTTAATAATCAGATGTATTACACGTAGTGGAACCGTCTGCCTCTCATTACGATTGCGAACTGTTTTTTAGACCAATTCCCACATAAACTTTACGAGTTATTGATACATAATTAAACGTGTTAAAATGCAGTTTACTTACATTCACTCAATCATCGAGATGCCTATTCGAGTCTCTCACTTGCCTCTGTGTTTCCCCTCCTTGGACTTAAAAATATATCCATAAACATTACTAATAGAATAAAGGGTAACCTTTTGAAAAAATCTTCTAAAGCATGAGGAATGTCTTCTTTGGAAGAAAATGAGTCATTGCATGAAAAATGACAAAGGTTAGCCTTCATATATTAAATATACTTTTTAGCGACTTAATTGTCTTTGTTATCTTATTCAAGCCAGTAATTGAATTTAAATACTAGTCATACGCTACTGGTATATCAATATCCCACCTGTTATTAGAAATAAGAATTGATAGAATCGAGAATCGGGAATCGGTTTGAAAGAATTGGAATCGAAAAAAAAGTGGAATCGACTCATCCCTAAGTACAACCTTTACGTAGTAACCGGGGGGTGACTCATTGGCCAACCAACATAAAGAGTTAATATGGAACGTAAGCCTCACAAACCTCAACGGGTGGATTTCATACATATTCCACAGCTTGGTGAGCTCTACCCTGAACCCAACATTTCATACAAAATAGTTGAATGCATCTTCATTGCAATGTCACAGACATCCTATGGTCATTGAGAAAAATATGTAAAAAAAATTGCAGAAGAAAATGGAGCCCTTGGTGTAAAAGCAATGCCATACTGTGTAAGTGCAACAACAATATTCAACATTAGCCTCTATTTTCCTGTTTTCATTGTCTTCTCCTAACCCATGTCCCCACCCAACAACTTGGCCACGTAATACCATACGTATTGTGACGGTAACGATTTTACCGTCGCCTGGTAGTTTTAGGGTCCCCTCGTGTCTTTGTGCGTTTTGCGTTTCTTTTGTTTGTTTTCTTTTCTAATCCCCCACCCCCTTTTCCCTGGAGAGACGAACCACACTCGATGCACCAGCATGCAAGGCCAGTGGTGTGACGTGTGTGTGGGTGGGTATGTTTTCCCCTCCCCCGACGTTGCCAGCGTCAAGTGGCCATAGTGGCGAGAGAAGTGGTGTCATTTTACCCCAACGTGCGGGTATTCCCCAGTTTCCCCACCCCCCATTCCTCATGTGGGGTTCCCACGGACGCCCCACCCCACCATTGGTGGGTATATAAGGGCAGTGAGCGCCCCAACATGAGAGAGAAACGATTAGGCGAGTGTGGCGGCAAGCTATGCCGGACGAGTAGTCGGAGTGTAGCAGAGCAGAATCGGAGTCGGGACACGGAGAGGACGGCGGAGAGATTTCCGTTCGTTACCTCCTTTTTCGTGAGATGCGGGAAGCATCTCATGAGCCGCTGAAATCCCAATCGACACACGACATTGCCAAGATTCGTGGGACTTTGGAACTGCGCAGCCACTCACGGGTTGCAACTCAGAAGTCCTCAGCAAGAAGTCGGTGCACACGATTCTCCTACTCAGCTCCGAGACCTACTCCAACACGTAAGCTGCCGCCGGTACACCCCCTAATTCATCTCCATCTCCCCCCCAGTGTGGACAAGTAAATCCTCCACATCAACATTACTTCGTTGGCCCCCGCCACAACGTCGGAGAAGCTATTTGCGAAGCGGCTTCACCGCACGGTCCATTGATGAACAATCAGTGTCAATTCATTCTCCCGTGTTTGTCTTGTGTGGCACGGAAACGAGCAACTTTCTCTTGTTAAATGAAAAGGGTAATTTTCATAATTGTATCATGTTTCATTTCTCATTCATTAGTGATTTTGTTTGTTAAAAAGGGCATTCATTAACCTTTGCCTGTTATATCACTCACCCATCCGCGTAGTTTTATGTAAAGTGTTATTTTGTCTATGTTCTCCATGCAATCGTATTTCTAGGGTATCACTATCATCCATGTCATTTCTGTTCAATCGCCATCATGAATCATTCATGCTCATCAGTGAAGCTATTTTTTTTGTGTCATACAGTGATTTTTCTTGTTCTTTGCTTTGCCAGTGCGTGTAATATCTTGTCAAGTGTCAAACGTTAATCAAATAAATTGGTGTCAAAAGAGTTCTGGGTTGTGGTTCGCTCTCAGTACCTGGGCTGTGCCCTCCTTTCACCCATTCCCAGTCAAGAGATTATAGCGCCATACGCGCAAGACGCCTCGGAACGATCCTCAAAATTTTCAAACGATTTCGCGGAGTATGCTCTTTGTGAGCTGAAACGCATTTCACAAATGTGTGCGGCTGTCCTCCCTAATAATTGCGGGCAGTGGGGACGTGAACCGTTACAGTATGTTTATGTAATGGTTTCCTCTTCTGCATTCCTCCATTTCCTCTCCTCACACCTTTTCCCCACCCATCGAAAGGCAAACTTCCCCAATGGTGGGCCATTAAGAGGAATCAGCACTCTTGCAATCAAGAGAAAATGGACAGGAGGACAAGGTGAGAGGAAGGAGGAAAGGCAAAGAGTGGAAGGATTGGGCAGCTGGTGGTATGATGGAGGGGCATGGTGTCAGGAGAGTTAAATAAAATACATGCAAAATCTGATGGATTTCCTTTCCCAAATCCCTGACAGATTTTTCATTTAACTAACAACTGCTGGTGCAGATGAAGCACTTTTAAGAGAGCCATCCACTTCAATCACAGTGGGAATACTAACCTGCCTCCTTGCCCTTTCCTCAACTTCCATTCGAATCGATGCCAGCGCCACCCCGAGGGGTGGATCTCCACCAAGGGTCGATGAAGCTCTTAAGGACATTAGATCCGGATGCAAGAGTCCCAGGCGCACGTGACGCAAAACCTCAAACACGTGCTGCCTCCGGTTGGGGGGGTCGTGGAAAAGCCACCGCACAGCACTTTCAAACACCTAAAGGAAGAAAATGTCAAGATCAATGGGAGCTTGCAATCAGCTAAGAGACAACTATAAGAAAAAAATAATTTTAAAACGATGGAATACAGAGGAGGATGAATGGCGGGACTGGATGTTAAATCACTGCTAATGTGTCAACAGGCACATTAGAATTCTTATCACACCACTCACATACATTGACTGTGATAAATGGAAAGTCTGAAAAGAGAATACTTTCATTGGAGCAGAGGATTCAGTGGTCAAGTCTTGATTTGATTTCAAATTGTTACCTGCATCTCACTGTCCACTTCAAGTCCCTCTGATGAAAGGAAGAAAGTGAGAATGTTGAGAGGTAGATCCAAGAATTCCTCACCCTTTACAACCTCCACAAAGTTCTGCTTCACAAAGCATTCAGACATCTTGGACATGGCTGTGCAATTGTGTGCTTCAGCAAACCTATGTATGAAATAATATCACTCTTAAGAGAGGTACACACTGAAAACCTCCACTGAATTTTTCTTTTTCCCTTTTCATTAAAAACCTCCTCCTATCAAAGAAAATTTGGCTACTAGATTAATCTAGGTGTGGTCACATTAATTTTAATTTTTTTAGAACCATTCAAATAGTGATTAATACCTCTTTTAAGTAAAACACTCAATTAATATAATATTTATATTCAAGTTAAAATAATTTTTAATCATATCTGCAGAAATATTTTTCTATTCAAGACTATAAAATACATATAGGTACACAACTTTTAACAATGAATAGTACAATTTTGACATGGAAGATCATGGAAAAGACTAAAAATCAAGTTGTAGTGCTCCATTTTTTAACAGCAAGCAAATTACTGTAATATTAGGAATGAGATATGTTCAAAATATTTTCATTGACTTCGCCAGAGTTCATACGCAATCAGTGTTCTACTTGATTGATCAGATTACTGAAGATATTCCAATCCTCTTCTGGCGGTTACAGCCACCAGCTGCTATTCACATACATACTATCCTTGAACATGTAATCTTTTTGACGGGTCCTATATATGTATATACATATCCTCTGTAGCTAATAAATGTATTTATTTATTTATTTAAAACTAATTGTTATCCACTTCCTAGCATACCCTCCACTCATTCCCTTGAAAACAGCCTGTCCCACAAATAAATTAACCATTTGAAAATTATCATACTTTAAATATCTTTGTCTCACAATCAGTCACATCCCCCCACCAACTATTCACAGGATCAGAACATAATGTCTCAATGATGTAAACTGCAAGTTTTAGGATTTACAGTTGATCTAGTCCTCTAGGCTCCAAGACCCTAACTTTATGGTTGGTAACAAGATTAATAATGTGATTGTGACTTATGTCTTTTACAAACCTAATTCATATTGGCATCTATTCATCAAGTTATATCATCTCCACAAATTGAGAATAAAGGTATCCCTTGGTTAATATTAATTCATTCAAAATGATTTTCAATATTACACAATAAGCCAATTTTGTGTGAACAAATTCGTATAGCATGACCGAATTCCCCGTTTTAACATGATTTCTGGAGTTTGCTTTAACAATTAAGTAAGCCCCAATTACTTATACGATGAAAATATCAATTAAAATCTGACTTGAGTACACGTCTGAATGAAAAAATGTGCTTAATCCTGAATTAGTCTTAAATTAAGTTGCATCTATAAATCAGTGAGTCACTAAAAGTGCAAGTGCATATAAATACTGAAACAAAGTAAGACAAATATTGAAAACACCTGAAAAAATGTGCTTAATCCTGAATTAGTCTTAAATTAAGTTGCATCTATAAATCAGTGAGTCACTAAAAGTGCAAGTGCATATAAATACTGAAACGAAGTAAGACAAATATTGAAAACACCTTAGTCAGGCTTCCCATAAAATTATTTGTAACCCTCACTGCCTGAAGCCTATTTGAACATGTAGACAGATCCAGACTCCATGACCCGGGGATCCTAGTCATTTACCAGGGGCCACTTTCGGTAATTCAACATAAAAAACTTAATTCTTATTTATTATCTATTCAACATCCTTTGACATTAAAAAATGAACAAGCAGACTTAGAAATAAATGGAATAGACAAGGGCCAACTACAGTAAAACATCGATTTAACACGCACGCATTAATAGGTCAAAATGCTGGGCTACAGATGAGGTTCCAGCTGCCAGTAATTAATTCAGGAAACTTAGTGCATTGAAAAAAACTCTGGATGATTTGAATTTCAAAAATTATTTTCTGAAATTTAAAAAATATTTTAAGTCCTTTCTCTTAAGGGCAAGAAAATCCTACAATAATTTTATTTTCCAATCATAAAATGTGACTAAAGCATCAATGAACATGGTGAAGAGTGTGATTGGGTCCAAGCTAACCAGGAGAGAAAATTTAACGTTAAAAAACGAGGATGGGGACAGCTTGTCCAATCCAAAAGAAGACGCTGATTTCGCTAACAAATACCTAGCTAATGTGGCTCACAAAAAATAGGGAGTAAGGATGGATTTAATATACAGTGTTACAGAAATGTAACATCTTCTATGGTCCTTTTTTCGCCTACTGCAAATAGGGTCTTGAAGTGTATAATGGGTCTCAAAAGTAAATTATCAGTTGGAATTGATGAGATTCCCGTCACTATTTTAAAAAAATGTGCTATTGCAATAATTAAACCCATGACTCTCATTATAAATGAAACTTTTACTAATGGTGAGTTCCCAGACTACTTAAAAAGCTCAAAAAATTAAACTTATTCTAAAAAAAAGGGTAGAGGATGATATAAATAATTACCACCCGGTGTCCTTACTGACTAGTTTTTCTAAGATACTGGAGTCCTTAATGTGAGAGAGTCTCATGAACTATATCGTTCAAAATAAAATCTTAAATGGGGAACCGTATGGATTCCAAAAGGGAAAAGGCACAAATGATGCTCTCGCAAGCTTTCTGAAAAAGATAATGACCTCATGGGATTCAAATGAATACTTTGTTGGCATCTTCAATGATCTTTCACGGGCCTTTGATACAGTGGACCACAAAATTCTTTTGAATAAATGTGAAGGTTATGGAATTAGAGGCATAGCTCATAAATACCTAAAATCATATTTAAAGGATAGAAAACAGATAGTGGAGATTGACAGAATAAGGCTGCAGTCAACCAGTCTTAGGATTGAACGACGGTGATGATTGTCGGCCATGTATCAGGAAGCATAGAATTTGGATGATTCAAGATTTTGCAATGAGAAGCTGAAATGTTTTTGTTTCATATCACATGTGACTTTATCATTCAGCACATTTAACGCTATTGAACCCCAAGTTAATTTCTCCAACAGCTTGTTAAAAAATGCTCGACATACCAAGAAATACCTATATATGTATATATATACAGATGAGATTTGTGGCTAAGCATCATCTGAAGGAAACCTGTGAATGTCCCTATTTTTGGGTTATTTTTCAAACAGGCAATTCAGTGGAATGCATTTTAATCACAAACCAGAGGCATCAAGTGCATTTGTCAATGGTAAGCCTGGACACATGCAAAACATAGAACATAATGTGCTTCTTTCTATTTTCAGGTCCCATTGTGTTTGGTTGCTTCAAATTAGAGCACAGAAAGCTAGAGCCTGACTGCTCAAGGACTACAGTCTTTCTACGCAGGTAAAAATGATTGTCATGATCATATTGTCGGCCCCGGTGGTGATGGGGTAAATTCTTCACCTGCTAAACTGAGGGTCGCAGGTTCGAGTCCCACCTGAGTGGAAAACCTCGCCACTCAGGACATGGGTGTTTGTGTTCGTCCAATGTAAGATGTTAAAACACCGAAAGTAAAGGGCCATTAGTGCTGTTTTCTGGGAAATAAAAATAAATAAATATGATGCAGAACATGGCACCCATCATGGCTTTGTTGGTCACGTGATTTACTAACCCAACCGGCATTTATGCCTTTGCTGATTAGCTGCTTTTCTGTCAACCACACTTTTATAGTGGACGAAGTGTCATAAAGACATTTTGATGCTTCTTTCATTCACAAGAATGCAATTATATTCGCTTGGATAAATCGGAAAAGATGCACCTTCCCCACGTGAGTTTCTGATCATAAGCCAACACCTAAGCAGTGTCAATACAAGTTGGAGTTGTGAGTGTCATCACCGAGAGAGAATGCTGTGCAGAAATGTGTAGTTCCAGCATCAGTGTGATCAACATACGATTTTATAAACAGTATCACGAAACACACAGCACAGTGCAAAATATGGCAATATGAAGCATAAGGCTGTTGAAAATTACATCATGTATCATTGTAAACATAAAAAACTGGTTAAAAAGAGTCTTGAATCTGGCGGTGAAGTACAATCAAAAGATAGCATCAGTGAGTTTCCTTCAAATAGCTTTTCATATTTGAGGAAAAACTGCAAAAATAGTCACCAAAGGCAACCGCGGAAAATTGAATCACATTCTGCAGTCAGCAAAGCTTGGCAGTGATTTGGTACCACAAAAATTTGAATTGGAGTGATGAGATGTGTATTGTGAATTGGTGTTCAGCAAAATTTCACTGTGCTCAAATAGTAAACATGGATAACGAAGGGAAACCCCCGTGGTCAAAACATATACCGCAGTCAACAATGGCCACGGTAGAATGCTGTGGTTGATAAGTAGAGATACGTGAAAATCGCATATGCGATAAATGCGATATATCCTCGATGCACGTGAATAAATGCGACATAGGCGCGATGACTTGACTTTTTTGTTATTTTTACAGCAAATTTGCCTTTTCGATGGCAAAATTCGTAAATTTAGAGCAGAGTGCAGTTGAAATGCTCCGCCGACGCTCACAGCTTGTGAGCGTCTGGCCAGCAGCTCGCTGGCTGGGACTCAAACTAGACATGGGCGCCGGAAAGCTACACCGCCGCCACCGGCTCATTTTTGCACGCTGCCGCCGCCGAACTCATAAAAGGCGCAAAATCGACGAGTTCACCAACCTAGGCGATAGCTGCCGGAAGACAGAAACGCTTCCCTCTCTTTCCATTTCTTCCTGGGAATGGTGTTTTTTTTTCAAACTATGACGTTGACTACGGTTATTGCAACGCTACCAAAGATCGTTAGCGATCTATATCTAACGATAGCGACATTTTGTCATTTTGTGTTTTGCCTTTCTGTCATTTGCATTTGACATTGAATTGGGTTCCTTCATGACGTAATCACGCAGAGATTGCGTCCTCATGAAAAAAATCCACTCCTGGAAAGTATCTAGTTTCATTTTATCAGATCCACGCCGCATGTGCCGCCGCCGGGTCGGAAGAGGGTCAGCCGCCGCCACCGACAAAAATGTCGTCGGCACCCACGTCTGACTCAAACTCGTCGGTCGGAGTACACACCACCCTGTTCCCCTACCACCCGACCCCCCAACTTGCGTTGTTAGCATTTACACAAGGCGGGGCTTTCTAATGATATAAGGAAATGCTCCAAACGCCATAACGTGTTATCTGTCTTACGATTTTACGTGCTGTCTTACGATTTAAGAACAGCGTTGTGGCGGTGACGCGTTGGCGGAGAGTGATATTGGGTGGGAGCGGCGACACGTTGGCGGAGCGCGGCAGTGGCCGAGTGTGACAGTGACGGGAAGGTGACAATTTAGATGCGGCACGGCTCCGGTGGTTTGGGGTGGCAGTGCACGGGAGGAGGCCAGTCGGCACCGCGTGAACCGGGACACAGAGAGTTCGTTCGGTGCTCGCCACGAGTGTGGAAGTGTTGCGGGAGACTTTTGCGTCAGTACCGCCGTTACAAGCGTACAGAGTTTTATCTCGGTGTAATCGCCTACTTGTTTTGATTTTACTGGCGGTCATTTATACTCAGCTGATCTCGACACGTGTTACTGGAAAAATGCCGCGAGTTAAAATAACAATTAAGCAACGTGCGGAAGCTTACAAAAACGAAAAGTTTTATGTAAGTGAATCCAATATTCTCATGTGTGGGATATGTAACCTCAGATTGGACTGGAATAAAAAAGATACCTTAGACAAGCATATTTTAACTAGTTCACATTTGGCTAAGAAGTGTCTGTTGCTCATGATCTGCAGGCAAGCAACTAGAGGCAAACCACTTTATTTGAGGCGAATGAAAATGCCAAGAAGACAAAAACAGAGAAAGACATTTCATACATGACACTCTGTCAATGTGCCTCAAGGCAAATATTCCGGGGCACAAAATAGATGCTACAAAATGCTATAAACTGAAATTGAAAGTGCTATAAAATAAAAATGAAAGTGCTATTTACACGTATCTCTATTGATAAGGTAAACCTGAACATAATTTGTAATATTTCTACGAAACAATGATAGAGCTGGTGTAATTTTACCATCATTAATAGGAGCATGAAACAATTGACTGGCTTGTGATAAGTTCAATACAAAGCCAGTAAAAGAGGAAAACAAACGGATAATTTTGAGGGACAAGCCCACACCCATACAACCAAAACCGTGGTATTCTGAGGTGCATTATAGCCAGATTTTACTGTACTTATATATTAAAGTATGAGGGAGTTTGTGATTCACAAGAGGAAAAGTGGCTGATACTACTGATAACAGGTATAGAAAACAGAAAGAAGAACCGATTTTTAAGCCATAAAAACCACTTTGCTACCTTAGGATACATGTAAAACCACAATATGAATTTTGGGTATTAATAAATTTCTTCAATAAATTGTACATCTGATTCACTGTAATGTGAACTACCTAACAGTGAGAATCAACTACATGAGATCGAAAGCAATAAAAAATAGTGGAATTTGTACTGTGTTTTTTCTCATCATGAATTCTATATAAGATTTAAGCTTCCAGGATTACAGAATAATAGGAGGAAGGAAAGGACTGAGGTTGGGAACCTGGTGGGCAAATATGCCAACAAAATAAAGGTCACAAGTAAGAAGAGCAATGGAAGCCTAAAAGGAATACTATAAGATAAGGAAGAATGGAGCACTGCAGTCGACATTTAGACTGAGATATTGCTGATGATGTCACTTGTGAGTAAGAAGGGATTATTTCTTCAATTAACATAAGTGTAGGGACAGGGATGTTGAAACAAACCCATACTCTTTACAGCAGTCTACTGTTGAAGGTCTCAAATCTCAGTATCTGAAGTGTAATGTTTAATGTAACATCTAATTTATTTGAACATGATGCTTATTCCACGAGCAAAATCAGACAAATCGTCTTTTTTTCCAAAGATAGTAATTTTGACAACTAGGCAAAGCTACAGAGGACTAACACCAGCAACAAAAACTGCTGTCAAATGAAAAATGAAAACAGTACATAATACTTCAGTTTTGAATTCAGTCATCAATTACAATTTACCAACCTATAAATGCCTAAAGAATTGGATGGATCAATTTCATCATGCATAAGCTGAGTACATCCATCGATGACGTCTCCCATTTGCAGCATATCTGCCACCACCATTAGCTCCTGCACTTCATCCAAGCCCACTTGCAGTTCGCCTAAAAATATTATTTTGCAACATAAGATTAAGCTTAAGGTTTGAAACAAAGTCTAAGCTAGAATAACATCTTACTTTGAATTACTCATATTTTTCTCATAACTATTTGTATTCTTTGTTAAACCATTAATTACCAGGGTTATTAAACAAAATTATGTTACATGAATATGTGTATGAAATGACAAGACCACAAAGGTAATTTGAAGTGCCATTCCTAGAAAATAACTACGCTTTTTGCATGTTTGTATGAAAATATGAGGGACGCTGACCTAAGTGCCGAAAAATGTTGATTTTTTTTCAATTTTTCATTTAACTGTTTCAGAAGAACACTGAATTTATAGGTTGTTTCAGTGCAATAACACTTTATTGTGAATCAGAAGTAGGTATCTCTTTGACGCTAAATATTAGCAAACAAGATAACAAAAAATCTACTTTTAGAGCTTTGTACTTATCAATTAGTACGAATTCATGAATTCTCACACTTTAAATTTAAGTTTATTTTTAATCACTAACGATACTTTTTCTGTTTTTTTTACAAATATTTACTTTTAATTCCTACATGTTGTACTTTTCCATGTGCTTCTAAATTTCACTTAATTTAGAAAGAGAGATTCCACAATCAAAACAGTGATACATAGTATTATTTCAGGATATATAGCTCAAAGGATTGCAAAAAAATTCTGAGTAATAATGAAGCATTGGAATACTGAGTAATACATAATTACTATTTAGTTATTATCCAGTATTTCCATGTTTATTGGTGCTTACAGAGTAAATCAGCAGTAAAAAGTGATAATCACACATTTGGGAAGAATAACCACATGCTTAGAGAAATACATAGACATAAGATTCTCAAAAACACAGTCAAGCAGTCCAACCTTTTCCATTAGGAAGCATGGGGAGCAAGGGTAGAAAAAACATTAATAATGATTTTGATCAAGCATCTGAGGGCTGTCTTTTACAAATGCTTCTATTGGTAAAAGTTTCTCTATATGCCCTTAGATTTATTTTTATCACTTAAAATGAAGAAAATTACATACCAGTGTATATAAACTGAAGCATGGTGGACATTGTTTGAGGGGAGAGACTGAGCATTTTCACTCTGGACTCCTTCCCCTCCAGTAAACCAGAAGAAAACATGGCCCTAAAATATGAACATGCTGCCACCAAGACGGATCGATGAGCCTGAAATTTGAGTAGAAGAGTCATTCTAAATGGAAATATTCAAAGAATGGACGAAAAAAAGGGGGAGTATAACAAAGGAATCATACTGAAGCCTAAAGTGTTTGGGCCCCAGGACAGAAAGATTTTATCAACAAAATAAACGAAATGCACCGGAACTGGAACAGCGTTACAAGCAAGCAGAGAGTGTAACAAAACTGTTTTGGAAGGAGAAGGTTAGGAGCAAGCCTTGAAACTACTCCAAAAATGCAGCCACCATGAGTTACAGGGTAACAAGTAGCACATTATTTTATCCCTACACTAGAGTGCTATAACAGACAGAAGCATCAAAATAAGAGAGATACACCATTGAATACCGAGGTATGAAACTCCTCCCCATGCAGCATTGATGACAAAAACAAAAACATTGAGAGACACAAAGACACTGCCTCAAAACACATTTCATTATTCATCATTTTCCTTGGACAATTTCTCTTCCCAATTCACTCATAGTCGGTGTCCTAACACTCCCCACCTACACCCCCTAGTCGTGGCTCACACTTAGGTGCTAAAGATAGAGACAGACACATATTGCTCATTCACTGGTCAATTGAAACTTCCTTTCCCTTTTAACGAAGTCATTACTTTTCTATATTTTCAGTTCATGTTTCATTATACCCATTAATAGGATGTAAAAAATTATAAAAATCAAGATGTTAATCCTATCACTCACTTCATGCCCTTCTAAAACAGAGGCTCCAATGTCTAAGATCATTGGCCAAATACTCTCATCATAAGTAATATTATTGCTATTAATATTTGGTAACCTAACATTAAGGGAAGGTTTTGATGGAACTTAATACTTTCCTGATATCCTAGCGAGGGTCACATTATTTCCTCACACAATCTCTCCTCATAGTTCAATATGTTCCTACCTCTCCTTTTTCTATTATTTCTATCACTCCTGGCATGCCTCCCAGTGGGGGCTTGAGGGATAATGGCATGCCGTCTCTCAAGGTAATCCTTTCAGAAGGGATCCCAGCTTTGGTACAATAGTGAAAGTGGGCCAAGGGTTTTACTAGGTTTTGTCTTCCTTTGTGGCATACTGGCAAAAATGAGCCAAAATTAACTGGTAGAGTGCCATCAAATTTGGCCGGGGAAGATTCATATGGTGTGAGGCTTCAAAGGTGCTTTGGTAATGGTATGGTAACTTTGGTAAATTGGTAACTTTGCTTACTCCATTCCAACTTAATGTGAAACTTCACAGAATAGCCTGTGGCGGCTCCGCTGCATAAGGTTGGCCCATCAAGAGATGGACATGGCAATTCGAACTGGACAATCGGCACTTGAAGTGTGATAGGAGCATACGGAAAATGAGTTGATGAATGAAATGAAAATGAGATGAGTGGATGTTTAGTGTTTACTTGAAACTAAGCTTGAAGGGTGGGATGTTCTTCTGGTGGATAGTGGTTGATTGGCATCATGGAGGGAGCTGACGATGATGTGCACAGCGGCCTAGGTTTGATCCTAAATGAGAGAGCTAAGTTGCTAGTAGGGAAATAAAAGTAAGCATCCCTTAGATTGCTTTGGGTCAGTAAGAAAGTAGGTATTCTAAGTGTTGAGATTGTAGCATGCTATGCACCAGTGGATGGAGAGAGTGACAGTGTAAAAGATGAGTTTACAGAAAACTGACAGGGGTCTCTATGGAGGAAATATGTATTTGTGTCACATTTCATTTAACCATTTCCTCCTTTCTGGATTAAATTTTAGAAAATATATCTTCCCTTCCCATACAGGGCTGCCATATGTCCTGAAAAAGTGGGATTGTCCTTCGTTTTGACTTATTTAAAAATATATAAAAGTAAATTAAATTACGCTTAAGTTTGAGTAGGCATATATTTTCCACCAAAATATTTTATTGAGATGAATATCAAGTCTACATTTACTTTGTGATCGTAAACATACACAAATTATTACTGTCCAAAAACAATGTTTTTCATTATAATGCAATTATGACGTAGGTACTGACATCCTTTTTACATCACCCTTGCAGCAATGTATAGCCTAGGCTAAAAATAAAGTAAATAAAATCACTATGCAGTGAAAAATCATTAGAAATCTATTTCTAAGGGTTTTAATGTTTTTTTATGCAGTTATTTCCACATAAGCAATAATGGAAGATTAAAAAATGATAAAAACTTATTGCTCTAGCCTCATAAAGTCGATTCTTAAAATTACCTAGGGGAGTGGAACAGATATATATTAATTTTCACTCAGAATATGAAAGTGGCAACTTCCACATGCTTTTACTAAGATAGGGGGCCATTTAAGTATTACCTAAGGCACTTTTGGCCACTTTCCACCCCCCCCCCCACCCAACCTTATGCAAGTTGTCTTAAATCTTTGGAACCATGCACGTTGATGCATGAAAACATTTGGGCGATTCCATGTCCAAGTGTCCAAAAACTGACCTCAGCCCCTTCGGTTATTCAATTTTTTACACAATCATGGGCCCAACGTAGAGAAATCTATAGAAAGGTTTAATTAATTTATGGCCTGACATCGATGATGGTTTTCAAAATTTTGCTATTCACAGTAATTTGCACACACAGACTTACAAAACATTTGATCATATAAAATACGATATCTCTAAACTAATGTACCCAAAGAATTGATGACATGTTTTTCTACCATTTCAAGAGTACCACCGCAGGGGTAATTGTAAAATACTTTTAAAAGTAAAATTTTTTCATCACATGATATAAAAAAATAAAAGTGATAAAAATACTAACTCAGAAGTGACTAAAATCGTACGTAGGGTAGTCTCGCACCGTTTACGCAAGACAACGCAAGAAGAGTTCAATTCCCCTCCCCCTCTAAAAAATCTTACGTAATTATTGAATGGCATCTAGGGTAAGATTAGCAGAATTGAATCTTATTAATTATAGCCCCGAGTTATCATAATATCTTGCTTAGATATCTCTGGGATGTCTTCAGAACAGCTGCATGCAGGATAGGGAGGGGCAATAATTGGATAAATGAGGAAAAGAGTGTGGTAGATGCTTCATTTAGATAAAAAATACTGATGCACCCCAACATCAGTGAACATGAAAAAGATGAGGTCCCATCTTAATAAATGGGCATACATCTTAGAATGCAAGCAGCAGGAAGATGCCAAGATGTGTGCCAAGTAGGTAGGCAAAAAGAGAGACAAGCTGATGTGAGTGGTAGCATATTTTAACATGATGATGAGTAGTAGTTAAACGTACGCTGACAGCTAAGTTCATTTTGCAATTTACAGCCAACCACTAGCAGACACAGGCTGCAGGACTTAGGAAAAATGAGGAGGATCAGTCTTCTGAATTTGAGTTACTCCCAACAACGTGAAAATTTGTTGTCCAGCAGAGACTGGAGTTTCCACTGTTACCTGTCCACCCTATTCGAGAACCTCCTCTTTTGCTAAAGTTATTGCAATTAGATAACCTATTCTTTTGGAACCTAAATGTTTCACTTTGTAAAAATTTCAAGTTTATTTGCTGCAATTTTACGTAAACACAGTTTCAGCATTTGCTAAAACAATCATTTTTCATAGCAATACCTCTCTCCTCCTCAGATTGTATTCGATATAATGAAATTGAACTTTAAATTTCTCTCAGTTTTCCAAAATGGCAGAGTTCATTAATCATTGGTTCATACCATATATGTATTTCCGAAGATAACATTTCTGGCAAAATATCGGTTGACAAAATTGTAAGGGACTGGGCTATTTTTGAACATGAAGAGAGAAAAATCAAACATATTCCATGGCTAATGGTGCCAAATAACAGAGAAAAATAGATCATAATGTGCTAATACTACTCATATCAGTAAATATGAATAAATTTTAAAAATTTATGAAAATGTTTAATTATTTTATCAATTTTTCTTCATGGTGATGATGTAAGACCATATAAAACCTCCGTAAAGACCTTATGTTTCCAGCAATGCAGTACCTAGCATGGTATGTATTTTTGACCTCGTGAGAAAAACTGAGGTGCCGGTAAAAGTAACCAACAATATTACACATGTACTACAAAATAGTTCCAAGAATTTGTGAACTATTGTTATTATCTCATTAATTTCCATCTCCACCATGTTGTTATAGGCAAATAATGGAGTGGCAACATCATTAGGTATGCATCCAGCAATACAATTAAGTCTTGAATATTTTTCTATGGATTAGATGTAAAAATACATTGAAAAAAAGAAAACCAATGTTCTTTGATATTTAAAGCTGATTAAAATTAAGGAAATTTGTGATATGAGAGGAAATATGAATCGCTGATGATATTTTCATATCATTAATTTTAAGTTACGGTTTCATTTAGGCACGATTACTTCTTACCTAAATGTGATAAAAATGTAAAATAACTGACATAAAATGGTCTTTAGGAAACAAATCAAATTCCCCGGTAAAGCGGAAAAATGTAGGGTATTTACGCATTGCTGTAGGGCTGATGTTAGTATCTTATATTGGGTTAGAAAAGTTATTTTGCAACCCTAAATAGAATTGATGTTTTCCAGCAGATTAAAATACAATGAAAAAAGACAACCAATGTTATTTGGTATTTAAAGCTGATTAATAAGAAGAAAATTCAATAAGAGTCACTGACGATATTTTCATGCTATTAATTTAAAGCTTCATTAACGCATGATTAGAACAAATATGTGCTTGACAGGGATAAAAATTAAAAATAACTGACATAAAAAGTAATTTGTGAAAAAATTAGTCTTCATCTGTTAAGAAGTAAATATTTAGGATATTCAGCATTCATCAATTTATATTAACAAATGCAATATCAATGTTAGCCCCAGATTCATTTAAAATTCGGGGAGGAAGAGTCCAAATGACTCTTTAAAAATGCTCTAAAACTGGTGTATTTTCAATTGTGTCTTACATTGGAATATTTCTCTAGGTGACTTTTAATAACTTTTCTTTTAGTGTTTGCTGACAAAAATACAAAGGTATCCATTCATAAACTGTTGAAATATTTCATGATTTACCTCAAAATCATACCATAAGCAACAACGGGGATCTTGACTACCTGATATATCATCAGGAGCCCAGTTCATGTGTTGCAGCTGTTGAAAACCAAAGTTGTCCACCTAAGAAGCATGAACTGCTTACAGTAAAAATTTGTAATGTTAACTGTCAATCCCTCCTATGCCACATTGATGAATTTCAGGATTAATTTCTTGCTAATTTAATCTTTTGACATCGTATGTGTGTGTGAAACCTGGCATCACCCTAATGTAATTGATGATACGGCAAACTTACCTGGTTTTAACATAAACAGGCATGATAGACTTGGGAAAAAAGTAGGTGGCGTTGGGATCTTCACTCGTTCAAATCTTTCTGTGACTCTCCTTGCCAACTCCCCTGCTACCTACTGCTCAAGGCCTGAATACCTTATTGTTTATGTTTCTGATGCCAATACTGCTAAATTATTAATGTGTGTTGGCCTCCCAAACTCAACTTTATCTCGGATTTTGAAATGATCTCCTTGGATTTCTCCCTACATTCAAAAATGTAGTCGCAATGGGAGACTTTAACTCTGACATGTGCGTTGATAGCTATAATAGTCGCTATCTTAGGAATCTCTCCATTTGTCCAACACCCTTTCTAAGACAAATATATTACGCACTTGTTAATTCAAAATTAAGCTATGGAATCGTTTGCTAGGGAGGTGCGTATAAGTGCACCATCAAACCTGTCATGGTACTTCAGAAAAGAATAATAAGAACAATTACTTGTAAAAATCACTTCCATCACACTCTTCCACTTTTTCGCGAGCAGAAAATTTTGCCTTTACGCTATTTATTTGTATATAAAGTATTGAAAAATTTTTACATGCGGAGTGCTAATTCGTTTGGCATAGTGGCAAGACAAAACAAATGGAACTTTTGTATTCAATCCAATGTTTTACCCCCGAGGCCATATATTACCACATTCCAGAAAAGTTTTGTTTATTTAGCTCCAAAAATCTTTAACCTTCTCCCACAGAATGTTAAAATGGAAAAAAAGATTACGTTGTTTTTAAGACAAGTCAAAACATTGCTCCTCAAATTGGATGATATTGAAAAAATTTTCAAAGGTTCTCATGAAACTGTTCTTTAACCATAAACAGCTTGAATGTGTATTGTTATGCATTATTTATGTGTATTATGCAGTGTAGCAATGATGTAAACCAGGTACATATATGTTAATTAATTTTATATTTTGCACGGTAACTTTTGGTTACCCCCACACAGGTATTTATCTTTGGGGTAACCTAGCTTCCATCTATTGTTTAAAATGCTTGAAAAAAAATACTGTACTAAAGGGAAGCAATAAATTATTATTTGTAATAATCTTTATATGGTAACATTTGAACCCACTCATCACACAGCAAGAAGTCACACATTACTGGATCTTTGTTTTGTAGATAACTCCGATAAAATTGCCTTTTACTCTCAGTCCCCTATTTCTTTCCTTTTCTCCCATGACCTTATTCTTATACATTATAGACTCAAAACCCTCCATCTCGCCCCTCTTCCATTCACATATTGGAATGCCACTAACTTTGACGTTGGAAAATTTTTCGATGATCTCGAGGCTCGGGATTGGGATCACCTCCTCAAGTCTGACTCCATCAAATTAAAATTGCAGGTTTTTAACGAGAACCTCTAGGAAAGTATTAATAAACAAACCTCTATTAAGACCATTTATCCCAAGCACCGTCCTGCACCATGGTTAAATAATGATATTCAGAAAAATATTAAGGAAAGAAATCATCTGAGAGTGGCCTTCCAGTGCAGGGGGAATGCTGACTACTCAGAAAAATTTAGAAGTATGAGAAATAAAGTTAAAACGCTAGTAACTCAAGCTAAGTGTAGGATTACTCCACACGTTTGTCTCAACTGACAAACCCAAACCAAGTATGGAAGGAGTTGGAACGCCAACTTGGACTTATTTCGAATAAGAATTACCAATTGCCATTAAACTTTTCACTTGACCAACTTAACGACTATTTCTGCTCAGTTTCTCCTCCCCCATTCACTAATACTTATCCCGCAGATCCCCAAGCTCCGTTCAGTGACACAAACTTTTATTTTGAACAGATTACAACCGAAGCATTACTCAAAGTCCTCGCACACTTCAAATCCAAGGCTACGAGCACTGACGGTATTCCCATCGACCTCATAAAAAATCTTAACCGGTCATTATGCCCGCTATCCTCAATATTTTTAATTTTTCGCTCTCTTCTTCCACATTCCCTTACTGTTGGAAAACTGCCTTAGTTTGGCCTATCAACAAAGATAAAAAACCACATTTCCCCTCAGACCTCCATCCAATTTCCATCTTGTGGGCAATATCTAAGATTCTAGAGTGCATGGTCTACCAGCAAATAACAAAATATTTGTACACTATTAGAAAATAGATCCATTTCAATCTGGTTTTCGACAGGGCTTCAGAACTCAATTTGCCCTATTAACCCCTAAAGTGGCAGCATCGCTATAGGCAACGCTTGAAAACTCTCTCAAAAGTGCAAGCATCACCTATAGCAATGCTAAGTTTAGGATTTTTTTATTCATCGAGAACACAATTTCTCACCATAATTTTTTTCACATTTCAGCTTCATAATGTTCTACGAACTTTTTACTACTCAAATTCACTTTTATAACACAAGTGGTTATTTAAATCTCTTTTAAATACTGTGGTCTCAAGTTAAATGGCACTTTCATCACCCTCTTATTTGCTTAGTGTTTTTCTTTGGATTTTATCATGGGAAAATGCTCATAATTCACGCATTTTACGTGCCAATATCTTTTTCTCTTGGCATAGTGAAATCTTCTACAAGGATCTCCACAAAATTATTTTACGGTAAACTGGGAAAAAATAGATAGGTAATCAGCCCTGGATACAGGGTGTTTTTGAGACAAATGCTTTCTTCCTGGGCGTGCATTCCCCGCCTTTGTATGACTGAGATGGTGCCACTCATGAATCTTTTTCAGCACAAAAGATTCTGACAATGAGAGTCACTGCAGGGGTAAACAAAGTTGCCACCGGCCTGACCCAGAGAGATTAGGCCAGCGGCTACTTGTTTATGACTTAGAGGGTCTTAGTCATGCCTTTTGGTCGACAGTCACATAGGTAGTGATTTCGGTGATGGGCAAAGTGGAGGGCTCCGTTTGGGAGATTTATTTATGACTTGGAGAGTCTGAGCACAGCCATCTGGTCTGAGTCATGCGTTTGGGTTAACAATTAAAATGAAAGCTCTTTTGGTCACCGGAAAAGTGGAGGATACCGTAGAAAGCATTTGCATTTAGGAGAGAGCAAGGTTATGCTAACTAGGTTTCTTATTCCCTACCTCCATTTGCATGTAATACGAACAAAAGTTTTTAAAATTTAGGATGAAAGTTTTTTTTCTCTAAGATGAGTGAAGTGTGGTAAAGAAAGAAAAATATCAACAAATATTGGTAAAGGTGAGCTTTTGTCTCGCCAGCGAAAACGCGATTTTAACCCACTTTCAGCAGACGTATCGACACCAAAATCACCTCACTTGTAATGCAGACCTCTTACATTTTACAAATGTGCATTACATACTTCCTCTACCATTACGCATCATAGTCAATTTCGTCAAGTACATATCTATACATGAGGATCTATAGATATATACATGGATATATTATCTATACACTGTCAAAATTTCAATAATTTATCATAAAAATTATTATTTTAAATTAAATTTTATTGAAAGTGCAAATTTCATGAAAATCCCTTGGCACTATTAAGGTACCTTTATGGAATTTCGGCTGGCACTCAAAGGATTAAGAGAGTTATTTTTCCACAAATAAAAGTGAAAATGAGCCTCAGTCAGTAACCAATATTTAGAGGGATTAGATCCATAAGTTTACACGTCCTGTGGCAGGGCTTTGAGAAACAGTCCATTTTTGAGAGGTGTCCGCTATTAGGTGGTGTCCATTATGGGAGGTCTACTGTATAAGGCATGAGTGCCCCTTAATGGTGGGCAACATGAGGGAGGAACGATGGTTTTTTCCATCCTCTCAAGGTTCCCCATGTGGGTTGGGATTCGTCAGAGCAATTGGGAAGTTACTTGGCGTAGATTCCTAGCTTCAGCAATTAAAAATGGTCGCTCAGATAGTTCAGGAAATGTATGAGGATGCCATTAATATATGCAAATTCCAGCATTATAAGAGGACAACATGCAGAGAGATAAACTCTCACAGCTAAATAAATTAAATTTTTTGATTAACTATGCTGCCTTGTTTTGCCACAAACAGTTTTTCAAGTTGAGTAAGCACAGTGATAGCAGCAGATTTCAAATTAATTTTGTTCATGCATGACAAATAAATATACAAAAAACAAATAAAATGCATCCAGCATGGACCAATTGTTCATTGCTGAGAAAAGTAACCAAAACCTAGTATTTTCCTAATTGCTTTGCCAAATCCTTTATCTAGCCAAGTCAAGATAAGGTCCAAAGGCTTAATATTTCGTGTTCTCTCACAACACCTCTAGTTTGAATTGTGCATTAACAGAGTTGATTAAGAGATGGTGCTGGACATTATTAAAGTTACAGTTGAACATACAATCATTCAGGAGCAGACTAGGGGAAAGATGGTATGACATGAGCACAATTCCTGTTGTCATAATTAACATTTATGATGGATTGAGCATTGTTTCCACAGCTTTACCACACGTTTGGGTTTTTCTGATTACAAGTTTTCAACCCCTATTACCTATCCATATCACTGTCCACCAGTCACCCAGTACACATTTCAACATTGGCTATGCGTGTCAAAAGATATATGTTTAGAGCTTCTTAAGACTGGAGTTGTTTTTTGCAATCTTGCCTCATAATGCTACTACAGAGAGAATTTTTTCTTTGACTCAGCCACCATGGACCAAGGAGATAAATCAGAGCTGTCAGTGGAGTCAGTCAACAAAATATTATTCTGTTCCAATATAATTTCAACGATTTTTCATGGGAAACATTTTATGAATACATAATAATTGAGTACAGAATGCATAAGGGAAAATAAGAAAGTGATTTGTTCAAGTTTGAGGCTGGAAATCAGAGTGCTCACAACTGCTTGGGGCAGACGCATTCACCTTTTGCTATCAGTATAGCACAGTCGGCACTAGAGGTGCATATGAGCGGGCAGAAAATACATTCTCCACATTCTAATCAGCCTTACAAAGGCTTTTACGAAAACAGTTTCCTCACCTACACCCTACCCCAATTACCAGGACTCCTGAACCAAAGAACACTCCCTAAACGTACCCACCTTGGCCTGAGACCAGACCCCACACAGGAGTTCAAGAGAAATGGCATGAGGAACATTTTGATACCAAAAAAAGATGGTACACTTCAGTAAACCTCCTCTTAAAGCAGGGGAAGATCTTTTTTAAAATGTTTCAATACTTGGATGAGGTTTTACCACACAATACATGTAATAATAAAAGAAACTAATTCACAATACTATACAATTCAAATGGAAATACCTGATTTCTGGGTTGAAAAGTACACTGAATTTTAAGTTTCCTACCTCCATCATGGAATGTATGTATCATAAATTGGGCAAGGTTGCAAAATATGTACGTTGTTTTGTAGTTTTAACTTTAAAAAATCCCACCCTGTTTTATAAAACATGTACAGAGAAGAATGTGTACATAAAAATGGCAAAATTTAAAATGAAAACTCCCCGACAGAAAATGAGACACACAGTTTTGAAAAGATTTTAAAATAAAATTAATTTACTAGTATGAGATATTATGAGTTTACTAACCTTGAAGATCTTTCCTCCTGCAGCTTCTAGTTCCACATCACACAGCAAATTCTCCCTTCTCATTTGATCCAAGTTGCGCATCACTTTGTCAGAATGCTGGCGACGTATAGACATCATTGCTTTGCTTTTCTTTGGGTTACGTTTGAGTACAATGGCTTCATTCTTAATTCAGAGGTAAAATTTAATTTTGGAATGAGTGCAAATGACTACACCTTACACTATAGATTGAGCACACCAATGATAAATTTTTTTCTGATCAGGCTGAAGCATACTATGCAAGAATCAAAAATATTCATTTAGAATAATAATATTCTGAAAAGGCTGAAACTGTTGGGAAATTCACTGAATACGTCTAGGAGGGTGGTAAATAACTTTACAGGAAATGTGTAGCATGTGTGAATGTCTACATAAAGCTCTACGAGTTAGTTGTAGAAAATATGCAGAAGCAAAGCTAAGGCTTCACATGTTACATGCACATTTCCATAACTCTACATGCACAGCTACAAGTCTGAATTCAAGCTTGCTACACACTCCTTAATCGTGTGCTTCTTTTACACTTACTCCAGAGATTATTTTCAACATGACATTCATTGCAATGACAGCATTCCAAGCTTTGGCCCCAGAGATATATTAGCACTTCTTTAACTGTTACAAGGGGCACATTTCAAAATCCACCGCCAGTGCCACCAGTGCTGCTTATAAGCAAGTGACAGTACCCAATGGTAACCAACAATGTCATAAAATCGACGATGATTCCTGCTGTATATCCTACCCATGCTACAGCTGCCTGATAGCAACGGTGGCGATAGTAAAGCCAATACTACAGCTAAAGGTAGTGTTATTTAATGAAGTTTGTTTACTGCAATGGTGAATTCTCTCTCCGCCTTATTCCAGTTTTTTGACCATTCCTATGCCTCACATTCCACAACAAACAGCCAAGAGTAAAAAATTACCTAGTGCTGGACTACAAAAAGCATCTTACGCACGCACACCTAGAGCGATACACATACGTTTCGTAGTCCAGGGCCCCAACTTTTACATTGTTGGCACATCCCATGGTTTGTGGGAAGTCCAAATTATATGCCAGGATACCAGGCTCCTATTCACCAATCAGACGATTTCCCTGGTGGAGTTCCTTCTTCCCCTCCTTCACTGGCTCCCCATCACTATGCCCAAAAGAGAGTCTGTATGTGCTAGAGACATACAGACTCTCTTTTGGGCTTGGCTATTGAATACATAGGACAACCATGAATGCATGAAAGTCTATTATATCTATAATTCCTGTGATAGCTCATGTATCATGAAAGGCAGCCTATAGGGTTGATTTAATCTGTCCACTACATACTTAGCTGGTAATTGAATACATAGCTTTTTTCTTTGTATTCTCTGCGAAGACTGTTGGTTAATTTTGAGCCTCTCAATATACCAGAGACCGGTCAATCCTACTGTCAACCTTGAATGTTTAGATTAATGTCACAACCATAAATGCAAGTGTGTCTGTGAGAGGTGGTATAGCATTAAATAGCAAGCATTATTTCTCTCATCAACAGAAAAATTATGAAAGAAAGGATTCATACAAAAAAGCATTGAAATAAAAATTAAGACTCATTAGACACAGATGCTTTCTTAAATTCATTTGGCTTGGTAATATGTACAGACTTATTTTGAGTCTATTACTTACAGTGGCTATCTTGGCTTTTCTGTTGACATAATGCTCCCACCTACTTGTTACGCTACGGCGTTAAGCATTCGAATTGCCTGAAAACTATGCCAACCATTACTTTCCTCCTCCCCCGCCCACGTTCCGAGCTAACAAGACCCTCCTCCACCCCTGCTGCAGCAACCCTTATTGGCTGAGGTGGTCATGTGGGCAGCCTCAGGGTTCACAAATAAGCTGGGATCCTAGCCAGGATAAGGCAGTCAGGAAGGCGGTGGTGCACGATGCGGTAGAGTGCAAAACTCCTGCGGCAAGCACTATCCATCTCAGGGGTGCAATTGAGTGCAGTAATTCCCGTCCCCTGAGGCCCGTCCATCATCATGGGGAGCGGAGGTATGCTCGAGTGACAAACTCACACTCCCGCACCCATCCAGAGCATGTCCGCTCTCGCACCCAGCCAGGGGAGAGTTTGTGGATGCCGTGGGCAAGGTGCCGGACCCCTCAAAGAGGACCCCAGGATCATGCTGCCGACGGACCCACCCCGTAGTGGCACCCCAGCTGCTGGAGTCTCCCGTCAGCTTCCCTACTCAACCCTTCCTTAAGAGAATAATAAATAAAAGTTAACGAACCAAGTCTTTTATTCCTGGTTTAAGCGAAGGTGGATGCGAACGCGGAGGTCCACGGTTGATTCCCGTCGAACGGGAGAGAGGCGGAGATCCTCGAGGAGACATGCTGTTTTGAAATGGCAGGTCAATTTTGTGGAGGCAGCATTATTCTATCCTCAGTTTTGCAGCAGCACTGGTGGTACTGGTAGCGAACTTAGAAATACGACCTACGTAATGCACAACTGCAGTGGTGCAAGCATATGGGGGATCAACGAGCAAATACCAGCTATTTTTTTAGGAAAAAATATTTTAAAATAAAATTGAACAAAATCAAACCCTGCTTCAAGAAAGCCAAAAACACTTCAAATGTATAACACAAAAAAATATTTAAGTTACAATATTCTAAGTAAGAGAACATTCATCATTACACAAATTTTCTAATGACTGCCTAAACAAACGGATAAAACTTCTCATAAGAGATATCAAAACCAAGGTTAGCTTTAACAATCAAAAGAGTATTGGTAAATATCGACGAAACATAGAAAACAATAATTTAATCGTGACACTTTGACACATTGAAAGTATGGCAGCAAGTTTTCACAATGAATGGAATGACAAGAAAGCTATAAACTATTCTAGAGAAAGCTACAAACTTTAACTAGTGGTAAAGATAATATCTTAAGTTTAGGCAAATGAGATCTAGTGCACAATTGCTGTAAAATGAGAGAAATGTTACAAAAGCTTAGCTGTAGAGTTATTTCTCAGGGGTAACAAAAACCAACCCCAGTCCAGAAAGATGATTTGATATCTTTAGGAAACATAAAATGTACAATTATAATATTAATTTTTACATCTAATCCACTCACTTTATAATCCAAAGACAACTTTGCACCAGAGTGGCTTGAGCTAGGACTGCTCGTTGATGGCTCACTAGATGTAAAGGATGAATTAGCTTCATTTGAAGTGAATACTGAACTGGTTTCTTGGACTACATCAACAGCAACTTTGGATGATCCACTATCAGCATCACTCTTTGAATGTTTCTGCGCACTGCTGTCACTTGAGCATCCCTCTGTTCTGTTGTCACTTTGCCCCGGCAAATCTGAGGTCTTGGTGTCTTCAATGCCCTGCTCTTTAACATTACCACCTTCTTCATTCTTGCCATCCTTGGCATGACTGTCAAAAGTTTCGCCCTCACTCAGATGACATGAAGTCTCCATTGCACTAATGTCATCCTCTTCACCCTCTGGCACCTGAACCTCCATGTTGTGAGCCATCGAACAGCTGCCTGGAGTCACAACATGAGACGTTACATTATCTTCTGGTTTCATGGCTGGACTCTCACTCAAATCTTCATTTTTTATATCACCAACCCCACCTGGGGTATTCAAACTCCTTCCAAACTCATCACAAGAAGAATCTTCTGGTCCACTTTGCTTCGAATTCTCCAAAGTAGAGGTTTCACCTTGTGTCAATGACTGAGAGCTTGATGATGCATGTTGATTTGGCCCTCGATCATCACTTTCCATGGGACACTCACAAGTGCCACCATCTGACTCCCCAGGCTTCATTGTCATCCTACAGCGAACTCCTCCAGGGCAGCCTCTGAGATCAGATACTCCACCCATGGCAACAAAATACATTATGTTAAACAAGATAAAAACGGCTTCTCAGAAATACACTTACCTGATTAGACGCATCGCATGCAAAAATGAGATGAGAATAAAAATCGTCGCATATAGTTGCTAAGACAGAAAACAATCAGATTTCAAGAATAAATAATATGGACGTCAAGTAATATTTTTGGCATGGTTAAGATCAGTGAGACCTACACTTAATATAATTTCCTGATTATCCATCTAAGAATCACAATATTCCTTTAATAGAAGGGCAAATGATCTTGCAGCAAGCAAAATCTGGCCTGATTTTAGGGTTTTAATAAAAATACGATTACCAGACTCTATAATAAATTCTTCGACACATAAAAATTACTTTCAAAACAATTTACAGTTAATTACTCACAACTTAGATCGTACACGGTAGCGGAAGTTACCGTAGGTATAATAGGTAAGAGAGATACGACGCAGAAACAATGTTTTATGATACTCTAAATCACGTCACCACACGAAAGCAGCAACATAATTATGTTATTGCTTGATTGAAATACCTCAGTCGAACTTGTTCTAACATATTTACTTAACGACTTACGTTTCAGAGCACCAGAGCGAAAAACAATATTTGATACTGCGTGGATGTGGCGCACATGCAAGTACATTCACCAAATTCAATTTCCAACGCGTAAATGACTTTTACTTACACTAAGAAATATAAGTTGAATACATTGATTATCTATGTTTGGATATCTATGGATGGATTGAATATCTATGGTTGGATATGGATGGTAGGAGTTTTTGTGGCTTCTTCTCCTAACTTATTGATTTAACATAGCTTTCTTTAAAATTACAACTTTCACTAAATAATTTTATTCATCAATTTATGAACCCAATTTCTCCTTATGACTCGCAGTCCAAACGTGAAATGTTCCTCAGAAAAATATAACGGGTCTATTTATTAACATCACCTCTACACCCAAAGTGGCCAACCAAAACTGAAGACGTTAGCATTTAGAGTACACTACTTAGTTTCATAGCCACAAATTATGCATTGATGACATCCATAAGTAATAACAATTTGAGAAATAATTAAATCTCTAAAGAATGAAATATTGTTTCAGGCATGAAATTATTAACTAAATGCTCCAATGAGCATTGTGTCGTACGCATAAACCACAGATGTAAAGCAAAGGCGTACTTACTAGGACCATCAATGTATGCATCCCATTCGCCTAAATAAACAGAATTACCAGCTACTTACTTGATGCCTAAGTTGAAGGTGCCTTTCAGCTTTAACCAGTCATTACGCTTATTTTTCTTTGGCAGGTTCAGAAGCGCTAATATCACAATAAACAAAACTATACTTGATCGAAACAGCTGATTTCACAATGGCCTACATGAACAGCTGATGCTGCATATGGGAGGACCTCTACCAGGACGAAATATGACTCACGTCAAAATAAATAGTTTACGTAATGGCAGAAAATGTTTCTGCTACAGACGTAATTAGCTTTTCGACCCAGAAAATTCGGGGGTAGGCGTGCATTTTTTTTACAGCTTTGATAAATCATTATCAATCTTATAATTTTTTTCTGAATTGTTTCTTTAATTATTTCCTAGGCCAGATAGTTTCGTATTTCCTGTGTATACAATCTTCGGATAGTTTTTTTGGTAATTTGAATAAGGATACAACTGCTTGACCTAAGGGGTCAACAACCTGGTTGGGAGCGGGTCGAACAAAATGATTTTTGAGTATGCTCAGCGAAATTCCACAATTATCAAATTCGTTGCAGTTGTATTCCCTTTTACAAAAATATTGATGGAAACCTCTTGGGCGGAATCTGGAAAGGGAAATAGTTGGACACAAATTTTTAAATATAGAATAAGAGCGTGCTCTTTGCATATGGAGTGCCTATAAGTCCGTGTTGAGATAGGGTTGTCATACGTCGTGTAAAAGCTGAATGGTACAGAATTTGGGCTTGTTGAAAACCGTGCACTAGTAAATTTTGCATAATTTTGAGGATATATAGTTTCACTCAAAATATTTTAGTATGTAGAGTAGCATGTGCTGTCTAAGTTACTTTGTTTTCGAATATATAAATTATGGTAAAGTTGAGTTTCAAACAAAGTATGCATATGAACTTTCTACAACAGTAAATTCATTGTGCAATTCAAGTAAATAATGTGGCTTCAGGTGGCAGCATAATGAATTCATTGCCCACCCATATTTCAATAAAATAAGCGTGGCATAAGTGCGTACATCATTCCTTCTTGCCATTCGAATTAGAAGTAAGATCTAGAGTAAATAGAAGCACTCAAATTGTGCTTAGATGGGCTGACCCTGCAGGTTAGAGCAATTTTTACAATCAAATGGACTGATAGATAAATGCTTCTCTTGAAACTAGATAAATCACATTACTGTATTGAACCTACCTTAAAAACCTTTATTTCCTATAGTCATCCCAGTCCATTACAATTTTGTCTGAGGCATGTCCAACTTCCATTGTGAAAGTTCATCCATGATTATAGAATTTAAAAAATTACAATGGGCTGGTTCATTCAGCCTAGGTGTATAATACTCTGAGATCACAATAGAAAATGGAATAAGTGTCTGCCCTCAAGACACACGGCAGTATTTTCACAGCTTAAGAATGACAAAAATAGAAAGTTGAAGATGGATATTGAGAATTGCATCAATTTCAACATATTCAATTTGGTATTTGACTAATTATGCGTAGGAAATAAAAGAATAAAATATTTGATGGAGGAACTTTTACACTTTTCACAAAAAAATAATGAAATGTGGTTAATCAAACTCATCTACATATTTGTTGATGAACTGAGATTTTCAATGGACAGGAAAAATGTAACCAAGTTTATGTCAATTAATGACAATGCTTAAGCCCTCAGTAAGGCTGTCTAGGTGCTTTTGTACTGTTATATCTCAGCTTTAGAGACTGACTACTAATATGGTCAAAAGATCATCTGACTAGCAGTTCTAACAAAACTCATGAAAGGTAGAAATTCCTGGACTAGCCCTTCTGTTAGGTGAATGATATTTACACTAAATGATCACCTTCAAGCTCAGAGCAAAACATGGGATTCATGGACATTGCAATTACTGTCAACCATTTATCGTATGAGTGTACTCTTCCATCAACACACAGATTGCTCTTCCCATCTGCAATCTTAGCTGACCTCAACTCATTCATATAATCGCTCAAAGACATCTTTTCCCTCTGTTTTGCTGTTGCATGATGAATCATTGACGATGCCCCTGACAAATAAAAATGCTTTCAAAGCAAATGAAGCATTAAAATAAGTAGAGGAAAGGAATAACCACCTGATGTAAAAATAAAATGTTTTATACATTTAAAAATTTATTGTACATAACAAAGAATATAATATTAAAATTATACATGTTAAAGATTCAAATCTGATCATATTTACAGCATCAGTGAGAGGCTTTATAATTATTTCAGAAGGATTTAAACACAAGATTGCTTTCTATTAATCCTTCAAGCCAACAATTATGTCACAAGTAAAAACACTCGGTGACCTTACTGAAGCAGGTAAGTCTTTACTCAGTCTGGTGTTCCACGGATTTCATGCCACCACCTCACCAACGGCTCCCTCTTTTTCCACACGTATTCATTTCCCCATAATGCCCAAGAACTGGAAAGGACAAGAAACTATTTCAGTCAGCTGCACAACCACCAGCCAGCAAATTCCCGGGAGGATGTATGAAGACTGCTTAGGTCATTTTCATCAAGCTTCTAATGTTGCAGTTCTAAAATTTTTAATAACCAACATATTTTCTAATACCTCTCTGGCTAGTTATGTATTCCAAGATTAGGTACAGTAATTTACTTTTAATGAGGTAAATATCATCCAATTTGAGTAAAATGATAATTAAAAACCTTCTGTGAACTTGAGCATGCATCAGCACTCTCAATGTTAATGTACAAGTCTCATTCCTGGGGCCTCAAGTTTTACCCAAACACTATTGATATTTTGTTCATAAACTCACAAAATCTTAAGGAGTCACCATCCAGCTTTACTAGTCTGATTCGGACTATTTTTTAAATAGCTTTTCTGGTCAAACCACTAGAGATAATCAAACGCAGTCTTCAATTGTTCGCGATTGCTCTTTATCCTATGGCAAAACATGAATATTTTTACCACAAGCATCAAAAAACCTCTGCAAATTATAACCGGCACACAGCATCTTTACTCTGGTCAGGTTATGGTAATTAGAAAAATATAAAACAGCAGTTCTAGATTGATTCTTTGCCAATTGTTTCTCACATGTAATTCACCATAAATACGAAGTTTTTGCCTGTAGTTCTCATCAATACCTAGAAATGCAAAACCAGATTTTTCCCTAGTTTACAAGCCATGCGAGACAATGCAGTTCGTCCTTTGTCCATCGAGCCTTCTCCTGATACACTTAAGGTCGCTTGAGCAAGATATCACTTCACTTAGAATTTGACCTCATTTGAAAAAAACAACTCATCTTTCCAATGATATCAAAATACTAACTCCTTGCCTCTAAAAATATAATCTGTTTTGCACTGGATAGATAATGGCTGTGTGCTCCAGAGGGGGGAATATTGAAAAAATTAGGAATTTATAAACCTAGATTATGTTAAAAAAATAACAGTGTGTAGTTTGCATGTTTTCTCAACCGCCTACTTATAAAATATAATCAATTAATCACTGCAGTAATATTTACAGAATCTCAAAAAACGACATCTGTTGTGAAAGTGTTTTAACTGCAAGACATGAAAAAAATGAGTCAAGTTAGAGACTTGTCTGGACGTATTTATTTAATTACTGCGAATTTTTGACATTTATAACTATATTTTTGAGTCATTTATTTTGCAATATTTACTTCATACTTCTTACAGATGCTGAAAAAAAAATCGAATACGGTCTCTATTCTGACCAGGGAAATATCTCACTCAAGTCTACCTTTAGGTATTTTTGGAGCTCACTTTGACATTGCTGTGGCGGCTCACCCATGAACAGAGGAGGTTTGGAGTAAGCTTTATGGTTCTTGGCCATGGGAGTGGAGGGATAGGAGAAAGCAACCTAGATAGGAGTCTTTTTTTCACAAAATTGGCATTAGACTTTTTATTCACAGCACATATTTTTTGCTCCAGTAATTATTTTCTAGTCTTTATACGAAGGGGAGGTGAACAGTTCTCCGCCTGGCAATGAAAGACTGTCATTTTTATGTCTAAAACGCATTTATTATTCTACATAGTCCCCCTTTAGGTCAATGCACTTTGTCCAACGTTTTTCAAATGAGTAGATTCCATGATGGAAGAGCGATTCTGGAAGGTCTGCAAAATAACCATCTACAGCAACCATCACATCTTCATTGGACTCAAAACGTTTTCCAGCCACAAATGTTTTAGATGTGGAAGTCAGAGGGTGCCAAATCTGGTGAATAGGGTGAATGTTCCAACAATTTGTACTTCAAATCCCTCAGTTTTTCATTGCCAAAGCACCTTTGTGGGCAGGTGCATTATCCTGGTGAAAGATGATTTTCTTCTTTTGCAATCCAGGCCTCTTCTCACGTATTTCCTCATCCAGTTGGTCAAGAAGACTTGAGTAAGATTCACCATTTATTGTTTCACCATTTGCAAGGTAATCAATAATAGAATCCCTTTTGCATCTCAGAAAACATGGTCCATCACCTTTCCAGCAGATGAAATTGACTTCGTCTTTGTTGGAGTAGGTTCGCCGGCTTCTACCCACGGCTTCGATAGCTATTTAGTTTCGGAAGTGTAGTGGTGGATCTACGTCTCATCGACAGCAACAAATCAGTCCACAAATCAGTTTAATTCTTTTGAAAATGGTCCAAACATTGCTGAGAAATTTGTTTTCGCACTTGTTTTTGGTCAGCATTCAACAAATGTGGCACTCATCTTGCAAAAGGCTTTTTTATACTTAATTCTTCATGAAAAATGTACTGACTCTTTCTTCAGATATGCCTATGGCATCATCTATTTAACACACCTTTAATCGCCGATCGTCCAATACCATATTGCGCACTTTCTCGATGTTTTCATTTGTGGTTACAGTTTTGGGACGTCCTTCATGTGGGTCATCTTCAAGAGAAGTTCGGCCACGTTTTAGTTCTGCCACCCATTCCTCAACTGTCAAAAATGAAGGAGCAGACTCCTTATAATCCTTCACCAACTTTGGATGAATTTCCGTTGGCGATAAACCGTCCAAAACGAAGAATTTTATGAAGAAACGATACTCCAGTTTATCCATTTGAACAAAACACACACAACACGTCTACTTCGAAAAGCCGTGTCAACAATACAATGTGGCAGCTCAAGTTGAAACGACGTACATTGTTGAGAAACATGTACAAACATAGCAAGATCAAAATTTTATCGTAAAAACGACATCTCTTTGTAAGGCCGTAACGTTTCACCTCACCCTCATATGTATTTGGGGTAGCACCTAGGTTTTGTGTCTTCTGTTATAATTTCCTGATGCCTTCTCTTTCTTTATCTTCATCTTCTGATGGTGGTCTCGAAGGTCCGGGCACGATGGTTTAAACGAGGCCGGTAAAACAGGCAAGTTCGTCCTCAGTCTCCTTTCCATTAGAAGCTCTGCTGGACTGTAGCCCGTCTCCAGTGGAGTTGACCTATAAATGAGTAGCCCTAAATTTGGGTCCTTCTCTTTCTCCAAGATATTTTGTACTATTTTTACTGCTGACTCTGCTTGCCCGTTACTCCTTGCCAGTGTTGGACTGCTGGTGATTAGTCTGAAACCGTATTCTTTTGTGAGTTCAAACATTTCTCTTCGGAATTGTGGCCATTATCCGATCTAACCACCTCCGGAATGCCAAACCTTGCAAAAGTAGCTTTGATTTTTTCAATGACTGCAGCTGCTGTGGTTTTTGGTAGTTACATCACCTCTGGATATCTTGAAAAGAAATTGACGATAACTAAAAAGCTTTAATTTTCGGATGGTCACGATATCAGGGTGGCTACTGATATCCAATTTTTAAATTCCCTGACTTTTCCCTGATGAATTTACCTATTTCCCTGACCGATAGCCAAAAGGTCACATATTATTGGTAATTTTATTTCTGCTGAATTAAATTTTAGTGAATATGCAGAAAATGTTAAAAGCTGAAATCAATACATTAAAAGCTACAAGTACATCCTAATGAAAAAAATATAATCAATCTTCAAAAGTTAAACTCTCATCCAAATTATACACTTAACATCCTCAATTAGTGTTGGGCTATAAAATACTTAAGTATTAAGTAAGTTACTCCTACCACCCTGAACCTGAGCTATAGAATTCATTGTCACAAAAACATGGTATGAAATTCCACTAATTATTTTATTGCTGTCGACCGGTTTTGACGACTAAAGCGTCATTTACAAGACAAAACAGAAGGTAAAATTGCTATAAAATAATTAGTGGAATTTCGTACTGTGTTTTTTGTGACAATGAATTCTATCTTCAATTTCCACAAAGTATCGCCACAATCAATTAATTTGAACAGAGCTATAGAGTTCAGCCAGGCATAGAAATGTACGTATTTTGTATTATGAACCATTATCTAAATACATTTATCTTCTCTTGACTCGGCCTCATTCCCCTGTGACAATAACACTCAGAAACATGGAACGATCCGAGAGGACAAAGTAGTAGAGCGCCGATTCTGTGACGATACGTCCCCAAATTAGCACCGCTCCCCCATCTTCTATCCCTCCACCCCCCTCCCCTGCCTGCCACTGCCTCGCCACGCCATTGCAGCAGCCGTTATTGTCTACAAAATTGCAACATTTCCCTACACACAAGGTTTTCCTACAGCAGGTTATTGAATGACGCATATAACAGTGTTGCATTATGGTGAGTCCCCTGAACCATTGTAAGCCTTGAGGCGACCAAGGCTTGCAAGCTTATATTGCTTCCACGGCTGTGTATCGTATTTCCGTGGCCGTGTATCTTTCCTTTGTTAAAATTACAAATTGACAGTGTCTAATTCTTCAAGTAAGAGGTAGCGCGTCGTGGTATTTCTGGGAAGTTGAGGATTACTGAAAAGGGATCGAAGGGAAAGTTAATGGCCAATTTGCTGTCAGACTCCGGCACCAAGGTATTACTAAGGTGTGCGAAAAATACAAACCAAAGCCAAGTTGTTGGACTGGATCAAAATCAGATGGCATGAGTGACCTTTAGAGGCAAATAACAATTTGATTAACAAGGTTATAACCCCTTGAATACAAGAGGGAACCAAAAAATGTAAACATATTTGGATAAACAATCAAAATGTAAGTGCGCCACTGCGAGCAAAGACAGGAGGCAATTATCAACGGCAGCATCATATTCAGGAATATCATATTTGAGGTGGTTTTTGACCTGACTAAATTGCTTTGAGAGGGAACTAAGGGGGCCATTCAACAATTATGTCGAGCATGAAAGGTGAGGAGTGTTCTTCCTACTGTCTCACGAAGGGGGGTATGGGAATTGAAGATGATCTTGCATAAGATTTTGTTTACACGTGAGATTGCACCTGTATTACCATTTTAATAATCATGGTCTCATAATTTTAGTACTGCAAGCATGTATTTACTACGAGCTAGTGTGATCCAGCTATCTCTCGACCTGAGTCTCAGAAGTTAAAAAAAACACAAACTAAATTTTCCAAACAACATAGCCTCGAATTCCTTGTGATGAGCATAATAAATTGTGATCATGAATTTTAACATTACTAGGCAAATATCGAAATAAGGATATACAAAAGGTATACATTGTATGTCTGATTCACAAATAAGTAACTAAGATTCACAACTGAATGTTCCACAAATTGATGGGGCTTATTCCATTCACGCTAGCGACAGACATTAGTTTTAGTTGGTGAAATAAAGGACGGGAAAGACTGGCCGATAAATGCAATGGAAGAAAAATAACGAGAATGCCCTATTCCAGTTTCTCCCTGACAGTTACGAGAATTCCCTGACTTTTCCAGAAATTCAAAATTTCTTGACAATTCCAGGTTTTCCCGATTTTCCCTGACAATCACCACCCTGAATATCCATCCCTACCTTCGTCCATGGTCATTCGGGGGTTGTTGTCCGCATCAAAAGTTCCAACAGTTGTGGACGTCGCTCCAGACATTCTATGCAATTTTCGACACTATTTTTAACATTTGCCAATATCCCTGGCCACCAGATAGTTTCTTGTGCTTGCTCTCTGCATTTTGCAATCTCCAGATGCCCCTGATCTATCCTTAAAGCATCTCTTGCCTCAAACTCTTCGGAATAACAACTCTGCGTCCATGCATGAGTAACCCTTTGGCCTCATTGAGATGCCCTCTCTCTTCAAAGTATCTATGTAGACGTGGCTCTAAGTTCACCTAGTGTGGTGGCCGCCCATGCCTGACGTACACCCTTATTTCTAATAGGACGTCGTGTCGTTCCTGCATATCTTGGACTTCTTCCAATCTTCTGTCCGTCATTGGGAGAGTTTTGACAACTTCTTTCACCATCGCTGCATTTTCTTTTGCCGAAATCACATCCTGGTCTTGTGTTCTCGCATGGCATGGTATTCAAATGGCATTATCACTTAAAATTTTTGGATCACCATGTGACCCAACCCTTAAGAGAGTTATTATCTAGCAATGGAGATCTTCCATTGACAGCAGTTCACGAAAAAGCATTCTGAGAAATAAATAGAAAACTCACTACAGCGCCCACCGTCTTGATTTTTGACCCTTACAAGCAGTGCAGCATCTCAGCAGATTCATCATTTAATGGATTGGGAGCAAGTATAGAGTAGAAGCAAAACGACGGTGAGTGGAAAACTGTCAACTATTCATACCAATCCCTGACGGACACCGAGCAAAGGTATGCGCAAACAGAGAAAGAAGGGCTTGTGAGAAATTCACCACTTATATCCAAGGGTCTCATTCTATTTTAAAGGACAGGCCATTAGCCATTAGTAGAAGCAAAGATTTATCGTGCATAAAAACTGAAAATTTCGTCAAATAAATGTCATTTTCGGTATATAATTTTGTTTAAAAAATTCAATTTTGTCACAAAAAAATTATTTCGTCATAAAAAAATTGGTTTAAACATATTTGGAAAATTTTAAAATTGTGCAAAAGTTCGATAAGAATGGTATAAAAGAAATTGTGGAAAACGTGGAAAAGGGAAAAAAATTTAAAAGAGTATGTATTAAACAAACTCCTTATATTTATTATAAAGAGACAAAAATATACTGAAGTGGAAGGTAAGTACAGATAAGTAATATTTAAATTATGAATGTTCGAACATTCATTGTCAAATAGACCTGCGTAATATAATAACTTATAGCTGTTAGCTTCATAAACATTGAGATAATTAGTCTACCCTACATTAAAAATATACATGTATATACTTGTAGGTGGCTTCTTGCAATTAGAAAAGTTTGGAATGCATTATCTCAAAATATGCACTGTCAAGAATTTTAAAATGTTACCTTCTAGCAGAGGTCAACAGTTATTAACACCAAGAGCCAAAAGTCAAACTTAAGACTTATAACACCGCAGATGAGAATGGCAATATCTTAAAGTTGGGAAGGACACTGGTGTTTGAGAGTTTATTTGCCTTGTGAGACTGCCCATGGCAGTGTTTGATGCACGTGTATTTCTGAGCCCAGTCCATTCTTACATTACAGTGCTTGCACATGATGACACCTTTTTTAATATCAAATATTGTATTTACTCTTGTAAGCCGCGCACCTTTTTTTCCAGAAATGCCGGTTCACGATCCAGGCTTACACGAATCCTCCAGATTTTCATGTACGCCGAGCACGATTTTACCTCAAATTCCAGTCGTTAGTTTCTCCAAAGTGAATATAACGATGAGAATTGGTAAGTATGGTGAGGTAGTACACCCGTAAAGTATTTTGAAGTAATTAGAAATTCAAATCATCGTTTATCAAAGTCTGAGCATATAATGATACTTGAAGAAAGGCTATATCAGAAATGCCACGTGACAAAGCACTTACCATCTATAGATCGTACGTAAGATAACATATTTTAGGACTAATATGAATTCAAATCTGTATCTACATTATAACCTGTAAGCAGCTGCAAGGGGGTGTGGCACCTTTAAATCTTTTCAAAATCGTAATTGGAGTTTGTTTCGGTATCACGTATCTGTAGCAACATTTCTCACGTAATAGATAGCCACTTTTGTGTACACATTAAAGCTGCATTGTAAAAACACGACAAAGTATTTGTTACGCAGTGGCAAGACTCGTATGCTCAGAGATTGTACCTTCTTACAATACATGCTTTTCTCTCCATGCGTGAGAGGAGTAAACGAGTTTGAGTCATTTGGCACTTTAAAATAATTTGCAGTTACCACCCTAAAAATGAATTCTGAAGTGAAATTGCGATCGTATCCTGTGAGTACAAAACTACATATTATAAGCGATGCCGAAAAGTAGGAAATTGAGTTGCAGGAAGGAAATATGGTGTATCTGAATTGTGCATCAGAGACTGGTGGAAGATGAAGGAAAAATTGCAATCTGCAAGAAAAAGTATGAAAGCTTTTAGGGGTAAAAGTGCAAAATAACCTGAACTAGAAACGCAACTGGCTTCATACATCTTTGATCAACGACAGTATGCTTATACAGTGTCAACGGAAATGTGCCAGGTGAAAGCAAGAGAAATAGCGAGAGAATTGGGTGCTGCTCCGGCAGACATTAAGGCGAGCAGAGGATGGTTACAGTGATTTTTTATAAAAAATGGACTATCAATTAGGAGAAGGACGACGATTTCCCAGTGCTTACCTGATGCATATGAAGATAAGCTGGAGAGCTTTCAGAGGTATGTAATTCAGCTGAGGAAAAAACATTGCTACTTATTGGGACAAGTTGGAAATGCAGACCAAGCACCAGTGTACTTCGAGATGCAGTCAGAAACAACTATGAATGAAATTGGCAAGAAGTCGGTGCAAGTACAAAGTGGTAGTTATGAAAAACAGTGTTGTACAGTGATGTTGACAGTACTGGCAGATGGGAAAAAACTCCCACCTTATGTTATTTTTAAACGAAAAACTCTACCCAAGAAAGTGATATTTCCAGCCGGTATAATAGTAAGAGCGCAAGGAAATGGTTGGATGGACAGTAACATGGTCTTAGATTGGATTAAATGTGTGTGGGAATCCCGTCCTGGTGCCTTACTATGGCTGCGGAGCATGTTAGTACTCGACAGTTTTCCTGGGCATCTTAAAGAACCTGTAAAACCAAGGCTGCAAGAGGGAAAGACTGACCAGGTGATAATTCCAGGTGGCATGACGTCTATGTTGCAGCCATTAGACATTTGCATAATTAGACCATTCAAAGTGAACATGAAGAGCCTGTACAGAGAGAGGATGGCAAGCACTATACATGAAGAAACTCCCATGGGAAAAATAAAAAAACAGAGTTGACGCAGATTTGTCAGTGGATTTTGGCATCATGGAAGATGATTCCAGAGGATTTAGCCATAAATAGCTTTAAGAAATTTTGCATTTCAAATGACATGGACGGCAATGAAGACAGTGAGGTGTGGGACAGTGAAAGTGAGGACGTGATTTTCTCAGATCTTAGTAGCAGTGACGAAAACTAAAAATGAGAACTATTATGATATAAATATTCATTAGTGATTCACGATTCTTTTTCCACGAATGTGTTTTTCTTTAGTTTAATAGAATGATAACTGCTATTACATTGAGTTTAGTTTTTCCGTGTGTTTCCAAGACGTTCCCGGTGTTGTTAAATCGTCCCAGCCCACAGCTACTGCGAAGAAAGCAGACAAGACAACCGCTATGAGGCATCTAACAGGTGCGGACGGCATTTTGCTTTTATTTGTTGATTCACCGACGGATTTCCATAATCGAATGATCACGGGTTGAAATTGTATATAGTTCTGCAAATATTTTATTTGGATATTTCATTTTGAACAGATGCCATTTTTATAGCTGGATGATGTGATTGTATACAACTGTGATTACTGTGTGATGTTAGGAGAAAAAGATGCACAATAAAACGGGCTGTGTATCGTGACGATATTAAAATCCGTGGATGAGGCTGATGAAATGGATGATGGCGAAGACATTGGGCTAAGGGGATCTAACATAGAAAAATCCAAAGAGTTATCAGGATCATCAGTCAGCATGTATGCTCTAAAACGTGAAAGTGGGGTTTGGAAAAATTTTGAACCAGAGTGGAATTCAACATTTCCTGACATACCATGGAGTTAGCCTCGCTTTTCCTCACTTTTTGAGGTAGATGTACGCAGTAGCATATGCAGGATTTCCCTCTGGGGGGGATTCATTAACATTTATGTGCATCATCATAAGATGATATTAAGATTATTGTTGACTAAAACAATAATTAAATTAACATTTCTCTTTTCGTGAAGACAATTCCACAATATTTCTCAGCCTAAATTCTAAAAGCATGTTCAGGTAAATGAACGAAAACGAATTCAGGTAAACATTTTTTTGGGGGGTTTAAACGCTAAACCCTCCCCCCCCCCATCCGTCAGCAAGCCATTGTATGTACGGACGAAGGATGTGTCTGCAGATGTTTAATCTTAAAAATGTGTTTGCAGACCGTCAGCATTTCAGCTGTTACGATGGATTGGTGGAAGATAAAAACAATTGACTTCACAATTCGATGTAGTAAATATAGGGCTATGTGGAAATTTATTGCACACATACGTGATTTTAACCAAATTGAAGAGATTAATGCATATATTAAGTCTAAATCAACTATTTTTGCCGTCGTATATCTTGGCCATGAGATGGATTAAATGAGCCTAAAATCGTCTAAAAACTGAAATGATCCTTTCACTTTGAATTCTGTCCTTGCTCATAAGAGTTTTCGATACAATTGAAGCAATCGTGTAAAGTGTGAACCATGTCGCACTTCTTCATCGGCACTTTGCTGCGATGGTAGCTCCAAGGCCGACCTGCACCTCCGATTCAGCCGATTTCTTCGTCTTCACCGTGGAGCTCACTCTCCCCCCACAGCTGCCGACACCGGATACTTATTCCGGGTTCCCTTCCTGAGGACGGTTGTAAATCATTCAGTGATGAGCAGATTCTGACAGTTACTTCCCTCTCTTGGCTCGTATTTTGGCTTGGGTGATTCATCCAGCTATCTTTCTCAATCACACAACCGGAAAAAATAAATCTGTCAGATTTCTCGTTGATCCTTCAGTCAGGTCTGAAAAATTGTCGCGTCTAAAACGGTTTGTCCCAGAAGACCCCTTAAGAAAAAATTTCTTAGTTCCTAATTCCAGGTAACGACGAAATTAATCTGAGCGGAATTCATTCAGCAAGAAAGAGAAGGGAGTAACCAGAGAGGATCGATCCTTCACCTTATCTGCAATTATCTGCCTTTGATTCAGCCTCGATTTTACCCAAGTGGCTTCCACTAGTTGGGGCCTCCTCAGCCAACACTGGGTTGATACCGCCGATGCCTGAAGGAAACAACAGGAGCTGTTATTTTGGTCGATTCAAATTGTAACCTTACCCTGGTGGTAGTGCTGAGGTAGACTTTGCACTTCCTCTTTATTTTTCCACAACCTGAAGTTATGTTGCGTAGTGCCCGAAAGAGTTTTAAAACGCATCGTCACATCAATGACAAGTAACGTAGTACATTGGCGCATGCAAAGAGAGAATGCAGCAAATCCGGTCATACATCGTGGAAATAGACGGAGCTGTGGTACAACGGAATCAAGCATTCCTAGCAGCCGCCCCACCAGCAGTGCAGAGGAGCGAGTCCAGTTCAATGGTTCTCCAAGAGGGCGTAACGACAAGAAGTGTCAGAGGCAGATAAGAAAAACAACTAGCATTTGTGAGAGAGAGAATATTTACTAACGTTTTCTTTCTTTTCAGAGAAGAAAGGGTGCTGTATTATCACGTGCAGGCTGAGGCTTCCAGAAGGTTACCGAGGTCGTCTGAGGGTGTTTAACCAATGTGCCAGTCGAGGGTTCGAGAAGGTTCCCGGATTCCCTCGAGAGAGTTCCCCAAGGTCGACGGAGTGATATAAAAGGTGCTAAGCAGCAAGGGGGGGAGGGAGTAGTCAACATGCTCGCAACGTGCAGCACCTCGGAAAACCCAGTCTTGTATTCACAGTGAAATTAATTGTCAAACACATCAGAAGTTGTCTGTGGCCAGCATTAAGTTGTCTGTGGTCAGAGAGGGGCTCTCTTCAACCATTTGACACTCTCCCCCCCTCCCCCCAACGTCTTACCCCCCTGCCCATCCGATAAGTTTTGGCAGAGGCTTTACAAGAGCTTCAATTGAGTCACAGCACTGAAGATTCCTATCAGTTGCCATAGTTCCCACAAGAGACTCCAACTGTTCATCAATACCAATGGAGCTGGAGGATTTTGATTGGTGCTTAAGTTTTGGGGCCAGGAAAACAGGACTTAACAGGAAGAAAACAGGAAGTTACTCCCAATGATCGCTTCCATGTGCTTTCCTGTTTTCTATCACCCGCTCCTTTAAGTGCTATCTCTTTTACTTATTCAACCGTTTCCTTTCCTCGTAAAACAAGTGAAAATTTGTCTTGTTCCACTCCCTGTATCATACCCGTGAGAGACACTTTTCCTGACATTAAGCATTGATTCACCAAAGCCAATTGACCAGGGGTAAGTGGGTACATATTCACATGCACTTCTACTCACATTCCGAAGAGAGCTCCCCCCAAGTGAGCGGCGTGATCAAAGAATTTCCATCCCATCACAACTCCGGTGGCATCCAGAGCTACTATCACTTTGATGGCCTGCAATAAATTTGATTCATTTTATGAAGGATTTGGTTTTTTCCCGGCAAACAAGGCTGATGAAGTTTTTCTAGGGTTGCACACCGGGTCAAAAAGGCTGCAGTTGCCTTCAACAACAGCCTTCTGACCAAGTGGGGAATCCGAGAAAACTTGACTCTTTTTAGCTTAAGCCCATTAAATGAATTATAAACACACTGCGCAAAAATTAAAAATGAAAAAATAAATAAAAATTAACGAATAAAGGGCACTTCATGGAGGTTACCTCTACGTATCATTTAACACAATGAATCAAACATTGATCTTCAACATATTTGCCGAGGAAATGGCATGAGGGACATGGAAGGACCTTGATGTACCATGGGGGGAAAGTTTCCCAATAAACGGAGGACTGCCACTATCGCTCTGGCGAAAAATCGGCTTCCTCTTTTATGGCATATTATTGCTAGGTCTTGGCAACAATGAGGGAAATTTGAACACAGTAAGTTGATGGACTCATTGTCGAAGCCAGTGACAGCTTACGGGCCGCTTGCATTCCCCGAGTGTTATCTGCACTGGCTTCCAAACAGAGGCACATTAGATGATCTTGTATGCATTTAAAATGTATCATTGAACTCTCTCGTTCTCACCGTAGTTTCCTCTGCAATCTTTCTCAAAATTATTTTTACACTATTTATGTGTTAAATGGTCTCAATAATCATGCATCATTAACCCTTTCGCGACGGGGACGTGGAAAACTTTTTTGCTTTGCCAATACGGAGCTTTCACTATGCTAGGATCTTCACCGGTACCTATTTCCCTAACTTGAGTTGGGGGCCAGAGGGGTTTTGAAACTTTTGCTCGGCCACCGGGCTGAGATAATCTCTGCCCTTTTCCGCTTGGGGTGCCCATTACGGCATGCGGTCACGGTCAACTATTTTTAATGCGATGGTTTTGCTAAAAACATTGATGCTACAGCCTCGATATTTGTTTCATCATAAATGAATTATTCTTGTTTTACAATGACTTTACAGCTTTTAAACGAAATTCTATCGTTAAAATTAAGCTCTTTAGCAACAAAAATCATATCAATGGTAAAGATTCCTTTATACACAAACTACGTTAAAAATAACAGTAGAACTCCGTTTTAAATTTGTGGTTGTAGTTCTAAACATAAGCAATGCACTTATAATGCTCAATTTGCCAATAACAAAAAAACCTTCAAGTTTATTATTCCACTACACCAGCAAGCAACTGACCGCGGACCCCTGCTGTGAGTGGGGCTCGCACTGCGAGGAAGGATCAAGGTAGTCCCCTCCTGTGAACCGAGACAGGGTACCGACGGCGTCCCGAGAAGAAGTCCTTTATAACACACACCTTTTAGGCTTGCTTAGGGCTAGCTTAGCGGCACGACGTGCTATCACGTCGTTCGTTCATTAGCGTCGAAAGATTTACGCCGCTCTATCACGTCGTACGTAGCGAAAGGGTTAAAAAAACTAAAAGAAAAGATTGATTCCATCTGTTATCACTGATCTTGCACCCTGAGCTTACAATGTAACAGCATTTCCAGAGTTCTTCACAAGTTTTGAAATATTGGGCAGTCTCTAATTGTCTCTGATTCAGTGACACTCAAGACATGAATGGCTCAGTATAATACCATTTAAAATATCTCCTTTCCCTATATAGATGGTGAGGTGTACATGTTGTGCCAAAATTCTATTTTGCACTATGTATGGACATGGCTGCTAAAACTTTCTGCTAGGAAAAAATTCACTTTTCTTCCATAGGACAGAAAATTAGTAAAAAAGAGTTTCTGAAAGTACCTCTGGTGACTGATATGAAAAAATGAGACTTAATTTGGAAAAATAAAACAATAATCAACCCATTACAAGTCTAAGAAGTAACCAAAAATAAATAAATAAAATAAAACCAATATCCACGTAGGCAGCAAGGCATGAACAGCATTTTTTTAAACCAGTACCATCTCCATTTGAATAATACATTTTGAGCTAGTCTCTCCAATTATTAACAGATCACAACATATATCTTTTTAGAAAATGCACTCGGCAAATGTAAAGCACAAAAATAAATAGTTGTAAAAACACAGTCAGATGAATATACATTAAAAAGGACGCTAACAAAAAGTTCTATGGACATTTTGGTGGTCATGTCGCCATCGTAGGCAGTAGAGTTTCTTACTGCCGACAATGGTAGCATGACCGCCATAACGTCCACAGATTTTTTGTGAGCGTCCTTTTCATGTATCTTCATGTGCCTGCTTCAACAAAGCGAATGTGTGTACTTACGGTATCAGCTGAGAAAGAAAACATGGGCAAAAAAATGATGCCCAACTTAGTATCTGGATGTACGGTGCACACATAGCCCAAAATTGCCATGATTGCCCCAGACTGAAAAGAAAAATAATCAAACCAAATTTTCAAAATTAAAAACTAAGTGGACATTAATGGCCTAACTACCATGCATCACTTTAATAAATACAGTTGGACATCAGCATTGGAAGCTTTACCCATTGCCTTTGGATTGGCTCCACACTATTCAAAAAATTGATATAATAATCCAAAGTATCAAATTTTTATCACTGAGGCAGCATATCTCTCCGATAAAAAAGCCTTCTTTAAAATCTTCTTATTTGAAATGCAATAAGCATCTAATTACAAAGGCTCATTGCCAGTAAAGCTCTGAGTGGTTCATGCTAATGTTTTAGTTAATCATATTTGCCACTCATTTTCTGAATTTCAATGATGAATAATGTGAGGCACACTTGCTGATCAAAGGACCTGCACCTAATTCATGGCCACTAAGATGAAAAGGGGGCTGGCTTTATGGTGACGTTTGAGAGTAACTGGACCTATTAAATGGAATTCCCAGGTTTGCAGATAATTTTCAGATAGAATTATATTTTTTTAAATATAAAATTTTCCTTGATATGTACTATTGATTTCCCAGATATACTGTTGACTTGTTAAAATACAAAAAGGTAGACTAGAAAAGAAAACTTACAGCACCAAGTGAAAGGCTGTTGCTGGCAATGGCCACCTTATGCAGGTAACTAGTGAATGATGAAACAACTCCAGCACTCAAATATAATCCAAGGAACTGCTCCTTTCCGAGGGATGCAACTGCACCTGTAAATGCAAAGATATAACCCAAAGTTAAAAAAAGAGTATCGTAGAGACTAGAATATACTGATGCATAATACATGTGTATTTACTCCATAAATATTATATTTTGTTGGTCAAAACTTAAGGTGCCATTCAAATGAGAATGTTTCTGTTTTATAGAAAGCAGGTAATAATATTTATCCACATAAAGAAATAAAAAGGTCCACCAAACACTTAATGCATTACATGGATTCTCATTTGGATTTCAACCGCTATTGAACATTGGTCAGAAATTGATAGGTTGAACACAGTACATACGTATGTACCATGGCCACACACATGAGGGCATCATTTAGTCTTCTGAGATGAGTCATCGATGCATCTAAATGCTCCAAATAGATATGTATGTACGTCATTTGAATTAAACTTTCTAGTCAACCTCACTTACAAGGATATTTAAATTCACTACAAGATTTTTGACTTTTTCTGCAACAATATTAGAGCAATCAAGTGGCTAAATACCAGAAGTTTCTTTACCATCAGCTTGAACAAGCAGTAAAAATATTTAATTATTAACAATCTTCGAACTCTAAAACCAAGGTTGGCTCATTACTCATATAATATTACTTTAGTTGATCATTAATGGATTAAACCTATGGTACATATATAATCATTATATATTTAAAAAATAAATTATTCAATGGTTTAGTAGCAACAAAATTACATCACTTTAAACAAAAAAACCCCTCTTATAAATCACTGAGTGGAGACAGTTTTAATACACTAATACCTATAATAGAGTGAAATCAGACACGGATGGAAGCTATGGGACCCTTGATTTATATCTCTGGTCGAGAGAGCACATATTTTTTGAGACCTATAAGAGAAGCCCTGGAGATTATGAAGAACCCAGAGAACTTCAACCAGGAAGATGGTTACACCCTCACAACAACATGGAAGAGAGAAATAACTCCAGCCAATCAGGATGCTCAATTTGAATTTCAAACTACAGCAGCCATTGACAACCTGTCTTAGCAACCGGCTACTATATACAGAGGCCAAAATTAAAATTCTTTATCTGACGACAGCTCCAGGAAAAGAGGTGAAACATTGTAAAAAAGCAAACAAATGTTATGGATACCATACATAATTAAAAGAAAATTATAAAAACATTGCAGAAACCTGAGGAATAAAGTTATCAATTTATGACAATTCCTCGTGTGCTCTTTCTAACAGCATTTGAGAGCCCTGTACGTTCGTCCAATCTATGATTTGCCACATTCACATTCTTCTCTGTACACTCCTTCTTGGATGTCTTCATGCAAACAATCATTAGCTTTGCGAAGGAGGTTTGAAGATTTTTTGACACAGAGGAATCTGATAGCTACCCTGTGTATTGGAAGTACTCAGGAAGTCTTGCCGTAAATGCAACATATGTACAATGGAGAAGGCTGTGGGTTTTGATCTCATATCTGAAGAATCCTTGGAGGACCTTTAAACCCTTTGGGTAGTATAAACGTTCGATGTTAAGAAGCTCTATTCGGCAAGTCCACCAGGTGAGAGACTCCATAGGTGCTGATGTTTTGATGGCCGAGTCATCCATCGTCTTCACGGCAGAATGTAGTGACTTCATGGGTTTCGGAATATATAGGCCAGGCAGGCTAGAGGGTCAGGATACTCCTGATTGGTCCAAATCTTCCCGCCTTTTTCTGACCTCTCATATCCTCCTGAGCACCAGTTTCCAGGCAGTACTTAGTTGGTATCCCGTGTCTCTTTGAAATTGTTCTCCTCCAGCCTAATTCCAGTAGCTTCTTTCCTGAGGCTCTCTGAAAAATGGCTGGCATGGCAAATAATCTTTGCATTATCCAATTCGATGGCATGGTTGTTGTTGATACTATGTTCACTGCAGATTTCTCCAGTTGTCGGAGCCTGAAGTGTCTGTTGAGCTCCTTGACCTGGGTCGCAATGGTCCTGCCAGTCTCTCCCACGTAAGCCAGGCCACATTTGCATGGAATGCGATAATCTCCTGGGATCAGGAGGCCACAGGAGTCTTTACAAGACTTGTATCATGCAGATTTCAATGAGTGGTTTTCCATAGGTTTCCACCAGTAAAACAGTGAGTTTTATAAGCCAGAAGATACGAAATATATACTGTCCAATTCAATTCACAGTTTTGGAGAGATATTTCTCCTGGGTAGGAGAAGATTCATCTGATAACCCTTGTGCTTAATGAAATAATGTCCCACTGACTCATGCCTTCTGCTGAGCATGGTGGTGGAAGTCTGTGTGCAGATATTTGTCTGTATGGGTTTTCTCGCAGGACACTGATTGCCCCAGTGCACCATTTTTCTTCTTTGTGGTTAGTACGCCAAGAGAAGAAAGGCATTTGTTGTATTCCATTTCCATAGTGAAGCCTATGGAAGACAACTCCTTTCCAATGCCTTCCTAGTGTAATACAAAGTTTGATGAATTCAATCCACTATGAGTAAAAATATAAAACTTATTGAATTTGCTGGGAAATTTAGAACTCTTGGAGGGAAATTACGGCAAGTCACACTTTTGGTAGCTGTCCAAAACTATTTTTTGAACATGCGCATAGCATTTACAAGTCATTATATTTTAATAGGTAAGCATAAATTTGTCAGGGGCTTTATATTTTCAACAACAAACAATCTTTTTGAGCAAAATAATTTCCATAGAGGTGTAGAGATAGATCCCAGTATTCACTCCAAAAATGAATAACCTGTACCTGTTGAGGTGACAGATTAAAATAATACTTTCGTGATATTTCTGCATCAATAATTGATTAAAATCAAACTCAGGGACTCACCCACATACAAACTGGCCAAGCACATTGCAAGGACACTCTAGTTTCAAGTTGACCTGGTTGTCTTATGTCAAGAAATCACAACATTGAGCATATGATGCAAAGATAATTCCCAGAGATATTTTATTAAAATTTTGACATGGAGTCATTAATTACCAAGATACCAAGAAAGGTGGCCATTTACATTGTTACTGAGAAATCTGATGACAAGATAGCCAATATTGTCGAGATTTGCCTCACAACAACCTATGTACTTCAAAGAGAATGGGACATTTTTACGAGCAGACAGAGGTGGTGGCAATGGGCTCTCCCATTTCCCTGTTATAGTACATTTGTACATGGAGCAGTTTGAGATGACAACAATCAGCAGAGCAACATGGGAGTCCACACTTATGGATAAGATAAGGGGATGATACTTTCGTGATTTGGACATATGGACGAAAGTGGCTTGAAGAATTTTTAACGCACCTCAATGGAGTCAACGACAACATTTAATTCACAATTTGGAAATGGAGCAGGGTGGCAAAATCCCACTCCTCGACATTTTAATCGTCAAGAGTGACAACAGCCAGTAGGGACACACTATATATAAGAAACCCACCAACACATAAAATATCTACATTAAGTAATATAGCATTATCATCCAGGATCCACTGATCTTTACTTTCAATGGACATCGTAATTGCTAGAGGCAGTAATTCTCGTGTAGGCCATACGAAACTTACAACCGACCATACATATGGCCTTGTTTTTCGGGATAGCCCTGCAGGTGAAAGAACTGGCCAAACTGCAAGCTATGCTGCTAAGTAATGGAGACATAAGAAGTCAAATTGAGAAAAATAAAAAAAAGATATGTAGAAGCAATAACAAGGTACAGAGGGGAAAAATATGTATAAAAAAAAAGATATTCATCAAAGGCACTACCAATAGAATCCCATGGGTCCCAAAAAAAGACATAATGAACACAAAGTAGGAGGCTAGCTAAGGAACACCAAAGAAAGGGTACTACTGAAAATCGAAGGTGTGTACTGTGCCTCTAGTGTTACATGCACTTGATGTTACACAGGGAAACCAGGAGGACAGTCAAAACCAGGATTGGATAGCATAAGCATGCCACTGAACTGAGACACCTTGAGCACTCCCCCATTGCTGAAAATGCTTTCGAAGGACACATAATTGACACAGAGAACATAATGATCCTGGCAAAAGAAAGATAACTCAGGTATCGGCTTATCAGATAGGCCATTGGCATACGTTAGTACCTGAATTACGTCAACTGGGACTAAGGACAGTAGCTCAGTGAGGCATGTAAAATGGTAATCCCTAGAATAATCCAAATCACCTCACCCACTCCCAACACCCTCTCCCCTCCCAAGCCACCAAAAGAATATAAAGGAAACTGTGCCAGAAACCCACCATCATCACTTTTGAAGAATCATCTGGCATCAGAGGGGATAAAGTTGAGTTTTTAATCAATCTTTGCAGTGGGAAATGCCCATTTATTTCTGGAATTCCGTGAATAGTCCACACAAGTTTGTATTAGTAGTTGAGGTGACCTTCCACTTAAGAATAAATTTCTACAAAGGAATCCAATTCCCTAACAAACAACTATCCAACACTATCATCAGGTTGAGATGTATTGGATCAATAATAAATTTAAAATATACTTGTGAATAAACTTCACAAAAAAATTTCATTTCAATTATGACGAAGAGAAAAAAAGCTTAAGTCAAGCCCAATTTGTCAGCACAGCCGCAAAGAGTACTCACCTGTAGAGAAGCTGTGTAGAACATACATGTTAGCAGCTAGGTGAAGGACTGAGTAATGGCTGAATGTGGACAGCAACATTGGCCAACAGAGTACTCCTGAAAATGAGAATTGAGAGGAAAGTTAAAGAGTCCTCCATGGAATATTCAACAAAGCATTGACGTCCAACTCCACTGAACATTTTCTAGTGAAATAAATAACTAGAAATTATCAACATACACTTCAAAACAACAAGAACGGTAACCTTATAATTCCATAAACAATTTCTAAGGGTGAAAGCGAGAAGGGGCAACTCACTGCTGCAGGGGTTGGAGCAGAAGTATTTCACCATAGAAGTTTGGAGTCGAGGAACTCGCCACGCCAAAAACACCAAACAGTTGACGAAGCACATTGGATAAAATAACCGTTGCCCCTCGGTGAGTCCATTCCACCATGCATTTATCTCCCGTCGCCAATTACCCTACTTCGTTCGTTAAAGCGAGAACAAAATTCACTTACACCACCGATTATACAATTAAATGAAAATAGTAACATCAAAATAAAGTACTAAGCAAAAATCTCATGGATATTTCTCAGAAAATTAATTCTAACACAACAATAAAGACAATGACAGTGATTTTAAATTGAGGAACCGAATAATTATTCTACTTCTAAGAGGAACAATGAACTTCAATTTAAAGCGCAATAGTCCACATGCCTGCTTTATAGATCCGTAGAATCTTTCCTCGACCCAGCCAAGTGGTCTTTTCACAATTCTCAAGGCTTTGCTCCTCATGTTTTCATACTGCCACAATGAAGCACCAACGTAGGAACAGGAACTAAACTGAACGCCAAAGACGTCTCCAATTAGCAGCCTGAACAACATACAGGACAATAAAGACTAAGGTAAAATAATTACTTACAGCCACTGTAAACACAAGAGGCTTCCACAAAGATCTGGTGGTGGTTTGTCCCCCATTGGCCGCCGATTCGAATGGATGTAATGAATTGTTTTGTTTGGAAACTTGCCTCCTAGTTAAATCGATGCAGGATTTACGGAATTCTCTCACTGCTACCCGGGTTGAACCTACACTGACACAGCCAGCGTGGGCCAATCTTAGACCGCACAAATGCCGGCTGATAGACACAGAATTACAATAACACACCCGAATATACGGCAACATAATGAAATTATTAATTTATAAAAATATATCAGTACCTGAACATGATCACCGCTAGAGTTTCAAGCACAGATAATTATTAAAATATCAAGAAATTGCATCAGGCTATGGAAGATAACATGATTATTATGAGTATAACATTTTTAGAACAAATATATCGAAGCGATTAGAAAGGGAAACGAAAAACAATTTATCTTCAGATCATTGTGATGCAACTAATAAAACAATAGTACTATTTTCTTGTTTCACACCAAGTTTCACAAATTCACATTGGTCTTCTGTTGTTTTGAAATATGTTTCTGGTGAACGGAGGTGAACGCGGAATGGACGAGAATGAACCGGAACTTCCGGAATCCCCGGAACATTCTGGACATGGGAACGGCGCTGGACTGAAAATTCTGGGGGTAAATTCAAAGCACGAACATGCATACATGTTCATGATTCAAAGCCTCGTTCAAAACGTGGCGAGTCCGAGGGCCGTGGTCCGAGTGTTTGATTTCGGGCGTATCTTCACGTGGTGCCTTTTTAGGACAAAAGTTTCTCCAGCCATCCAGCTGGCGTCTTCAGGACAGAAGTGACCTGACCTGAAGATGCCAGCAGGACGGCTGGAGAAACTGTTGTCCTAAAAAGACACCACGCGGAGGAACGCCAGAAATCAGACTCTCGACAGGTTAAACACCGCGGAAAACAAGAATCGTGGCGAAAATCTTCGTTCCAACATCACTTTCACAACCATTCAAAACGATTTAGAGCTGCTACCAGTTTGATGGAAACGATCACTGCCTCTTTTCAAGTTGTCAAGGTGAAGTGAATTATCCTCAGCAGTACTAGTCATCATACATGATTGCGCTAGTAAAACGGAGTAGGTAATACATCATTTTCCGGCTTATAAGCCGCGCAGAAACCGTATAAATCCACAAAAAAACAATTAAGTAGAAATTGTAAATAATTTGTATAGCCCGAACTTGAATTTCCGCATCTTTGTGGATGAAGAGTAAGAATAACATGCCATCAGCAAGAAAGAAAATTTTCCCCTGGAATAGTAAAACTTAATCTTTAGCATATAAATCAGATTCTGGATCCAACACAATATTTGATTATTAAAAACATGTATATACTCACAATGGACTTTCGTAAGTTTTTTTAACCAATTAAAACTTCTGAGAACAGAAAAAAACGCAAAATTTACCAAAAAAACTGTTTCCTAAATTAAATTAAAGTTCGTAAAAGTCATTAAATATTGTAATGACTTATTATTTTAATTAATTTTCATATAAAATTAAATTAGCACGTTAAAATATTTAATGAACAATATCATGACTCTTTATAGTGTTAATTAATATTGATTGACACAAGATTAAACTACAAATGTACTTTTCTTGCTTTTACTGATGCGAACTGGTCTATGCATTTATCTGGATTTTTATGATCAAATTCAAGAAGTGCTTCGTAATAATAAAAATAGTATAATGATATCATTATAAATTGAATAGACATGATATTGTGTAATTTATGCTGATTTCTGCTAAGGGTCTAACTATGAAAAAATAATGAGACGAAAATAACTTTTTCGAATCGAAATTCGATCAAAATATCGATTTTATTTTCATATTTTCATTACAATAAAAATAAAATCGATTTTTCGATCGTACGGTCCAGTCTGGATCTGCCCTCCGGCAACGGGGAATGCTCTGACTGTGTATGTGTACAGTGGGCTGAAATCGAAAAAAGCTGGCCAAAAATTCAATTTTCGACTTTTTTATTTAGAACCGGGAATGAAATATCCAAATTTTAGAAGGTCCATGCGATTTAAAACTGAAGTTTATTTTTTTCAAAAGTATAAATCAAATTATTACAGCCCGCCAAAAATTAATGAAAATCAATGAAATCTGGAATGAGCGATTTTTACGAAATATTTCAAAGTTTGTTTCCCATGCAATGGGATATCATAACGAATTAGACAATTTTAAGAACTTATTATCTTCTAGATATTAGCGAGCTAAATTTTTTGCCGTCAGCCCTTTATTTAATAAATTTATAATTTGTTTAAAATATCATTGTTTTTTGATAATACTTTACCTGTTGCTAGGATAAAAGTACTTATCGCCGCTTGCCGCTCCTGAGATATAAACACCAGGAGTTAGATTGAAGTCTATATTATTACACGGAAAAGAAATATCTTGCGTCGACTTGCACCCCTTCTTTTTTTTATGGTAAAGCAAAATGATGTCGGGCGGGTCTCGCGCCCCTTGACGCACCACACACGTGGTAGGCACTCAGGAACTTGGCGTTAAATGCGTAGCAGTCTGTTTGAGAGGCTGGATTTTCCCTACATCTTGAGTGCATTGTACATACTTACCACTATTCTTTGCGCTGCCTTCATGGCATGTACCCTCTTCTAATGCTTTTACCCTTGGGTCTAATCCCGCAGCCGCGTGCAGGCGGCAATAAACCAAACGGTCCGCGCGCTCCCCATGCCCTTTTTCCGTGCCGGCTACTCCCTTATGCACCCAGATCCTTCACTTTCAACACGTGCATGTTACCATTCTGCAAACTGTGATTTTCCAAAATTTACCCTCTATGCGATTAGCTAGAGTGTTCCGTTCATTTGTGGCGGAGTGTTTGAGTCTCCCATCAGTATTCGTTGTCGAGGTTTGTGCTGAAGGACGTTCACAGTGTCATTGCCCAGCTATAGATTCAACGAATGTGACTCGCCAAGATTTACTTAGGAAAAACATGTGCCCTTGAAATAAAGAGAAGTGTCCATGGATCGGAAGAAATCGTTCGTGCTAGAGATTTTACACAAGAAACTTAATTTGGAAGGAGACGGGAAATTACAAACTTTGCTTGCGACCTTCATTCAAAAAGATTTTTTCCATCAGTATTTCGGAAAGTGGGCTTGCTCCAGATTGAACAGTAGATTTGTGAAGAAAAACAGAATTTGGTTGAAACATCCGATAAAATTTCCTGGCGCTGTGTTAAAAAATCCCCCATGTGCATCTGCCTTAGGTGAGTGCTAACGTTAGCGGAAAATTATAAGACGTAAGCAAGTAGTTGATTATTTCATTCCTTGTTTACTTATGTTACGAAATATTATTATTTATTTCTTTATTTATCATTGTTATAGGCTTAACAAAAATCACACCTCGTGGAAGGCCGTCAGTGGATTTTGATAGTGCAAGTGCTAGGTCTAAGCATAGAAAAGTAGTGAAATTGAGAAGTTCCACTTCCCTAGAGGGGTTAAGTGTAGCGACTTCCATGGAATTACACGCTGCGGAGACGATGCAGCAGTAAAGGTTGTCAAAGAGGTGACAACTACAACCCCAAAAAGAGGAAAGCAAATGCTTTCTAAATGGAGGGCTAAAGACGCTCCAAAAAGAGAGCTCTCGGAAGAGGAATCTGTTTCTCTGATTGTGACGGAGAAATTGACGAAGATCCAATATCTCCTCATTCGGAAAACGGCGAAATTTCATGGGCTCGATATATATACAAATGATGATAGGGCAAAAACAGCATAAAAGGTGGCTTATCCGGAAGGGATAATCATTTCAGAAGAAAAGTGTGAAGTAGAATTACAGTCTCTGCTTTATCATAGGACTTTAATTCTTGCATTGAAGGATTAGGCAAGGAAATTTTTGCTTCAACGTGTAAATTGGTATGTAAGCTGGGTTTCAATGGAAGCTCTAGTCACTCTTGCTACAACAAAATGTAGCAGAAATCAGATTTGAAAGATGACAGCTTTTTCGCCACCTCTCTCGTGCTTCTGCAAATGTTGGACTCAGCATCTGGCAAACAAAATCGAACATATTTTTGATCTCATGTTTTAAATGATAACCCTTTCTAAACGAATACGTACGTGGCACAAACATTTCTGAGATGTATGAGCTTGAAGATGAGGAGAGGATGAATTCAATGGTGGTGGATGAATAAAATATCATTTGGATTACCTCCACTCCATTGTTACATTCGATTATTTGAGTGTCTTCTCCGAATCTCTTATCGCTTGACAATAAATGGAGAGTAAGTGAAAAGTTCGATGTAGGTACTTCGTATAATTTATTCTTATAATGCCCCATTTACTATTATTCTATAACTATAATTAGCAACATTTTCGCCTGAATTTCGTGATATCTCTCAGACCCAAGCTACCAATAGGAGCAAAAATGCATTTGAAAAGAGGAAGAAAGAAATCAAAGAGGAATTAAGAAAAAGAATGGAACTTTTAATAGTCATACCTGGTCAAGTCAAATCCTGGTCAAGGAACAACTATTGATGGAAACACTAACCAACGCTTTTTTCCAATCCTAAGCTTTCGTCGGAAATTTTCGGTATGTTAGCAATTTATTGCTTTAAGAATATTCCCAAAATTGAAGCTCTATGATCAGCATATTACTTATAGATTATTAAATAATTACGAAGTATGTCTGTTCCAATTCTAGACCTATTAATACCCAATAACTGTGTTGATGAGGAAATTATTGAAATATTTTCCACAATTTTGAAACCCTATCATCTGGGCTTCAAATAAATCATACCGCGTTCTCTGACTACTGCTTCAGCACTGCATCTCATTATGTAAAGTTGTACCCATGGTATCATATGCCACCTACTGCCCACAAAGTGCTTCATAAAGCGACTATTGCAAAGGCGGTAGTGCTCCAGATAGGCCAGCTATCAGAGGAAGCCCTAGAATCGAGGCACAAGGACATACGAAGATACCGGATGCATCATACGCGAAAAATTTCGCAATCTGCTGAATTAGAGGATCTTTTTCGAAGGCCTCTCCTCACTTCATATTCGTTTATATCAGCAAATGATCTACCAAAAAAAGAAAAACATACCAAAAGAAGCTTGGGACCTCCTCCTGATGGAACTGCCCACCAGTTCCGATGAGGATAGTGACGCGACTCGAATAAATATAATTAATAGTTTAGTGCATTCATACCTATCATTTATAATTATTTTTTGTTTTTAATTTTATATTTTACATATTTAACAATTAAATTTATTGTTCTTAAACTCATTTTGTTTTTGAATTACTACCCTGTAAGTTAAATTAGCTTTTGATACGGTAACGGTTCAGATAATCGATATTCAGATTTTACAGTCTCCGCCATTTTGTTTAAAACTAGGTCTTGGTGCCATAAATTGGGTCAATATTTCGGAGTTTATATAAGGAGCCTAAAATTATTCAACTGTGAAGAAATCATGGATCTAATTTAAAAAATGTGGATGATATGATTTTTGGCCAGCTTTTTCTGATTTCAGCCCACTGTGGCGGCGTGTATTGGGAAGCGTTATTGTTTCAAAACCTTCGTTACGGCTATTTTCAAGCCATATCAATTGCAAGAAAAAGAACTATTGTACCAAAAAATTTCAGTATTTATTCCACAGGTTTACTACGCAAGGTTCAGCATTAGCTTGAATTCGGCTACTAAATCGAAATTGGAAGCTATGACGTGGTGGAAGGGCTCCATATTAGCAATGAAGAGACTTTGTGACTTCCACAGTTTATTTAATACAGAACGACCGGTTTCAGATGTCAAGCCATATTCAGGCACATTCAGGTATGTACCTGAAGATGGCTTGACAGCCGAAACCGGTCGTTCTGTATAAAATAAACTGTGGAAGTCACAAAGTATCTTCATTGCCAAATTTGAATTCGGCTATTTTCGGAAAAAAAGAAGGCGGGCGATTTTTGCAAAATTTGTCCAACTATGAGCCCATGTATATTTTTAACGCGTATAAATGATGAAAAATGACATGCAAAATCACATGCACCAGCGTATGGAGAATGACTGTGCAATGTTTCATCTTCCGAACTGAAAAATGCATTTTTTTGGTGTTTGGCCAGCATTTTTTTCGATTTCATCCCACTCTGTGCGGCTCCGCGTATGTAAACCCCTATGGAGGTATCTATAGGAACGTGGTCCCTCGATCGTCCCACCTCTCTCCTCCAAGGGGGAGTGGAAATTTTATTTTCATTGGATTGGTGGGTGGGAGTGGTTTGATTGAATCGTTTGCGGGTCGTGAAGCGAAGCGTGGGGGGCTCTCGCTCCAAGCGATTGGCGGCCTCCCTCCGGAATTGCCTCGAAGAGGGACGAATAAAATGGATATAATTATGATTGAGGCTTTCCCGGGGATTGCTGGGCTGGATATAAACTTCCGCTTCACAGAGTTTCCGCCGTGTCGTTCCAAAGCGATGAGGTCTGAATTTCGTTTTCCCTTCATCATAACGTGCACTCTTCATGCCACGTATAAATAGGGAACGGGATGCCACGAAAAACTCGCCAATACTGCCGGGTGTCGAACCACGGCTCTCTTGAAGGGATGCCGGTAATCCACGCACCACTCCAACCCGATACCGTCGCAAGGAGAAATTCCGCGGAGTAAATATTCAGGAAAAAAGGGAAACATTCACGCCCATTACGAGTTTAGATTTTCTGTAATCCAGATATTCTGAACCCTCAATTTTACTCGTTTTTCTTAAAAGGCCAAAGATGGTTCTCGAACAGAAGTCGACAAACTCCAGAGATTCAAAATCCACTATTTCTAAGAAGACCTATTAACAAAAAGGGGTGGAACGTCGTCACATTCCCCGATGTGGGCAATGCATTTAATTCCTCACGACGCTGCAGTGAAGTGTAGGGTTCCACGGATGAGATTACTCAGGGGAAAATTATAGTAAAATATTTACGCAGAAAGCATTGAATTGTTTTTTTAGCTTCCCTCATAACAATTAGACGTCTTACGTAACTACGCGTTAGTGTAGCTAATTGTGTGTGTGCAAATGACCAGGAGAAATACTAGAAATGGCACTAATTGTAAGAGCTCTATTTTTGTTATTTCGGTGGCATATGCGATGGAGATCGAATAGTGCCTGACAGATCACCCACGATGATCGAAATACAGAAAGAATGCACATAGTTAAGAATGTTGTCGCTAATACCCAACCAATGCAAAATGGGGGAAATGAAAAAACAAAATAATTTTAACATTTGGGTGATGTGATGAAAAATTATGGGAGAAAATTAGTAAATAGTAGAAAAATACTACAAAATTACCTGAATGACGAATAAAAATTAAGAATTTATAGACCAGAAGAGCGTTTATATCCTACAGAGGAGCCTCTTATAACTCGAACAGGGGAATATACAAAGCAATGGTAGGATTATCATCTGAAAACCGTTGATATCGCGCTTGTAATAAAACTTCTCGTGGTCCCGATTATCACGTCTGCGTTCTATGCCCATTGGGTGCGGGTTGCCCACGCCTCGAAATACTTTCCAAAGCTTCGTAGAAGCAAGAGTTTTTGTTTGGCACATAAACATTGATGTTTTGATGGCATTTGGCACGGTTAACTAACACCCAAAAAGGCAACTTTTTGCCCATAGGCGTTGGGAGATTTGAAAAAAGTGAAAATCGATCCCCATCAATTCCCAGGAGTCCAATCAGAGTGGATCTTCTCTTCCTTAATATTAAGAGTTCGCCGCATGGACCTTCCACACTCTTCTGCACACTTCCCCCCTTCTGATTCCAACCGTCCAATTGATCTTCATATACGGCCGAGGGTGCGTTCCCCAAATCCTCTTTCGGAGCTGCCGAATCATTCTGCAACCAAATGTAAGCATGGCTCTCGCAAAGAATCGTGGCAGATTATCAAAGGACGATATAGGAACCGAAAGCGTCTTTTTTCTTTTAAAACCAGTAATTTCGGGAGAATAGGTGGAATAGGGCGTTACACTATTACTAGACAGTACAGAGATTTGTATCTGCATAAGACTGGAGGTGCGATGTTGCCAATAGCAGCAGGATAATCAACAAAGTTATACGCGGTTTAATAAATGCACACCCAGGAGTCATCCAACAAGCAAATATTATTCCCTAGAAGTAAAACACAGAAATTAAGCGCGGTGTTGGAAATGGTTTCCGACGTGGCCGCTCCAGTTGTGCTGTGCACTGAGCGGAAGTTTGGCAACAGCGTTCCTCGTAAGGTCAACTAAATGAGGAACAACCTATGTATATCTCCGTTTCATTGTTCACCAATGAAATTGCTTGCCACTTGGCAAATTCTGATCAGGCGAGTTTCAGTATCACACGAAGGATAGTATTTTGACCCCGTGCTATTAGTATCTCTGGAAGTGATAGAAGCGACAATATGAGAGAGATAGGTACATTGCCGAACTGATAGGCACACAAAAATTCCTTCTTTCCTCGCAACATTAGTGATTACAACAAAAACAGCGTGCCACTAATACGAGAAACACCGTTAATGCATGCAATTCACTTAATCTGTCCTCCCTCCCCTCCCATTCCCTCCCCTTTCATGGCTTCTCTCCTCATCCCCCCCCTGCCACACGCCTCTGCGCGGCCTGCACGGTGTAGCATGTAGATGTAGAATGCGCCAACCATTCCAACCTTGCCCTCATGGCAGACGCTCAGACGTGACTAATTTTTCACTTCCGCTCCGTCCCCTCTCACCACCCCCCTTCCACTTGGCTAACTCCTTCCGTGACGTATCGTTCTGTGTATCCACCTGCCACCAGCATCTGTGAGAGCTTTACCGCTCGGTAAACAATGATGCCATCAAATGGATGACGTTTCCTTCGGTGAAAACTATCATAGCTAACATATATGAACTTTAGCGTACAATTATCGCAATTTTATGATAGTTTCCTGGGCCGTAGCGGGTCCATGATCATAAATTATATTGTGATGATTAAAATACTGCATTTACTTCCGGGAAACGTGGACGAAAGGAGTATGATCTGGTGCTTTGCCGACGATTCCTTCCTTTCAATGCCCGACTCGTGCACGAGTCAGGCTTCGAAACATCGGCCAGAATGGAGGACCTAACCCGGTGGAGAACCCGAGAAGGTTTTATACATTAGATGGATTTTCCGATGCGTGGTATTTTCGTCCTGTTTGCGTAGGGCAAAAAGTCCACTCCTTGGGGGAAGGATTTGCCTCCTGCATCAATAAACACGAATTTCATGGCAGGCATGGGGATAAAAACAAGGAAATTGAAATAAAAATTATTCATAAAAGAAAGGTATATACTACATCATTCAACAAAAGTTTGAGCCAACTCACGTTCAATTAAAGCAGGAATTTCCTGACGAACTCCGTATGAGTCATAGCATCACAGGGTGGGTTAAAACTTTCGGATAAGGCGTGACATTGGGAACTGATACTTTGGTAAAGGCCAGAAGACATGTGACATAATTTAACGGCTCCCCTTCATGAGGAGTCGCAGTTAGGATAAAGTTCCACCAGCAGGTGAATGGTTCGCGGACACTCGGAAAATCGGAATTGGTGAAAGTCACTTGTCGAACGCAAATATAAACAGTCATCATCATTAGCAGTCATCATCGATCCAAAGATTGCTTTGATTACAGCCCACCACTACTCTCTCATATCAGATAACCTGTCAAGTCCCTCTAAATAGCGGTCAAATTTGAGAGTAGCCCTAAAGATGAAGAACAAGTCGTTCTCCGAAACGTCGGCAGATACTTGGTTTTTGTTCTTTTTTCCTTTCAGTACTGTTTTCAAGAGGCTTCTATGTCTCAGAATGTTCTCAACAAGGGTGTCTCTTATACGTGCCCAACAAGTGTGTCTCGTACTTGGCAGAATTTTCATTCCATATCATTTCTCCCCAACTCCTCGTAGGACTTCTTCCTCTGTGGCTCTCTCTCCGTCCATTATGGATCTTTATAATTCTTCAATAACGTCACATAACTATCGCTTTCAATATTTGCTCTGCAGCTGTCATTTTCCAGAAAATGAAGTGCATGCTCCAAATACTTATGCTTAATTAAAGGCTTCGTTCTTTCTATGTTTCTGTTGATGGCTTTCAGTAGATTCTCGTACCTGTATAATGCATCCTTGGCCTGCGCTACTCTGTTAAATATATCTTCTTTACTTTGAACATCTCCGGTGATCCCACTTCCCAGATAGCAACATTCTTTCTTTCACTACAATTTTTTTTCTTCTCCGAGTCTTGTGGTCACTTTGCTCCTTTCAAAAATCTCTTTGCAAACGTCATTTAATATATTTATAGCAAAAACTATTCTATTCTTAATTTCAAAATGATACAAACATATTAAGTAGGCTATAACTGTACAAATTATGCGTACAATTCCTTTCTATGAACGCCCAATGGAGTTTTTAGTCACATATGACCTGAATGTTGAGATAGCAGCAGAGTTCATGTTCCATTTGTATTTGTATTTTTGGTAAAACCATGACACTTAAAAATTGTATCTATTTTCTTTTCTTTACATTAATTTTCAGGCTGTATTTCTTCAGTTTTGATTGAGCAGGTCAGCATTTTCGTCAGATCTTCTTTCTTCTCGGCCAGAAGTGTATTATGCAAACAGCAAATACTGATTGTCTCTCCATGCGCCCGTATTCCTGTTCTTAATTTTAATTAATTTCGTTTATCGGTTTTTCAACGTAAATGTTGAAAATTATTGCTGACAGAACTTATCCTCTCCAAATGCCTTTCATCACTTTAGCTTCCTTCGCATTGCAACCGCATTTCAACCCTGCTAACTGTACTTCATACATAACAGTACAATTTTCAGTGTATTCAGAATTCTGTTACAATCTACATAGCCCAAATTATAAAAAATAAATTAAATATTAACCAAGGAACCACTTTTGAAGTGATAGATGATATCTATCACTCTAATTAATATTTAGGGATCAATATAATTGTCGTTGAGGGTACCATGGGGGTGAGGATACCTCTCATTTGGCTAAGAGATGCGTGAAGTTTAAATGCACATGTTGAGTGGGTCATTTATATGAGCCTCCCACGGTTCCCCTACGTAGCACAAGCCGTCAGATAATCACACCAACTGGGTTTTAGCTCGTAATGCGTGGAGAGACTTCACCCGGATTTGAAACCGGGTCTCTCCTGCCCACATAGCAGAGCGCTCTACGGTTCAGCATTAAATTCGATGACGCCTCATCACGGCGACGCCGGACAAGGATAATAATAGAAGAAAATATTAAAGTAAACGCTCAGCGTAACAGAAAAACATGGTATATCCAGAAGAGAATGCTTCAGTAGACGCGAGAATCATCAGTGCAGAAGTCCTCCGAAGAATTGGGGAGGATAGATGCTCAGTTAAAACTCTCCGGAGTTGAAGAATACATTCTGGGACAGCCTCTTGAAAGCAAGAATGAAAGTAAACATGAATGAGCAGAAATTCCAAGGAAGATATAATGAAGCGGATGACCCGGGGGCTGGGGGGAAGAGGGGGTGGAGTAGGGGGAGAGAGTGAGCTGTTAGTGCACACCTACCTTCGGATTGATAACCGCTGACGATGACTACATGAAAGTTTAACCGGAAAAAATTAAATAAGTTCCACCTGAGTTTTATATCGCTGATAAAATCTTTTTGCCGGATAGTATCAACGCAATACGAGGCAAAATACTTAAATAATAACCTGCATTAAAAGCTCTAAATAAATTGATAATCAATCTAAAGCTTTCATTTTAACTGAAAGGTTTCCAGTAATGATCCATCAGTTTCAAAAAATAAATAAAAACTCAATAATATTGTACGAGGATGTACGAGGGAGGAAGGGAGAACAATTTTTCAAACATGGTCGTCCTTGTGTACATTTTAGGCCGGCCGGGAGAAAATGGGACTCTCGGCCAATTAATTGGTCCAGTGGGACGAAGGTGAGGAGGCGGACGGCGGACAATGGCTGGGGAAGACGAAGCAAGCGCGGATCGAGACGAGGCAAAGATGCGCTTTTGTGCTCCAATGAGCTCTGTGTCAGCCGAGTGATTCCGTCGCCACTATTCTAAAGCGATGGAGGGCGACCTAAAAATAGCCCGATTATTCTGGCGCGTTGGGAATTGAACTACCCGGACCAAGGGCACGACTGGGAATATATATCTATATATATAATAACAAATATATAATATAATGCCTACTACTTCCTCCACAATGAAGGTAGATCACAAAAAAACAATAGAAGCTTCAGGTAGCTTCGAAAGATGCATCAATGAAGGCTTCCTTCTTAATTATTAACAATGCGCTGTCAGCGTTACAAAAAATTACAAAGGTCTTTTCACAAATTCGTTAATATTTTTAACATAAGATTCACAAAAAAAGATTCAACATCTGTGTGAAAATACAATGATTTTTTTAGCAAAGACCAATTTATGAAAGTTCCTTTCCTGTTATATAATGTAGGGGAACAAATCAAAAACATTCGGCCCCATATAAAAAATGATCTTTTAAAAAGATTCAAATTAGGTTTGGGCACGTATATCTGACACTTTTTTCTCATTGAACGAACATGCTATTCAGAAATAAATGACGGCGAATAGCCACTGCGGACATATTAAGATCGCAAGGATTAATATTTTTCACAAACCGATTATCGATCTGTACTATTGGTGAAATATCGCCATGATGCGGCATACCGGTATTGATATTACCAAAATCTAATGGCCCAACTGTCCGGTTTAAACGAGAGTTAATGCGGTGATTTAGAAGTTCGCCACGTAATGCAGCCTTCCAAAAGGATACTGGGATATAGGCTTATTGCAGCAACACAATATTGGATGCAAGTCAGCGGTTCTGAAGCCGCAGTACGCGGACCCTTGAGGTATACGTGCTCGGCGGTCTAGGGCATTGGTACGCGAAAAAAACATGGATAATGGCGGACTTAGTTAAATTGCAATAACTATTGAGGCATTATGTTACTGAATGTAGAATATAAAATCTTCACTAGTATTCTCATGAAACGAATAAGTATCTATGACGAAGACATTCTAGAAGAATATCAGTGTGGCTTTAGATGCACCATTGATAAGATACTCGCAGTGAGACAAACAATGGAGAAGTGCTACGAATACTACGTTGATTTGCATATACTCTTCATTGACTTTCGTCAAGCTTTTGACAGTTTGAATAGGAGAGAAATGATCCATGCTCTGAAAGGTTATGGTATTCCACAAAAGCTGGTTAATTTAGTTGAGATAACACTGAATGAATCCCAATGTAAAGCCTTTGTTTTGGGTAAAACAAGCAGCGCTTTTGAAGTGACCTCAGGGGTAAGACAAGGAGATACTCTCTCAGCTGTGCTATTTAACTTGGTTTTGCACAAGGCAATGAAAGAATTGAAATTAAGGGAAACTTTTGTTTGTAAATCCAAACAAGGTTTTGCATATGCTGATGACATAGCTCTGATAGCAAGAAGTGTAAATGATCTTAAAGAAATGTTTGCTATCATTGAAGATATTGGGAAAAGAATGGGCCTCAATTTAAATGAAGATAAGACCAAATACTTGAAAATGTCTTCTTCACAGGACAAACGAGAGCTACAAAACCTAATTATTGGGAATTACGATTTTGAGGGCGTCAGAAAATTTACCTACTTTGGAGTAATAGTAAATAATGAAAATAAGATCTCTGAGGAGATAAATCAAAGGGTAATGCAAGGTAAAAAGACCTATTTTTCAAATTTAGCCCTCATGAAATCAACTCTTCTGTCCAGGAAAACTAAATTGAAAATTTATAAAACATTGATAATACCAGTAATTACCTATGGAGCTGAGACATGGGTCCTATCCAAACAAGATGAAGAAACACTAAGAAGATTTGAAAGGAAAATAATAAGGAGAATCTATGGCCCAGTAAAAGGAGAAACGTGGAGAATAAGAATGAACTTTAAAATAAATGAAATATTGGAAGAGAAGGATATAGTTAGGTTCTCAAAGTCATTGCGACTGTCATGGCTGGGCCATTTTGAAAGGATGGAAGAGTATAGAATGCCCAAATTGTTAATGAATAGCAAGATGGAAGGGGGTAGGAGGAGAAGAAGACCACGCAAAAGATGGCTGAAAAATGTTGAAGAGGACCTGAAGACAATGGGGACTGGAAGATGGAGAGAGAAAGCAAGAAGGAGAGCCGAATGGAGGCATGTAACTGAGGAAGCCAAGGCCCACAACGGGCTGTAGAGCTGAGGATGATGATGATGAATAGCGGACTTAAGCTTGAAGCAGCAGTAATAATGTGTATAATTAACTTTTTCCTAATAGAAGGGGTAAGATTTTTTAGAAAAGGGTGATTACGGGCACGCAAATTTAAAAAGGCTGGTTGCCGCTGATCTATGTCATGAAATGAAATGAATTTGGATGACTTAAACGTCAAGGTTACATAATTGCATTCCAGGTTGAACGTGATATTTTGCCATTTTAATATTCCCTGCAACACAAAGAGTAATGATTGGTTTCTTGGTTATTTTGGAAGAGCGACCGAGAACTAAGGTCATTTGCGCCATTAAAGATTGGTGGGTACATGCAAAGAAGAATTATTATTTCGGAAACTTTCTGCCTTCCATTTCCTGTAATTTTCTTCAGCAGTAGAATATAGGTAGGGTTGTGCTTATTTGGTGCGTCGACACCTGTGGTAATTTGCACCATGCTCAACCAATTTACTCATATTCAATAGTTACATATTGTTTAAAGATACTGGACCAGCGTAATATTACTGAATAAAGGCCATTTTCTTCAGGTACTCCGGAATTCTCGAAGTGTAATGAAAATCTTTCTTCCCAAGGTATCCGTTACTGAGGTGACTCGCAGATGACGACGCAAGATGTTTTAATGGAGGAAATCCCTGCTAATCCAAGTCCTGGGAAACAGTTCCCGGTTAGACGAAAGAATACTAGATCAGCAAATACCCTAGTGCTCTTTCTCCTAGCTTACACTCAAACTTGGCGGTCTCGGTGGCGGCGGGGGTAAGTCATCGTCTGCTAATATCAAGGTCGCGGGTTCGAGTCCCGCCTAGGTGGCTCTTTCCTCATCCTGAGCATGATTGTTTGTGTAAGATTAAATGAGCTAACTGTAAAAAAGGACTGAGTAATCCTAAATACGCTTGATATAAAGACGGATTTATAACAATTAATTTTCCTCGCAGATTTTTATTTTTAATTAACACTCTCAATACTATAGACGTAATTGTACGACGTTCTCTTCCTTACAAAAAATATTGGATGTGTTGGGAGGCCCCTAGGAATGAATATGCGAAAAAAGTGTTTTTCAAAGGCGTTTTTCGCAACTCTAGGAGTATATAATGGCATTTGAACATCGTGAAATCCTTGAATGTCATGTTAAAGGCTAAGTAACGAATTTATACAGGCGAAGGCATCGATTATTCATGCCGATTGCATATGCATAAACAAAAACGTTTAATTTATATGCAACAAATAATGTTTTCCATGATATAAATCTATTGAAAAGCCCAGCATTTCAAGTGAAAAATTGGCCTATTTCATGACACCATGTTACGAGGCCGATTTACACCAGGTACTTCACTGCAGTCTAATGCATGGATGGATGTGCAGTGAACATTGCATCGTTTAAATCGGGGACTTCCTAGAATGACTGCTCGAATGCATTTATGCAAACAAAACATTATAAACAAAAGATAGGATAATAGTTTCGTTTCCGTGCTCTCACAATATCTGTACATCATTGCGTTAGGATCCCAGGTTAGGATCCGGACCCAGTTAGGATCCTCGTGTAAAATGATCGATAAAATAGAGAAATTGCCTTACTGCCTGTGCCACTGCGTTCGGTATTACCGAGATTTTATAGTACTGAATACAGGGTTTACATTTTTCCATAAAATGATATATTTGAAAGAACATAAATAGGTAAAATTCCAGAAAAGAACACTCCCGTGACTAATGTGTCACGGAGAACCGCCTCATTTTCGAGGCGTGAATTGGACGCGATTCCACCCACTCTTGATGTCTTGGGTGGTGGAACCACTCGCCTTTGTCAAAGAGACAAGCCCGGTCGACGCAAAAGGAGGACGTCCAGAACAAACAGATTAGGTGCGGGCTCGCGTGGAGGCGCGCGACGAGACAAAAGAACTGAACCGAGAGAGAGAGAGAGTGGACGGGGGACGAGCCTCCGATGGATTGGGGGCGGGAAGGGTTGAAGTCGGGGCGGAATCCGGGGGAGTCAATGAGGTGGGTGGGGCGGGGGAATCCGTCAAAAGGAAGGAAGATGATTGCCGAGGACCGAGAGAGAGTGCTCCAGTTGACGTATTGATCGTCGTTTGTCAGCTGATGGCCCAGAAATGGGCGGCCAGTGCGAGGGGGAGGCGGTTACTGATGGGCGGCGGTGGCGGAGGACAGTCAAGTCAGTCTAACGCAAATCTGAACGAGTTGAGTCGAGCTATAGTGATGCAAGAGGAGGGAATCGGGTCCGAGGACCGAGATTCGAATTCTTTCGATAGAAAAGCTTTGCATGCGCACGCTCCGGATTTATGAAAATCCCTCGTTCGAGTCGGAGACTCGTTGAAAGGAATTCACCAGCGAGAAACTCCTTGGCAGTGATAAAATCATTCAAGTTGGCAGGCCGTTTGGTTTCGTCGCGAGGCAGAGCACTTTTTCGACCCTTTAACCCAGAAAGGTGAAGTTACACACGCAGCCGAATCACGAAGATTTAATACAAGCTTCACCGACAGGAAACTCCTCAACGGCGAAAGAATCATTCGTAAAGGTAAGTTTAAGTGATGCAGGTTTCGTCGTGAGGCAGCGCCCGCTTTATAAAATCTTCAAAACTGTGCAGTTCATTACGTGGGAATGTGAAAACAGTGAAAATATCCCTCTTAAATACAAATCTATCTAATAAAACTAAGAGCCAGTTACATGATGGAAAATTACTACTAGATTTCCCGATCTCTCCCGAAAGATTATGTCACCATTAATTGTTCATTAGTGACAGGTCTTCTGACGTCAAGGACAACTAATTGAGAAACATTTTCTTCGACCATAGAGACAATAAAAGGGAAATATTGGGGTTTCCACCGACAACATAAAGAATCCTTAATCGTAAGGAGTCGATTGCTGTAGCGGTTTATGGCGCATGAGCTGAGGAACTCAACACCCGAGAGAAGAAGGGAAAAATTCGAATTCAGCAGCGGTTCTCTGCAGAATCCCCGTCTCTTACGAAGGGAAACTGGATCATTTTGTGTTCTAGAGAAGACGAATGAAAACACCGTCAATTGAGATCCGCGAGAGCGAAGTTCGTTCACACTCCTCACAGATCTTCCTCATTTCCCCTAAAGTGAGAAGATCCTGGTGAATAAGAAGACTTAAGAGCCGTCTCATCAATCCAGCGGATTGGCCGTCATAAAGGCCGTCAGCGCTCTCGAGAGCGAATCGAAGGAAATCCGCATCGTCACGCCGCGCCGTAACCACGGATTCTGCGTGATGGGACGAAAGAGGAGCGGCTGGTGGGGAAGGCGCGGCGGCGTCCGTACCGTTGGCCCCCAGTGGCCTCGCGACGCAGGCATGGAAGGGCAGAGGAGCCGAGGGGACAGCGGAGGACCCTTGAGGGCCCTCCTCGTGATCTGGTGCGTGGCTTCGCTGGGGGGTGGAGTCGGCAGTTCCGAGCCCCCGGGGGGCCACTGTGCCCTCCTTAACGGTTGCCAAGCCCTCTCGGCCATGAGGAGGGAGCTTTGGGCGGCCCTGCGCGAGGACATGCTCCCCGTGGACGCCAAGGGTTCCGATGAACCCCTGACACTCCGCAAGGGGTCGAGGAACCCGGGGGTGTCGGGGCCCTTCCGGGCAGGCGGCACCCTCGGGGCCGGCGAGGAGTTCGGCTCGTGGGAGGCCCTGTCGTCGGCCGTGCACTCCAGGAGGCAGGTCTTGCAGCTGTCGGACAAGCTGAGCAGCCTGGAGCGGCGAGTGAGGTCGCTGGAGCAGCCGGGTGAGTACCTACTCGCTGCCGTAGCAAATAGCGACGGCGACCGACAACCGAGGTCATTTGCTTTACATTGGACATGCGGTCAGCCCGGTATGGTCAGGAATGTTGATAGGTACGACAAAGGGGTCCACAATGAATTACTTACTCATTGAGGGACCGCTAGTAAATTGGAAACAGGGTGGAGGAACGTCTCTGGGGAAAGTCAAAGTAAATATTTGCAGCTATCATAGAAAATATTGATATCTTTTTCGAGGTTTCCTTCGAGGTTTTTTGTTCTTATTATTTTAACAGCTCATTTGAAAATATAAGAATAGTCCATAAATTATAAGAAAAATTAATCCAAAAAAGTAAAAGCCGCGGGGCGGCAGGAAACTAGAGGTTGCTTTCGCACTTTCTTTGGAATACCAACTGTAAGCTGAATATTTTTCTTAAACAAAAAACCAACTTTGAGTTTCTCGAGAACGCATCACGAAAAATTCATAGCAGTGAAACAATTCTGTAGTCATGCATTTATATCAATAAGACAATCCAATGACGATCTAAAAGTAAATAAAACAAGTTTTGTATAACTTTTTAGAATAGAAAAAAAGGTTTATTTCCTAGGAGCTTTTGCTCCTATGGGGCAAAATTTTACATATCTTACATACACATCTTAGTTCTGATAGTAAATACAACAGTAAAAAAAATACAAATATGCAAATATTGGTCTCAACTCTTCAGAGGTGAAAACATGATTTACTAATTAAGGGAAACGAAGAGTGTGTGTAATTTAGCACATTATTATAATTGACAAACAAAAATAGGAAATCAATAAGTGTCATAACTTAGGATAAACAAAAGTGAACAATAGTACAAAAACATGCAAATGATTGGTCTCAATTTCCCAATAATATAACTTATTATAAAAATATGCTGAATTATAAAGTGTGTTAACTAGCACATTATACAATTGTAATTAAAATAAAATGCAATTTGTATTATAATAACATATATCTCATTTGCTTGAACTAAAAACCATTTAAACTAATGACACACAGATTTTTATGCTATATAACAATACATTTTGTAATACATAGGTAATTACGACGTAAAATAATACAATATTACTAATATTGTACACTACTAATATTGTAACAATACTAATAATACGTATTGTAATACAAATACTATTTAAATGAAAACAATACATATTGTAATAAATTTTAAATACAATCGTAAAATTTGTGGTATTCCATGATAAAAGAATGCAATCCTTAATCCCGTTTAAATTTTTCCACCCTATTTACACCCCTCTCTTCCCTCCCCTCTTTTCCTTCATTCCTCGCCTCATTTCTCTTTTGTATAATATTATGAGAGTTCCTCCGACGCCAGTTCACCTGATGATGATGCTTACGCATCGAAACCCGGGTCATGATTTTTTTAAATTTGTGTGGTTTGTAAAAGTTACCATTACATTCTCTGATCTACAAGTAGTTTTAAGTTAGATGGAGAAACGAAATCGCCGACGTATTTTTCCGTTTTATGAGCAAGATTACTTATTGGCTATCGAAGGAAAAGTTTATGCAAGCTTTTAGGACAGTTTTCAGAATTATTACTTAATAATTTGCTAATGGTTTTAAAAAACTTCTTCCTTTACGAAGACTTACATTTGAAGCGTGTCCATAGTTAGAATCATATTACTAGGGTGGAGAAACAATATGAAAATCTATTGGGAGTATGATGTACTTTAATTGGATATAATATCGTATTGTGATCAGGAATATGCAAAAATGATGTTTTTAGTCAATCAAACACATGTTGAGTGATGAAACTTGTTTATAAAATTTGACTAAACTGAGAAACCAATAGAAAGAGAGTAAAATGCCTCATAGGACTGAATTGCTTAAAGCGAAAATTCTCGGAAAGTGATTTTGCAAATTTTTGCATATTTAATTAAATTAACTCCGAATTCATATAATCAGGTAGGATTTATGAAGAATTTACTCACTGTTACTCAATTATGTCGTACGTTTCTATGGTACGATATAATAAAAAAACGGTAATTTAGCGCAAATAAAATCTTCATGGTAAATGGAAAGTTCTTCCGATTCTCGAAGACGAATGGAACTTGAAGAGAAGGACCGAGAAGGGCCAAGGGAAGGGAAGGGGAGGGGGACGCGCTTATTGAGAGCATCTTGATGTCAGTGCTTTCCCACCCCTGTGATGGCTTTGAACTTCACAGACGTTTCGATGACGCACTTAGTCTGCCACCGTCTTCAGGGTGAATGAACCTAAAGACGATGGGCAGATAACACCCTCGAAACGTTGCGTCGGGAGTAGTTCAACGCCATCACAGGGATGGGAAACCCGAGAACTCTACACCATCTAAGCATTTGCCAGAAAAAAATCAGATCTTACAATGAGGCCAGTTTTTGTGAATTACTTGCAAGATGTCCCCATGAATCAATAATAACAATATATCAATGGGTAAATGAAAAAAGTATAAAGAAACGCTGAATTTTTTTGTCAACATTAAGAGAGTTTACATGTGTTTATTTGTGACAACTTCTTTGATAGCAAATTAATAAAACTCCGAGTGATTAATACTGACATGCAACTGCGACGAATGAAAATGTTGTCGGTACCCAAGTACTTTACCTCCACGTACCCAAGTACCTCCACGGCTAGAGATCTTTGGCACATGTAGTCCCTATGTTGTTAAATGAATTTCCTATGGCAATGCATGATATATTAAATGTATATCTGCTCTTAAGAAATCACTCAAAGCGTGGCTGCTCAGTTAAAATTGCCAAAAAGCTACACAGCAAAAAAAAAACAATTTTTACAAAAGGCACCTGCTGACAAGCTGCTTTGGCTTAGCAGGACCTAAATTGTATTATTATTATTATTTTCTCTACTTTCTTTATTATTGTCTCAATAGATCCTGGATATCATAATATATGTAATTTTCTCATCTAATTTCTAATTTTAACCATCTAGATGAACATATATTAAACTAATGAAAACAAAAAAATGGCCTTAAGGGACCCAAATGCACAGATAACTTACATGCAGACATAGGGTTTCTTGGGGGAAAATGTAGATAAAAAAGGTGGGCAAAAACACTATATAGAAAACAGGCATTTCATTTCAGCTTCTTGAGAAGTGGTGGAAAGCAACTCTAGACCGGGATGAGGAAGAGAGAACCGCTGCTTGGAACTCTCCGATTTTCGGCATATCAGCGTACGTAATGCGTAATGCAAGCCATTGCCTTTTCAAATTTCACGAAGAAAATGTTTTGAGTTTCGCCCGGTCGCGCTCAAAGTTTTACATAGCCTCATGTATTCACCCGAGATGTTGTTGCATTAGTGTCCGTCATTCCCCCACGGATTGCCCTCATCCACGAATTAAGGGAGAATACGAATGCAGTGAGAATTTTTCAATTGACCATTCGACGACACATAAGGTCGATCGTTCGTCGCCAATGCTATTACGAGCGCGAAATGCGGATAACGGGCACGCCAAGTCATGTAGCACAGGTTATGTCCATCAATGAATGCAATTACTACATTTATGCCGGAAAGAAGTTGCTGGAGGAGACACAGAAAAGAGGCGGGTGAGACAATCAGTTGGAGGCGAAGGGTCGTTGAGAAACATCATTGAATATTATCGCTGAGAACGAGGGAAAGATGGAAAAGGATGCACACATTAAACATGATAAAGAGAGAAATGGGAGAATGTTGATCGGAGGAGAGAAAGAGAGCGAGGAAGGGAACAGTCAAGATGAAAAAGGATACTTACAACGGTCCGTTAAAAACCAGTAATAATCATCAGCAAGTCGTGTATTCAAAGATTGGTTGGTCAAAGATCCACTCAACTCTCTCATATAAGCTGACCACCTCATTATACATACATACGTCTTCATTTTGACGTCCTTCGTAATTTTCCAGATGCATTCCACTCTTCGTCTTCTTCGGCTATTACTCCCCGTTCCATCATTGTTTTCAATAGGCTTTAAAGTCGCCACACGAGCCCTTGTCTCTTCTACCTCGGGGAGTGTTTTCGTGAAACAACTTCTCTCTCCAACTCTTCACAGTACTTCTCCATTGGTGTTTCTCTCCACCTTTTTGATCTGCATCATTCTTCGATAACATCACATTTCCTTAGCTTCCAACCGTCTTTGTTCTGCTGCAGTTATCCCTTGGACGATTCACTGCCGTACAAGATCATGCTCCAAATATATGCTTAAATGAAATGCTTCCTTACTTCAGGGCTTGTGTTACTAGCTATTAGCAGACTCATTTTATGGCAGAATCCCTTATTTTAAGGGGCTATTTTGCTCACTATATCTTTTAAGTTTATATATAACTTGTGGTCTTACTGCCCGCATTGCAAAATTCTTCTTCTTGCCCAAGTTTTTGTTGTTTAAATCTCATCATGGCTTTGATGACTGGTGATAGGAGGTCCCTGGGTGCAGGGGTGTATTTACTGGGGGGGGGGGGGTTCGAACGGGACCAGTCCCCTCCAAAACAAAAAATTAGTATAGTACCACGTGTAAAAAGATGCATACCCCATAATTACGTTGAAAGTAAGAGTCATAAAACCAATAGATTACTGTAGGTACAAAGGTATATTTCTCAGTACACGTCTCAAATAATATTCGTTTTCAATGTTAATACAGTTAATTCTGTGAGCTGACGAACCTGTAACCTAACTCCCCTTCGCAGATGCATTGGACTGACTCGGTACCGCGGTCCGCACATGCGCCGGGTGTAGAAATGAGTTAAAATAGAATTTTTAAGGGCCAAAAACCTTAAGTTTTCCCCAGACTCCCCAGTATGTTCGCCCCCCCCCAAAGTCAATTCCTAGATACGCCACTGCCTGGGTGGCAAGTGTGCTGATTGGTCGAGCCTTTGAAATCTTTGACATGTCGTCACCAGCGAATACCCATCCTCCCCGAAGAAAATTTTAGGTTTCTTCGTAATATCTATCGCCTCTCAGACGATTATTGGAAGGTATGTTTTCTTTTGAGATCACCTGGGTCTTTTATAAATTGATACCGTGGCCAGGTTTTGAAGAAGCATACCTACCCTGCCGATATTTGAAATTGTTTCTTCTCCAGTGCCCTCTGGTGTTCTTTTATTTAGCATGGTACTACTCTGCCTGTTTGTCCAACATTCACTTTTCCACAGGAGCACTTCACTTCATAAACGCCTTCGTGCAAATATGGGGAGTGTTGGGCTTGAGCAGAATGTCCGAATACCGGTCAAAGTCACGCCAACGCCACTTACCTGAAGACGCCTCCTGTAACTGGGAAGGAACGTAGTCACGAAACGCTGACCTACACAGCTGCACCGGAGGATGGAACCAAACAATAATTCTTTTCATAGCGGCCACGCCTATGGCCACTCCGGCAAGAACATCACTAAGGATATGACTTCCATGGTACGGTCTCCAAAAGGTACACGTACGATCTCTTAAATTTAAAAGTTTCACTCCGCCGTTGCTGCGCGATGTACACCTACAAAAATGCAAAAAGTCACGATAGCAAATAAATTTAAAAAAACCGGGTTGATCTTCGCTGTACCTTCTCCACGTCGTCTCAAACGACTCTCCCTTCAACATTTGGCCGTCGATTTCAATTCTCCGCCAACTGACTGCATTTGTCGCTCTGTCTGCCGCTTTGCAGTGTGGGCGCTGAGCACCCGGCGGCAGACGGAGTCGCGGACCCGCCGCTTCGAGGGCCCCGTGGACGAGTGGACGCGGTGCACGGAGGGGCCCTGCCGGTGCCGCCCCGAGACGAGGACCCTGAGCTGCTGGCGACAGGGCCTCGGCGAACTGCCCCCCGCGCAGTTCTTACCCGAGGATACCAAGACCATGTGAGTGACCGCATTGGACCCGAGAGCCACCACCGCTCTCCTCGTACCAATAAATAGCGGCAAAATAACCATCGGTGTAGTGGCCAGAAAACGATTTAGAATGAGGTTTCCCTCGATAGCTACGGAGCTCACCTCCTGATTAGCCAGCTGACAGATTAGTAAGCGTCTATTAAATGAATAAATATGTAACTACATGAAATTAAGTATCTATGATGTATCCTGCTTACTTTTTCATTTCAAAATCGCCGAATGATTGCCGCATCACGCCTTGCATAGAGAGGCCACTTCTCGCAGCTCGGAGGGCCTCAACCCTTATAATTAGATTTCAAACGTTTACGGCATGAAACAATGAGTATAAGTATGCACTGGAAGTAAATAAAATGCAAAATTAATTATTTCGGGTGTGACCATACGACCGTGCTGAATTTTGTCTCGTTAGATGAGCGATTTAAAATGGTACCAGAAATGTATTTCAAGTATTTTTTTAAATCTTAGGACTAGCGCAATTTTTCATTCTCGCCTCAGGTAGGGACTAAAATGTCTCTGTTTGAGGAGGCTTAATATCTTGATCCAAACATGGCTAAATAAACCTATTACTTACCCGATAGTGACAAGAGTGAGGGATAAATTCACGAAAGTTGCTAAATGTGTATAAGAGCAATCTTTTTTGTAAGAGTGCAGCAACCACCCACTAGTACTATAGGTAATGTAAATCATTAAAAATGAATGACATACACTCTCTGGGAGCAAGGCTGGCTCCTCGGGTAGCATGATTGCAGCCTCAGTATGCAAACAGCGTCAATAAACACTGCTTGTACGCGGAGATGAAGGATATCTCTGTCAAGAGTGAAAGAAAAACTCCAATTTCAACATTTTCTCCTCGGCATCGTGCTCGAGTCTTATTCTTGTATACGGGCGATTTGACTAGGTACCCATTTTACGGGCCCCATATACGGGCACATAATAAACAGGGCTTCCAATGTATTTCGATATTTAAGTCGATTTTAGATATTATAATAATTTTAAAATAGAAATCATTACTCCTTGAATCAATAGCTAGAGGCTAGGTTATGACATGCTAACCAATTCCAACTACATCTTGCCAGATGAGGCTTGTGACCCATAATTTGGAGATACCTAATCTAGGAACTACGAAAAGTGAAGTAAGAATTAAAGTTAACGAATATAGCATGATTTAATTGGAAATTCTTAATTTTCAGAGACCTTGGGGTCAATCATTTGACTGCGCTGCACCGCGACTCGTTTAAGGGGCTTGCACATTTAGAGGAGCTGTGAGTATGAAAAACAATCAGTATCTTTCATAATTTTATATACTACCAATTTGAATATCCTGAAATTTCTTCAGTTTTCAAGGCAGGTGGGGAAATGTGGCACCACTGAAGAATGATTATTTTTTTCCGATTAATGGAAGATGTGTTCCGAATTGAAGCATGTGTTTACCTTTATTTGCATGTGTGGTAAACACGCCATTACCATTATTTTACAATTATTTTTATTTTTAATACATTATAATATTATTTTGAGTTAATTTTCGTGACGAATGAAATAAATAAATATCTTTGGTTTAAATAAGTATTAATTTCCTTTTTTTTTCTTTTTAAAATATTAGATGATTAGCAAGTCGCGCTTGTTCTTTCCCTTTTCAGAGATTTATTTGACAACAAGATTGATCACTTACCTTCGTCGATATTCGACAGCTTAGAAAGTTTAGTTCATGCGTGAGTATGTCGTCTTTTGCTATCACTCCGAGTCATTAAGAAAGGCATTTCAAAACGTTTTCCTTTTTCCATGTGTCGACGATGTCAGCCGACTGCATCGCAACAACCTCGAGGAACTTCCTCCCAAACTCTTTCGTCATCAGCTCAACTTGGCAACTCTGTAAGTAAAACATGGGAATTTATTCAATGACAATCAGTTATAAATAAGTGGCATGAAATTATTTATATCATAAAGATCCTCAAAATTTAGAAATGATTTACTAATGGCATCGTATAAACAATTCTCAACCTTTCTACTCCTGGTAAATCTCATGATTATCGTCTCCTTATGATCTCATCCTCATAATCAAGTTTTCATGATCACTGCACTATCAATTGGAATCCAGCTTCCGGGCGCTATTGATCAAAGTATCGCTAAAAGACTACCTTAAGGAATGAAATAAATTTTTATGCGGGTATTCTATTTTTGCTGGGTCCCAGTGACTTTGCTATATTTCAGATGTCGTACTCCTCTTACTTGCGGAAGCCGGAAATGACCAAGCCCAAGCAGGGTCACATATTTTTAAAGCAACATCTCATCCAACGCAACATCCAAAGGATCAATATTTTAACGAATTTGAATGTACCAATAATATTAAATATTATATTTCGTCCGTGACGATGGAATTGCGCACTAAAAATGGGAAGTGCGTAACCCTCGATAAAGATCATAATTTCATCATAGATTCAAAGATTTCATCACATTATCACTGTGACATGACCTCATTACAAGTCTCATCCGATTTTTCGTAGTGAGTCAAAGCGTTGCAACTAAGATATTTTCAGGTAAAAATAGCTCTAAAATTCATTTATTCCATGGTGCTGGGCCCCCGTGGTATTTTAAGGGGCAGAGCTGCTAGCCTGATTCTCAGGGAAACTGGGAACGACCGCATACGAGTAGAGGCCCATCATTCTGCCGCAGAATCTCTTTCAAGAGGCGTTTTCGGGCTTACTAAGCCGCCGGTAAAACCCAACCTTGTCGATTTGGAACGACTAACTTTTGTCCAAAACAACATTCAATGCGGAAACGAACAAATGATTTTGTGCAAGGTCACGCTCGGGGGTGCAAAGATATAAGACTAAAGTGACGAAATTTGCCATGAAAAATATTTAACTTGGCCAGAATTCGAAACTGGATCTCACGTTTTTTTCAACGTTTTTCTTGCCTCAACTAATGACGGAAAAAATTGGACCACAGAAACCATTACGAGTCAAAGTATCGCTCTAATGCTATTTTAAGGTATGGAAGGCTGCAAAAATGAGAATATTCCGTTGGTTTGAGCTGCTGGCGATATTGTTGTATAATCACATAATATGTAAGTATTGTTGATATCGTAATGTTGTAAGAAGACGAGCAACGAATTAATAAAGTTAACCGTGTCCATGCAGACTCATCATCTTTTTTTTGCAGCGACATCTCGTCCAACGCCCTCCTCCGGCTGACCCCGGAGTTGTTCCACCCGCTGAGGCGTGAACTCGTATTCCTCTCGCTGTCGAACAACCGGATCCCAGAAATACCGGAGGGCGCCATCTCCGGGTTCGAAAAACTAGAGGAGCTGGATCTTTCCGGCAACTCTCTCTCCTCCCTCCCGCCCCTCCGGAGGCTACCCTCCCTCCGGCGACTCCGGATCCACCGGAACAAACTCCGAGAGTTGCCAGCGGACGTCTTCCGGGACGTGCCGAACCTGGAGCTGCTGACTCTGAGGGGAAACAGGCTGACGGAGCTCCCAAAAGGGCTGTTCGCGGGGCTGACCAAACTGAATCACCTGGAGCTAGCCTCCAACTGGATTACGGCCGTGAGTCGCGCATTCCTGTCAAGGTGTTGCACCAACGAGGATTGGTGGCAGGGCTTCCGGGGAGGGGAATGTTTTTCGTTTGCAGGGGAAGCGGAATCATCCAAGGAATCACGTGAGATTTTGACAAAACGTAGTGAGAACCTGATGTCCAGGGCAGGTGTTGCAGTCTATTTGGGTTTCACGTAGTACTGGTCGAGTTTCTTTTACATCACATACAAAGGAACAGGTATATGAGGTAGCTACATGGTAAATCCCACCCTCACAGCAATAGTTCATTGAATTATCGATTTAGCTGTAGGAGATGGTGTGGCAAAATGTCATGCTCTCCAAATACTAACAGTTTTTATTGCACCGGCACATCTATTATCTCCACCTATCATATGTAGTGATAAGTGCTTCCAGGCGGTAATATTCCTTCCCGCTCGTTCCAGGAAATTTCCACAATGTCTCGTTCCCCAAACCCGATTATCCCCTCCCTTCCCACCTTAAGTTATCCCCGCCTTAAACTCTTTAAACTACCTACAGCCTCCATCATGGCGTCCAAGACTTCCTTCCTCTGCTGCCTCATCCCTTCTCGACCTCAACTACCTCCCCTTCCTCACCCTTTCGACGGGCGCATCAGTCCACCTAAAAAACCCGACATACCCGAGTTTGAGATGTTGCATCTCAATAACCAATGACTCGATTACGATGACGTAGGGCGATTGGGTTAGTGTGGGGCTTGGAGTACTGGCTTCCCAACTCCACAGGGTCCGGATTTGAATAGCAGCAATGGCGGAGATTTTTCTGTAGAATGGATGACACTTTTTACTTTCTTTGCACTTTATGTACTACGGAGGGCACTTCAAGTTCAGTACTCTTTCCGTCGGATGGGACATTAAACCGCAGTCCCCTAGGTGCTGACGTCGGCTTAAACTCCAGGCTTTCTCCATTCCCAATGAAATTCCTTCCGCACCAACCTTCCGCCGATCCTTCATGCTACATATGACCTAAGCTGTTGATCGCTTTCCCCAAAGGACCATCCAAATACAATAGAATAATCTGCTCATCAATTAAAGGTAGATAACACGTTCGTTTCAAAAGAAATTAAAGGAAAGCAATCAATGCTTTCAAATATAGCCGCAGTTTTTTTTAACGAGTGTTCTAAGGAAATTGTTAAAGACGCACGGTAAAATTTGGAAGAGGAAATGAAAGTAAGGGTTGGGGAGATAAAATCAGGGGAAATTGCTGACGATCAAGTTTGATTAGCCAGTCATGCAAGCAACTGAAGCCGATAATAACCACGTAAGAGAAGAAGAGTGAAAACTTTGAAGTGAACAATTACCATTAAAAGGTAGAGGTGATCAGGTTTTCCCTAATTAACAAGGATACAATAAAAGTGACAAAAAACGGAGCAGGGGAAAAAGTGTACGTATCAAGGGGTTTTTGTGGATGAGAATGGTATTGGTAAGGGCAATAGCATGAGACGAAGGATAGTATGAGGAGGGTATTGTCGAGGGGTGGATTAATACACATTTAAGATTAATTAAATTAAGAGGGCGGAAAGAAACACTAATGTGGAAGTGCGCGGCAGTAGACCTCGCAAAAATATTATATTCAAGGAAAACGGTTGCACATACGTATAAATGGAGTGAATTTTGGCCCTAAAAGTACTGCAACATGGCGCCTTACCCTAAAAATGATGTTTTTTCTCCAAACGGGAAGATTGAATGTCATTGCATTTATGCCTCTTGAGAGACCCCTAAATGTTAAATAATCGAGCCAAATTTTTCAAAATATATTTTCTTTACCCCATAGCATAAAATGAGAGGTTGAAATTGAAAATCCGCGAAAAAATAAAAAAAATAGCCACACCCTTATGCACACCCCAGATTCTGTCACTTTTAATCTTCCTCCGTCTTTCGATTAATATTTTACAGAGCACTTTTCCAGGAATACTCAGTAAACTAATTACTCTATAATTTTTTACATTCGGTCTTCCCACTTTTTCCTTTGTGCAATGGAACTTTTATCGTATTCTTCCTATCCGTTGAACAACAGAAGATTTTAAACATAAAGAAGGTATACAACTCACACAAGCGACTTATGAGTAATTAACACCTAAACTTCAGCATTTCATTAGAATTCCCATATACACCGGCACTATTCTCATTTTACAATATTCTCGCTACCGATACGACCTCATTCTCACTTATTTCCTTTCTTCATACTGACAGTCTGATTCGCACGACTCATCCAAACATTTCCAAATATGCATTAAAGTGCCAGATTGATAATTTTAGTAGGTTTCGTGAACGAACACTTAACTCTCTTTTTCTATCAGCTCTGATTTCTTTTGCTATGATGTATCAGACCCACAAATTAGATAACGACAACAGGTATTTTCAACTTTTCCTTCTCAACGAGAAATTGATTAATATGACTATTTGATATATTTTCTATTAGCAATGCATCGAAGAACAATCAAAGGTTATCGTCGATTCTTCCAACTTACACCTACTGGCTTCAGCTCGAGCAGCGAAGTAAAGAATCGTAAGGCTAGGCTCCAATTTGGATGTGCGGTCGTTCAATGCATTCCGACAGTTGTTGCCCGTCTTCAAGTGGTGGAAACTAGACACGAAATTACCTAAGCTATCAAAGCATGTTAAATTAAAGTACATACGACTAAAACTAGTTTACAGCTATCGTATATTTTAACAAGAATTTAAACATGAGTTGTTAACTATACAAATTTCTTGTCTAATAAGAAAACCGTTGTACATAGGTCAGATTGTGTTTAAGTATTGTTAACTTCACCAGTTTCCACTTTGCCAACTTCATCCTTATTCAAGCTTTCAACGTCTTGACGATAGCAACATACTCCCCTTCTAAAGAATGATATTGATCTAAAAACCTTCAACAGTGCTCCTTCAACGCGCTCATTATTGCCCACAGCATGCCGTGCGCACACTTGGCCACTTGTGGTCGCGACTAGTGGCGGCCACAAGTGGCCACCATCAGCTCCTAGACGCGGCCACTAGTGGCAGCCACTAGACGCTCAACCCGTCCACCTGTCGCCGCTACTTTTTTCACTGACTGATCCTATTCCGTAGCCAAATTTCAACAGAGACGAGTCTACTGTCTGAGAATATGGAGCCCCGCTCGATTGCCTGAATGCTTTTTTCGGAAAAAATTAGGAATGAATTTCAGGCACAGTTCATTCCAGGCCTCGGTTTTCTTCACACGATCACTGTACCAGTCCGATTTCAAGTCCCAAATGGCAGGACGTGCTTCAATTTCGGATATAAAGACATCCACATCGAAAGTCTCCGTGTCGAGCAATACACACGCACGCTCCACGGAGTACTGGAACAGACTTGAGAAACGCAGAGTGGCTAGCGGCGACAGTGGCCAAGTGTGCGCCTGAAGTCGTCGACTAGTGGCCGCCACAAGTAGCGAGACCCGGCCGCAACCCTAGCCTGTGGCCAGACGCGGCGACACCAATCGCCAAGTGTGCGGAGGTGCGATGTAAATGTACGCAAAGCGTCGGCTGCAGCTTGTCGCGGCCACTAGTGGCTGAGCTGTGGCTGGCGCGAGTGGCCAAGTGTGCGATGGGTCGTCTCTCATTTATTTACATTATCTGCTGTCAAATATTAATTTTCAAACTACGCAAGCATTCATGCCAACCAATAAGTCGATTAAAAATGTACGGGGTGTTTTCCGAGTGAGTTTGGGTGAAAAGATCCGACGTTTCACTATACATTTTTTCTCAATACTTCGAGATCAACTTTTTCAAGGCTTCATATTCCTTGGAAAAAGTAACCAGAAAGAGGTCACGAGCCGTCAGACCATATGACCCAACTTCACACGGAGAATACCCTATATATACTTTTTGAATCTCCATGACCGACGTAATTTCATTTAGGATCTCCTAACTTCAATGATTCAGAGGATCCCGCGTTGATATAGAAATAACTTCACAGCAGGGAAGATAGTGGTAGCGCCTCCTTCCTCCCCGGCCTGCCAGCTCTGTAGATCTCAGAAGAGATTAATGTTCTGTGCTAAATAGTGTGATTTTGATTTAGCATTTGAAGCAAATAGAACATAAGAATATTTTCACAAATTTAAGAACCTGAAATATGTATATGCTTTCAATAGTTATTCACAATTATTTCTTCCTTCCAGATAGACGCGTCCGACTTCTGCGACCTCGTGTCCCTGAAGGAGCTGCACGTCAGCCAGAACTTCCTCGAGTCCCTGCCGGCTCACGCCTTCAGCCGTCCACACTCGCACTCGTCCATGGAGCGTCTTTTCCTCTTCTCCAACAACCTGGAGGTGCTCGAGTCGGACGCCCTGGCCGGCCTGCACAACCTCTCCACCCTCATGCTCAACAACAATCTCCTGAGGAAGATCGGCGACACGGCGTTCGAGAACACGCCCAACCTCCGGAAACTGTAAGCACCTTTCGCTCATTTCGGAATTCTATCCTCACTCACTTCGATCGCATAATTAGAATGATGTATATAATCTATTTCTTCCACTTCTTATTCCACTAACTTCTGAACTCACTTCGATCGCATAATTAGAATGATGTATATAATCTATTTCTTCCACTTCTTATTCCACTAACTTCTGAAGTTTTAACGCCTATGCTTATAGCAATAACTGAATTCAAAGCATAAATTAAGATAGCTAATTATGGATGTTTATCGCTAATGGACTTCGTGAAGAGACCTTCTACACAAAATCACTCCTTCAACTTTCTTTGTAGTCACATTCAAGTAATTGTATTTATTTTAATTTTTGGCAAAGGCATTTTCTAAATTGAGGACAAATAAAGAGAATGTGGATTATAATTTAATTTAAACGTCAAAGGTTTTATTATTACAATGAGGAGGCAGTAAATTTATCCTGTATTAAAAGTAACAGCTCAAATTTATTTGTTGATAGTCACATTCTTACAGCTGTGTAGGCACCGCGAAACTTGAAGGAACTCACCGGCGGAGACTTTTAAGTGAGAGAGGGTGAATTAAGGGTTGATGAGAGGGCAGGGGTACCAAAGGTCTTCCGAAGTGATCACAGCAGGAGCTCACAATCAATTTCCCCCCAAACTAGAGTATGCCTACTTAAACCTGACGTTTAACTAGATATGTATATTCAAGTTCCACCAAGCTTTGCATTAAAATGTTGTATCAACCGAACGGTACACTAGGAAAAAACTAAATAATCATAGTACCTTTGGTATCTCCTTTTCTTGAGTAAAATTTCCCAGCTATCAATGATTTGAGAAGATTATGGAAATGCTTAAAATTGCGTGTAGTTCCACGTAATTGGACGTTAAGAATAATTCGCACATTTACTTTTGTTCCAGGCAGTTGGACAGCAACAAGTTTCACTTCCTCCCGACCCGACTCTTCGATCCGCTGACGAAGCTTGTGTCGGTGAAGCTGGCCAAGAACCCGTGGCACTGTGACTGTAGCATCCTGTACCTTGCAACGTGAGACCGAACCTTTCGATTAGTAAAGCTGGTCATAAATGGCCTGCAACACCACCGGATTTAGATCCAGTAATTGTGAATGCTATATAAGATGACACATTAAAATAATCTAAAAAATATGACGTCAACGACACATTTTTCGTAAGCCAAATGTGTTAAAATTCTTCCATTCTGATAGTATTTAGGTGATTATGCCAAATAATTTGCATTCCGTACTCGAAAAAACTTCTCCCAATGAGAGTTAAATCTAATTACGGCATTTTATGGCTTTATTTGCGCAGAGGAAAGTAGATATACCACACTTCAAAAAGATAGGTCTCAGATTTTAAAATAGCATGAGAACTCTCCAAATTATATGAAAGTGTTCTCCCCACCTAGGAGCGGGTTCCACGATTTCGCTGCCATAGAACATCCTTTTCACATCCACCCCCATCCATCTCTCGAATGTCGTGTTCCATATCCCGTGAAATTGCTTTGCACTGAAATTTGAAGGGTAGGCACTGAAATCGTTGATACGGTATTTTTTTTTTTAACTACTCAGAATTGTTTCATCACATTACAAATTCAATTAGTTACGATTATTAAACTATCCCCATGTGAGAAAAATTATATTTCAGACATTTGTTTTAAAACCAATTCAACAAGAATTCGCGCACGTAGAAGAGCTCCTCTAATGCATTCCAATAATTTTGGAACACTTTGTCTGTACAATTTTAACTGACTTCGTCTAAGTCATAAATAAATCTGGAAGGTCTCTCTGTGTTATTCGCATTTAATAAAACATTTATAACTCCATCAAAAGGAATACATCCCTCGCTAAGCAAAATTACTTCCTTAGAAACTTTAATAGACCAACGAAAAATTTTAACCAACGCAACTACTAAGGTTTTAGGAAAATCCTGTGTGAGTCAAAGTACAGGGCCGCGTACATCAAAAATTTCACGTGAAACAAAATTTACTAGTTTTTACTAAATACATACTTTCAATCTATAATTGGGCTAAATGAAAAATAAAATAAAAAAGTTAGAGATTCCTTCCTAACAATTACGAAAATTGCCGGCCTCGGTGGCGGCGGGGTAAAGTCCTCGCCTGGCAAACCGAAGGTCGCGTGTTCGAATCCCGCCTGGGGAGGAAATTTACACTTCCCAGGGCATGGTTGTGTGTGTTCGTCGATTTAATAAATATCTTGTAATTGGCTTCGTCTGCAAGATATATAGAAGTTATTATTATTATTATAAGATTAAGGGTTGTCTTCCTTCCAAAAAATAGGCGTAACTAATATCACAATTTATTGGTAATGTAAAACCCGACGCTAAGGTCGTACTGAGTGTGATTTATTCGTGAAGAAGTCCACGAAATCACATGGCAACTTCCACTAAAAGGCGAGAGATTTGAAACTATTTTGGTGTCTTCAGGCACCTGAGGACGTACGAAAACTGACGATAAAATTTATTTTTTGTTGGAATTTTGTAAAATGCTTTTTGAGACTTCAATTCTGCACTATTCTCAAAGCTCTAAGCGATTTTTCTTGGCAAAATATTATAATATTCTAAAAAAAGAGATATTCAGATTGTTTTCACATAGTGTCGAGAAAGTGACGTTTCCGATTAAAAAGTTGCCAAAAGATTCAATGTGTCAATGGCTAACAGACGTGAACACAGTCTTTTTCACGTCGCATGTGGCACTCTTATCTGATTCTAATGCCCTTTATTCCCGCCAGGTGGCTGCGGGAGAATAAACGAAAGGTCTGGGATTCGCCGGCGACCTGTCGCGGGCCAGGTGACTTGGGAGGTCACCGGGTGGAGGAGATGACATTCGACGACCTCTGCGAGGGTCAGTGGGCGAGCCTTGTCAGTCTGCAGCCACGGGGTCAGTTGCTCTCCCGTTTTTTGTGCAATTTTGCATGAGCCGTGATTGCATCTCACATTGACGGTGCACTGTCGTAATTCAACTGCTGCGAGACGTGGCCTTTGGCAAGGTGCAGGCGATGCCATTGTATTGTCGCTCATTTTGTTCTGTGCAGCCTGCGAACCTCACAGCCTTGATGAGAATTCACGAGGCCCTTCCCATATTGGATACCGCTTGCCACGATACAAGACCTTTCTCTTAATTAGCAACGACACGGGAGTCATCGCAGCACGAGGTTTTAGAGCCGTGAGGGGAAAGAATAAGCTGGAAACTGGAATTGAAGATCCATAACGAAAAAAAGTAATTGGATACGCTTACAGGCTAGCGAGTCATAAGAAGGCACGTCGAAAATAAATATTTTAATTTCTCTGCAATACTCCACGAAATACACATTAATGAGCATCTATATCACTAAGGGATAGCAGAACATATTTATTAGCTCAAAAGTATTAGTACCTATCAAAAGAGAATTTAAAAAATCACTTATAAATTTTAGGAAGTACATGAACATAGGACAGCAGATTTTTCATTTCACTGTCGTAATGCGCTTTGGTCGCTGTGGAAATAGTGTCGACGTTGACCGTAAATTAGAAGGTTAATGAATAATTTTGTGAATGAAGGGCTTATGTCAAATTAAAACAATGTCAAAATGTTCAAGCTGGCTTTTTTAATAAACGGAGGGATAGAGGAAGCAAAGATGCGCAGGAAAGATTAGATAAACAAAAAGGAGCACAGTGCTCAGGAACTTGGCCTTAGGGTAGAGAAAACGACCACATAACGGGACATTTCAGAGACATGGCCGTCGAAATCAATCATGAGGGTAAGCTGGGCGGAGAGGAAGACAAATTAAGGAGAGTTTAAGACGCCAGAAGAGGAAAAGAAATTGGTGAAGGGAATCTGAAGGTGTTGGACAAAATGGATGGGAGGAGGCATTGCAAGGAAACGGAATATTAACTAACGGGTGCTATAGGGGGGAGGGGGGGAAAGAATGCTTTGCAGGTGGAAAAGAGGAGCGGAAAAGAACTAAGGTACACGGCGGTATTAAAGGAGTTGAAATAACGTTGAGCTTTTGGCAGATATCATTTAGGACACTTAAAGAAGTATTTCGTAAGAGATAATTCATAGTTGGCGTGAGGAGAGCTAAAGGTAGAGTCTGCCCGAAGACCTTTGCAAATTAGTTGAACACTTACAAATAAATGAAAAATCAGTTAATCAATTCATCAAAATAATTATTCAAAAAGTCATATAGTTCCTGTATGACCGATTTGCAATTAATACTGCATTCATTAACACATAATATACAGGTAAAGAGTGCACTGCAGGTTTATTTCATTTAGGCTCTCCAAGTACAAGGTGTTCTTTCCAACGTGAATATCAATATCCCATAACAGGGAATACACTCGTAGTGAATTCAGGGAATCAGAGTTTGGACTACACCGTTTACAGAAGACTGATATTTTTCATTGTGCATTCGTTTATTTCCTTGGCAGACGACCATGTTAAGTTGTGACGCGGCTAGTCTCGCTAGTACTTTGAATCACTCATCAGTTGAAAAAATTCGTTGAAATGCAAAAAATGCATACGTTCGAAATTAAAGTTATAAGACATGAAATAACTTTAAAAAATTGAGTTTAAGTTAAGTTTATATTGCATTTAATTATTTACAGTGCCCGTGTCAACAAAGAGCATGGCTAAACAAGAAGACACAGAAGAAGAAATCAAAAAGAGCAATGGGAAGAGACCGTCTTCTCTCCCATGATAGCGAAGAAGACTCCAAGGAGCTGCCAATGAGAACGGGTCCAGGAGCAAGGAAACGCAAAATATTAATTTAAGGCCTGGATGAAAAATTATCAAGCCTCATGTGGATGTTCATAGGTGATGCCGCATTCTAATGATACACACCATCAACTTCAGCAAATGATTCCCATAGCAAACGATCATCGAAAATGATGAGTATCTATTGGAAGGGTTGGAAATCCACCTTTTATCTTGTACAAACGTTGTCTGTATTTACTATTGCAAAAGACCAGCCATTTATCAAGTAGCATACATTTCCACTGCTATAAAAGATTATGGCGGCATACTGTGAATTATCCCCTGATAGGGTTGAAACTTTTGGTGGACTGAGGTGGAGTTACATGGTTATAAATATGGTAATTGAGACAAGAAGAGGATATTGGAGGCCTCTCTTGATTTAGGATCAAACAAACCAAACTCAAAGTAAGCCAATCTTGGCTAAAATCTTTCTTAAACTTAAGGCTGATATTCCACTTCTACTATTCCTTAATAGAAATTTTAAATACAAGTCTGAAGAAATAAAAACAAAAATAAATTCCATGCTCATTTGCAAACTCTAAAGATTAATTTCATTTATGATAATTTAAAAAAAATACTGGCAAAATAAGCGATTGCTACGACACTACTGGCTTTACATTCAAATTACCATGACGAAAAAATCATATATATGAGGCGATTAGGGTGCATAATGATTTGAATGCCTCAGTGACTGTATCAAGTATGCTGAGTTTGTTATGGCTTTTAATGCTGGCTTTCAAGGAAAAAGTTACCAGCCAAGGCAAAGGTACAGCTCTCGCGAAAGCTTATGGCGCTCGGATACGCGACGCTTGTGTTGTCGCGTCATACAAATTCCATTTTTTTTAAATGCACTCATGCATGGCACAAAAGCCATGTCTTCGCTTTCCCCTACGTCCCATTTCCCTACCTCTTCCACCAAACGTTACCCCTCCACGACGTCTGCTTCTGCGCATCCGAACGCCATATGCTTTCGCGAGAGCTGCACAATGAGGGTTTCTTTTACTGCAGCCAGTCAAGTAACTGAAAATTCTAGAGCAACCTGATCCATTGTTTCAAGGTAGGTATATCAGGGGCAGTGGCGTAATTCGTGGGTGGCAAGGGGTGGCAGTTGCCACCCCAGAAATGTCCAACCCAATATATTACCACCCCAGAATTTTGAAGTAAAAATCTCATAAATTTACAAAAAATTGGAAAATACAATTCTACACACACGGCACTTTCTTGATTCTTCAATAATCATGCCTAACTTAGGAGGACCCCCGGACCTCCCTTCCATTAGGCCTTGCCACCCCAGTTAAAAAGCTGACCCATGATAAGGGACAACGAGGACAATAAATGCCTCGTTGTAAAGTTCCGATTTCACGTCTGCATTAGGAGCCGACTCTAGAGAATCACGAACGAAATAAAGAAAGAAAAATGAGGAGTCAGAAAAGAAGAAAGGAGCACCCTTCGGAATACTCCATGCAAAACAAGACCTATGGAAACCTCGAAGCAATTTAGTCATAAGAAGTGGCACGCAATAAAAAACAACAGAACTGAAAGGAAACAACAAGCGAAGACCTTGAAAAATACAAAGAAAAAATATTTAGGTACTTATGTAAGAATAAGAATCTGTAGAAAGGTTGTCCCGGCGTATGCTGTTATTGAAGCCTACTCGGAATCTCCACAAAGTCAAATTTGGCATTACTGCCAACGTTTCGAAACAGCAGCTTACTGAATTTGACCCGGCGAAGATCCCAAATAGACCTGAGTAATAAGAATCTGTTATGGGATAGAGGAGTTAAGGGAGAGTTGGCCGCCAGAGTTTGAGGAGGGAAGAAAGAAAGTACATTACAAGGGCTACAACTACACTCAATTATACCTCGCGGGCCGCCACAAGGCAGTGTCCTGGAGAGTATACGGACACGAGGCATTAATGTGTCCTCGTAAACTAACAAAGTGTCGGATTTAGTTGCAATTATTGTGCATAGTAAATTTAATGGGTGCTTTGCCATAGTTCTGTGGTGGTCTCGAATCAATTGAGAGAAATATAATTACTTAAGTTAGTAAATCGGAGGATATATACATCTTATTTTAAGAGCGGTGGAAAATACCCTATTGTAAAACCCTGCGGGGGAATTCCCTGTAGGGATAGGGATTTGGCAATGGGGAATTTTCCCTGTAGGGAATTGGCAATGGGCAATTTTCCCCGCGGGGAATTTTCCCTGCAGGGAATTGGCAATAGGGAATTTTCCCTGCAGGAAAATATTCCCAAAGGGAAATATTCTCTGCGGAAAAATTCACTTCAGGAAACAATTGCCAATGTAAGAGAATTACCTGAAAGGGAAAGAAAAAAACATTCTGCGAGCAAATAAAAATCAAGGATTAATGCCATAGATTCATTTATTTTAAAAGCACAGCATATTTTTGACAATCTTAAACTAAATAAAAAAGGGCATAAATGAAAAGTAAAAGATAAAAGAATTAATTTGCTGTGGCTGCCTTCTTTGCCAGAAGAAGCAGGAGAGATTTAAAGAGTTAAATCTCTCCTGCTTCTTCTTGGAGAACCCACCCTTTTCAGCATTGGAGAGGGTAATCTCCATCACACCATTGCTATCTCATAATCATGACTTGGGTGAACATCTTAATATTCCGCCCGTTGCAAGACCTTGCCCCATATTCGCATCACAGCTGTGAAATAAAGCATGACACATGAGAATAGTATAGATAAAACTTACTCATGAACACTGCAGAATTGAAAGTATTAAGAAAATCAAAGGAAAAGCACAAAGATAGGATAGAGGACCGAGACGCTAATGCAGGATAGTAAAATAAAATTAATTGGAAATATGCAACATTAGCCATGAGATACTTCCTTATTATAGCTTCAAAATCCCTAAAAATAAAGAATTCCAAGATCATGAATAAATTATAATTAGGGAAATGCAAAACTCGCAAATGCGATAACGCGAATTTTTACGCGCGAATTCTGGGGCTTTTCCGTGAAAACGCGAATTTCGTATATTATCGCGAATTTCAACATTTTAATCACGAGTTTCAACATTTCCAACGTGAATGTCCTCATTTTGGCGGTCTCTGTTATTTAACTTGCGACTGTAAACAGTACATATTAAGCAGTACATATTTGTTGCAGTTAGGTAGTTAAGCAGTACATATTTGGAAATGGCCTTTCCGGTACAACTTTATTTAGAAATGTTTCTCGGATTAAATAGTCTTCAATCAAATTTTGTGAACTTGAACAAAAGGAGCGAAAAATGCATGCAAAAATTTTGGTGTACAGGCGGTCCCCGAGTTACGTAAGCCTGGACTTATGTTAATATGGACTTACGTAAGCAGGAACCTTACCCAAAACGACGAAAATTACGTAAGTTAGGGGATGCGAAGAGTAGTTGCCTACCTTTAAGGGGCGCGTATCATTACATCAGCATAGTGATTTTCTTTTGTGACAGTTGTATCACATTCACCAAAACTTATAATGCCGAAGTGGACGGTTCCGGCAAAGCAGCGTGAGGCAGAATTTCGACAACATGGATTATATTGTGCTGGTGACAAAACAATTCTTTGTCGATTTGCAACACAAATGTCCTCGTGGAAAAGGAAGGACAGCTGCACGAAACACATTTTGAGTGAAAAACATAAGGCTATTGTTGAAAAACATTTTGCCGGTGGGAGTGGAATAAAATGGCAAGCATTCGAAATAACCCCGTAATTTATGACCCCGTCACTAGCGAAACAAAAAATTTCACCATTAAATATTTTTCTCATGTGAAATTTTACACACATCAAAATTAATACACATTTGAAATTAAATTGCTATATTTTCGTAGGGTTTGAGCACATTTGATACGTTTCCCCCAATATCAAACATCAATAATTTCAAGCTGAATATAGAAGCACATATGAAAATGAATGATTGGCTTAGCCTTTAGATATTCCAAGTACATCTTAGGAAAATACCAATTAATGAAGACAAGAAATAACAATGAACAGAAGCCTTGTTATTGCGGAATACCACTTAAACAACATTATCACAATTTATCAATCAGAGTAATCGTGTCTGGTAATTATAAATTATATAATTGAATGTTTGAAAAAAGTGTTGAACCGTCAACAAATTGATGTATGATTTTAGGCTTCCCCGACGAATGATGCTGATAAGTTTTTCTCGGGTTTCCCACCGGGTTAGGCTTTCCATGATTGCCGAAGTTTGCAGAGCCTTGCAGGGTCTCCAGAGCCTTGAAAATGGCAGGAAAGTGTCCTACCGAAAAGTCGGCAATCATGGAAAGCCTAACCCGGTGGGAAACCCGAGAACAACTCATCAGCGTCAACAAATTGTTGAAATTTTTTAAACAAACAATTTCGTGTGGCTTTTATTAATATTTTATGTTACTTAAAGAAATACGAATTTGAAACAGAGAAGCTCATACTTCAACGAAATGGAATGATTTCTTTTCATCATTTTCACTTCCTCGTGTTGAGAAACAACATATAAAGATCTCAATTATTCAAATACTCGCATCAAAGCTCAAGTTCTGTTGGTACAAAGCACTTACCTTTTTTCACAAAAAGATTCCTTTCTTTGCTGGACTTCTCTTTGGTAGAACACCGCAAAGTGAAAAAGCGCCTTTCAATGTCTGTAGCTAAATTAGAACTTCGATATATTAGAAGTGATTAAGTCTGCATCTCTAAACGAAAACGCTTTCTAGGTAACTGATGTGAATATCTTGGAAACTAGCTGTCCTCGAAAATTTTTCATGTTTTTAATGGATGTCAAGTTACGACAAACACAACGCATGAAAACTAACGCCTCCATAGCAAAAGGTAGGTATGTCTATAAACCTCACATTTACCGGAGTGCGACTGAAGGTAATTAATTACAGTTTTATACTGAAAGATGAGAAGTAGAAGAATAATTGATCGGGTAGTAGATACACGCGCAAACTCCTGCGGCAGAAAGTAAACAAACAAGCAAACCGTGATCGAACCGTCCTTAGCGCTATAGTCATTTGCAATCGCCATTGTGAGACCGTGAGCCCCTGCGACGGACAGGATAAAAACAGTTCGTTCGGTTCGCTCCATGTGGAAGCCATTTCCGATCGAGATATTAGTATTCTGTGAAATGCAGATACAAACTATTGCATCCCATGAAATTATTTTAGACCTTCAATGCAACAAAAAACGCACATATGTTACGTTTTCTTTATAATTCATGTACATTACATTAATTTCAAGGGTCGACGTAAAATATACGCTCGGCATCCTTTCGAAATGCAAAAATATATTATAAAAAATTCTTTTCCTGTCATTCCATACGGATATTGTTCTATGCTAGCCTTACACCATCGTCCCTAGATACAAATTTTGATTCCCCTTTGGAAATTTTCTTTCCGTGAAAAGTCAATAACTTCCCTCGCAGGGATATCATCTTTCATGCAGGGAAAGTTCGGGGAAATATTATTCCCTGCGGGAAATTTTGGGTTCCCTATAAGGAAAGTGATTCCATACGTAGAAATGCCGATTCCCTGCAGTGAACTGAGGTTCCCTGCAGGGAACTGAAATTCCCTGCGGAGAACTGAAATCCCTGCGGGGAACTGAGATATTATTTAATTATTTATTTAAAACATCGTTGACATACAGCAGTAGCGCCAATTTACAGTGAAACATTTACCAATAAACATGACAGAGTACAAAAATACAATACAAACATAAAAATCAACAACGCAGAGCCCAACATGGAAAGGGGAAATATTTAATTTGTTGACAGGTGAGACATAGCTTGGGTGGTGAAATGGTTGCATGATAAATAGAAAGGATCGACAGTGCGAGGGAGTGAATTAAGAAGGGAGGAGAGGCGAAATAAAGGTGAGCGCTGGGTGAGTGATATCCTAGGAATAGGCAGGTGGAGTAGTGAATGCGTACGGGTGGATCGAGTTGGTATCCTTAAGTTGAAGAGAGAAAGCAGTTCAGGGCAGTCCATGGTCGAGTTAAGGGTATTGTGGAGGAGTTTTAAATCAGTTTTAAGTCTGTGGTTTTGGAGATTAGAAGTAGAAAAAGAAGACAGTTTAGCATTTGAGGACATATTGCGGAAATGTGGGACTCTGTGTTAGACTATTTTGGCAAAGAAATGGGGGATGCAATCAAGGATTTTTAGATTAGTCGGGGCTGATATGGACCATATTGGGGAGCAATATCATACTACGGGAAGGAAAATTGTTGAGAAGTAGGAATGGGGTGCTCTGGGATCTTTAATTTCTGTGAAGCGGTAAAGGAGGCCTAGTAGGGACATTGCTTTACTTTTTTTCGTCTGAATGTGGTCTGAGTAATTTAGCTTTTGGTAGGTTGTAACACCTAGGTCTTTCATAGCTGTCACTCAGTTTAAGGTAGTTGAATTAATGATGTAATTGAATGTCAGGGGTTGGTTTTCAGAGCAAGAGTCATGATGCTGCATTTTCCAGGGTTTAGGTTAAGTTTCTAGGTATCACACCACAGGGAGGTTTGATTTAAGGCAAGTTGAAGATTAATACAGAGAAGTGTTATTAATTTGCTTGTAAATCTTGCAATCATCAGCATAGAGAAGGGTATGGACTTGGGAGGAAAGGAGTTGAGAAGGAAGATCATTTATGAATAAATTGAAAAGATATGGCCCAAGGACACTGCCCTGGGGAACTCCAGACGTCACAGGAGACCAAGAGGAAGAAGCACCTGCGAGTATTACACGCTGGGTTCTGTTGGAGAGAAAGCTAGAAAGAAGGCTGAGGAACATACCATGTATGCCAAACTGTTGGCTGAGTTTATGAACGAGGAGTTGATGATGGAGGGTGTCAAATGCCTTGGAGAAGTCAAGGTAAATGGCATCAAGTTGAATTATCTATTGCACTGACGGCATGGTGCTGAAAGACAGCAATATTCGTTAAGCATGATCTTCCTGGTAGGAAACCATGTTGCTGAGAAGATAAAAAAGGAGAGGTGAAATAGTTAATCCTGTGCAGAATAATACGCTCACAAACGGAAGAAAGGATCGGAAGCAATGAGATGGGGCGATAGTTTCTCGCAGGGAACTGAAATTCCCTGCAGGGAATTCGGATTCCCTGGGTGCCGACGCATCGAGGAAGTCTAATAATCTCGTCAGTGTCCGAAGTTAACTATGGTTCCCTGCACCTATCGGGAAGTATTGATTTAGATTGCTTTATTCATGTTTGGAAGGACTCTCATCCCAGTTCAAATCACAAATCAGCTATTCTAGCTATTTTTCATTAGATTTAAAAGAAATATTTCGGGTATACTTTGACTTTTATCTGATACTTCAATCAACTCTCTCTCTCCCATGGCTCCCAATTATACAAGCCACATATTTTAAATGTGGCCGCAATAGAGCAAAATAGCCTTTCCCCCTGAAAACCTTGAAGATGAACTAGACCCATTAGATGCTAACATGAGATTAGAGAGATTTATTTAGTTATCAAGACGGTCCATGATCGTGTTGGGACGGGGGAGAAAATTAGCTAGGCGTAGATATTTCGCTTAGTCTGCATTGGAAGGCGTCAGTAGGTTAACAAAGGTTTCGCTGTCGGATAGTTCATTAAAATCTGTTTGACACCCAACAGTCAGGTCCACATAAAGATCGAACGATTGCCATCAGAATCTTCATACTTGCCCAACAGGTAAGCCGAGAAGGATTGGTTTTGTGTAGGGACTGGCTTTCTACACAGAGGTCCCGACGGACGTGGTGCTTTTTAAGAATGAATAGCAACCCATACTAGTGAGATGGGCGGAGAGTAATTTAATAGGCAGCACTCAGCGTGCGAACGCAAAACTATGGTCCCCTAGATGCCACCTTTCTTCAAAGAGTAGGCTGATGCCGACACTGAAATTGCCACGAGAAAATATCGGCCTGGACCTTGGAATTAAACCACGGATCTTTGGCTAGCAGGGCCAATGCGCAGACCAAGTACCCACCTGCCGATGGCAAGTGAGTATCTACTGGGAAATGCTACTTGCCGGATCGAGAGTGAAGTACGGAACTTACGAGTCAAACGCACGAATTGTTCGTGCAGAAATCGCCATGTTCCTTGACTTTGAAATTAAATGATTTTGCCTAGAGAAAAATTAGTTGTGTGACAAATCTACAACCATTACTATGCGGATGAGCCCTAACGAATGGGAAATATCTACAATCAGTTAAACGTCTAACATTCTGCTCCCTAATTTCATCTTCATCTGATTTTAATTTCATTTTTCAACTTCCTAACCTTATAAACGAATCAGATCGCCTTGAGCATACCCGAGTTGTTCTTTCAGCAGACATTAATGCGATTCACAGCGACGTAGGCATTGTCTTAAGGAAAGACCCCGATCTTTCAATGTAATATTGACAGACGTGAGAGGATTTGAGAACAAGCGTCCTTGCCGCAATGAGGGTCATCGGAGGTAGGAAATGCATCACGGAGGAGGACGTTTTCATTCCAAGCAAACCAGAAACAAAACTGGGAATGAAAAGAAAAAGAGGAGAATTCTGTCGGCGCAGGAATCTGGTCGAAAAGGGGAGTTGAGGGGCACGATGGAGGGGGGGGGGTTAGAGGGGAAGGGCAGAGACGGAGAAGAGGGAACACCCGAATGCAACGAGTCCTTGGTGTCTCTTTGCAGGGATCGCCTCCCATTCGAAGACGGACATCCTCCAATGTGGGGTTGCACCGCCTAAGCGAAGGGTAAGGCCGGTTTTCATTGAGACAGTCGAAACTCAGTCATCTTCTGAAACAAGGCCAATCCATATAAAAAAGAATTATTGAGAAAAAAATTGGTACGACCAGAGAAATTATTGTATTTGATGACTTTAAATCTAATTAACTATTTCAACATTTTGCATTTTGCAGTTGTTTTTAATTTTTAAGTTTCTTTTTTCACATTTTATAATTTATTCAAATTACTAAGTTGGAGACATAGGAGGTGGGGAGATTCTCATTCTTGATATATTAACAACATATTCTGCATTTGAAAGCAAAGGTTAGATTCAGACTAAAACGTAAAAATGTGTGAATAGGTAAGTTTTTAATGACCTTTTTCACATTTCCAATCTTGAGCGCTTCGTTGTAACATCCGTTACATCAAACATGGATTATTTTACATTATCAGGTTATAAAGAGGTCAATATTTATAGAATTACAAAAAAGTAACACTATATAACTCATAAAATAAACTTAGTTTGGATACATTTTTAAAACTCACCTATATCTTTCAAAAAAGAATGTTTTATTTGTAATATCCGTTACGAATGTTAGTGGAGAAATATGTTATGAATAACTAAGAAATATTATGAAATCTGTGGATATTCACTAAGTACATGCTTTCCTTTAGAGGTAACAAGTATACAGTGAGGTTTATAATATAATACCTCGAATATAACAACATAATTATGAATAAATAAAAATAAAATTGTTGGTCCCTGAGTGAAAAATTGTTTTTCTTTTATCACGTTCCAAAAAGCTGCTGAATAACGCTACTCTGTTAAAGGAGTCGACGGTGATGTGGAAGTTCTATTAAAAAAGCATATGGAAAAAATGGTGAGTATTTAGAATAGACGAGGAGGGTCCCAAGTCAATCAAAGCGGGCGGGCAGGGAGTTATTTGGCTCATGGGGTATAGTAGGCAATACATTTTAAAAGATTAATGTTAGACCTAGGGGATATGTGATAAGTGAGAAGGTAAAAAATAAGTTTTTTAGGCCTACTTAAAAAACTCAATCATAAAAATGTTATTTTCTTTACAAAATTTTTACCAGTACAAAAAGATGGCTAGATAACAATAGAAGCGTTAGTTAACTTTACACACTTTTTAATCGGCGTATAGTGTCAAACAGCTGAGAGAAAAAAGAAATAAATGCAACACTTTTACATTAACCAGCACAACACTGATTAGGAAATTTGTTAAAATACACTCTTCAATAGTATTTTTTTTAATTTTAAGATATATTTTTTATTTATAATATTAAGAAATTTTATTATTTATATTACTTTAGAGGCCTTTGCAAAAAAAACTGTTCATTTTCATTTGAATAACAGTGGTGAAGTTTTCGTAACATATCTGTTTAAAAAACAGGGTAACAACCGAAACAGGACGAAACCAGCTTTTACAGATTTGGTGCTCTCGATATTAAAATCTAATTTTTACTTTTACGACACAAATGCACTGTGAATAGCAAAATATATTTTAATAACTAATGAATATTTTGTGGGGAGAGTTTTTCCAGATTATGAGGCAACCACAAACAGGAGTTCAGAATTCTGTGACATCCGTTACACAGCAACATTATTCATAGCAAATGTAATGTTACAAAAAACTGACAATATTGCAGGATTTGATACTTTCCCGGCGTTCGATGAATGCGGGATTTCCACCGCGTCAGGCTGCTGTCGACGTTTCAATGGCTGACATTGCTATCGTCCTCAGGGAGTTGATTATTCAACAGTTTTCCGCCATTCTGAACACTGCCATCATACTTAGGGTCTACGCAGGTTCCATTTTTCGTTTTTAAATTACTAGAACACGGTACATTTAAGATAAAATTAATTCTAAAGAGAAAAAATGTAACATCCGTTACGTATTGATTGGCTGAGCAATGGTTCTCAACCTGGGGTATGCGTAGCCTGGACGTATTGGTCGAGAGATATATGCGGAAAAGGCTTAATTATGACTTATTAAGTTTAAAACAATAGGAAAAATATAAAGTATCAGGGCTTTTTCTCCCTCAAGTATCATGGGTAAACTAGTGATGGAAAAATCGATTTCGTTTAAAATCGAGTTTTAATTGTCAAAGATCGAGGAAATCGAGATCGAGCCATGATCTACGAGTTTCGATCCAAACTCGATTTTTCAACTTCGATCTTGACCATTTCGTACCGTTTCGCGATCAGAGTGCTGAGTATGATAACGTTATCCGTCCCATGTGAAAGACTTTTCTCTTAGGCCGATAAAATTGGAAAGGCATGCCCTAGATCATCAAGAAAGCATCTCAATCAGTTGATCTTTCTTAAAAATTTTAGTGAAGCCGAATGGTTCCAAGCGGTGATCCCCAAACTTTAATGTGCGTGCATTTGTAAATTTTTACTACTAATATTTCAAGAATATATTATAAGTACATATTTAGGGATTTTTTATACTATTCAAATATGCATTATGAGCATTTTTCGAGTGAATAATAAACATGTTTTTGTACCAAATGTATTTTTTCAAAAAAGAACAGTCGATTTTCGATTAATCGATCTCTTGGTTCAAATTTAGATTTTTGTTGAAAAGTCGATCTTTTCGTTTCGATTAAAAATCGATTGCTCGAAAAATCGATTTTGAACGACATTTTTCCATCACTAGGGTAAACTGGCCACTTAAAGGGGTACGCGAGTCGTAAAACTGAGAGCATCACTAATCTTGAGAGCGCTCACAACGCGCCTTGAGAACAATACGCAGAAGATGGATCTCGTTCATCCATTAAAGTAGTTTGAGCAAAATATCAATCCACCTAGAATTTGTTGAATAAGATCTTATTTTGAAGATAAAACTCCCATCTTTCCAATAATATCAAAATATCACCCCCTTTCCGAACTACCTTTCGAGCAATTTGCCTAAATAAATAAGCTGTTTTACAAGGGATAGATGCTAGATAACAATAACTAGGGATAGATGATAGAAGGGAGCTGTGCTCTCCAGAGGGAGATATTTGAAAACATTAAGAACTTCTAACGACTAGATTTCGTCAAAAAACTAACGGTATGTAGTTTTGATTGTTGATAGTTGTATGATTTCTTAAGTACTTAAAAAAATCAATCAATCACTCACCGCAGTAATTTTTACAGAATCGCAGAAAAACCTTCTGTTGTGGAGGCGTTTTCACCATACGGCGTGAAAAAATGAGTCAAGTTGGAAACTTATGCAGTTATATTTATTTAATTACTGAGAAATTTGGTCATATATAACTATATTTGTACGTCATTAATATTACAATATTTACTTAATACAGACGCTGAAATAAAAAAATGAAATTCAAATATGATCTTCATTATGACTAGGGAGCTAGTCTCAGTCTACCTTGAAAGCATATGTTATTTAGTGGGCCAGTCACGAAGAAGGAATATTTCTTAAGATGCCTAGGCTGAAGCTGCCTTGGCGTCATCTAAATGAAATTGTGGTGTTTTTCAAATTTTTGACTCACGCAGTCGCGTCTCCTCCATCTGGGTACATGCGTCTCCCCTCCATCCATCCAGGGATACTCCTTGCAGACGAGGGCGCTCTAGGAGGCGAAACAATGACTCCGCAAAAACGGGAGCACCCGGGTTTAGACTGACTCCTCGGGCGTCCCGTCGGTCTTCGCATCCTTGGGGAGCGCAGCTGTGAGCGTGGAAATTGGGCGCAAATAAAGAAGAAATTCAGGTCGGAGTCACGTGACGTGACATGGCACAAAAAAGGACTCAAACGCGCATTTCCTCATTCCGCCTCCTCATATTTGGCTATTTGAGGAGCCTTGAGGAGTTAATAAACTTCAATAATAAAGTTGGAAACTTCGTTATAGCTGGATAGGAATGGAATCACGAGAAATAACAAGGAAACTAATTTAATGGGATTTTCGAGGAAAATGAAATCAAAATTAATAATAACATGACAGGATACCAGGGTATAAATTAGAAGCAGGTGAAGCAGTGATATGCACATACTTGGCCAGCATTTTGGGCAAAAATACATATAGCTTAGGAGGAGAATCAAAGACAAGCGCTAGCGACAGATGTTTTCAATATCAGGAGGGGACTGATAGCAGGAATTATGAGCAAAAATTTATTGAGAGACACTAAAAAAATATCAGTCTAGTATAGAGAGTGGCGTGGAGTCGTACCGTGGATGGCGTGAATAGAGGATGTAAATCTATTGCAGGGGTCATAGATGCTGGTGAGGAGGATGGAGAAGACTCAATGGACGGACTTTTGCGAGGAAGACAAACGAAGGAGTGCAGGGAACAAGTCGCAGGAGTAGGATGCTGGGTGTTGGAGCGAGTATGTAATTGGAAACTGAGGGTTGTAAGTTGAAAGTAGAATGCGAGGAAAGTCGGTAAGAGGAAGGAAAAGGAAATGATTTTGGACGGGATTAAGGGATATATAAGTATACCAAGTAAAGGAGAGAAACAGAGTGAGCATGGAGGCGTTTAAATATGGTGCAGCGAAGGAGAAACGATCAATGAAATCACAACTGTTAGATTACACTGATGGAAAACTAATACATAATAAGAACGACGACCCGTATCTAAATTTTATCGAATTAAAAAAAATTAAAGTTGAAGGTGGTAGAATTTATAGGAAAAATTTCCACAATTTCCATGAAAAGGGAAAAGCACAACTAAAAAATCTCATCCATAAAAATTACACGCACCCTGCAACGACATCTCTCACACAATCATCCATAACATGACGGCTTTCAGCATCCCTTCGCCCTTCATTACCCGTTCCAACCTCATACTCCTCTAACTTTCTCAATCCCTTTCCTCTCCACATCCACCACGTCGAGGACTCGTCTTCATTTCCGTCCATTTCCCTCCACATCCACATCTCAAAACACTTCCAATCCACTATCGTCTTTCTCCCTCATAGGTCTCTGCACAGTCAATACGATCCACATTACGTTCCTCACCAACCTTCCCGTAACATATTTATACAAGTTACCCCTCATCAGTTCTATTAGTGAACTATCCTCTTTTAGTGAACACGTCTTCGCAAACCTCCTCCAAATATTCCTATTTCCCTCCACGATTACTCAAGTAATTAAATTGTTCCAATCAGCTACAGTTTGAAAGCCGTAATAATCATGATAAAATTTGCTTGCAGTTCCGCAGAAAATTTTAAATTCCACGTAAAGTAGATTCTTCAAAGTAGAAAGGAAACAGGTGGAAATGTGATATGGCACATTAGCACTTTCGTGCGAGGGGTGACTCTCCTCGGTCCTATTCAGGTCAACTATAGCAATAGATTTAATGAAAATTCAAATGATATACTTCAGTTGAACAGTCCTCTTACGGCTAAAGGCCTCCTGATGGAATGGGACAAGTGTTGGGAGTCTCGCGACTAACTAGGGATTGATGGGGACCTGGACTACGTTTTAAGCAGCAACCCTAATTCTTCAAGCCGAATAATAATTCTACAAACTGGCCTTATTATATACGAGTAAATCGATACGACTGTCACGTTATTCCTAGTACATACTTATGAATTTATTGAAAAACGAAATGCGTTAAAATCGTTTCGTTAAATATGTTCATGCCAGTGAATACATTCAGGGTTCAAATGGCTTTTTAGCTGCCCACGTACCCTTTAAAACTAATTCTACTTAACGATGGATCCACGCTGATGAATGCATAGTACTTGAGAATTTCAATTGCAGGAGGAATTAATTGGCATTAATTGACCATTAAGACTCACACGAGAGAAAAAAAATCGTCGAATGGGGGCATAGAAAGGAAATACTCATTTAAAGCGGAAATAAAAACATAGCCTATGATCTCCTCTTCCGGTGCAAATAACTCATCACCGTTGTAGCAATTTAGTCAAGACGCCATCAGCGCTTATTAACATAAGGGATGCAGGATTTTATATAAAACTAACTCATTCTCAAATTCATTGTCACAAACCCCCGTAAGGTGAAAATACGAAAAAAATCACTCAGTAATTTTCTACACGAAGATTTATCAAATCTTCTTGCGGCATAAGGAGCTCAGAGCGGAGCATTAGAGTACAATATCCTTAGGACAACTAATATTTAAAGCACCGCCATAATTAGCTTTTCAGTCTTTCAACTGCAAACGGATAGAACTACGAAGGCCGCAATAGTAAGAAATGACGGCTGACATCCAAAACAAGGCGGAGACAACGTCCTTGTGAACTCCTTGTTTGAAGTTTCGTGCAAAAATATTATCCGGCGTATAGAAATTGATGATGTCACCAGAATATTTCGAGTGTAAATGTAGATTTATGACTCCCATTTCATCGTATATTTCAGGAATTAATTAGAGCAAAGTCGGACTATGTACTTTGTTCTTGTTTTTAAATGCTACCTCTGAGTCCAATTATCTTATAATTTGAGACATAAAGGCTGGGCGAGCTCTGCCCGATAACTCACCAAATGCATTGCATTCATTATTGAAAGGGGGTCAAATACAAGTCGTCACTCGGCGACGGCCGGACACTAAATACTGTTCGCCGAGTGCTGAACTCGATGTGGGCTGATGGGTGAGCGCAAGACGAGTAACGATCTCCCGGCGGCCTACCCCGTTCGATGGTCGCCCCAACCGGATCCAGCGATTAGCGGTATTTTTGAGTAGTCGCATAAACAGCGACTTCAGAAGAAAAAATATTCATCGGTCGTTCAGAAGACCAAGGCTACGGCGGCGAGTAGCAATTTCGCACGGCACTTTTTTTTACCACGGGCGTCATTTGTTTATTCTCATGTGGAATAATGTCGCTTCGAGCAGTGAAACATGGGATCGTTTTATGGCCTACCTTGGATGAGGAGATTTTCGGAGAGTGAATCAATCTTAAAATTCAATGCCCATATTTTAAGGTTGTTTTTTGGATAAGTATATAATTATTTTAAAAAACTCCTCATCACGTTGTGTATCCATCAAATATCTTCCTTTTTTAAAGTCAAAATATTGATAAAGGACTAGATGACTTATATAACAAATCTTAACGTATTTATTGTCCTCAGCTACACATTTTGGATAAATTAAACTTCCTCAATGAGATAAATCAATAGATGTAACTATTCTTACTTATTGCATGAGTTATCATTCTAGAGGCAGCAAAAATAATTAAACTTTCCGTTATAACTTAATCCTCTATACCATCTCATTCAATCACATTCAAGGCACTGCACATTAAGATGTTAAAATTATCCGTTTAATAAAATCATCTATTTTCCTTAAATTATATTGTTAGAGGAAACCGCGTTCCGACATTTATGATGATAACAAGGGAGCCAGGGAATATTATAAGAGTAGACTTTAAACTTATTTTATGTGATTCCGAATAAGAATCAGAATTCAGCGAGTAGGTTGCTTAATTGAATGCTTCAGATATTGTTCATTAGTAACCGGTTAAGCGGAAGAAACCGCTTTGTAATCGGAAAATTTTAAGGTACACGACGAATAAAACACCAAACCGCAAAAATGTATTTATGGCATCGGAACGATGGATCCATTCACAAGTCCATTTGTTTTTTATCACAAGAGAGGAAAATAAAAAAATACACGGCGCCTGCTTTGCTGGTCTAAAACATTAGGCACCAGAGTCCGTCCAAGATAGTATGCGCAGTTGTAATAAACTGATTTGGCTTAGAAACAAATGAAAAGTTAATAATTTTGTCACAATCGTGTTGTTTAAACAAAGGTCACCATCACGGATTCTTCATTCACCTGATTCCCTCCCCCAAACGGCATTGGACGTGCTTACAAATGGACTGAATTTCTGTCAACTGCGCATTATATTGGACGCACTCTTAAGAGATTTTAAAAATACAACATTCCTCATCACTGGGAAGCATTCAAAAGCAATGATTGCGTGAAGTGCGTCACCTACTCCACAGATTCACTCCATGAGGAGACGGCCTGAACTGCTGCATCCTTAATGACTCTTGAAGCATCATATTTCTTCCATGAGAGGGTTGTTAAACCGCTTTCCTTTTTGTTGTCCTATTTTTCATCGCATCACGAACGAGTCCGGAGGACCGTGTGAAATTAATTTATCGATTGGAGTCCATTTCGTGTGGTCAGAGATCAATTCAAACCAGGCGAGGTGATAGCAGATTGAACGACAATTTTTCAGTCACGTGACTCTTAGGCCATTAAAGAAGACATCGATGAGCTGAGCTCTTGATTGAAAACAAAACAAATATTTCTTAATACTGGATGAATACAGCTGAACTAACCGAGCGCGCATGCATCCTTTAAACAAGAGATTTCGCTGGAGTTTTTTTTCCGAAAGGTGCAACGGAAAAAGTAAAAATGGAGGTTTGAGTTTAGAAACATTGTCTTGACCAAAGATGAATCTTTGTCCTATCGAATATTAGGTAAAGGGACAATGTTTCGTGACAGGGGGAAGGAAAGGGACAAAGGACAAACACATCCCCTGACTGCATTGAATATTTTAATGAAAAGGCAAAATTTTCTCATCTATATAAAACATACCTGGTGACAGCTGTGTTTTCAGATAGCCTCCAACGCCTGTCAGTACTACAACATTGGTAATATATTCAAAGGAATGAAAACTGTGTGAAAGTAAACTTTTCACTCCGTAATGTATTTAAGTACTCGGCAACGACGCTTAGACCTTTATCTCAATACCTTACCGATTTAATTTATTGGCAGTCGTATTTAAAAAAAAAAAATTTTAGTATTATTTTTGTATTTTATCACTAACCACAAAAAATGAAAAAGAATTAATTTGACATGGCCAGAGGTAAAAGTAAAAGGTCCAGACAAAGGTCCAGGTAAAGTTAAACAAAAATTCCAAATTTCTGGATCAGGAATTACTGATCCGGGAATCAAATAACGACTTTTCGGCTTTCGGGGTCAATGTGCAGACCAAAACTCAAGATTTGTCAGT